>CM030370.1:55541446-56225102 GCA_003604175.2 Clonorchis sinensis
TTCTGTATCAATCCGTGAATCCGTGAATTGGGAACTCGTGAACTAAAAGGCGCGCCAAATTTGTACTTACAAATTTTTTTGCGTGTGCATGCGGTTGCGTTTGACCGAATTCTGGTTGGGGTTTGATCGGAATAGCGGAACCATTGACAGATTTTTCTCAGGCATGTTTGAACGAATGGCGCGTTATATGTCAGTTTACTGGCAAGTATTTAATTTTTCTCCGCTTCAAACATCAATTTGTTGTCACCGGTAAATTCACAACGAAGCCGTTGTTTTGTATTCATTTCCGTTCTACAATCCTCCAGGAGTGTTTTGAGGCTCTTTCGGAATAGGATCTACATTCGGATGACTGACTGCACTTTTGTTCAGCAAACCTGTCCCCTAGTTGCTTTGTTACCAAGTACTATTAAAGCAATTGCCTGGCTATGTCGTCATGCCTAGTTTCTGAAGGTCAACCCTGACACTAAGTAATGGTTCGTTATCTTACATCATGAAAGGCAATATTGCTTCCTTTGAACGTGTCACATTGCCTAAAAATCTACTTTGTGCTTAAATTTCGTGTTTGGACATGGCTATCGACCTGTGCCTCCTTAACGTTCCGTTTTTACTTACATTGTCCGGCAAATCCTGGTTGCCCTGGTAACATCAGAAACACAAAAACGCTCCACAGTAGTTCACTGAGTTTCCGCAGTGAAACCTTATTCGCATGGTGCGCCCAAGCATTTATTCAAACTACTGACGACAAAACTGCTGGGGTCACACTTAGGGCTCTCTAGTGTTAAGGAGGAAACGCTCAGCAATTTTGTGCTGCGCTTCCAATGGCTCTTGCATATTTTGCCTTCCATCTTCTGACTCTTGGTTAGCTTTTTGATGCAAAAGCCATTAAAGTAGACATGTCCACGGCTGCGCATAACTTAGTGGCAGTTGATGGCTGTATTAAAAACGAGACTAGTACTTAAAGATATTTATTTCTGAGCCCTGACCTAATAACTCGAAAGTGAGTAATTTTAACTTTAAGTTGCTCGTCGGTGGTAAAATAAGGCGTACCACTTCAATCTTCGAGGGTTGTCCGGTTGGCTGGGCCAAACCTTGTTTTTGCGCAATGCAGATATTCTTGGTTTACCAAGAAAACCTCATGGGGGCTAATTTCGTGTTAAACGGTGACAGAGCAGAAAATTGCGAATTTTACTTCGTTCGTTTTCTAGCGACCAGGGTGGAAGTTTGCCGATCTCAGGCTGATGACTCAGAGCCGTATCATATTAAATCAGCCTGTTGTTTGACAGTACGCCTCGTGGACACAAGTGTCCGTTCTTCCTGGCCCCACCTTCGGATTGTAACTGCTTTGAATGACGCATAAACTCGGGTCCTCATCGAATTCGGTCCACTCACCGAGACTAATGGATGGGACTTCGTAGAACAGCCAAGCCAAATTTCGGACGAGGTTTAAACAAGAACCCCCCGACTTCATGCTTGGACAAGTTTTCTGGACTGGGGAACTTCCAGGGCTACGGTTCTTGTAGGCGTCCCTGTATCGCTTATGATTTTCAGGTGAAGTGATGCCTTTGAAGCCCATCCTAAGTGTTGCATGCTTGGGGAGCTTGCAAAAACACCTCCAGTCCGTCTGTCAACCTCGGGCCCTCATAAACAACCTGCCCAATGTTCGTGACCATGAGAATGAGCCGCCGTGTTCAAGGTAATTAATTAGTCAATAAACCCCCGCGGCAGAGAACCCAACAGGGCGTCCGGTTGGTCGCCTCGATCACGAAGGCGGAGGAAGAACTCACGGCAGATCCAGCTGAACCGAGCAAACAAAGAAACAAATGTAGCATATTTTCAAGAAGTTCCCGAGTTTTACAGTCCTCCAACGTGCCTGTGGTGACTTACTGTTACAGCAATAACGGTCCGAAAGTAAAGAGAGGGCGACTGAAGCTAACAACGACTATTCTTCTTATCGAGGAATTCACGGGAAGTCCGAGTACCCTAAGAGGAATACACGAGAACTGTTTGGTCCTTTTGGCACGTTTCAGATATGAATATAGAGTTAAAATCCTATCGTTGACGGGATTACCGCCAAATGAATGAAATGGTCGAGCATTCGGATGAATTCTGGTTTGGGCACCGGGCCTTGCCTCGGGTATGAAAACAAGAATGCTGTACCCCGTAACTCTCGTATGCAACGGGGTGTAAGATCGCGCCCTTGTGGTTACTGATTTATTTATTTCCGGGAGCCGCATTCACCACTGGCGTCCACAAGCGCATCGCCACTCGCTGATCTACCGGCCAATCATCTGCTGAATTACGGTTGGGTCGTGTGTTGAACACTTTCGGCGAAATGGAATGCCTAGTTGGGATACAGGCGAACGATTTCTGTTTGGTAGCTGCGGATGCCAGATCTTCCAGATCAATTATTACAATGAAACACGATCAAAATAAAATGTTCCCTCTTAGCACCAGGATTTTGGCCGCGGCATGCGGTGAAGCAGGGGATACCACACAGTTCGCAGAATTTATCCAACAGAATATGCAGCTTTATGAAATAAGGAATGGTATGCTATCTAAGCTTCATGTGTTTATGTCCAGGTTATGAGCTTTC
The DNA here is from genome assembly GCA_003604175.2 of Clonorchis sinensis. NCBI lineage: Eukaryota > Metazoa > Platyhelminthes > Trematoda > Opisthorchiida > Opisthorchiidae > Clonorchis > Clonorchis sinensis. The sequence goes on from CM030370.1 coordinate 55,544,040, forward strand.
TCCCTACGGGGCAGCTAACTTTACTAGGAGCAATCTGGCGAATGCTCTGCGCAGTCGGGTTAGTGTCTAATTCGTATTATTGGTGTCTATCCGCGCAGAAACCCTATCAAGTTAACATGATAATTGCAGGCTTTGACACGCAAAAGGGACCAGAGTTGTTCTACATGGATTATCTCGCCACACTAGCAAAAGTAAGTGGTTTTTTAGGTGAATGAAACGTATACTCCCTCCCTGTCCGCATTTGAACAAGCGTAAATCAGCGTGTACTTCGCTTGACGAAAACTCAGTCCGACGGCGGACAGAATATCACTTGATCTGACGTCGACTCGAACCGTTTGCGGTGTTGGTGGTGTCTAACCGCCCGAGTATGGCGATCGTATGTGGGTCGCGTGTGTTAAGCGCAACATCCACAACATCCAATGACGCGGCTTAGTTCTCACTCGTGATTTTCGGGCGTCGGAAGTTGAAAAAAGTCCGAAGCAAGCAAGATTTTTTACTGGGAGCAGACGACCGAGGAGGAGTAAAATAGCGAATTTTAGGAAAGCGATAGCGCGTAAAAACAAAACGCGAGATGTACCAAAATGCACAATGAATGTATAGACGCAAGAAGTAGGTGTATTCCAGGGGAATCCCGGAATAACAAAGCAATGCGTGCGGACGTTTTCAGTCCAAATAGACGCTATTTAGAGGTAGCTTTTAGAAGGTTCACAATGGGTGGCATTCAACGAAGTGAGGAGGAAAAACGAGGCGGCGATGCGAAAAGCAAAGACAGTGTGATGACAGGGCGGTTATGGAGAGATCAGATGACGAAGTATGGGCTGTGTGCCAACTGACATCTGAGATTATTGTCGTCGAATTCATTGAATACGGAAGCGATTCTGCCTGCGGCATCGGTGCAGACGCTGATGAATGGTGTTGGGGTCTGACTGTAGCATAAGGTATGCTTGCAGCGGACGATACAATTGTATGACCCCCGTGGAGCGAAACGGAAGTCAAGCTAGGAGACCAAAACCGGAGCCTCGGTGCTCAATGGCTCTTACTCCACAGAGCGCTAAGGAATGCGTCCCCTTATGCGCAGCAAATTACGATTAGAACGTTTGGAAGCGCTTAGCACTTGTGGGCATTTTGCGAGTCGAGATTCCGAAACTTGAGCGTTCGGTTATTTTCACGCACTGGGGTCAGGGTCAGCCAGAGTCATGGAACAAGATTTGGCGACCTGAAAGCCCTGTTGAAGACGACCGCACCCACAATACTATGGTAGAATGAAGCTTACCAGGAGACCACCGGGCGGGACGGGCAATAGCCAGGTCGCGTTCCGTGGACCAGTGGCAAGCAAGTCGTGCACACATGCGTCAAGTGGCGCGAACTTGGGTCCAGTGTAAAAGAAATCTGCACGATGGGTCCAAGGGATCGTGAAGACGATGTAGAGGACCGTTCAGCTCGGATCGCGGGAGCGGAAGAACCGGCCGGATGCTATAACCTCGAGAAAACCTATCCCAAGGGTTACTCCAATGTGCTGTCCGCGGAGAGTAAACTCGATCTAAGTCGATCGGTATGTTAAGGGGAGAAAGGGTAGGAGGAGAAAAGCCCCCCCCCCAGCAGGAAAAGTCGGTTTTTAAATGACGATGGCTGCAGGTTGCTTACATTCATGAGATCACAATGTGGCTAGGAACAGGTCCGTATGTGCACTTTCACAAGATGTCGCGGTAAACATTAGAATTGTACACGATTTGTGCATGAAGAATCGTTCAACCGTTGCATTGATTTTACTGGGACGCGAATTTACTGACCGAAAGGTCCGTGGTTCGAACCCGACCTTTGCCTCTCGAATTCCCCTGTCTAGGCTTGGGCAACCTGGCAGTATCCCAGCCCTCGCGCTTCCTTCTGGTGGCATTACAGCTAGGCACCTAAAAGGTGCTGCAGTTGAACGACTATTGACTATTATTGATTGCACTTTGAACAACTATTTTGGTACCGATTCGTAGGCGGCGTTGCACCATCCGGGCGCTGGTTTAGTCAAAAGAAGCGTGCGAGATGAGCATATGTGATAAAGTTGCACTTTAGATCGAATGGCGCTTACTTCACGTCTCAGTATACTCTATCTGAGTTTGCGAAAAACGACTTACTCTGAGAGTTCGGAATATAGGAGTTCAGCACCAATTTACGTATGCCGTGACAATGTATTGTGGAAAGTCAGTGATTTCTTAATGTCTACAACTGTGGTCGTCGAGTTACGACTACATAGCGCATCATTGTGATAAAGGACGAACGGAGTCGTTGACAAATAAAGATGGGCGTACGGAGAGCTCGATAAGAGCGGACTTGAGGAGAAAGGAAGGGAAGAAGGGTGGCGCCATCAGTAACCCGTTTTCACATACTGGTCCCATTGTATTTAGCGGTTAAGGCCATCTGGTTGGCGCCATCACGTGACGGCTGGTGTGGCACAGGATTATTTGTAATTTTAATTGCAGAAGACTGAACTGAAGGAGACCAACAGCCATTGTTAAAGGACCCCCTGTAAAAACAGTAAACACGCCTAACTGTAGGCCAGACTAATACCGGGATGCCCCAACCTATACGGGTGAGATGGCTCAGTGGTTAGAATGCGAATTTATTGACCGGAACGTCCGTGGTTCGAACCCGACCTCTCGACTTCCCTTGTCTAAGTTTGGACAACCTGGTAGTACCAGCTCTCTTGCTTCCTTCTGTTGGTCTGGCAGCTAGGCACCGAGAGGGTGCTACAGCTGAACGACTGCTATCTACGGGCGGACTACTGGGTCCTTCATCCAACGCATTTGCCAACGGTGCTTGGCAGTACCGTTAGAGTGGTTCAAATTTTTAACAAACAAGTCATCACACGTTCTAACGTCCAAGCTGGTAGACAGTTCTTGAATAGCAGAGTATGCGAGGCTCTGAGTATCGTAGGTACGCTCCGTAGTCGGTTACGGCGGTGAAAAAACCTTCACAACGTTATAAAGTTCTATTTCTTTGTGGCAGATCCCTGGCCTTTCTGACTTAGTTTTGTCTTGAGCCCACAAGAACATTCCAGGTGTAATGTCTGTCCATCACATTCACGTGGCGGTTCTTATCCGAGACTAGCCAAATAATTTACTGCCACTCGCTTATTTGCATGAAAGAGATGTAAAACACCCCTGGACGCACTGTAGCCTTGTAGACGATGCCACCCACCGACAAGTGAATATCAGGTCGTTCTGGGTATCTGGAACAAATGAAGACGGTGAGATACTTGGTGATCTTAGCGCCCTCCTCATTGACAGCAATGCCATTCAAAGAGACACAACTGCCTGGGTAAGTAAACTTACCAACCGCTCCCAGTGTCATCATCATCATCAAAGACAGCAACATCAGTGTTGACACTGATGCTTAACTGCCGTACAACCATAAGGTTCATTTACTTATATTTAAAGCCCTAGAGTGAAAAGAAGAGAAAAAGAGTGGATGAGGGAGGGGACCTAGTGCTGGCCTATGTCAAGCATTCTGAGGTGCCTACACCTCCAACCTCAATCAGACAATCTGGAAGGAAACTGACAGCACGAACGTCACGGGCATCGATTAGCCGCCATTTCTTGCAACGTCTCCAGCCGAGTACCAATAGGGTCACGGGGCCCCCACCCTGGAAGCCGGACAACACCAACAATACACACTCTTTTCTTTCACGCCCTTCTGCTAAGTCATGTGTTGTCCACCTCGCGGTTTGCGCCATTCTGAAGCAAGCACGGAGAACAACACTTGTCTCGGTAGACGTGTTTCGGCATGCACAGCACATGACCGAGCCATCGTAGTCGGTGGTGCTGGATGATTTCCCTGCTGCACAAACAAATACCCGTTTACTAACCACCCCGTTACTAAGACGCTGACGCCATCCAAAACCAACCACACTTATGAGACATCGGTGGTCAAAAACCTGAAAACGCCTCACATCATCTGTCCGCAGCGGCCATGTCCCACCACCCATACAACAATACAGCCCTTACTGTAGCCTGGTACACGTGACCCTTAAGATCTAGTGATATGCCTTTTTGACACCACAAGTGGCGCAAATTAGCAAGCGTGATCCGAGCCTTTGACAGACAAAGCTTTTATCAGACAAATTTCCCTCAGAGCTAATGCAAATACCGAGGTTTGTAAAATTTTCCACAACCTCCAGTGGTTCTACTTGAATTGTAAGGGATATGTTCGCAGACTGCACGTCCTGAAGCATGACTTTGCGCTTTGGAGGTGCAAGGCGCATGCTGAAAGATGGCATGATGGCGGTCAATCTGTTCAACAGGGCTTGTGCTTCGCTTTAGTCTTCAAAGATGAGAGCGTACTCCAGATCGACAGCAACAATTTGAACAGTAGGGTTGTCAAGACTTTCCAGCGTTCGCCTCTGTATTTCATCTTTGGTGAAGTTGAACAAGATAGGAGAGAGTGAACATCCTTGTCGGACTCCACTTTTTGTAGGGAAGCTTTTGGAGAGCTCACATACGCCCAGAAGTATGTGAATGTAAGGATCGGATTATGTTTACAGACTTCTGGGGCATACCCTCTTGAGCAAGTGTAGTTGACAGAATCGAGCGCATCATTGAATTCGAGAAATACCAAGACTGTGGGTCGTCTCTACATGTGGCGTTGCTCTAACACCTGACGGAGTGTGAAGATGTGGTCAACGCAGCCTATACCCGGTCGAAATCCCGCTTGATCCTCACGAGTCAAGGTTCCGTTGGCCACCATAAGACGACGAAGAATCAGTGACGCCATGAGCCTTGTCACAACAGCTGTCAAGCTGGCACTTCTGTGGTTACTACACTCACTGGGAGTACCCTTTTTGAAAATAGGCACTACTATCGATTCACCCCAGTTGTCTTGGACGACCTGTTTCTCCCAGATAAACCCAAATGGACTAGACACTGACGAAGGAGTCCACCGCCATCCTTGAAAAGAACAGGTGGAAGGTTGTCAGGACCAGAGGCAGGATGACGCTTGAGTAGGGAAATACACTCGGACAGTTATGAGACTGAAGGCGGTTCCATATTCACGGTCCACCTTTCTGTTGAAGGCGAGGATTCTGGATTGCAGGTAGTTGGTGGCTAGCTGAATTGCTCTTCGAAATACAACGGTCCAAACGTTCTGCTTTGCTGCATATCAGGAAGCCATTTTGGTCGGTGATAAGAGGTTTCCGAGGACCAGTCGAACGAATGAAGTGGAACAGCTTGCGGACATTTCCAGCATTCTTTGCATCTTCCATTTCTTCGGACTTTTGGGTCCACCAAGCTTCTCGGTCTGCACGGATACTCAGTCTCACTTCGTCTCGGATGATGCTTTGGGTGGAGTTGTGATTGCGGCCAGGAGAACTCTGTCACCAGGTCTCCAGCAAAGACACGGTCCTATCAGATATCCAATGATTGGATGAGGTTGTTTGGGTTGTACCGCAAACAGACGTTCCGGCTTTTAGTGGCGCTTTGGATATCTTTTCTCAGTGGCCGCTTATATCCGACATCATACCGTCCGGCAGGCGTCCGAGGAGCTCGTTCTGATAATTTCGTTTGACTTCTGGGTCCACTAGCTTCTCAGTGGCTAAGTGAGGTATGCGTGCACCTGAAAAGCGGCAGCGTACAAGTGCATGGTCGGAGTCCACGCTGGTGCTCCAGAAGGAGCGGCGGGCGGTGATCGACCCTCGCCACCGATAACTGACGGCGATGTGGTCTGTTTGTGTTCGTGGCTGGTTTGTTGGTGGGTACCACGTTGTCAAGCGACTTCCGCTGTTCCGGAATGTTCCACCATGAACGGTTACTCTTTCCGTGATTCACCGGCAATCTGTCCTCCAGAAAATGACCAACCATGCAAAATGAACAGAATAAGTGCAAACTCTCAATCTTTCCCCAGAGGTGAATTATCTTAGGCTGCACACACAATGAAAACAATTAATTTGTATAATATATGTATTCTCTGAGGAGAAGGCGAAGAAGACACAGCAACTTGTAGTATCATGCCCACACAGAAGGGGATAAGTGGTACCGAAAACAGACACACATTTCGGAATTTACATCATCGATTAAAAGTCCTCGTCATCATCATATGTTGTATAGTCGTCTGAAATTCATAAGATTGTTTAAAATGATATATGATATATATATATTATCTGTTAGTGAACATGTTTCACATATTCATGGCTGGTTTGATTCGTTAAAAGGATTCATTTAGGAACTCAGTCCCTCACATACCAAAACTCCGTTTGAAAAATTTCAAACAGGCAATGTGACTACTAGGAAGGCAGCGTTTGCTATTTCGAGATATTTTTTTTCCCGGATATGGAAACCTGCGTATTTAGATATCCTACTTGGGATGAGTTCTCTGGTTTTCTCTAGTTCTCGCATCCCTCACAACTTATAGAAATAAGTTAACAATTCAACTCTTATCTCATACTGTGCAAGGAACCTCCAGGCTTTTAAAGAGAATACTGCTGGAAAAATACCAAGATATTAATCAAATGAGAATAACTACAACCGTATTACTGGAAATATTCGGCTACATGGCAGCTTAGCCGATGTTAGGGGATACTCCATCACCCCGAACTGTCTGGGCTTGACCAAATTCATCAGACAATTCAGCAGACAATAATAGTCTAATATCTTACCTAGTCAATAAAGTGCAATTGAGACAGTATTATGTATAACTCAAACTGAGTTACGAGCACTGCTTTAGCACCTTCTCCGTCAAGTTGACATATTCCGAATACGATCGATGAGCACAATGGGCCTTAAAATGTTGCATAGAACAGGATAACTGAGAACGGACATATACCAGTGTTACCAGCTGGGTTGCTCTTACGCACGGCATATTTTCAGTTACTTGTTGGGTTGTTCGCAGATTTTGGCAACTGAAATTGGAAAGCTTTGCCATCATTCGTTCAGATCTTGTAAGTTTGCTGTGGGAATATGTCAGATCAGTGCTACTTAGTGTCACTCAACAGTAAGTTGCAGTAATGTTTGAGCAAATCTTAAAAATAGTTGACCAATTCCTCAGAACAATCATGGCGTTCTAGGTGATCGGTGAAGATTTGATATACTACTTCCACCCAGATATGCTCTCCTTTACAGCGTGCTGCAGCTGACTTTACCGATCCCGACTATTCCATGTATCATGAATTCCCTTAATTTAACTCACAATGAACTGTATAATCCCTGCGGAGATATAGACCGTTGGCGACACCCAGATTTCGTGATTTTACTTGGGATCCACCACGCAACGCGAATGTAGTGAACAGTGTGAGATAAAACACTCCACTTTGGTGTATACTTTTATTAACAGCCGTGGAATTTTTCAGAACACATGACCGAATACCTGGATGTCCAACATCTGGAGGAGCAAACATCCATCACCATATATTAGTGTTGTGTTAACCCTTGGTCATTATAAGACTGTCTACATGTGCTCGGATATGTCCTATTGCAGTTTCGTTAAATTTATTTTACTTGCTTTTTGTCGTCAACCGAACTCCAGCTCTAATTGAAGCAGTCATATCCGTAAATCACCATCCCGGTGTCCAATACAACGGTCTGGCGGCATGCTTTAATCCATTGAGCTAATCCACGTGAAACTATACCCCCTGCTTGCATACAATACCTTTTGTCAGTTAGCTGTTGGCTTGTCCGTGGAGCTCAGCCACTGGCTTTAAATCTTTCTTCATCATCCGTAAAGATCATGTCTCTGCACTGTTGCTCCTCACTCAAGTGAGCATGAGCCCATTAGAGAATCAGATAAAATAAGTAGCGTCTCTGTTGATAAAAATTGAGACGTTATAATGACAATTCCTACGGATGAAAAGGCCAACAAAAATACAAATTCAGACTAGTGAAGCGCGTTAGCAGAACTGTCTCCCGATAACGTCCTGACGAGGGTGTCCAAATCACTTTCAAGTGCGGTAAATTAGTGTACACTAAAAAGCCCTCCTGGTAAGTAAACGCTATCGGCCAATTTATATGAGGAGAGTTAGTATCAAACTCTATGAAAACTTTAGCCACATACAAGAACAGAACTGCATAAGAATACTACTCATATGGATACCGATGTCGAGTGAACCAAAATATGTGGTTTATGGATATGTCAGACCGCAAAATGGAGTACACCTACTTTCCACAAATTTCACTTTCGCCCAGTAGCCATTGTAATTGCATTTGCCTTCATTTCCATTCAGTTCTTTTAAGAAGAATATATAGATATCGTGATATTGAAAAGGTTCAAAGTTGTGTTGCATTTCCACTGTCGACAGTGCATATTTGCCCAGTATGTGACCATCGACGGGTATTGCGCTCTTCTCCAGCAGTGTGCAGTTCAATACCTCGAGTTGATCTTGGTTGAACGTCTTATTGATGAACTGACAGGGAGACAGACAATATTGCAAAAAATATCTCTTTAAAGTACCAATATCAATGAGTATTTCGTATTACTGATGATTAGGTCCAATCATTTCAATCATAACCGTAAACGAATACACCCACCTTTTGGCAAAAGTCCTCGGCAAATGGTGCAACCAGAATGAACTCTAACAATTGAAGACAATACGGTTTGGTAACAAAATTTGTTTTAAAAAACGGTATTTTTAATGAGGATACCAGAAAAGTATATTCAAACTATTTGGCTAACAATTATGAGAGATGCGTAGTTGAGGCGTAGCGTCGAAAGTCACGGATTTGGAAGTTAAAGTGCCGTGTTCATTATCAGGCAGGATTTCTCTGGTGTGTAAAAGTGTTGCTAGGGAACTTTGCCGTATTTATTTGCTTGCTGTTGAAGTTATTTCCTTAAAATGCAAAAAACCTAAACAAGTGAATGACGCAATACCTACAGATGGTGCGTTATGAGTTAGATGCCTCTTGGCGTTACCAAGTACTTGGTATTCGCAGGTCCTTGGAGGACTTAGTGTCCACGTACCTCCTCAGTGGACTAAGTGACAATTTATATAAATATACCTTAATTCCACGCTACCCCAATAATAACCAAATCAAGTGAACAATAGAGCAATTACACAGAACACATAAATTGATGGAGAACTTGGAAATGTGGTCGTAGCTGACGGGTTTCTTCTGTCCGGAGCTCTGTTACTGGTATTCAGAATGGACGTTTGCTGCTCTTTAAAGGGTGTACTGGATTACCAAGCCGTAAGATGTGTTTCTAGACTATGTCACTTCGTAGTTACAAAGGGTTTAGCAATAACTGTACGCCCTTCATTGAACGTAATGTCCTAAGCAACATGTCTAAGCGTTCCCAGTTCTTATTTACCAGTGTTTATTCCAGAAGCTCGCACCCTTATGGTACAATGAATACCTACAAGTGTTAATGAGACTAGCGGAAGAGTAGCCTTTACATACTGTCGGTAGGGTGTCATGGCGATTTTTGACTACTTGCGAGTAGTGCGATCGAAACACGATAACCCATTCTTTATCACGACCTCTGCAGTAAAACGTTCCGATCTGCTACAGTGGGAACGAGAATACAGAGAGAACCCAAAGGACCGTCAGTTAATTTTTACCGCATGAATGAAGTGCTTGCTTTCGAGGTTGTATTTGGGAAGTTGCGTGCGCTCCGATTGTAATGTGACAGATGAGGTCCGTGTGCTAACCTGAGACATCCATGGTGGCAAAGCGACATTCCTGAATCTCAAGCGACCTGTATATCAGGTGAGCGTTAGCACGCTTACCTTTCGGACGTGATAATTCAGGTGACTGGTGGAGTAGTGGTACCACGCTCACTTCGCATACTTTAGGTCTGGGGTTTAAACTCCGGTTCGGCTAGGGATATACACTGCTGATGATATCCAATTAGAGCGAAACTCACCTCCACTTTCGTGTGGACTCAGCAGAATAATCTCGTCAGGTCAGCAGGGAGACTGCTCAAACGGGAGTGATGTAACCGAGCACGGCGTGGACCATTTTATTATATGCTCATGGGGCTTGGCTTCTGAACAGCGAAAGTGTGATGTTTCTAGATTTTCGGTCACTGTATTTCGCATACCTTAGGTCTGGGGTTTAAACTCCGGTGCGGCTAGAGATATACACTGCTGATGATATCTAATTAGAGCGAAACTCACCTCCACTTTCGTGTGGACTCAGCAGAATAATTTCGTCAGGTCAGCAGGGAGACTGCTCGAACGGGAGTGATGTAACCGAGCACGGCGTGGACCATTTTATTATATGCTCATGGGGCTTGGCTTCTGAACAGCGAAAGTGTGATGTTTCTAGATTTTCGGTCACTGTTGTCTCGAAACCATAGTCTGAGTCCGCAGCGAGACTACTAGAAAGCGAGTATTCGGTTGTGCAACGAGGACTTCAGTCTGAGAACGCGTCTAGCACCAGAAGCTGTGGTGGTCTGTTAATGTGTTGCGCATTCTTAAAGGAGTGCTGCATTCCATGCCCAATTCAGAGTGGCGCGTACCCGTGACATAGGGGTGTGAAGGTGATTGCGAAAAATATGGGTGCTATCGAAGCAACTCATTTTTGAGGATGAAGTCTGCGTGGTCCCCTCCGTGTGTCGCTGGAGAGGTTGCAAGATATGGTTACTAGTCGATGTCGCTCTTGTCAGTTTTTATCCAGAGTGTTTGGAAGTGTGGGCTTCTCGTGCTGATTGTAGTAGTCAAGCGCCATGCTCCATCCGCTTTTATTCTTTTCTTCACAAAAGAGCTTTCCAGTAGATGATGGTGGTCAGGCACCAGTGTTGGACACTGATGTACTGTTGATGATAGTGCTTACGGTTGACATTGAGTAATGTTTCATAACTATTTCAAAGGGAACCTGGGCGATGCTGACTTCTTCGGCCAGTAGCATCCGTTTTGCAAGCTGTTCATGTGAACGATTCAGGCAAGGAAATAGTGCCCGCACAATGCTAGCTACTCAGACCTAGTGATTCGCCATCATATCCCTCAGCTATATCATCGCGAATGATCTGTTTCCGGCTGTGGATATAGTGTGAAGTCAGGCAATCGCTTGATGCCATAGCCAGCATGTTCATTCGTAGAAAGCAACGGCCAACCTGTTTGCTGTGTAGTGAACTCGACATGGTTATTTTCACTTACTGCCTCTTGGTGACAAAACTCCAGCTATTTAACTGAGTATTGAGGGCTCATAATCGTCCAGCTGGTTGGGATGCGTTCGTTTTTTTCGATATTGTAATGATCATGGTTGGGAATCAGCTGACCATATTAACTTACTATTGTCTTTCATACTAATTTGATTGTGTTAAGTGTCTCATTTAGTAACTACACTGGGTTAGTCCTGTTCCTTTCCAACTGTCGTTGAAATCTGACACAACAACTGCCAACGCTAGGCAATAAGAAGTAGAAGGATAAAGCACTTTGTCAAGTGTGGTCGCCTTCACGTTTTAGCGCTTTTCGGATCTTCTTGCTACTTGCCAGTGGGATTTCGTCAGTTTTGGCAATGTATTAGAATGTGAAGAATCTCAGCTCCCGCAAATAAGAAACCACCAGATCTTAGGACTGTCGAATTTGTTTTTTTTTGAGGTTGTTCACCTCGGTGGTGTTGTATTCTGGGGCCAGGTTAGTGGCTATTTGGCTTTTGCTTGCCAACATAAATTGCCTCTGTTCTCGCTGTCGCCGTTCTTATATCGCCAAGTGTAATTTATGTCGCTGGATTTCTTATCCAGTGATTGTACGAGCTACCCAGTCGGCACTACAAGAAGATGGTTCGGTGCGCCGACGGCTGGCACCACAAATTCACAAGTGGATGCCACGAAATGGATGTTTGACGAAGCTGAGTTTAATCGGCTTCTGGAATACGTAGGTTACCTCTAGCTGCGGTGGCTCGGTCATGTGCTACACGTGTCGAACACTTGTCGGAGAGAGCGTTGTCTACCATATCAGATTCAAATTGGTAGAAATAAAGAGCCAGGCAAGTTTTGATATGGCAACTGGAAGGAAAGAGGTTACGAAAATTCTAAGTGCTATCCGCTTTCTAAGGTGGGATAACTGCACATTGTAGTATATATGAATCAACCAATATCGGTCTAATTTATGCTGTCACTTACAGTCCAGTGTTTAAAGTGTTTGTGGTGGTCTATCACGAGCTTTGTGCTTCTCTTCCTTCTTGGTTTTATGTTCACCAAATGGCTTTGTTCAGGAACTGGGACTGGAAGAGTCATTTAACTACCGTGCCACGTAAATTCATGCTTTGGCATTGAAGAGTGGGTCGTTGCAGGTACAGAGAGTGAGCACAGTATCTGTCAGAAGTTGAACAATGTGCATGGTGAATGCAACAGGGTACGATAAGCTCGAGGTTCGATAAAGTCACTGCATAAAAAATGTGGGCAGCGCACTGACTATTTTTTCATGGACCCACGTTCTCTTTGTAGAATGCCAATCAACTCGGTGGTGAAACGAAAGAATCTTATCCAACCAAGTGGATGACAGCTAACCTTTCAATACAAATATTATATCTGCTGATTCGCCAATCCGTTGTATGTGACTGCTGACCCCGCTCCAGTGCCAGCGCCGGAAACAATCTCACCGAAGGGAACACAACAGCTCTATTTCAAACAAGCGAGTGCGAGAGCGTGAGTGCGTGTGAAAATACAACGGCCCCAAGCTATCTTATTGGAGGGACACTGTCTAACTTGGTCCAATGATGACGCACGCGGTCTGGCCTTGGTACAAGGCTGCGACGCGCTGGATATTGCGGGGGCGTTGTCTGACCTTGATCAACGCTGACTCGCGCTGCCTGGGTTTGATACAAGGCTGTGAAGCGCTGTATATTGAGGGAGCGTTGTCTGCCTGGTCAGTATCTAGTGCAGCTGAGGGTCTCAGTAGATTTCGGGCATCCGGTTGTTACTTCCAGGAGTCTGACCTTCCTGATAACTACACAGACTGTAAATCTAATGGGTGCATGTGTTGGGAAGAAAAACTACCTAGTGGTTGATGTTTTCATGGTAAACTCGAAATCTTTTCATGTTTGGGATAGATAAGTTTTCACAACGTCAAAATCAGCATTCAGACCAACGCGAAAATCTGGACAGAACTATTGACAATACACGACAGTGTAGGTTATTCCAGTCAATAGTTAAGTGGCCATTACGATAATAGCACGCGAACGGTTTTAGAGATTCTGCACGTTCAACAATGCCCATCCGTTATTCACGTTCGTCTTTCGCTGACCCGCAAATTTTTTTGGGCGGAACGGAGTCATTAATAACACGTTTGCCTGAAACCCCTGAAGGTTGCTCTGCAGATGATTGCATATTAAGTAAGCTGTCAGCATGCTACACTAGGAATCTAGTTAATCAGCCACTCCAGGGGCATGGAGAAACTGCTACCCAACCGACTATGGTCACTTGATTTGAAAATATGGTTGGTATAAGTGTACTAGTTTGTTTAATTGAGAGCTACTCACACTGCTGATCGGCAGCTCATGAACGAAAATTTTCAGCTTCGAAACTCCCAGTTTCATGAAATGTGCACTGCTGGTGATTTCCAAAGAGGATAAAACAGTTGTACAGTGCTTCTCGGTTTGTCAGCATGGAGTGGCTTCACGTACAGGATAAAATCTCACTTGAAAACGAACAAATGTCCTCAAGAGCCCATCAGTTTACGGAAACGTTTGGATTGTTCAGGGATTAAGAAGATTGCTGGGCATTTCTTGCGGGATAATTTCACGAATAAGACTGCGAGAGTGTAGGCATGTACCTGTCGGTTATGTATGTCTGTCTGTTGAGCAGTCGAGCCTCCACCGTTGGCTACGGAGTCCATATTCCGACTGGATAAGTAAAGTAGCCTGTGGTTGCTTTTTAAATTGATTAATTTTATACTTTGACAAATTGACCAGATCACCTTGACGTGGACTTGAGAAATCAGAGACCCACCTGGCGGGTTCTAACCTGGATGAGGATCTGCTGTCTGACAGGTACCTGATATTCGGGAGAATCAATCGACTCGATTGTTTTATGCACGTGCTGCACAATTACAATACGGGGTGTGAAGACTGGCACTTGCTCCGTAGCCACGAATTTCTAAGCAACGAGGTGCATTGCTGAATATGTTTTCGAGAAAGACATTTCTTGGAGTGTTCGGCATATTCGTGTTAGGAAGTGAACAGGTCAGTCCACCGAAAAAGTAACTCTACAGCTTAGCGCCCCAGTTTGGCAAGCTCATTACAAATTACAAAAATTGGAGCCTCCATCTCGACCAATGATTCGTGGATGGCTAAAAAAAGATGAAATACCTGCCCACGTGTGCTGCGTCATCCGAAATGCTCAGAAAACCACGTCGCAGCCAGATAACCGTGACGAATTTCGACGTTCTGCTTGTTGGTACTAGAAGACGCTCACCAATACCAGAAAACAGTTTTCACTGCAGAAACATTAGGGTCTCAGCTCATTTGTGGAAAGACCACTGAGAACCGTTTAAACTGCTCAGAATGGACCACAAGAGTTGTCGTTCAGACACACCATAGGCTTAATAAAAAATAACTATGTGATCTAAAATATACGACAGTGTACTCATTATTCTGTGATCCACCTTCAGTTGGCGTCATGAAATGAACGCAGCTACTGAAATGCAGAATACCTTGTTTGTTCGACCAGTAATAGGAGGAAACCTTCACCCCGAAACCTGAAGTCTACTGGTCCCGCAAACTAGGTGGTGTGTTGCCGTTCAGGAAGAAAACGCGATATAGCAGCAGTCAAATCAATGAAAGTTTTCGGAAATGTAGCTATGAAGAACTCTTAGCTTGACAGTCTTGATGGTGAATCATGACGTGAATCGGGAAATTGCATAAATGACTTGATGTGAACTGACGGTGAATCGTGGAAACAAATATACAAAAAAAACTGTGTTGGAGCTCATAGCGATTTGATTGGTTGTTGGTAGAAAACTTATTTCGTAAACATTATCGTGTTCTAGCGAAATATACTCATTTGCAAACAAATTTAGTTAGGTGTTTTCTAACCCTACACCAGTCTTTCTGCGACAAATAAGTAACAATGGGACACGTGCATAGGCGTTGGTAACAGTAGCTGACGCATGGACATGTTCGTTTAGACGAGCATCCTGTTGTGGTGATAGGCTTGACCAACGGTTTTTATGCGAATGTGCACGAATGACCGAGAAACCACCCCCACAAAAGTAGTTATCGTTACGTGAATTTTTTATGCGGACTATGCCAGATGAAAGATATGCGAATGTGGTGTGTGGGCGGTGCTAGCGACTGGTCCATACTAGTAGGTTCTGGTAACGAATATGAACAGTTCGGAGTATTAGGTCTCTGAAGCTATTGAAAGTGAATTTTATTGAATATCATGGCTGGCCTGACATGCGTACCATTAGTATGAGCAATTATTCCCTCTAGTTCATTCACAGTACTGTCTATGTGGTTCGACCGCTTAAATGCCGTAGCCCGGGCTGACAAACACACTCGGTCGGTTAGACACACCTCTGGTACCTGAAATAACGTTTCTTCCAGTCGTATTCTATCAGATTTGGATTGAATTACAACGGACCAAATCACATGACTAACTTTTTGTGTGTGTGTAAGGTCACCTTAATTTCCGATGTGACGGTAGACTGTGGGACACCAGATTGGCGCGCAAACGAACTACAAATAGGATCTACACATGTGGTAGGCAAGGATCACGGGCTAGGAAGTGTGGAACTAACTTTCAAACAGGAATCGGAAGAGACCATAGCCCATATTTCATTTCGGTCATTGGCTTGGACCGACTAATTCATCAGGACGCAACAATACACAATTTTCTCGAAGCAACATCATGCACATGATTGCCGAAATTCTAAGTACGTTCTCGCCCTTTTCGGGGCTTATCAGCAAGACGCAGTCCCCGAGTTCCCTTAAAACTTACGTTCCTGCAAAATCCTTGAACTACACTCAGCTACAAGTCAGCTAGGTTCTAACGGGAAATTCAACTGAATCTCAGCTGAATCTATTGTTTCTGTTCACATGAAGATAGGGGAATTTCAACACCAAAGCAAGGAATCAGGCGGAGTTGCAAGCTAATAAACGCGATGAGATATGAAACAAAGCATAGGAAAGCTGTTTTCTATGACCAAGGTCTTATATTACTTACAAATTTGCAGGCAATAACTCATTTGAACACTAAGTCGGTGCTAACGGGAGACTCAACTCAACCTCAGGTTCATAATGCTCTCCGACTGAATGCTGTCTGCAAAAGTCCGCCTTGTGATTCAGTTGGAACGATATTCTCGGTATCAGAGTGATTTAATTGACGCGACAGGCTAACGAAAAGTCTTGGATACCCTACTATCGGTTGCGACCACTTTTCGGCTCATAAGGTAAGCCTAAACAACCCCTTTGCCTAGGAAGTAAAGTTCCAAGGAAGACCACCAGTTTCAAGTACCTTCTGCGTGCTGTCGGTGCTCCAAAACTGAGTTTGGCCTTGGAATATGAGGTGATATTAACCGTTTCAGAGGCTTTCGAAGTCTGCGCACTGCACGAAAAAGATATAGCTTCAACTATAAGACGTAGTCTGATTTCGATCTTTTCAGTTGACGGCACATGTTTTTTAAGATATCCACTAATGCGAGGTAACTCAAAACGCCCGACAAATACACTGATATGTCCATCCGATGTATACAGACAACCAACTAGTTTTCTGCCAGTCAAAACAGGAACCGCCTCGCTGAATGCTGTTAGACTGAGCGAATGGGTTCACTTGTGGGAAATTCTGCACAGAGGGTTAAAAATCATCTTTAGAATAAGACGAATAAAACAGTTGAACTCATTTCCAAACGGTAGTGTTTCCTTCCAGTGATTCTTGACTCTTAGGTTGATTGGTGAAACCAAATCGGTATGCAAAGGATTTCAGTTTGCAAAATTCCTACTATTTGGGTTCAGGTAAAACGTAAGATTTACGGAAACTCGGGAACTGCACCTACTTGATGAGTCACAAGAGGGATGAAACCGGTCGTGGACTGTCGTAGAGTTTTCAGCAACTTTATAAGTAGTTTCCTTGATGAAAATTTATCACGCCATCTCTAATATCGTACCAACTGAAATTGGCGGCGGTCTTTGTGCAGTACACTCAATTGAGTGATATCATAAACGGGCGATTCAACTGGGATTCACTTGATTCTCCCGTTGAAACCGAAATGACGTGAAAACGCATAACGATCACGATGATCGATTTACTGCGTCAGCCCAGGTAAATCTCAGAACACGTGGGTTCGGTGGTGAACAAGGATAGTACACACCGAGGCGAAATTAACTTGATGGCCTGTGGTGGGCACATATCCTGTTGTGAAGCGTTTTTGCTCACAAGTCCATCCGATAGTTTAAGGGAGATGGTTTTGGGCCTAAAGAGTTAATTACCTTTAGCGAAATGAACTCATTTGCCTGCCACATTGGTTTTGAAGGGGGAGACTCGCCTGAAACCCAGCTGAATCTCTCGTTTATGACGTTCTTAAGCAAATGAATGTGCTACACTGGGTCACCCCATGTTTCAGTTGGTACGATATTCGAGATATCGCGATACGTTATATAGACGTAATGCACTGCTCATAAGGTTGCTGTCGAGGACTTTTCAGCAACCTGATGAGTAGTATATTTCGTTTATACAAGTCAGTTACCCTCTCATTCTAGTGGTAAGGCACCTTTGTACAAGTCAATTACCCTCTCATTCTAGTGGTAAGGCACCTATTGGTTCTGTCAGTGTAGGTCGCCTTGAAGCTACATATGACTGTGTGATTTGGCCCCAATAGGTTGAGTTGATCTCCCTTGATTGAAGGTCGTAGTAACTCCTGAGTCCGATTAAGAACATGCGGTTCTGTCACATTTGTGTGCCCGCCTTAGTGACACCGCCGGGCTATGTGTTACTGTCATTGTGCTGTCCCCTTTGAAATTTGCCATAAGACCTGTGTTTTTGGTTATTCGCCTCGACAATGACGGGAGAGTACGAAAAGCTTGTATTGATGGCGCGTCTGATTTGTCGGAATGAATTCAGGGTAGGGAGATGGAAATGCCGGAGAGCGTTCCGTGTTTTGGTCACATGTTACGCATGTTCTGGGCCTTATTGCTGATATCCGACATCCTTTTTTCACTTTTTTGCGGTCAACAATGGTCAAATTCGACAGAGAATCGAAATGAGGAATGCATGGAATCCCAGAATTTAGGTTGCCGAAGTAAGGAAAATAATGCTAGCACCGAAGATAACTTTGTTAGTAGATCTCGGGGGAATTAAACAAACAACTTCTGAAAAAAAGACCCCAAACAAGTTGCAGTCGAAAGCAGAATCCTTTAACTTCAGGTCTGACATTAGTGCGACTAGTTTCAGAACGATCGCCATTGTCGTTTCGTGTGTTACAGTCACCTCTCAGGTCAGCCAACTTATCTCCACTTTGTTTTCACATTCTCCTTCGAAGTTTTAGATATCCAAACTTCTATTTTCACCTGATGGATTTTCAATAAACTTCCAAATTACGCTGCTTTGATTAACGGTCACCATGGTTGTTTCGTGTGTAACAGTCACCTCTCAGGTCAGCCAACTTACCTCCACTTTGTCTTCACATTCGCCTTCGAGGTTTTAGATATCCAAACTTCTATCCTCACCTGCTGGATTTCCAATAAACTTCCAAATTACGCTGCTTTGATCCAGCCGATTAGGATGCGATTAAAGTTAGCAATAGGATTGACCACATGATCAATATATGAAGGCAGCATAACTTGCTTCCGGCCATTATCTGGGACGGTTTAGCGTTTCTATGTCGTCACGTGAGCTGATGCTTTGCAACATGGAGGGTTAGCCTCATTCCTAAAAACAGCGTGAGTGACAGAATAGTTAGGAGGTAAGACAGATGGTGCATTCCGCGGACAGCTTCGGCCTCAGATGTTTTCGAGGAGAGCTAATTTTACACGAATTCGATTAACTGCCGCATAGAGTTTCGCGGAGGCGATGACATCTTTAATGACTGTTACTCTTGTTTTTCTTCCATTCACTATGTACGTATACGGTTCATTTTCGATCTAAACATAGCACCTGTCATTTTTTTATCCAGGTGGTTCACTTCAGTTTTTGTCGGACTGTGACGGTTGATTCGTTCCTTTCGGGAAGAAACTACTCACGAGGTTAAGCTATCATTTTTTTTGTCCAGGTGGTTCACTTCAGTTTTTGTCCGACTGTGACGGTTGATTCGTTTCTTTCGGGAAGAAACTACTCACGAGGTTAATGAAACCCTTCTTGGGGCTCACCAGATAGGCGCCGTCCTCAGGTTTCCGTCAACCCTGTGTTCTACTTGAACCCGGATAGTACAAAATCGATGTGTAAATGGGTGTATTACATCTACGTTTTCTCTTCAGATTGTCATCGCTGGGCTTTTGAATACAGTTGTTTCCCTGTGGAGGGATAATATTGTGGGTTAAATCAAGAAGAATATTTCGTGGAATGCACCTCAGAAAAAACACCCCAGTAAGAATAGCTTGAACAGGAATGATACAACTTTATTCATAGGGCGACAGCAACCGGAAAAGCTTCCTTTGAAAGTTGAGACTTGTCATCTCGATGGTGGGAGCTCTTCACGTTAGATTGAACAAGCTACATAAAACTGATCACATGTCTTGGTGATTTCCGCTCTGTGCTGAACTCCAAAGTCGTTATCGTGATAGAGCATGCTTCAGATAAAAGACAGCGCAAACGATGGTTTCGTACTCTATTCAGAGTGAACTTTACACGGACAGTTCTGATCGACTCCCAGCACCGTTAGCCCTAGAAGAAGCTGTAATAACATCCTCCACAGGGCCTCAGTTTTGACTACAATTACTTGGTCACTTACATAGCCTGGGGCTATGGAACCCCTATTTCAATGCACCATTAAAATACACCGCTGTGATATGCCTCTTCTTGATAGTCTTCTACTTCAGTAACACGAAAATTTCTTTCCGTAGGTCATCAATGTTTGGTGAATCCACCGTGGATTTATACATGATGTTTCGGAAATCTGCAAAGTAGAGGACCAGCAATTCGTTTTCGACTTGAGATAGTTGATTGTGCGTCCGTAAGTATGCGGTTGCGGGCAAGTTGCTTCAATATAGAATAGGAGTCAAGGTTCCAGCCTTTCTGATGGCTGCATGCGGTGAGGGACGCGTTCACACAGCACGCTGTCGTTCTTGTGTTTCACACAAGAACTCCTAGTGAAGGATGTATCCAGAATGAATTTTCCCAACAGCTTACTCTAAGTGCTTGGTCAAAAGTAGAGGAAAGGAGAAGGAAGTAACAGATAATGTATCTAGAAGTATCCGCACTGTATTCCATACGAATGAATACACTGGATTGTGACATTCGGCTGGGTTGATTGCTGGTCTATCAACATGACGTTAAGAGCGGTACTGCAACCTAACGAATTCCAAAAATCGGAGACAGAATTATCCATTACTCTCCCTGCCCTGATTGGGATCCCAACCGTATTGTTTGACCGAGATAAACTGTTCCAAACCAATAGTGTGGTCACCTGACTTCAGCTTCAACCCTGAGGTGTGACCTTGCCCAGTCAAACGACCTCTTGAATGTTGTCCTTGCACTCTTAGATGTCAGTTCACACAGGTTTTTGTTTGCCTTGTGTGCTCCAGATTATTTGCTTCCCGACGAAGGTCACCCACGGCAATCGAGTTATGAAACTCTAGTCTTTAGGCAACTTGTAGACTGACAAACAGAATATACGATACTAAAGCACCGGAAAAGCGGTTCTCTAGTTAAATGAAAAAAGCCAGGGTATGACCGAAAAGTTACACAGGAATGCGTTGTATAGCCACAAACAGTTCGGCAGCTACCGAGTTTCTAACGTAAACAATTACGGCTGGTTGGGTGTGTGGTTCTCGAGGGGTCACGGAAACCACATAGTTTGTGACTGATCGTGCGTTAGATGGATTCAAATCCGTGCGGTTGGAAACAACGAACGAGTTTTGATTTACTTTTACGCGCCGACCAACATATTTTTTTTTCAGGAATCGCCGTATCATGGCGTACCGAACGAAACATGTAAACCTGCAATTACCGCCCGGTTTTTTTACTTGGTCAGTTACAGAACGTCCGTACGGCATTTTCGAAATAAGTTGTACGGATTTTGTTCGTCTTTTACTACCCGCTTCAACCTTTCGTGTTTTCATTCACGAGGAATTTACGGTAATAGAGGACGATGGAAATTACACATCATTTCATTTTCTCAAGGGTGGGTCTTGTGAAGAGTATATCAGGATCTTGATGAACAGTTTTTTTTATCGAATCATACGTCTGGTATTCTAATTTCTTGAGTGAAGAAAACATTCCGAGCGGGTGGTGATCCTGAAACCATGCAACAACCTGCAGCCGACACCTGATTTTTACGCAACTAATGTGTTGCATGCTGTGCAACAGTCGTCCTACAGTTACCGTCGGGTTCGTTAGACCCGCATCTTTGTGTAGCAACAGCTGAGGTGAATTACCCCGTGTTATAATGTTCCTTGGTTAAGTATGAACTTAAATGACATATGGACAAGCACCGCCCCTCCGCAGCGATTACTTTCGACCGCTTTCACTAGCGGTTGTTGTAAGGAACTTATACTGCGCATCACAGTTCTTTGGAGTAACAGTGCACATAAAATACACCTTGTTTTAAACGACTTGCTTCGGTGAATCCGTGTTTCCGACACTAATGAACCTGAAATTGGGCCTGCGAATCAGTTTCGTAGCATGCGCTCTGAGTACCGAAATAGTTTAAACAGAATCTCACTGCTTGCCAGTTTACCGACAATGCTGCTAGTCAGTCGGCAACCAGCTCCACAACCTGATGCGATTTTGTGGCGCCAGCACCAGCAACACAAGCTAACAC
Source organism: Clonorchis sinensis (assembly GCA_003604175.2). Classification (NCBI taxonomy): domain Eukaryota; kingdom Metazoa; phylum Platyhelminthes; class Trematoda; order Opisthorchiida; family Opisthorchiidae; genus Clonorchis; species Clonorchis sinensis. Next base: position 55,565,869 of record CM030370.1, read on the forward strand.
CCATTTCAACGGCCTGGATGTGGGAGACAGTACTGACAGAGCCTCTGTAAGCACAACCGTTCAGTGACAACGAATTTGCGTATGTGCATCACCTGCGTGCTCTAGCTTCAGTTTTACGACCCCATTCGTCAAGTGGGATGGAGCCACATTGGAGGAGTGATCTATGCTGAGCTTAAGGAGCCAAGTAAACCGTTCCGTACGTAGTATTGTACCATCATTAGGCGCGAGTAACATAACTTGTTGCTAGTACGTTTGACAGGGGCGGCTTAGAGACACATCGCTGTGAGGGACGACTGAAGAGAGAGAGGAGGTTGCGCACAAACAACCAATCAGATTGAGCTATGCGAAGAAGCAACCAACAGTTAGCATTCCATGATGAAACGCAGTTTCCCAATAGTTTCTTAGTTAGATGTATAAAGATGACAATTCGATCATTTCTTGTGGTTCCTTCAACTACGATTTCATACAGCATACCCACACACACAGGATAACAGTTCTGCGTACTTCATGACTTCCTAACTAGACTTCAGTCGAAAATTACGGGAACAAAAATAGTTCTCAGGATTCAAGTTTGATGTCTACATTCCAGTGTGATATACGTGTGAAAACTGGTCAAGAACAAAACCCATTATTCCCTGATATGAGGTCAAGAACACAGATTGCGTAATAGCCAATCTGTCTGGTGTATAAGTGTACTAGAAGAGCATGCAAGTGCACGAATAGGCTATAAAAAGACAAACACGGAAGAGAGAGAGAAAGCGAAAAATCAATTTCTCACTGACGCGTGCGAGTATCTCGATAAGACACGGGAGTATAACCACATATATTGCAGATAGTGCATTGGATGCGCGAAAAAGCGGAATGGGATTTCTTTGTACATCACATTGTTGTGGGGGATGGGAAAAGGCTTATTAACCGGCGCTCGGTAACTCGGGTCAGGATGGATGAAGCAAAACAATCTAGTAACAACACGTAGGATGGAAGCAACATGTGACGAATAGACGACACATTTTTCGTTCACACTATCGGAAGTATGAAAAATAAAAAAAGCAAGTAAGGGAGGCATGATCTAGCAGGTGGATCAGCTGAACAGGAGACTTGGACATCGAATATGAAAGACAAGAAGTTTGGGGACTGCGAAAAAAAACGGAATGGCGGAGGATACGGTCCTGCGAATCCATACAAATGTCGGAGAAAGGATGCAGGAGGGTTCTGGTAAAACAAAGCAATTTTTGGCACAAGAACACGAGGTAAAGAAACGAGACGCTTGGGTAGGCGAAGTCGAAAATACCGGGATAGTTGTGTACAGAAAAAAGTCAGGGCTTTGGAAGCGGGAGGAAAGGGTATCGGTGTAAAAAGTTTCCACTGGATGCACTTTCTACTAACCCATCATAATTCGACGCAGATTGTTCTGAAGCACAGTGTCTTGCATAGCGTGAAACACCGTTTCAATGTTTCTACGATCCACGGCCGTGGTGAAATGGCGATAGAGCATACGTTTCCTTACAGGCATGGGAGTGACATTTTGTGGGGCTATCGACATGCTTGGCTGAGCCGTTGCAGGTGCAGAAGTACGTCGAACTCCGCTGGCATTCAAATCTTTTGTACCGGAAAATGACGATCCAGATAGACTACCACGCCCAATATTGGGAACAGCCAGGCTATCGGCACCCGGCATATTACTAACCAAAGAAGCAAATGCCTCAACCATGAAATTCTGAACATCTTGTAACTTAAACGGATCGAATTTAGCGGGGAAATTGGGGAATTCATCACGAATATTTGACAGCCGACTGGAAACCTTTTCCTTCAAGATGTCGGTCTTGTTGAAAAAGATGATGATAGATACGCGTCGAAAGGCGGCGTGATTAATGAGACCTTCGAACACAATCATAGCCTCACGTAGCTTATTGCGAAACTCCTTGGTTACCTTGTCCTGATAGTGCTCATCGTAATGACTGCATGCGACGAGGAAGAGAATGGAGGTAACGTCCGAGAAGCAATGACACCATTTGCGACGTTCCTTGGTCTGACCACCCACGTCCACGAAGACAAGTGAGGCATTGTGCACAACAATCTCTTCCTCGATGATGGAGGTGGTCGGCTTTCGCGACCATACAATATCTTCGTCGGTTGGAACATAGTCCTAAAGGGAACGTAAGAACAGTAGCGTTTTATGAACTGAAGAACTGAAGGACAACACACTGGAGGTTTTTGAAAAAAAAAACGATAATGAACAGTTAATGACCATGTGTTTTCTCCGGTGTATGGGATCAGCAGAAGTTGCACTATAAACAGTCATTTGATGGACCTTTATACCCAAGGGATGATATTGTATTTGCTCCCCGCCCCCAAAACACTGTTCCCAAATGTTTTTTTATCAATAAAGGAAAGGTGAATCTGGTTAGTGCAAAGCGAAAGCATTTGCGGGTCATTATGTATGGTATACAGCCTAGAACAAGACCGAGAACCTATAAGTCTACCTTGTATGCAGGACACACACTGAGCGGGGTGGCACTGTGTCGTCCAGCTGTAGCACCCTTCCCGCTGCCTATCTGCCATGCCACCTGAAGGAAGCACGAGGGATGAGATACTGCCAGGTTGCTCAAGCTTAGACAGGGGAAGTCGAGAGGCAGAGGTCGGGTTCGAACCACGGACCTTCCGGTCAGTAACTTTGCGCTCTAGCCACTTGAGTTATCTCGCGTGTTCAACTGTCTGGTGTTGCTGAATCCTCATGAGTCGCTCGGACCTGATGGTGTTCAACTTTTATTATTCAAGGAACTAGGAAACATCCTTGCAAGACACTCGTGTTGACAACATCTGTTGAAGAGAGATAACTTCTGACTCAATTAGAAGGCTGAAATCGTCAGTCCAGTGTTCACATTAGGAAACAAACACATCCTCGGAAGCTAATGGACAATTAGTGTAACTTTCATGGTTTGTACGGTCATGGATAGAACCTCATGCAGTCGGGTACAAGGACATTTGGCGAAGAACAATCTGCTTCAGTCCCGCCAACATGGATTTCACCAAAAACACTTCTATCTAGTCGACCTGCTGATGACCAGAGAACGAAGGGTAAAAGGCAAGACCTCTGGAGACGATGTAGATATAACCTTTGTTGACTTAAGTAAGGCTTTTGATAAAATTCCTCACAAAAGGTTGCGAACGAAGCTGAAAACGTATAGGGTTGAAGGAGGCGCTCTGCGTAGAACCTCATATTTTATCGTTGGGTGACAAGTTTTTATCAGACTTGAAGAGGGCACTTCGACACAACGGCCTGTTCACATAGGCGCTCTGCAAGGATCTGTCCTTGGCCCTACTGTACTTTTAGTTTGCACCAATGATCTACTCACAAACATCCACTTCCCATGCCTAATCTATTCAGATGACATCAAGTTGTGCAGGCCTACTCGCCGTGGCGATGATCTGGACTTTCTTCAGGAAGGCCTGGACCATCTTGTGAGGTATTCATATAAGTGGGGCCTGCCCATAAATGTGGACAAGTGCGCTCATTTGTACAACGGTAGCGAGGCTGGCACTGAGGGTTCTATCTCGGAGGTAGGTCACTAAGACTGTTGCAGTGCCAAAGAAAACTTGGTGATGAACACCGTCAAAACAACAACCCACGCAAATCGAATTTGTGCGTCGGTCAGGGGCATACCTGCCTATGCACGAAGATCATTCAGCAAACTTTTAAAGTCCTCTATGACACACTTGGGCTCGTGTCTAAAGTGGGCCCGAACTGCAATCCGACGTACGCTGCGCAATGACGGTTAACTATCAGGTTGTTGTGCGGGGGTGCTGACAGTTGAGATTCGCTGCCTGATAACCAAGTACAAGAGGTCGAGAGCAAAATTTCCAAATACAAAGTGAATGGAGATCTGAAAGGCATGTGACACTTGTCTACAGGTGGATAAACAGGCAACTGAGGAGATGGGACTCTAACGGGCCTTCCAAATTTCCTCCGCCAAGGGAACATTGAAAACCGAAAAAAACATTTCAGCGGCAAATTTAAGTTGAGGATACAGAGATATTCAAATATGTCGTGTATCGCACCCTATACGGCAAGCGGAAACTGCGATATAAAGATTCGCATCTGTTCAGTAGTTTTTGTAAGCAGTATGAGTGCAACCAAAATTTTATCGCAAAATGTAACTACAGAAGATCGCAGCCAAACGACCGAACTAGGTCACTTATAGGTAAAAGCCGAATTTTGCACCAGGGGAATCGGTTATCAATCTGAATCAGACTGCGAAAGACAAGTGACCTAACGCGAGTGATTTAATTGAGAGCCATTCACCTGATGAACTTGGAGACCACCGGTGTCTAGACAATCCCAACCACGGGATTCTCGATATGTCAGATGAAGCTTCTAAAAAACGCGGCCACAAAATAATCCATTCACCTGAAAGGTGATGAGTCTCAGTGATGTCTCCTGGGTAGATGAAACGGTGAGTAGGTTCGCAGTCTCGAAATTCTAATACTAAGTGAAGGCCGATGAGGCGATATTGGAAATATAATGGAAAAGAATGCTCATTCATCCTTCAGGTGTTTGCCTCTTGAGTATTCGATTATTTCTGGAGTGGCCTTTTTGGTGTGTGAGGATTTAGTACATCTAGGTTGCGATGCATAAAGGACAGGTAAAACACAGATGTTTTGCGAAGTTGTCTATCATCAGTAGTTGTGATAATTTCACACGAGGCTAAGCCACGTCTACTGTCCGTCAACCTTTAGACAGACTTTCCATCCTAACAACTTGACTTGGTTGGATTCGGTCAGTGTTTCAACCGCGGCTCCCGTCCTTGTATCCCGACCACCTCAGTAGAACCACCAGAGTACTTCACATTTGCCAGGACAGGTGACATGATTAGCTTCCAGGATCTTCTACCAATCAGCGTCCACACTTGCTTGCTCTGGCGTATCATCGAGCTGTTCATGAACATTTTGCCTATCAGCTACCAGTAATGTCCCAGTGAGAACTCAGGGTTCAACCTCACCGAACCCAAACATTTTCCAAGTGTCATTCCCTTACTTCTTTTAGACGGATATCAAAGCCACCTCCTCATACGTACCACGAACAGGCTTATCTTACTTCGTCATCCAGTGCACTTTTGAGTTGAATGAAACCCAGGTTAAGAGGGTCAACGCGAAACCCGCAGAAATACCATTGCCTCTCCCTGACTGCAGGATAACTTCCTTACACTGGCTAAAGGGATGAGATGACAGGAACTGTGTTTTACGTCGTCTAGAAACTTAACACCGATTTCGTGTGTTCGTCAAAAGAGATCGTACTGATTGTTTGTCCGTCTGAATTAAAACTCAAGCAAACCTGGCAATCTACTCACTTGGCCTGATGAAGTTTTTGTAAAAAATATTTTACACAACAGACTGCCGACCAAAGCTTTTGAAAACGTGACACTTTGGTCGATTCCAAACGTTGACCCACTAATAACCGATTTACATGCTAATCACTTTCCAGGAGAATCAAAATGACCTAACGAGTGAGGCAATAATCAAACACAAGTTTGAAAAAACAACCGGTGACGCAAACGCCTATGCTAAACCAGGTGCACCCTGTGTGACCGTGTCCGAACATCTCCTTATGGGGAAGACGGTTAGAATGAAAACAAATTTCCACCAATGCTATCCGACCTGGCGTTCATGCTGAGGTGAACTCAGCTGCGGGATGTCAGTGAACCAGTGCCAGCGAGTTGGAGAATTCAGTCAGTTCATGCTTGGGACGGTTAACGCGGTCAGATTGAACGAGACCTGAAGCTGACAGGCCGCAGCTGTCTGGCTTGTGACAAATGCCCCACCGTTTAAGTTCACCACGCCTACTCTCTCTCGTCAGCAGTAAGTAGCGGCGATGGTGGTGCAACGGGAGTATGGTTTGGGGGCAGAAGGCGGTGGTTATTCAACTAGCAAAACAGCCTTACTCACTTACGGCTGCAACTGATGCGCACAGCATCAGCTTACACGTGATCTGCAGATGCCAACAAGATTAGGACGAGAACAACAACTCAGTCGAAATGTGCTCGGAGGAAGATGACTGTGAATGAATCATATAAAATCCATTGCAGCCAAATCAGTCGACAATTTTTATGTTCTATTTTTCATTTTTACTGTGAGGATAAGATTACTCCGTCGGACAAATAGGCGTTTGACGGTCGCGTAGAAGGTAGGTGTTCTAGTAAAGTTGTCTCAACCAGGAGCCACTCAGAGTTCTGCGATCCCCTCTTTGAAAGCTATGCAGAAGCCATAAATCGTAAGGAAAACCAAATGTTTCTGTCGACGTAGAGCACTACGTAACGCCTGATGATGCGGACGGAGCAATAAGACTTTTGAAACGGTTTGCATTTAAGCAGAGTTTGGCAACTGAAAGGCTGACAGGATGCACCATTGAACAATTCCAGTTTGACAATTTATATCGATCAGACGGAACGAATGCGGCATGTGGAGGTTTGTGATTTTTTAAATAAATAAATTTGTGTACAGAACGCATATTTTTTAGCAGGTTCCTAGTAAACCATAATTACCGAAGAGGCAGGCGCCATGGGTGAGTTCGCCGATGAAGTTTATTCATTCAGACTCCATCAGCCATCGTAAGTCTCACCGCTGAATCCACACTGCGAGAACGTCTGGTGTAAATTTTAGGATTGGAAACCGATTCGTACACGATATGTACGCGATGGTTATAGGGGAAAGGGATGGGATAAGTATGATGTGAATTTCACACAACTGTTTTGAAACGAAGGCCTAATTCCATAAGTAGTCCTAGGTGCTTAACGCATCCTTTTTATGGCACGCAACGATCACGCAGTACGGTGCATCCTGTCGATTCCTACCAGAATTATCCGCCTCCTCAATCGTTCAGTCGAAATGTGCTGACAGTAGGTAGGCCAATATGTCACTCGTTAAAGTAGACTGTTCGTATCAGTTATAGCGTACTTACCTGTTACTAAGCATATGGAATAGCAACTAAATTTGTGAGATGTGGCTTGTCTACGTATGGTGTGATTCGTTTACATCCGATCACCAAGCCTAGTTGTTCGGCACCACCGAAGGAAGCACGAGGACTGAAATACTGCCAGGTGTCCCAAGGAGTAGTCGAGATACCGAGGTTGGCTTCGAACCACGGAGTTCTTGCCCTATTCACTGAACTATTTCGTGCTCCAGCAGTGAATATGAGTAACTGAGCAACCAGTAATGAGCAGTACTAGTCAGAGATTCCCTCTGTGGAATCCTTCGCTGGTTCCGTTAAGAACGCTCGATGAAAAACACCGTTAGGTCTGGCCAGAATCAACTTTTGAAGAAAAGCGTCACCAAAATCAGTGTATAAATCCACAGGAAACTTCGCAACTTATCACCCTGGCCTATTACAGTGTTACTAAAATGCTATTTTGTGCATGTACCTCATTTTTTCAACATTGGCGACGATTTCCGAAAATGACGTCTCACTAGGGCTGACTGTATGAACGAACGTTGCTGGCGGCTTGAAAATTCACACACGGAGCTTCCTGGTAGAGGGAACCAGGCTGCGTCACCTTCTCAATTCCAAGACTCGATACCAACCAGGTCCTCGTGGTTGTCAACTCTCACAGGTACCTCTTCCATCAAGTGTGAGAGGCCTTACAAGGTTTGCAAGCAACATGTCACCCAATGACGAAAGTTCGCCTAATTCATTCTCATTCTGAGTTGAATAGTCAAGCGAGTTGTCGATTCTAATCAGGCATAGTTATAGGTGGGGGGTCACGTAATCCTGATAACAATGGAAGCAAGGATGACTTGCAGTGCCCCAATCTTGAGTTCAGGTACACGAGGGAGTAGTGTGTGGGTGAGTCCGGACTGACAGACTACTTCTGATCAGAATTCGGGAACGAAGGAATGTCGTACAGCATCAGATAGCAAAAGACCTTTCACAAGGGAGTTTGCTGGTCGGTACAGTACGTATGTCGTGTGCGAATTGCGTTTTCGGATGCTCTAAATCGGCCTCCTGAAGCCTTCCCTCTTCCTCTTCCGCATATTTGTTCTTCTCCTCCCACTTACCCTGTTGCAGGCGACACCTCCGAGGGCTTAATCTTAAGGACTGACGGATCCGTTTGCCATCCATCCCCGCTAGCTGCAATACCTACGGTTAACTCGGCAGCCGCGGCTGTAGACACTGCGAAATCGGTTCGATTCATCTAAATATGACCGCATGTACCAAGCCTAAGTATTCGGCAAGACGGCCGGTTGGGGAATTTCCTTACTGAATATGAGTACTTTAACAACCCGTAATTCAGCCACGGCATCCTGATGTTTTATCCACAGCTTATCATAATCAAGCAAAATGTTACGGTAGACATACTGACAAGTTTGTTAGGTTACGAAACCCGAACATCATCAGTTTTTCAAGTGTGTCTGTGAACGACTTAGATTGGTCAGTCGACCGAATGATGTAACCATGATTAGTCTTGTTTAATATCATTCCAGAGACCAGTTTTAGAAAAGGTTGAGCAACGCGAAAACAGTCACATCCTACGCTTAGTGAATTCAACTCACACTTCATACAGCTCATCAGTTGTTAGAGGAAAACACTAGTTTTCTACTGAGATGAAAGGCATTAGGAGACCGATACTCGTTCTCAGATTAGTCTGTCGCATCGGGTCAATGTAGTCCCAAGCAGTGTCATCAATACCGTATGCCGTTTTGCATAAAACCGTATGTGGAGCGTATTTTAGCCGTCTGAACCGAAGAGAATAAGATCAGGGGGAAAGGAGCAGGTGGTTTAAAAGCATGCACTACGCACTACCGATAAATTACGACTGCCAAGTAAGGTAGGGAGGAGTGAACGCACGAGGTACTCAGTGTATGCACCAGGTGGATTACTGGCCCAGATCACAGTAAAGTCGGACTCATGTAGCTGATAAGAATGAAGTATGCGTCAACGTGGTTCGAATTATGTTGGGTTAATGCGAAGCATTATGCTCTGTATGCAGGATAATATCCGATTTCAGCGTCCCTCTACGTTTAGTTCTTTGCTGCCAAGTCTTGTATGCTCATAGACCTGGCATTATTTTGCTTTGAGATAACGATGATGCTTTTGGATGGAACGTTGTGCACACAAATCCGTCGCTTATTTAGTTGGCGCTACTATTGATGGAAAATGTTCAACTGAGTTGACCCATTCAAGAAATTCATTTGGCTCTGTAAATAGCACGGATTTCTGGGAGTCAAAGGATCTGAATTCAGCTCAGCTCAGCTCAGCCACACAAATCGAATGGGTGTGATATACGGGAGTCTAGCCGGAACAGTGCAGAGTGTTCTGCAAAACCTCGAGTGCGAGGGAATGCGGTACAGTAAGTCAAGCGTTCTACAGAAAGCCACAGACTCAGGCTGGGCCATGAATAGTTTGACTACATATGGAAATCTGCGGCTTTTTAAGATGCGGTATTTGACACACACATATATATATATACATAGAGAGAGTTTCAGTTCACTTGATATGATAGTGAAACATGGGCGCCGGCACTGTTGTTGTTGTTTACGATGGCGACGATGATGACACTATCTGCGGTTTCACCGGTTCAACCAGGAACATATGTCATTGGTTGTCCTACCTTTCTAACTAGACCTACTGTAGACCAAAAAGGATGTAGCTCCCAAATCATACACTTTTCAGGAGGTGCGAAAATACCTTAGCGTAGGCTGGACTCACGAAGAAGGTCCCACAGTCAACTTTGCAACAAACATGTCACAACGGTGCACATTTAGCTGGTGCATACTGAGCAGCAGTACTTGGAATGAATTAGCCGTATCTTTGTGAGGACCCTCTACAGAACTACTGGCAACTGAGTTCACGGAGCTGAAGTGTGTACAGTAGCATCTGCTCATACGGCAGATCAATAGGAAACCTCCAAATAAAACCAACTGGGCTGCTCCCAAAGAGCGGTTTTCGAAATAAGTCACCAATTTGGCTTATTACCGAATAGAAGTAAGACCTAAGACCAGAGGCCCGTAGGAGTGCATTGCTCTAGCCGGTCTGTCATGATGCGAGCGACGAAAAACGTTTCGGACGTGTCGATCGCGTGAGTCGGATGGCAAGCGTATTTGTTTGTCGCGACAGGTTACTCAATTACGCTTGAGTAGACTGAAAGACTGGCATCGATGGTAGGGATGGAGAAACATCAGAAGAGGATATCAAGGGGCTCGGCCTTCAAAATACTGGATGACGTGTGGCAGTCATGGGGGGTAACTGTACGCGAATGAATCGTTATCTCGTCGTCCTCTAGGTGTCCAGCATCTCTTGCTAACATCGCCATTCTCCCTTGACAGACCGCGTGGAAGCATGATGATATGCTGCGGCAGATCGAATCCCAACCGAGCATCAACACAGCGGCCAGAAAAACTGGCGGTTAGCCAATTAACGGACATTGAGAGAATGGGAGCATATCACTAGAGTGACTGCGAGAGCCAAAGAGATGAACACAACCGTTGGTTTAGCATGACAGGAGGTTTACAGGATTTGCCATTTCCCTGCATGTAAAACCCTATCGTGAAAACGCACACAAAACGAAAGCATCAAAACCACACAATATAGCTCAGAAAATACAAGGCACTCCGAACTAGTTACTTCTACGTACAAACCAACAACCAACAAATCTACCGTCACCCACCGACTAAGTGGGTGAATTTAGCCGCAAGCCCCTAAGACGAGCTTCCGTATACATCATTTTGTACAGCGTTACGAGTTCTGTTCAAGACCGATTAACGTTTGAACATGCACTGACGTGATTGGATCAAATTGTGTGCACCAACCAAACTGCCACGAAGATAGGTTGAGATATTATCGCGTGGAAAAACTACAAAAACGATATGAATGCCCCTTATTCCACGACAGGATCACACTTTACCGAACCTCTATGATATCGACGCAAAGTGTTTTCTACTGAGGGTCGCCTGACATGCTGCTGAAGCTGGGAACCAGCCGATGCCAACCGCGAGCGGCACGTCACCACTCATCATGAGGTGGTCGTCATTTGTACCACCGCATCCGTTCCTCCGTGATCGTGAACGCATTAGCGACACCATATCAGTACTCCAGAAGGCCACCGTTGTCACACTCAATAGCTTAAAGAATTTGATACTCATTGGCATAGTAGCCACAGCAAACACGAATCAGTCGTGGTGCTTTACGAGAACGCAGGTGTTTACAACCATCGAGCTATGTCAGCTATGCCAAAGCGCTTGGTATATGGAGCACGAAGACAAACCGCATGGATCATCATTTTCTTCAGGGTGAATAAAATTCAACTCAGTGAAAGGCGATATTCGCCTTCAGCGTGGAGAGCACGACTAATGCGCTTGCGGTTCAAAGCGATCGCATGTTTGTCCATCCCCATATAAAACTACGGGGCGATGCCACATAACAACGGCGCTTCCAGTTTGTCTGTGTGATGGTATCCCAAGTTAGCTAGAAAGGAGCACAAAAAACCCAGGCTTCCGCACACAAGAGCACATCAATAACAAATGCCCTTGGATATGACCTGGGGATAACGGTGTGTACCTGATCAGACTACATGAGGAGCGGAGGCTGCAGTCAGACTGTTGACTTCAACATTACACGGCCATTCGTGTGTTGTACACAGACTTATCTTGTATTTTAGATAGAAACAGTGAGCACAGTTTAGTTATCCCACAGTGGTTGTACAAAATGCTTTAGAATGTGGCGGTGCTATCAGAGTACTGTGGCCGATCAGGGGGACAGTACTTTAATGACCTAGCAAGTCGCATGGTTAGCGATAGGGGTGAACATTTGCAAAGAACAGTTGGGCAAATGTATGCAGGGGATGATCCCTCTCGGGTTGTGTATGTGGGGCGAGATGGTCCAAGTGGTTAGAATGCGAATTTACTGACCGGAAGGTCCGTGGTTTAAACCCGACCTCTGTCTCTCGACTTCCCCTGCCTAGGCTTGGACAACCTGACAGTACCCCGGCCCTCGTGCAACCTTCGGATGGCATGACAGTTAGGCACCGGAGTTGAACGATTTTTTATGTATGTAGAAGCAACGTTTGCAATAGGGAGACTCTTTGGAAAGTGAACTGGGAAGAAATTCCGGAAGTTTGAGGCAAACGCTGAATAGTGTCGAACTTACCTTAATCCCGATATAGTGTAACCGATTGAGATAGTATCGGGTGTTTTCGCTCTGAGGAACAGAAAGCGGAGAAGTACGTTTGACATAGCAGGTACAGAAACCAATGGAGAACCATAAAAGAGTGCTGCAGCAGTCGTGAGTACGAATGACACGTCCTGTTAAACAGAGCGGTTCGAAAGTGACACAAAAGCTGGCCGACTGGATCTGCCATTAGGACTAACGAGTATGGATCACGCGGCTTATTCTTCGAAAAACCGAACATCTTTAATTATACCAGTTCCCTAGGACGATGACACCCAAAAAGACGACCGGCGCCTTCTTCTGGGGAGAGCTGGAAAGGGTACCCCTTGTTTCGTATGCCAGAGGACAAGTTACTCCACAACATCCTTTCGCCCAGTATCGAATGGAGACGATCCAGAGACGGTCAGTCCATGATATGGCAACCAAGCGTGAAGGCCCTTACCAGTCAACTAAGTCGCGTTGGCAACTTCCGTCTCCCTGAACGGGGAACCTCGGGACACGAAAAGCCCATGACTGGTGACCCTAACAAATATGGCTATATCACTCAGCTAATTGTGGTTCCGCATCAAGTTTGTCGCCTTCACTGCGTAGCTCTCAGTCTCTGACATCGGACAAACAGAACCATTTAACGTCAATGGACTAGCTGAGCCATGGACTCCAACACGAAGCTCTCATTCTCTTATTCTCCTTATCTTCGGTGAACGAAACTGTTGGAGCTGGAACCATTGTACTTCGGTACGTTGTCTATAGCTGAAAAACTGACTGACTGACTTATCTACAAGGTTTGGTATCGGACGTCGACAACGCAAGTACAGTACAGGTTGGAGTGAAACAGTTATGTGCATAAAAAGACAACATCAATCAACATGTTTGCGAGGCCGTTCAAGTGCGTCCGACGAAGTCAAGCAGAGAATTCCTAGTAAGCTCACTAGCTTCAGTTCGGAACTTGAGAGACTGTATGGTCAAGACATAATAAGGGTGTAGCACGAATACAACAAAAACGAGAAGTGAGATGCGGATAGCGGAGAGATGCTCTATCTTGTTAACTGAAAGTTCATTATCCTTGGATAATAAGGGAGCCGCATGTAAGGACATTCTAGAACTATCTGCTTGTTAATGAAGACCTATGGTCCGTCAACAAGGAACCTTCAATTGAAGTGAAAGTAGGAAGATGCCAACTCAGTCAGTTAGGGCGGATGTCTGTACAAAAGGGGGAGTGCTGGGTGTTGGAGGGTCTTCGGAATATAGTGGTCAAATTGTTTCAGATTACAGTAGTTGTCTGATATCAGGGACTACACCAATGTTCCGATGGTCTGGAATGAACATTGAGATGTGAATCCACGGGAGCGATAGCACAATGAAATGCAGTAGGTCGAGTCCAGCCTGCCAAAGGTAACTTTTGTCATTTTCGGGATTTCCGCAGGTGTCTCCCCCGGATGGCTCACGTATATACCTCGCCGCGACGAGTTCGGTGTATCTGCGTTTTGCTGTATCAACAAGGACCAATGTGAACTCTGCACCTCGCTTCACAAACAGTGAATAGTCCTGCAAACACGGATCTGTGCACCTGATTCGCACTAGGTTCGATTGCAAAAGTTCGGCTACGTGTAAGTTTTCTTTTCTCCGATACCATCAGCTGATTTGGTTTGTGCTTAATGCAGAACGTGTTGAATGATACACATGAAGTGTATTGTAAATTAACGATCGACATTAGCATGGGACAGTTCAAGTCGACCAGAAATGCCGCGTAGTTTTGAAACATCGGCGATCAACCTTGTGCGGTAGACATTTTATGCAGGTGCTGGGCTATTGTTGGATGTTATACGGGAACGGGACATGCAATGGAACAGAGGTGGAATCCTCCCAGAAGGGCTGTCAGGTGTGTTTCCGATTGTCGGTCTTGGCTGTTATTTCAAGAGGGGGAGGAGGTGCAACCGCTGAAGGTAACCGCAAGTTACCACAAGCTGGTACTGGTCGATGTTGATGCGCGCACACATGCATTCGAGAAAAACGTGGACAAAACAATAAATATTTATACACGTGTCGAGCGCACGTTAGTGAAAACATGGAATGTTGTAGTTATGAAGAACAGTTTGGGCGGCGAAATCGACCGTACTTTTCAAATCAGCGTGTAGCAATGTCATCGGTCATCTACACGGTATAACGTTGCTCAATCGATGCTGTCCGAACAGGCTACTCGTGCGCCAGAATCCTACAGGAAACCCAGAAATCTCCGGGTTGGAGTTTTGCACGAAAGAAGGAAGTGAAGTGATGGCAACAGCCTCAATGTCATGGGGGCTAATCTGATACTCTTTTGACTGCCGTATTCATCACGAGCGACCCTGTGCAAATGGACGCTGTTAGTGACTAGGATGGGGCGAATAAATCAGGCCAGCAATGAAGTAGGAAAAGTAACTATTCTGAAACAGAGCATACGGGAGTTCTACAGGACCAACAACTCGTTGACAATCGCCAGTTGGGACGCACAGACATACAGTTCCGGGAATTCCACATTCCCCATTCAGGGTCGGAGATCCGACAGCAGATCTGCATTCAGGCAGCTGAGTCATCATCATCATCATCATCGTCATCATCATCATCAAAGACAGCAACATCAGTGTTGACACTGATGCTTCACTGCTGAGTTGTCACTCCCGGTCAGGTTCAAAAACCAAGCGATTTAGATGGGCGAGTCATGTTTGTCACCGATATTTTTATTCACAGAGGGTTCTTAGAAGCATATTACGGACAGTTTTTTTCAAGCTTCTGAATCGATCAGCGTGGTTGCTTATTTTCACCCGCCGTGCACTGTATTGGCGACCGGCCGTAGTATACCTTCGAGGCTCGCGTAAGGTTGAAGTACTGTCCAATAAGCAGCGCTTTGATACAGTTGACCAAACTGGTCCATAGGCATGGTGGCTCGGTTGTGCAAATAACGTTTCAGTAGGAATTCATTCCTGCTGTTGAATTTGCATGCCTCTGGGATTCTTGAGCGCGGTTCGTGTGCCCTGAAAAGCCTGTGGGGTGAATCCACATGTGTGCTCTGAGATAAGCGCCCGTCAGTGGTTGGTCGATACTATTCATGGCTGATGAGTTGATCAATTAGCAGCATACGACCAGGCGGCTTCAGTTGTTTCGCATCTGTCCCATATTCCTCTTCCATTACAAGGCTTTGATCAAACAAATTGACACGGCTGTATGGTAGCGAATCACCGGTGTTCTATGCTGTCAGTGATGACGAGGATATGTTTTGCAACGGCATATAGTTGCACCAAGTGTTCAGGTGTGTTTACACCATTCACCAAAAGCGCACGTAAGCCATCGACCACTGGTATATTAATCAAGTTCGGTTACAGTTCCAGGCGGAAAACTGAGCCGATATCTGGCTGTCTAACTTTTGGATCCTCTCTACTGATGGCTCTCCCCTTCTACTGATGTGCTCTTTCATATCGTGCAGACAACAGGTAATTTGATAAAACAGTCCCTGAAGCATACCAAGGGGAGACCAATTTCCGTCCTCGTCAAATATAGCAGCTCCAAATCCAGTTCGTTTTCTCATCAGGCCACCTAAAAGCAGATCTCCATCTAGGTAAAATCACAGATGTGCATCCATTAGCCCAAATGATGGTACCAATCAACTCGTTCGAGCAACCATACGGAAAGGTGAAAATCCCGACTAGATCCACTTTCGGACTGAGCTTATGGGCCGGAATTTGTCCCAGTTAGAAGTACTGCGTGGCGAACCGCATCATTAGAATATTCGGTCCCAAAGACTGCAATTCAATTTATGGCGCGACCGGGGGCAGCAGGGACCACAAGGGAAAGAGGGAGGCGACTGCCTATTAGTACGCGGGAACCGGAGAAATCAATATTCGAAGGTACTTCAAGTGTGAAGATATTGAGGTGGACAAAAGGAATTATCTAAGCTGGTCCGAAAAAAACGAGTAATAAGGGAAAATGGTCTGCGGACTGAAGATCAGGGAAAGGCGACGTTTGAAATTATATTCTTATTGAGTGAAATAAAGAGGTATCAACCTAACTCCACGAGGAGCTGGCCAGGGTTTATACATCCGAGCTCAGTTCGTGATAATAACAACACCCATCCCGCTCGAACGTGTTGGCTCGCTTTATGGATGCTCTATGAGGAAGTCATCTTCACCCTACAGTTGAAGCCCATATAAGGTCCAGTATGCGTAAAACACCCACCCCTCCCGGATTGCAAGTGTACATATGGGTTCAGACACATGCCAAAAGACTTTGGTCACTTCATTCAGAAACATTTGAAATTCCTTTCCCTGTTCAAAAAGAGAGCGATGACAAGTTTTTCGTCAGATGAATATAAGTCTTGAAGACCTTAGTCGATGAAGGAACTGAACAGAGATGGGGGCTTAGGCATGCTTGTCGGACACTCTTTGGAGAGCTCCAAATATAACCTCAGAAGCCCGCAAAACTGAGAATACAAATAACCTATAATATTCACAGTTTTCCGGGGCATTCCTTGCTGAGGAATCAAGTCAAGGAGAAGAGACTGATCAAGAATCAAAAGCATATTGGGAACGCAGGAATAGCAGAATCACGGGTTACTTATACACAGCGCCGTCCTAGCATCTGGTGGAGTGTGAAGATGTGGTCAACTCAACCCTTACCAGGTCGAAATCCGACTTTCTGCTCTTGAGTCAGCGCCTCATAGGTCATCACAGGGCAACGAAGAACAGGTGACATCAGGGGTATTGTTACAACTAAAGTCAAGCTGATTCCTCTGTTGCATTCGGTACGGGTCGTTTTATGAAAACGGACGTCAGTACAGATTCTTTGCACTAATCTGGAACAGTCTCCTTTCTTTAAATGAAGTCAAATAGATGAAGAAAGCGCTTTTGACGACCTAACCTCCATCCTTGAATAATGCGAGGGGCGGGTCATCCGGACAACGAGCCCAATGGCGCTTGAGAGGAGGTATGCAGTCACAAACCTCCGATGCCGTGGGGCTCCCGGTTCACCCTCTAGGGCTCTAGTGCAGTTCGAGAATCCGACATCGGGTGACCAACAGAACCGTTGCTCAAAGTGCTCGGCCCAAATATCAAAATGTCTGATGAGTAGATGAGCTGAATTGTGTTCGGCAGTCCGAGATTCAAGAAGTCACTGATTTGTTCTAGTGAGAGCTGAGATGCCGTGGTTGGGCAGTTCGAAAGGAGTCCAGCGGACGGTTCTGATAAATTCGTGTGACTTCGAAGTCTGCGTGCCTCTCAGTTGCTGAGCCAGTTGTCGGCATCTTGTGCAGTCCCAAAGAACGCAGAGAAGAGCGGCTGAAGAAAAGTGCTGCATCAGAAAACGCACAAGTGCTCTAATTGAACCGACACTCAGTGATGGATCCAGACCATTGTGATTAATTTGAGTTCATGACTTGGTCTTGTTAGAGAGCACAGTGTGGCCAGACGATATTTCAGAAACAAGTACTCTTTAGAAGCACTTTGTGACCAGTAGACGGAAAAACACTCCAATGGCAAATGTGAAAAATATCCTTTCCGTGAGCAATCTACACATCTCAGAAGTACGAAACGGATTATGCGACTGTTATGAAGAGTTCGTGTGAAGTAAGGTGATCCAAGGAACCAACATTGAAGGTTGAAGAAAGAAAAGTACATCAATAAGGACATAACTTCCCGCGCGAACAAGCCAGTCCATAGTTAGGAAGGAGAAATGAATTGTGATTCAGTTCACCATGATCCACAAAAACATGGTGCTTTAGGAATAACATTCAGAGACTAAAAAGTCCCACGACCGTGGCAAATTGTTCTTCGTACATGTGCCCTTTTGCAAGCCAGTATATACAGTAGTATATACTGTATACTACGGTATACAGTATACACCTGTAGTACACTAGACTATAGTCTACTCCAATCTATGAATATGAAACAAGCAACAGTTTCCTGCAACCAGTGTTTCGAAAAGAGGATAAGATTGTTGAAATACATTTATTTGGAAACTATTTTGGTGTTACCGCGAACCCTAGCTGAAATTCTCGCTTATACTATTCAACCAAATGTGTTGCAAAAAAGGCCACATTCTGTTTCATTTGGTACGCGATTCGACCTATCGAAGAGTAAAGAGTTTTCAGTAACCTTGTGGGTGGTGTGCTCCGTCAAGAAGAACATGACTGCTTTAAGTGATCTTTGATTTTCGTTCTGATCAGTAGTGAACCACAGTTACCAACTTTGAGATGGTGCTCTCTCTTGAACGAAGACAGACAGCTTGTGGCTGATCAAACCCAACCAAGTATGATGACATGAGGAAGGTCAGATTCCTGGAAGTAACAACTGAATGCCCGAAATCTACTGAGACTCTCAACTCCGCTAGATGCTGACCAGGCAGACAAAGTCCCCTCAATAGGCAGCGCGTGACAGCCTCGTATCGAAGCCAGATAGCGCGAGACAGCGTTGAACCAATAAAATAGCTTGAGGCCGTTGTGTTTTCGCACTTGCACACACTCACGCTCGCTTGTTTGTAATAAAGCTATTGTGTTCCCTTCGGTGAGTCATTTTTCGGCACTAGGCACTGAAGCGTGGTCAGCAGTCAGGTACAAAAGATTGGCGAATCACCCTGAAACGATTGGGTGGTGAAAAGTGGATGCCTGACGAAGTTTACGGGTGTTCGTCTGAGTGTTGAAAGTTCTTACGATGAAATATTCGTAGGACGACATTGCATCCATACTTAGTTTTCTATTAACAATAATCGGGTCACTGCTGATAGGCGATATGGAAATTTCCAACTGAGATTTCATCCTGTAAGTGGAGCCAATCTATGCTGGAAAGCCGGGAAGCACTGCATAGCTGCTTCATCCTTATTCGGATGTCTAAGCACAATGTTGATCAGCCACTTGTGACCAAACGGTTAAGCGTTCAGACTGCTAGCTGGAAGATTTTGGGTACGAAATACCCTAGAGTTTCGTGAGATACACACTGCTGATGATTCTAAATAAGAATGAAACAGCAGGACAGTGCTTCTCTGTTTTTCAACACGAACAGGGTAGCGTTACAAGACGAAATCTTAAATGAAACTCAAGTCGTTGTGTATTTTCACCGGTGACCGATTGGTTCACAATCCATAAGTTACGAATATTCAAAAACACTTTAGTAGAACATGACCGATGGACCTAGGGGATGCATCCGGCAGTGGCTTAATCGTCGTGCATGTTCACGATTGAGCAGGTGGCCGGTGATATACAAGGGTCCGGAGCTCATAGATGCGACAGTGAACGAAGTCAAAATGGCCAAAAGTGATGCCCAATTTTTGGAAGAGCATGGGGAGATTAGTGAGAACAATAGGATATTCAAGACGAGTATCTCCCACCCAAATCCACTTGCTCTATAGGCGAAGGATTTTGACATAGTTCTTTCGATATTGAACGGGGTGTGCATCGGTAACATCAATAGCTGACGGTCTGTCGTGTCCCTTATAAGGTAGCTTCTCAACCTTTGGACTCCACTTAACAAGAGGTCCCGCCTGCAATTCTACGCAACTGTATGCGTACGAAACACAATAATCCAGATCCAACAGGCGAAGCAAGTCAAGTAAGCAGTACCGAGAACTAAAAACCTCTCAGTGAAGCATGTGAAGACAACTCCGGCGGAGAAGGCAGATGTTGTTTATGGGTTTAACGGCCAAGATAACGACGGCCCACATCCTAACACATCGCAGGCAGCAGCCATTTGTGCTAAAAGCCGGGTGGTTATTGTGCGTACCGGAATCACAAGAAACGTGAAGGGATGTCTGTTCAAAGACATCTGTGAGACCGAAACACACATGCAAGACAGAGACGAAGCTAATTGAACAATACAAGCAATCGGGACATTACCGAGAATGTTGAAATATGATCAGGGATGTCATCACAAGTCAGTGCCATAGTTCAGCTAGCGACAAAACACCAGAGAGTTCAATGCAACGACGACTTGATACGAACATGTCAATACATAGCTTTGTTTCCCTCAAAGTGAAACAGAAGCTTGTCGACAAAACTGATATGGCTAAACATCTCAGACTGAGGCTTCCCAAAGGAACTCTACAGGAAGTAAAAACCAAGCGGCTTTACTTCCGTCTCTCGTTCGAAGTCGATGCGATGAGTGAAGTGCTGATCAGAAAACTTTGACCAGAACAATCCTGGTTGCGCGCTTGATCGAGCAACGCCTTCATCAACAGGGATTAAAAGACAGAATCTTTCATCAGACTATCTCGATGAACACTTACGAATTTGTCTATCCTTATGCAGACAGCTACAGTGGTCGAATGAGGCAACTGTAAAAGCGTGCATCTGAACACACGTCCTTCGTAGTGCAGAGGGGACCACCTCCTTGAACCAGGCACGAGTTGACATTGTAACCGTTTTTAGGCCAATCTATCAAGCAAAATTCTTACCCTCAAAAAAGCAAATGGTAGTCGTATTTCTAGGTCGAAACTGTATAATAGAATGCATTGTGGAGATGTCGAGTCTCGCTCGGCTTACATCGATTTCACCAGGCCTTGCCTCATTTTAGCCAGGTTGACGTTGACTCACCATTTTGGTAAACTCTTCCTCCAGTTTTGGGGAAGTCTGCTATCTTGTTAGGCACACTTGGCACAAAGTACAGCAGAGCGGTCGGTAGTACATAGGGTGCCGGTTGTATAAACTTGTCAAGATACCACCCTTGAACGTGCAGGACAATTCAGTCACGGAACAATTAGGCATCGATCTTCAATCCCATAGCCGTCTTGATGATATTAGCGGTCACAAGAGATGCTTCATTTGGTTGGCAAAAACAAAGTACTGCAAAAGAGAGAGAGTGGACGTACAAAATTTTCTGTGATGATTTTCGAACGCTGTTCAAAGGCTTTTCGAATGGATCCATCGGCCCAAATTGTCTGAATGGATGGGACCAGTTGAAGGAATTCTTCCTCACTCCACACCGATGTATTAAGTCGGACTCGTTCACGATGCTCCGCCCGGTGGGCACGAAAATGTTCTTCCATCAGTTCGGCTGCTTGAGCTGCAGGTGACTGATCACCCGTTTCCCACGGGATATCGAGGTTTTCGCGCGCCTTAAGATCGAAAAACAAAAGAAAGAGAGAGAGAGGCCGAAATCAGTATTGCGTCAAACGAGGCTGGGTGGTACAAGACAAACGTGTGGCTCAGGCGCTTACACACAAAAGTAATTTGCTTGGCTAGGGTTGGCTAACACTGTTTACAAGATAAACAAAGATCGTTGTGATTCAAATGTTCAACATAACTCGAATCAGCTGATCGCGTCTGGAAAGAAAACAAGCATACGGCCGCAGGATTTCAGAGCGGCGTAGTGTGAGTCTGACGCTCGTCGCGGTAGAAATGCGGGAGTGTGGAATGTGCACAAAGCACGATGTACCGGGTGTTTTACCTGGTCCATCTACCAGAAAATTTAAACGCAATTCGGACTGAACTGTCCAGCGCACTCTTGGAACTTGAATAAGACTAGGAACTGAGCTGGTTTATCCAAAGGGCGAGATTTTTCTGGGTTGGTAGTTAGTGCGGACCTTGGGTGGAATATTCGTGTGGAAGAGGTCAGTGAAGAGCTATACGTCGATCGGGTTGGTGACTCTGACAGATATGGCTGTTTCACACAGACAGTGGCGCTCTTGCATCAAAGCATAGCTCTCCATTCCGGCCAAGAAAAGGGCAGACAGAGCCATTTGTCGTTAGCACATAACTTGGGCCATCACCTCCGACCAGTTGTTCTCATTACCTTATTCGCCTTATCCTAGGTGAACAAAGCTGTGGCAGCTGGAACCAATGCACTTCGGTGCGCGGCTACGGTGGGCTAGAAAACGGAACTAAACTGAAAATAATAAATGAATAAATTAGAAGTAGAATAAAACGGAAAAAAGTGAAGTGAACTGATTTAGGTGGACACACGGAGCACAGATGGATATGACCGAATATGACGATTTTTCTTGCAGAGCGAGCCACTCATTAGGATAGAATTCGTTTGTGAATTATTCTCATCCAAAGCGGGAGATGCTGAAGTTGGGTAGTACGTAATCTAGGGGGAGATGTAGAATCGTTCGAGTTTTTGTGGCGCTAAATCACCCACCCCAACTACTGCCTCGGAGTCTTCTTTTCAACTCGAGCTCCGGACTGTGACAGCAACTTTCAGGAGACCGCTGTCCTCAGCTAACGATCACGATTCATCCTATATAGGTTCTTCTGAACCACTCGGTTACTCTGATCTGACCATGTGCATCTGTACAGCTCTGAACCGTTCAGCTACCATTTGTAACCCAACCCATCAGTTGCAAGGCAGTCATTCACCCCAGCTGACAAGAACTCCTTAGAGGCATTCAAGACAGATTGTTTGCTAGTTGAAAGAGATCTGGTCGAGTGGTTCTTCGTCTAAATTAAAACTTGGTCAAATTGGTAACGTCGGTCAAGGAAGTTTTCGTGTCAAAAGTGGGACTTGTTTACTTAAACAACCGCCATGGAGAAATAAGTTTAGGATAAGCCTGATAACTATGTGCACGGAATGAAGAATGGGCGAGAACAGCGACCAGGTGGAACAGAACTAGCAGGAAACCGCAGCTAACTCTCAGAAAGCAAATTTTGACATCGTCTGCAAAGCAGACACATTTGTTGGTAGTTCACAAGCTTATCGATAGAAAGATAGGCCAGAATGAGTGCTAGTTTCTGGTGAACAGCAAGATCTTGTGTTGGTGTTCGGGAAGCCCTTTTATTTTACGGTTCCTAGCTGTGCTTTCGAAAGACCTGGTAGACACCTAATCTCCTATTTAGAAGGATGAGAGCGATTGTCCGGGGCTAGAATTGAGCCAGAGGACAGTTGAATGCTTTGGAAAGTTGGATAAACCAACTCAAGGATAGCACACAGGATTTGTGGTTTTTCGGAGAGTTCAGCATCCGAATCACATTGATTTTAGCCTCAATGGACGCGCCATCTAGAACAGCATGCAAACTAGGCGGCCATTCGCGGGATGACGAATTCATGCGCCGCTCCATTCCATGTGCAACAAAGATGTGACCTCACCCAAGAGTCGATCCAGACCGCAACAACTCGGAAAGTAACACTAACCGATCAATAAGTTGACAAAATTCGACAGTTCTCTGCAAAGCATGCCCAATAGGCCAACTAAGACCTGGAGTTCCCCGAGAGGGAAGCTTACTTGTTTTACATAGTTTACGCAACCCAACTTTACACACCGAAAGCCGTGTATTGGAGAGCAGTTGAGGTGAAGCAGTTGAATAGACTCTAAGAGGGTGCTGGATGCAGGAAAGATATCACACATGGATGATTACCATACTCAAACACCAAATGCCGACCGAAAATAAATGAACAAAATAAATCTGTTAAGATAAACGATACAACCTGCCCAACAATACTAAAGGGTGGAATGCTTGAAGCAAATGTGCGGAGATGTTCATGTATCCTCATTAGTAAAGGTCGAGATCTGTATGAATTAATACTGCACTAACCATTAGTCACGTGATTATCTGGATCTAGGGTTATGCATTCTGTGGGCATCTGCTTACGATAATACCAAAGAACTAGTAGACTAGTGTCACTGTTCCGCCGTGAAAAAAAATAGGAAGTCTCGCACACTTGTTAGAGCTTAGAAAATAATTCAAGGATTCAGATGGGCTATGGTTGACATGTACACCGAAATAGTTCGTCCTACTCAGACTAAACAATGAACTTGCGACTATTCGGCAGAAATGCGCATGGGTTGTTGGCCATTGACGCGTGTGCCCGAAAATGGAAGGCACATTCTAAGGGGGTCTGACCACATATACATTTTGGGCGACCTCCGTGACCTTATCACGCGACTTTCATTAAGAGTGTGCCCGTGCTTCAATGGATCGTCCCTAATCAGTCTACTCTGCGCTTTCTCAATACGCACCCACTAATAGCATAAGACCTAAAAAGACACTGTTCAAGATGAAAGACGGTTAATTAGGAAATTCAGCAGCAGCAGGGACAGACAAGGTGTCCACATATTTGAGTTCAGCTCATAAAGTCAATAAAATATGGTTTTCATGCATTGCCTCGCAGGCGAACGAACACACTTTACTTCACAGGGAATCTCCTCGTAAGAAACATCAGTTGAACTGAAGTGGGGATCTTCAGTTACAAGCACATACTCAGACACCTTTTAGGAAGACGTTCGATCCATAAGTCAAGACACAGTTGATCCCGTCTGACTAACACTTGGTCTCAGGAACAAGCCAATCGTTCAGCTGTAACACCCTTCCGGTGCCTAGCTGTCATGCCGCCCGAAGGAAGCAAGCCCATCAGAAGACAGGATGATCGACTCAAATAACGCTGTACTTGACCCGCATTCAATGGACTGTAAAAACGTCCGAAAAAAGTTGCCCACAGCACCCGAAACGTCGGATTATAACATCTTATTTGACTACACCGCATTTTGACTTCAAACCAGAATAGCTATAGATATATCAGTGGTTGAGTACGAAAATACTGGCTGGAAGGTCCATGGTTCGAAGCCAAATTCGGCATTTCGACTGCTCTTGTCTGGACTTGGGCAACCTGCAGCTCCCATGCTGCCTTCGGGTGGCATAACAGCTTGGCACCAGAAGGGTCTTGCAGCTGAAGGACTATTCATTATTGGGCCGCGCCTTACATCTGTCTTATTCCTAACTGAATTCCACTCGAACAGATGTGACTCTGTCAATTACAGTCGACAGCCTGCTGATATTTGGTATCAGAATAGTCATTTAAATTTGTCGCCATTATTTTTCGTTTTTCCTTCTACTGCACGCCTTCCAAGAATGTTGAGAAACTGAAGTTGTCGGGTACACGTATCTTTTTCACTTTCATTCAACTAGAGACTTCAACGTTCTGCCCGTAAAATAAAAGGCTACGCTTGAAAATCGGGGTGCTCATAGAAGTTTGTTCCATGGTGTAAAGGAAAACAGCAGCGAAGAGCTGCATTCATTTGTAACGGCAACCGTTGATAGACAAAAATAGCGACGCCATTGAAGTATCTGGTTGTCACGAACGGGTTATGAAGCTAGCGTAAACGTATTGTTTTTCTCTGCAAGTCTGCTTATACTGAATAGCTAAGGCTGAGCAATAGTCAACTCACCAAAATCCATAGTTGAAGGAAGCGCAACTTGCAGTTTTGCGAGTTAGAAGTACAGTGTAGTCTGGAAAGCCAAGAAGACCTGCGACAGCCACATACTGTGCTCTCATGCGAAAACACATGGTTCGCATGGCTCATAGGTGACGCCATATCACCTCACACATCATATGAGCAAACTGACGCCTACGATCGATCGACCAATAAGCTTGCGGAGCTCGAAACAACAGTCACATTCGAACAAATGTACCGCGTTTGGTCGAACGCAGGACATAGAGACAAAAGCAACAGTGATAAAGTCACCTAGTGTTCTCGACAAAAAATGTAAACGATACCTGAGGGAAACAACAGAAGTGCCTTAAACCGGAAGAACGAGACCCCGGACTCGACCTAAATCCATGTGGTTCCTCTACCCCCAATCCAACTAAACGTGGCTTCTCAAGAGGAGACAAGTGCATTAACTGATGCGTAAACAGCATCGATTACCCGAATGAAGTATCCTAATGGGCGTTCATTTCTAACCTACGGTTGTACAAATCATACAACAGAATATATCGCCAGTTTTGTACCTACATAGAAAACTAGTCAACGTCTCATTTAACTTATTGCTCATCAGAATCAAAAACAGAAACATCAAAACTCACAGCGGTGCTTCATTGCTCAACAACGGGAAGGAAGAAGGGGGAAGAGACCTAGTACTAGTCTGTCACAATCCCTCAGGAAACGTGGCTAAAAATTCGCAGCACGGACACAACTGACAACTCCAGCCAACCGTGTTAGCAGGAAGGCGGGTCACAACGACAGTAGTTCAACTTCTCCTACTTTCATTCACGCCAAATCAGGCGTTAGTCGCTTAGTTCAGGAAAGCGTCAAGAACAGCAGCCCTCTCGGCAGATGATGAGTCAGCACTGCGATATCAGGTGAACCTGGAAACTCAGGATGACGTTCAAGAGCAGCTTAAGGAGGCAGGATAGGTATCTAGACAATCTGAGACAGGAACACCAGATGAAGACAGGACGCCAATTTGGGCAGTAGGGAACTAGACATAGGCAAATTTTATCTTGTTAACCAGTAAACTATCTAAAAAACCGGGGCACACAGTTAGGTTAAGCAGGTAACCCTGAACCAAACGGAAACAGAAAAAACCATCTGTCAGACCGATAAGACAGTTTTCTGAAACATTGATCGGGGCAAAAATGCGTGTTGTTTTCATAGCCCTTTTGTCGGACGAGCCTGGGAAGGACAGATTCAATCTGACCTTGTTTTCGGGCTCACTGTCTGACATAATTCCTCCGGGAAAACAAAACTGAACTAAGGTTGCCACGTTGTAAACTTAGTCACGACAACACAGGAGGTTTGCCAGACTGGTTACTCATTCCGTTATTCGTTAGGAAGACATCCGCAAACTTTCTGGTTCTGATTTTGGATAGACAACCGTAAAAGTGGTGTCGAACCACAAACCAGGAAGACGGATGGACACAGACTCAACGGGAGCGCTGTCCAAACAAAACTTTATACCTCCTTCGAACCCGTTTAAAGTTAACGAAGGGTGTTCATTTTAAATTATCCTTCGCAGCTGTTCAGTAGAAAATCTCTCCGATGGTTGATTACTTCAACAGAAATACATTCTGAAAGGCACTAGCCGCTTCTGAGAAGTTTTAACTCGGAAAAACCGAGAACAGGAGAAGCGAATAATCACATGCGAAACAGAGTGGCTGAGCGAGGATGAAACCTCATTTATATAGCTGGACGAAAGTAAGGTTCTACCAGACCGAAAGGGATAGTTGAAGAAACAGTCGTCTGAAGAGCAAATGTAGGACGACATTATATTATCGTCTGCCGTGAAAACCTATCTAAGACATGTCCTCAGCCACAAGAAGGGCATGGAATAGGATTGCCATTGAAGGGGAATGGTGCAATGGGTACGGTGGATAAAGCGAGTAGCCTGTTGTCACATTGCGACGACCAGGTCAACAGACAGAGTTCTAGTTCAGCTTTCTGAAAACGACTGTGTGCACTAGAAATCGAAATCGTTCAGCTGTAGCACCCTTTCGGTGCCAAACTGCCATACCGCTCGAGGGAAGCACGAGGGCTAGGATACTGTCAGGTTGCCCACGCCTAGACAGGCGAAGTCGAGAGGTAGAGGCCGGGTTCGAAACACGGACCATCCGGTCAGTAGATTCACGCTCTAACCACTTGAGTCATCTCGCCCTGGTGTGCATTGGTACTTTGGTGATACAGTTACCCCTGAACAAACGAAGACAGGGCCATTTTTCGCACACTGAGTACAAACCCTCCATAATACGGTCGCTTCGCGTCGACCGGTCAGACAAGCTTCAGCGTTGAAGAGCGGGAAATTGATCAATTAGCGGAAAATATTCTGGTGTGTGGTGTGAACGACAAACATAATTCTACCTCTAGAATGGGAGGTGAAAGTTATCTAGTTGAAAAACGGAGTATGATCAACAAAGCCTATTCCGAAGATAAGAAGAGAGTAGAAAAGTTGTGGAACTTCAGAAGACCAGTAGAAAATGGGATCAGGAATGAGTTAACGAAATATCCCTGCACGTCAAACTGGCGAGAAGTTGTACCAGTAGATTCAACGAGCTCGCCCGGCAGTCTTAGTTGTCTTTTTACAAGAAAACTCAGTGGAACTGAGCAAGGATGTCGGTTTTCCTGAATTTGTTGCTAGCAGTGTGTTGATATAACGGCCTCAGACGAGAGAGGCGGTCGGTGAGGCGAAGCAAACGAGATAGACACAGAAGTACCATCAGCGATTGGTTTCATACTTTGTGTGAAGGCTGTCTGCTGAACTGTGATGAAACCAGCTTGTTTCAAGTAAACAGTAAAAATATACATTTATCTCAATTACCTTTTGCTGTGTGTTGGCGTGCACTATATATAGTGATTCTAGAGCGATCGTATTTGATTGTTCTCCCTCATGTGGAGGAGCACCTCTGACTAAAAGACAATTTCGGCACCCCCCGTTAGAATCCCCTTGATAGAGGAAGTACAGTACATAGCGTTTTATCGTTTTTTTCAGTAGTACGTTGTTTCAGAGGACTCGATTTGTTATTCAAGCTGCGAATTATTTGTGCTGTGCTTGGGACCTCTAATGCATTGAAAAACGCGTTTCGCTCTCATTGGGTCCATCAGTCGCCAGTGGCTGTCTATACTGAACTGTGAATCTCCGGATAGCAATTTACGTATCGGTTGATCATACATGTGGAGGCGCTGTGCTTCATAGTTGGGACCATGCGTATCACGTCAAATATTGTTCAGTGCACTGAAGGAGATAATGACAAGCGAAACAGGTGGACACTGAAGCCAACGCTCAGTCATACAATTTAGATCGAAAGTAACAACAGCACGACTATCATACATTACAGCACCTCCAGCCAAACGCTAGAGGAGTTATCCTGCTAAACAGGTCGAGGATCAACCAGGTACTGTTAGGAGGTATTGATGAACCTCAAAACCTGTGGAGTGGATTTCAATTGGATTGCCGATATTGAGTGGATAGAACCTAGATAGAGGGGGGAAGATGCCGAGAAAGCATGTGATCCGCGTTTATGACTATCTGTCCATAGGTGAAACTCCAAGAACCGTGGCCTAAACACTTTTATTGTGCCAAATGAAGAAAAAAGTTATGCTTGGGTCGATAGAGGGAATGACGATACTTGGATGTTCTTCAAGAAAGTTTGGGTTAGGCAACAAAGAGAGGACAGGATCAGATTGATGAAAAGTGATGTCACATACTGTTCGTAATCAAGAAGACAAAAAGAGTAAGATGAAGCCTTTAGTGTTGAGATGGTCAATCACCGTGAGAACAATTTCACTATCAGGCCAAACATGCTAAATTGGCAGTTTGTAGAGCCACTTATTGAGGACATTCGCATCCTTGGATGGCAGTGGTAAGTGGTTCAAGTTCGTCCCAAGTTTTCCGACTGTTCCTGCATGGCCGTAACTCATTTCCATTATTCCTTCGAATCGGGCCGCAGTTATGCACTGCAAGCTAACTGGGGCTGAGCGATTCGGCTTGGTTTGGTCTCAATAAAAAGGCCCAAATAGGGGCCCACAAGTTAGCTATTTTCCTCGACATGCGCTACCAGGGCGTATCCTTTCCACACAAGTTTGTGAAGTAAAGCCTCATGTTGTCCTAGACATCCGTGAACATGACTTTGTACTACCTACATAATACTCATCTGTACAATACGTTTGTTAAAGCATGTACTAGAGCATTGCGCGGCTTTGTGCTCCCGAAGGAGTGCCCCAACCTAAAGGATGAAATAAAATATAGAATATCAAAAAGTTGAAACATACTGAAATATAACCGCTTGCAAATTACATTGGTGGTGCCGAGAGGATCAGCTAATGTATTGCTGTCAGTGATGAGAGGATGTGTTCCTTGCTGGAAAAATAGCGACACAAACCACCTAAGGCACTGACCATATTCGTATTCAGTCAAAAAACAAGAACTTAGCGTGATATTTGTCATCACTGGCCAGCAAATTTACAACTAAACGAAGAGCAACAGGGTAAAACAGACAGATAACCAGACAAGAAGCATAGCTGAATTCGAAAGATGAAGGATTGATATTCGTTCACCAAAATCAGCCTCAGTAATAGTGAAACACAAAACTGTGAGGAAAGACGCTTACCTGCAGCAGAAACAAAACGCCTTTATAGATATTGTCGTAAATAACATCTCGCAGTTGCTCCATTTCATTGGCCGAGAAGCGCTTCCCATTGATGATCTTCATCTGCTTCAAAAATGTACTTTTTCCGCTCTCCCCCGTCCCAAGGAGGAGAATCATCTGGCGTCTACGTCTACGTTCCGCTTCTTTCCGCAATTCTCGCTCGATTTCCCTGTTACGCCGCCGCTGCCATCGAAGGAGCTCAGCACTTGTATTGGGCACATTATCTTTTCCCGCACAACAGCATAGCATTGAACAAATGTTTGACATACCGCTAGCTCAATAAGGTTGTCTTGGAGGCGGCAGACAAGCCGGCTCCGATCAGATGGAAGGCCACCACACCTGGAATAGAATCGTGGGTAGTGATTAGTATCCTGCGAAAAAAATTGAGGAACGCAAGTAAATGAAAAACATGTAAAAACCATTCAATGTTTGTTATCCTT
The DNA here is from genome assembly GCA_003604175.2 of Clonorchis sinensis. NCBI lineage: Eukaryota > Metazoa > Platyhelminthes > Trematoda > Opisthorchiida > Opisthorchiidae > Clonorchis > Clonorchis sinensis. The sequence continues at coordinate 55,596,276 of CM030370.1, forward strand.
TCCATACACAGCACCTGCAACTAATGCTGGAACTCGTGCGCACAAGTGAAGTGGATACCACTAGCCACGTTGATGCGTCCGGGAGATAGAAACTGGCTTTAGTTCGCTGCTTGTTGGATTTGGTCACCAATGCGGATCGTCGACGCCGAGTCAGCTAGTGATCGTATCTGAGCTAGCATTGGGTTCGGAAGTATCCTGTTCAGGCCTCGCGTTCGTGGTTTAGGAGGTATTGTGACACCAACGGCGCTTACGTGAGGATGCAGTGGTGAGGATAAAAAAAATCGCGTGCCTCTAGATACACTCTAAAGTATTCGCATCAGGCTCTGAGTTTCCACGTGAGTATATATCATATCTCAAAAAGATGGCCAGTGTTCGAAGCGGAGACGGGTCAAGCACTTTCGGCGTTGTCACTTGTGAGAGCGAGGAAGACCACTTGTGCGTGCCAGCAGTTCTTACAGGATGTAAGTCGAAAGCGATCAACAAGGTTAGCTATGAGTAGGTATCACTCAACCAAAGTTGGATTAAGAAAATTGACAAAACAGTAACAGCATAAACGAAAAGAACGATGACACACATGGGGGCATCTAGTTTGGTATAACAGTGTGAACAGTTTTAAGTAATATTGTTCAAAAGGTCGGTCTAGAGGGGAATGGCATCAAGTTGAGAGAAGTAAACTGATGGTCGGTGCGAAAAGGAGAGAAGCAGGTCAGAAAATAAAACATCGTCAGTGGTGGATTATGGATAGGGAATCTCCTCCAAATAATTTGAGTGGAACACAGAGAAATGGTGAGTGAAGCTGATTGGGATAGGGGTTTAAAAATCAGGGTAAAACTACGTACACCACCAGTCCTGCTCCGGGGAGAGCCAAATCCGTACATGCTGTGGCCTTGTGGTTTACGCTGCATCTGAGCCGGAACTAACTCATCAGGAAGGGATGAGAGACAAAACTCACGCGAGGTCGTTTACTTCGGTGGATTTGATATAGAGACATGCGCTGCCAGTGTGGGCGCACTTCAGTACTACCCCGTATCACAAACCTTTTGATTGATCCATACTGAAAGGAGATTGATTTAGAGCGGAGGGCACTGTGCAGAGTAAATTTACGGAAGAAGTGGGGAGGTGATCCCCGAACAGTCCAGAGTTGGTATGCCGGGTTGGGGGTGAGTAAGCCTGTAATGGGTGTATAACGGATTGCAACATCGCGGACGTGAACGAAGGGTAAAATTGGATGGACATTAGAGATGGACAGGATCCGTGGTAGTTCGGGTTTTGGTGAGGAAGGGGCCGTTGTGGCCCAAAACCCACCCGTTTTTTGGGATGAAGTAGAATTGTAGGGAAACTATAGTCCAGTGAAGGAAGTGTGCAATACAAGACTTCACAAAGTAAAACATACATGCCACGCGTAAAATAAACTCCAGCTACCTGATGGTCTGCTGAGGGTACGAAAATTCCAGGTAGTCAGCGGCCCACGAAAACGCAATCCTGAGCTTGCTGAGAAGGTCCTGAACACCTCTTAAGTGTATGGGGCTCTGGTGGTAGGGCGAGTTCTCAGTTCCAAGGGACCCATTCTCGTATTGTGTACCAGGGTCCTGATACCGGAATGGCCACTGATTTGGCATAGTAGATGCCTTTCGGTATATATCCGGTGCCTCGATAGTTTGGACAAGAAGGAAGATGACTCACTGCAGCCACATGAGCAGTTTTAACGTAACGAAGATCCTGTATAAAATTGCCCTAATACGACATGCTTGTGCACTTCGAGGATAGTGGCGATGTGTTAGGAGACGCTAACTGCAATACTAGTCTCTTTGTCTTGTGTGCGTTCAATTCATTAGGGCCTTTTACACGCGTGCGGAATATCTGGACACATGAATTAATGGCTTGTCATTATTGAAGCAGCTACGCGGATGAAAAAACAATTCGATATAATGTCGATTTTAGTAATAGGATTAGGATGCTCGGGTAGATTAAATGAATGCTTCAACTTGGGTGACCTAGTACAGACTGGATCAACAGTCCTGAAGCTGGCCTTCGTTTGATCCACTTATCCTCCAAAATTGTTACACGTTCTTGAACTAGTCAGTAGATTTCCAGGACAGACCCACAACGTTTCAAGTACGGTGTTACCACAGCGTGGCTGAGACCTCAGTTACATCTTCAATAGTCCGCTATTGGGCCCTGCGACCACGACGCTCTTGTATTTCGGTGTGGACGTGTCTGCGTCTACACCTATAATCCAACTCGTCGGAGCGCATTCAGAGTCAACTTTGAACGTCGCCGGGCGGTGGCCTGGGAAAGTGACTAGAGGAAACTGTCTCACATGGGGGGTCAGTAAGCCTTGGCGCTTCTTCAGCGTGAAGGCTACATATTTATTGAATCGCTTCGTTCCATTTTCTCGGCCTCATCACCTGAGTTGCAGGACTCGATGAGACGCACGAATGACGGTGAACGCCCGCTGCAGTTCAGTACTAACCAAAGACTGCTTCTGTGGGGTACTAACTTCTGGAACCACCAAAACCGCATGGCCGTGTGATGCCCTGCGCATGCGAACTAACCTCCAACACAAATAGACCACATCGTTATCAGCTGTGGGTAGCGCTCGATGTAGAAGACTTGTGTGGACTATGATCAAGCGCTTATATGCTGCTGCTTTTGTTTGCGCTTTTCGGGTGCGTGCAAGATGTGCACACGTTGCCTGGCCACTGAGGAGCTCTTGGACCTTGACGTGGAGCGAACCTTACCAAAACCACCTAATGAAGTCCCTTTCGGGCGGTACATTTTCTGATGCTGACGCTTACTGGAAAGTACTGTACGCAACTCTGCAAGAAGCTAGACGCTCTGCCTGTTAAACGGCCCAACCAATCACATCTAGGCGCTGAATCACGAACAGAACTCCAAAGTTGCTCGAAGTTTGGACACATACTATCGGGTGAAGAGTACAGCGGAACACGAGGAATTATCAGACGTCAGGCAAAAAGAAGCATCTATGCCGACTGAAAAGCATGATAGGTCCAGAAAGCTGAGGGGACGAAGGAAGTGAGAAACTCTGAGAATGTGAGGAGACTATTTCAGCTGATACGCAAAACAAAAAGTCCTGTGATGAGGGAAACAAGCAATGATAAAAATGGCTTGATTAGCTCTAAAAAAGGACACCTGAATCGTTGGGTTGAAGTTTCAGCAATTACTCAGCTGCAATTGACCAATCGGGTCCTCGAACTGCAACAGATCCCAGTGGCTTCGGAAATGGGGAAGCGTTCTTTTTTTCATCAAAGCCATCATGTTGCTCGTCCTGACAAACTCCCACCAGGCCTGTTTAAGGATGGAAGTGAAATTCTCAGTCGGCACTTATGTGACACATCTGTCTCTGCATGAGAGACTGTCTCAGCCAACTGGGCTGAGTCAACAGTAGAATTCATTTTCGAAAAAAATTCTCGCACTGAAGTGGCAATCTCAAGGGGATCGGCTTAGCTCCTATTGTGACTAGACTCCTTGCGTCGCTTATTTTAATTCGTCTTACGAGGCACGTGAAGACGGGACTCTAGAACAACGGGCGAAATTCTGGCCAGGAAGGGTTGTGTGGATCACATCTTCAAACTTCGTCAAAGGCATACATATAGGCTACTTACTCCCCTTAATTTTGGGCGACTATTTCCTGAAACAGGAGTGGTCAGCTGCAGAAACATCTCGGATACAGGCTTCCTATACATTGCGATAAGCTGCTTGATCTACAAAAATCAACTCCAGTGACGGACTCCGTAGACCACAAAGCGATCAAGCGCCTCCATGTCGCTGCTGACCGTACTCAGCTGGGTTTTCAATTGTCGTCCAGGAGGATAATGCCATTCTTCACATGGAGACTGAATAGGCACGCGCATGTTGGAGGACCTGGTCTCCGACATACTGAGTTTTGATCCGGCTAGTGTTGCGCAGTGAGCTAGGCTATTCAGCACACATTAGCTTTCTCCCAATCCATCACCCAACAGAACGATATCGTTAGCTTGCTCCAGTTAACTAATTTCGGGGCATAACTGGATGCCAGAGTATCCCTCCGATCACACTCGATTGCGAAATCAAAGAGCATCGGCGAGGGTGGACAGCCATGTCATTCACTAGACACAATGTCCAACTCTATGGTCTCCTCTCCATATGCCTCGATCAGAGTTCCCACTAATGAGTAGTAGGTCATGATGAGGTTTACCAGCTTGGCGGATAGATCGTCAGCTAAGAGGATTGTCCACGGTGACTCACGGTCAGTGGAATCAGACGAAGCTTGAAATTCCAAGAACCAGGTTGTGGTAGGCTACAGGAAATCAGAAGGATTTTCTAACGTTTGTTGCAAATAAAATACTTGGTCCACACAGCATCTTTCAGGGTAACAACCTCCTTGATTCGGCCTTACGCTTTCGGGTAAAACATTGTAGCAGAAGGAACGCGAAAATCTCGACAGCAACATCAATAAGACAGGTTCCATTCTTATTGTGATGGATCGTTCGATAGCCCTTTGGGGACATAGGTAGTAATATTGATGGAGTCTAATCTCGTCGGATTGATCGAATTTTTCAGATTGAACGAAAGGGTTTGTAAAGTGGTACGAGAAGTGTTGAGATGCAGCAAGTAGAGACTCCACAAGGGATCCGCCTTCTCCGGGAGCTTTGCTGCTATGTAGTTTTCTGATGATTGTGGCGCTATCCGGTTTCGCTGTCTCTTCACAGTTGACATATGGTATTGAGACTGGACCGGTTTCGAGATTCCGAGTTTTTGTTGTCGGGCGACTTATCAGTTGTTTAAAGTAGTCCATCCATCCGTTCACCATCTTTTCATGGTTGTTGATAAGCTCTCCATTTGCTCCACGTGGCAAGCACTGCTGAGGCCGAAGGTTTCCTGAAGCCACGCGTGAGACGAAAAATGTTATCAAAATCATTAACACTCGAAGTGGATTACATATCTGATGCCATGTCTGACCAGTAGATGTAATCTCTCCTGTATGATCAAGTGACGTTCGCCGGAGCATCCGAAAATCAACTGATTTGGTAATACGCGCTACCACTGCCTTCAAAAGGGCGTTAAAGCTGAACTGAGGGCGAGATGGCGCGAATTTACTGGCCGGAAGATCCGTGGTTCGCAGTCGACTTCCGCAGCTAAACTTACCCTGTCTAGGCTTGGACAACCTGGCAGTATCCCAGCCCTCGTGCTTCCTTCAGGTTGCATGGCAGCTAGGCAGCGAAAGAGTGAACCACTGCCTTCATGAATAAAGAAACTTCTTCCTCAAGTTTCCAGTTTGGCTATGTTTTTGCCCATCTAGAGTGACTTGTTGCAGAGATTTTCAAGGTTGCCCACCGATCGTTTATCTGACCCGACAGGCAAACCGAAGGGTTAGAGCTGTTGGCGTCCAATATCGTGGGTATTGCGTCCAGAGGTGTTTCTTTTGGTTCTCCTGGAGGCTAGGTGGTGCCGTGTCACTGCGTTTTTGAGGACATTGCTTTTCTCTAGCAAAGGGCATACTGTATAGTTTCGTTCGGTGACGATCTGGAGAGATAAGAGTGGATGACGACGCATTGGAGGCAGAAATTGGTATAATTCACGCCTGAATCCATTGGGAAGATGGGAAGGGGAAGCCATGCATTCGAGGTAACAGCTTAGATGCATTGGCACCACTGAGTGCGTGACTGCGTCATGTTTGTCAGTGTGTCTAACCCTCAATGTGTCCCGTCTCGGGGTCTCCATCCGAGGATATGGCAACCACCAACGCAGCTGGCAATGGCTTTTATACTTCATTGCTGAATCATGGTTTGATCTCCCCTGGTTCATTTCCGCCCTTCGCGTGTTGTGCGAAAAGGTTTCTTCGAGAAAGCAGGTCAAATGGCATACGGAGCACAGGTGGAGTGTGATCAGTTCATCTGTCGTGCCCGAGGTTTTTCTTGCGAAAACTATTCAATGTACTTAAGCAGGGTTCAAAAGCACTCCGAAAACGTTGGTGGTCAAGCGCCAAAAGTTTCACAACGTCCTTAGAGTGCAATAACCAGGTATCTGAACCATATAATAATGCGGAGCACACTTCGGCATTATAAATGACATATAAGCTGATATCGCACCTGCGTCCCGGGTGATGCAGTTTGACAAAAGCTTCCAAATCCGGATGGAAATATCGCTTTCAGCTAGACAACCGGAATTGATTCAGCTGCCCAGGTGGACAAACTTGACTACTACTCCCCTGCAAGCAGGAGGTTCAGGTTTGAGCTCACCCAGTCTTGCAGCGGCACCCTACACTTTGCAGGTTTGAAGCACATGCCAAACCGTGAGACATAATTATTAAATATCGAGCTCGAGAGAACTTGCTTGTTAAGCAGTGAACTTGTTGACATGATGGTCCCTGGTTTGAACGCAATCCGGGCATCTCGACTGTTCCCGTCTAGGATTGCGCAACGTGGCAGTATCTCATCCCTCATGTTACATTTTGATGACATGGCGGCTTGGCACCAAAAGGGTGTCACAGCTGAATGATTTTATATATGCATTACGATTGCGTCAGATCGAAAGGGGCTTACATCCTCTGTATACAAGTGGTGAAAGAATCATTTGGACAAATAGTGCTAAGCTTGATTGGGATAGAGTTGGTAAGTACCATCGAGCATTTGTTGGCGCCCTCATCTCCTGTTCGCGGTTCACTATCAGCAAAAGTGATGAGTGTTTCGTCTGGCCTTTTGATATCGGGGGTTGTTAGGATGGAGCTGGTGTGGTTCAGTTTGCCTGAACTGATTGGCGAGGTCTACGGGCCTGAGTAAGCGAGGGGTGAGAGGTCGATTGTGGCAACTGGTGGGGGGATGACTTTTGGAGACGTGTTTACGAATGGGACCGTCAAGCTAGATTTCAACATTCTGCTTGGAACGTGGGAGTGCTGCATTCGAACCAGCGGGAGCAAATGTGATGATTAGTGGTCGTTAGGTATAGTTGTTTTCTCCTGAGGAACCGAAAGTCACCAATTACCTTCAAGTGGATGAGAAGCAGTGCACGGGTGGTGAGAGACTGCTGATTGGACTGGGTCACTGAATGAGTAGGGAGCCCACGAACGAAAACATCCCTCATCCTTTCCACAGTATCGGTTTCGGCTGCGGCCACAGCTTATATCATGAACTTTGAAATGTTACCGGCCTCACGAGAGGGTGACATTGCGTATCTCTTACATCTGTGGGAGTTGCAAAAACACCATGCAAATATGTGATAAGGGGTTCTTGTCTCTATGTTTTTTTCTCAGAGAACCCGAGGGAGTCAGTAAATCTGTTGGGGCAAATGTGGACTGGGAGAGGTTGAATGTAGTGGCGTGATCACCGCCAATAGGTGAATCGGGATTATCGTGGGTGTGGAAGAGGCAATACACTTTGTGCATCGAAGACCGTGTGTCGGGCGGACAGGGATGGATACTGATTGGCAAATAGCTTCGTGACATTTTCGCGGAACTACGGTTTGCGCGAGGCTGTATGACTTCGGTAATAAACGCATCACAGGGAATGGACGAAACAGTGGCACCAGGGCTACTAACAAGGGGCAGTGCATGTGAGATTTAGGAGTTAAAGATCAGGATGTATTGACAAACACATCCTACTAGAGAAAGGGCTGTACCATCCAAGGATAACGGGAGAATTCAGACAATCTGAGAATACCGACGAAATGACCTTGAGGCAAGAGATCGAATTTGCCGGAAACACGCCGCATTCTTCCGATTTGTCTGGAAACGGTGAGGTGCCTAGACGGTGGCGGAGTTGTGAACGCTCGCTCCAAGGTAGTCCAACGCCCTCTCCACGAAGTGGATGCATGCTACTTGCTTTGGGGGTAGATAAGAGCTTCCGAGAGTGCTTACATCGAGATGGCTCGGTGGTTAAATCGCGAATTCCGTGACCGAAGGTCCGTGGTTCGAACCCGACTTCCCCTGTCTAGATTTGGACAATCTGGCAGTATATCAACCCTTGTGTTTCCTTCAGGTGGTATGGCAGCTGGGCATCAAAAGGGTGTTGCAACTGAACGATTATTATTATTATTATCACATCGCCGCATCTCCGCAACGCTCAGACCCCACCGTGCCCTTTGCTGCCCCCCAGGAGTGCCCAAGCATCGAAATAAACTTTATTAGCCGACAACACGTGGATCAGTGCGGCAATCAATCCACCTAACTCGCGTGCGGATGCTTCTCAGGGTATATCTAATCCGAATCCGTTGGTAAACATATTTGTTCAGATTGAAGCCTCAAGAAGTGCACCTGTTGTAAACGTGCGGATACTGAGCTCTCTTTCGCCTGAGACCTCTGAAGTGTGAATTTCTGCATAAAAACCCCACTGACCAGTGACCATGCGTCCTTTAGCATGGGAACAACAAACGGACAATGGGTGATTACTGGAAATGTAAAAACCATCAGGTACAAGCTGAATGGCAGTGAGTAAGGCGCGAAGTTACTGAATGGAAGGTCCATGGTTTGAACCCAACCGTCATCTCGACTGCTTTGCATCCTAGCAGTGCCTAAGTCCTGGTGATTCCCCTGAGTGACATGGTGGCTGGGGTTCCAAGCTGAACAGCGATTTTTTATTTAGGACATGCCTTAGTTAGCTGCTTCATAGGGCTTGCCCGCCCAGGATGAAGGTTAAAGTCGTCGTCCTCTACTGGAAGGACAGTCTGAGGTTTCACCTGTGAAAATATATGCCGGAGTTGATAAGGTCCTGAAGCTTTACGGTCTGGGACGCTTAGTTTCTGAGTCGCAAGCTTCCCCAAAAAATCGTACCCCGCGTACTGGAGTAGACAGCGCGTTTTCCAGACCAGTACTGACGCCCAGCAGAGTACATCAATTTTCGGTGCAAATATGTACCTGAACCCTTCGAATTTCGGTGAGTTACCCACAGCACCAAATACCGATTGCCTTATGTGTGGGTGGCCTCCTTCAAGACTTAAGGTAGGGATCTGGGATCTGGGACCTGCCAGTGCCTGGTTGAGTTAGATGACCTCGGGTTATGATAAGCAATATCACCCGAAGAACCTGTTACATTCCGAAACACCCTTTTTATCCGTTACAATACTGTGGGAACTCCAAAAAGATTTCCTTTCGGTCCTCCCTGACGAACATTTCTCTCTGTATGGAGATTTTCCGTAAAAACAACTGAACTTCACGCCGACTTAGCGAGTGCATAGAAAGTCGGCTGCGGACCAGAAAGGCCATGCCCGATTGGTCAGGATGCGGACCAATCGGCATGAAACCCTTCCAGCCCGCTCATTCGTCACCTCGAGGTGAGCCTATCTTGACTTTGTGAACAAATCCGCGGTTGGTCTGTAGATACAGCACTAATGGTTTTGATTTTTCCACAGAAGGGGCCCGCTCAGGCTACCATATTTTTGATACGCCAAGGTGAACGGAGCGGCTGTCCAAAGGCCACTATAACATTTGCATCTATGGCAACCTAGAACTATGGTGCGGGTTTCGATGCACCAGGATAATCAGAAAAGACGGTGCCTATTTCATCACGGCGTGGCCAAAGAAAAAACTCGATCCAGGGAGCCAAGGCAAGACCTCGATCCCGTGTATCAATCCGTGAATCCGTGAAAAGAATTTGGGTTGTTCAAGCGCAGCACGGTGAGCAAAGATGAGTTAAATGTCTCATCACGGATTCACGGATTGATACACGGGATCGAGGTCTTGCCTCTGAGTTTCCCGTGTCGGTTTGATTCTTGTCGACCAGCGGCTGTTGTTCATTTGATAGGCGCAAGTGAAGAATGGGGCGGCACTACTCTTTAAGTTCTCAGCCGGGGCAATAAGCTTGCCAGCTCGAGGACTCACATAAAAAGTGTCTAAAAACACTTTGTACTGGGTTCTAGATGGGGCGTGGACAACTGCGGAAGGAAGTTTATTCCATGCAGCTACTACGCTAAATGAAAAAAATATTGCCTAATGAAAGTGTGGGCTCTGAGCTTGAAAATCTCATAGAATCGACAGCACTGTCGTCTCCATCATGATTTGTAACAGCCCCATATTCAACTGCAGTAAAAATCTCACCAACTATGGACTCTTGGGAAACCGGTCGGCTAACGTGCTTGCGTTTGTAAACCGGCACTCTTGTAATCTTCAGCATCCGGTTATATGTAAAAAGCTTCCACACCTCAGACACGTAATATGTTGGAAGCTGTTCGCTATTTCCGGCTATTATGAAGCTCTATTCAACGCGTGTCATATAAGTTTGGGCCTCATTCAACTCCACTCATTTAGGCGACTGGATAGAAACTGGCAACAAAAACGCAAACAAAACGCACATCCTGGAGGAGGATTAGCCCCGACAGCACCAAAATGTTTCGTGATATACTTCATACCCCTCTGCTAGGTCAAGGCATGCCTATGTCAATGTGTTGCCCAGCAACGAAACAGCCCAGCGTCCAAACAGATCACATCGCCGTCAGTTACCGGTGGTGAGAGTCCACCATCACCTTCCTCTCCCTCTGGAACACCGGTCATGCATGCTTGCGCTGCTGCTTTTGATTGCGCTTTTAAGGTCTGTCCAAAAGGCACACTTCTCTCAGCCATTAAGAAACTAGTGAAGGCGTTTGCGGTACAATCCAGCCACTCTCATCCAAACATTGGATCTCTGATAAGACAATAGCCTTACTCGAGGTCCAGCGACATATTCCTCGTGGCTGCAACCACAACCCAATCGAACGCCAGGTGAAACTCAGTGTCTATGCAAACCGAGAAGGTTAGTGGACCGGAAAGGCCGACGAAATGGTGGATGCACAAAATGCTGTGAGCGTTCACATGCTTTTCCACTTGATTCGTCCGACTGGTCCCCGGAAGCCTCTTGTCAACGAAGTTATCAAGGATTAAAATGGCTCTCTAGTATCCAGCAAAGAGAACTGTTGGGATCGTCGCACAACTGGAATTAGTCGATACTGGTGCCCATTTACGAAAAAGGGTGCTCGTACTGAATGTGTAATCGCGCTACGCAAATCCTTGACCCGTGAGTTTCGACTGAGTTGAAGCTACGTTGACCATATCTTCGCACTCCATTAGGGTGTTAGAGAAACCTCATGTGTAGGCGACCCATAATCTTGGCTTTCCTTGGCGTGAAGTGTGCGTTTGATTCTGTGGATCGATCAGTGTTGTTGACTAATCTTGCATAATAGGGAGTCTCCGAAATGTTTGTGAACATGATAAGGTCCCTATAGTCACATACTTTTGGGCATGTGGGGGTGTATGGTGAGCTCTAGAAATCTTCCCGACAGCAGGTGGGCTCCGACATGCATGTCCATTCTCTCGGTTCTGGTTCGGCTCCGCCCCTCATAAACTAATTAGTCAAATACTCGAAGTTCTTCAGAACTCGGTGGCTCGAATCGTTGATGTTAAGAAGGTCGGTCTGGAGTAGGCAAACGGCATTGCTCACTTCTTTGAAGATAAAAGCGCACCGAAAGCTCCGTTGAAGAAACTGACCACCGTCATTCCATCCCTCGGCATGCGCCTTGGACCTTCGTAATGCAAAGTGGTGCTGCGGATCGTACAGTCTCTGAACATATCCCCTACAATTCAAGGATAACCCCTGGAACTTGTGAAGAATCTCACACACTTCTGTGGTTTTATTAACTCTGATGGAGGTATGTTTGGTGAAGTCTGTGGATGAATCTCAAAGCCTAGAATAATGTTTGTCTATTTGTTACTTGCGCCGTGACGGATTCACGGATTGATACACAACTTCGAGGCTTTCGCCCAAGTTTCTCGGGTCGGTTTCGTTGTTGTCGTTCAGCGGCTACTGTTCACCTGAAAGGCATAACCAAAAAATGGCTGTAGCACTGCCCTTTAATTTCTCAGCGTGGGGCAGTAATCTTGCCAGCGCGAGGACTTGCACATGAAGCGCTTTGAACTGGGTTCTAGATGAAGGTTTGACAGCCGTCGGAGGAAGGTTATTCCCTGCAGTAACTACCCGAAATGAGAGAACATTTTGCCTAATGAAAGTGTGCGCTCTGAGCTTGAAAATCTTCTTACCATGTACCCGCCGTATGTTTTCTGGGTCACCGGGAAAAACCTGTTGGCCAAACCTTGTTCAAACAGAACATAAGTAAGTAGTAGGTCCCCTCGGAGACGACGACACTCCATGGTAAAGAGGTCAAGCACTGCCAGACGTGTTTCGTGATCCATGGATTTAACCTTTTTCGTAGCAACTCGTTGGAGACGCCCACTGAGGATTACGTCCTTCTTGCATCCTGAGTAGACAGCTTGGTTGGCATAGCCAAGAAGCGGTCTGACTTAGGCCCCATAGAGCATTTGTAAGCCCTTGCGAGTGAAACGGGAGAAGGTGCTTCGAATCACCTGTAGAACGGGAAATGCCTTTCGGGTTGATTTCTCAAGGTGCAGTGAGAAGGACATGTTTGAGGAGGGCCAGATACACAAATCTTTTTGGCATCTCTTTTCTTGTTGTCTTCTGGTTCATCCTCACCATGTGTGACAAAGGCATTCGTTGAGTCTCCTCTGAATGACATACGGACTCACTTTCCGTCATTCAGAGGAAGGTGTCAATTCAACGACCACCGTTTCGCAGCGTCTACATCCATTTGGAGGGCACTGACGTTTGAACTCCAAGATTTCAAGTCGTCCGCAAAAATTAGTCGTGCACCTACAAGAATATCTCTCTGAATAGCCTGCAGATCCAGAACTTTGCGTTCTACACGAGCACTCGGATCGCCTACCACTGACAGCCAACATCGCACAACTCCGAAGGTTGGCGCTGCAGCGTTTGAACGCTCCTAGTCCCTTGGTGTGGACATGATATGCAAAATGACCTCCAAAGGGCAATCGCGTCCGAAAGACCTAAAACAAAGAGCCGAAAATCCTTTGTTTTGTGAAGAATAGTTATTTTTATCCAACTCTCCTATGGGGAACAGATGCGGTATTTGCAATCGCGATGGTGGCTGAAGTGACCCCTTCAAGAACTCGTGCAGACTGCCTGGAATAAGATGTACCCTTGAAAATTAACAGGCCGACTAGAATTCGTCACGGAGCACATTCAGATCGAGAAACGTGGTTTGGTTGATGTGCCCTAACTTGAATCTTTGGTTCACAAACGAACTCCCACCCGATGGATAGCGGCTACTGAGTTTTCCTCGGGAACGATTCTCCCGGCGTCTCACTCAAATGCAGGAAACCGCTGAACAAGGGGCTTTGAGGTTTTTGGGGAGACGCTTCCTGGGGTAAAGGGGTCAAGAGGCTGGCTCGCTTGGTTTCAAAGTGCTGGTGCATGGGAATGTGGTACAACTATCTGTTTTCTAATACGGCTGGGTAAGGTAGCTTCTCATCCGCATTGGGCTGTCCGGTTTTATACATATCTTCAACGTATTAAATAATGCGCGCGGGGGTAGCGGTCAACCATTGATCAGTCACAGTGCTCGGCTTAGGGATAAAAGTTTTTTAAACCATCCGCCACTCTGTGAGAGACAGCGTCGTTGCTGCAATAAATGTAGACATGCCAATCACCTAAGCGGAACCACCCTACCCCACGTATCGTAGATGTAACCTACAGACCATTTCTTAATACGACTTTTCACAGTACGGGATCTGGCTACAATTCATCAAACTGCTCTTTAGTGGACCCACCAGCACGGTACAGCCTAAAGAAACTCAAACTGCTCTTTATTTGACCCACCAGCACGGTACAGCCTAAAGAAACTGAGTTCCAGCGGATTTATTCCTCAGGGTCTTTGCAGCGCTCAGGCGCTCAACACACAATAACAGAACCACCACATCTTTTGGAACTTGACATATTCGATTGAAGTCCGGTTACACAGCTCGTTTTTGTAATTTTCTTACGGTAGATACCCCGACACCAGATCTTGCGGGATATGCTTCTGTAACAATGGTCCTCAGCGATCCGAAGGGACCACATTTCGGCTACTCAGAGAGACCACGTCTCACAGACGCACAAAACACCCCCTGAAGGCTGATACAAAAGTCCGCTGAATATTGAAGATATGCAGCTTTATCACCACAGGTGCGTCAGATGGATACGTTCGACCGGAGCCTCGGGGACTTGTTTATAAACTACATTTGATAAAGCACAATTGTAACGACTACAGTTATAAGGATAAGTAAAAATTTCCACTTTGTCGGGTCTCTACATGGACGGCAAATCGCGTGCTCAGTGACTGCACATTAGTGACATGATCCCACACTTTATGTGTTCACGGGGCCTGTCAAAGAACTGAATTGGTCAGGTCGTCGAAAAATGCATGCATAAGTTTTTCCTCCTCGAGGGGGGAAAGCATTCGTTCGAATATCCCAACTGGAGCTTGACCGCGAAAGCCGGGCAATTTAAGCTCATCCGGCGTTCGTCGGATCACCTCGTTAATCACGGAATTAAGTAAGAGTGGGAAGAGTCGGCATCATTTTGGTCAGCACTCTATGTGCGGAAGCTTTTGGACGGTGTTAAACGGCAACGTCCAAGCTCAATCGTTCCTCCCAGACCAGTGTTAGCAGCAGAAGGGCCGAAGGTGCGCAAAGTGTAGGCAACGCCTCAACAACTTTTTAATTCGGACGTCTTTCGGACGCCTCATTGCCTGCTAAAGTCCGGTAGGTGCTGGGACACCATTGACTGTTGGGTCCCAGGTTCAGACGGATCGGAGTTCATTTTGATGCTAAACAGGCAAGCCGCCCTTATAACGACCGGTCACTTGTTGACTATGGAGAGTTTGAGTACCGGCGGTGAGCATTCCTAACACCCCCTGGAGTTTTCGAAGTTGGTTTGATATTGAAAGTTTTTCTGAAATAGCTTGATACTCCTGTCTGTACAGATTCGTGGTTGTGGTGCATGCTGAGTGGATGCGCCACTGGCCGAGGGGCCGATGGGTTTTCCGCAGTGCGGCCAGTATCAAACGTGCCCAAATGCAACTCTGAACTAAAGTCACGTGGTTATCGAGAAGGGAGTCTCATGTTTGCCGGTCAAATTTGATTTCCTCGTTGGGCCCAACTGACTTCCCGAACTTGAATCTCCCACAGAACTGTTACGTCGCTGAGGGAGTTGTCCATCCGGTGGTGGGCATTGGTGCCCACTTGGGACACCCGTCACAATAGTCTCGAACCAGCACTCTGTGCCTCGCTAAAGTAGCGTTGGTCCCGCTGAGGTGCAGACCGAGGTGCTCCGCTAAGTAAGCACCTACATTTTTAGATATGTTCTGTTATCAGTGATGACGACAAGGCTAAAGGACCTTTGCACGTGTGTTTTGGTGAAACTGATTCAGGTTGATTGGTTCTAACCCCCTTGAAATCACAACGCACTCTAAACCGAAACCTGTTCGTCGGCTGGCTATACTATGTCAGACTGGCTGAGGTAAACTCTTGGCGGACGTTGACTACGGCGGTACTTGCCAACCTTCTGCAGGCTAGGGTTTTGATCGGTGACCTAGTGGACGCGCCATCAGTCATAGGGAGGGTGCGAGCTGTTCTGATACTGAGCTGTCCGCCCATAGTCTAGAGGCGTCTACTGCGAGTGCAATGCTTCCAGGTTCTAGCCTGCTTGAATTCATGAGACATGACGGTGTGTTTGAAAGTCTTTGAGACGAAATGACGGCCGCAGAGCACTCAGCAGAACATTTGGGGGCATAACTTTGCTCTCATCTGACTTTACTTGCGCTTGGCTGGTGTCAGGTACTTGGAATCGTTTCACCAAACGAGAACACAGAGACAAATGTTATGAAGCAGTAGCTTGAGGATCTGAATATTTTCCTCTACGAAAGACATTGGGAGCATCTAATGCCAAAACGCTTTCCAGTGACGGATTTCCATGGGGCGAATTAAATCGGAACTCAGTATGGATTTCACTGAGCCTTGGGCGCGTTAGCATTCTTTTGACCATGTCTACTTGTGGTCCGTGGTAAGTAGCTGGTTCAGTGGACATCAGAGGTGATGCATGACAGGAAAAAAACGAGCTGTAGTGACTGACGCAACCGAGGTAGGGCTTACGGCTTTTCGCAGCTGTTCAGTCCGCAGAGCGAATGTACTTGCCATATCGTCCAGCCCTCAATATACCGAGTTTGCGCGGCGATAATATGATATGGAATCCACCATCACAGTTGAGAAAATCATTTTGTAACGTATCTTCGTATCGCTTGAATCAGGAGTCAAAAGTGCGGCCAAAAACGTGATCAAATATGAGCTCCGTGGTCGCGATGGGTGCTGCATCAGTTGAGTACGAATTATGCTCTTTTGTTCCGGCTGTTGGTACCTGGACACAGTCATTGAATCAGTTGTTTGAGGGGCCTCATCTGTACTTCTCGAAAACGGCTTTGTTGCCTTTGCAATACTTCCCGAAGCTGATTAAGTTCGACAGATATTGTGAGTCTTCCTTAGCAAATTGTAACAGTGGTTGTGCCTCAGTACATTTTGTGGTTTGATCCCAAGCGGAACCAAAAATGATACACATTGCATTCAGCAGCCAAATCTGGTCAAAAACCCATTTGCAGTATGCCGTATTTAGAGTGTATGCAAGGACAACAACGGAAATTCGGACCACTTGGTGCGGTATTGGCAGCGGGTATTGGGAAGGGATCGGCTATTTGGTTCACATTTTCGACCAATGGGCGCTCGGTTTGATGCTGGGCCGTGAAGCTTTTCGTCTTTTGACCAATCATATGCGGGTCAGACTTATGTGCTCATGAGCGTTTTGTCGGCGCGCGATTTCTCCTAAAACGTCTCCGAATATACTGTAGTATGCAAGTCACCGCAAGTGACCGACTCTGTCCTGGTCCAGACCGCAAGTCACCGACTCTGCTGTAGTATACAGTGTCTGCCAGTTTGATTGATTTGTATGTAAGTATTGGTGATGTACAGCCTTGCTTACTGGGCTTCGGCTCATGAGCTTTGTTTCTGTTTTCCATCCACAGGAATTGTCGTGAACACCTGTCTTCGGAGAATCACTGTCCCTTGGTGCTTCCGTAGCGTACGTATTACTATAATATAAAATGTTAGTCTTAGACCTCCAAAGTATCGTAGTATGTACGCTATGGAAACACCAGGGGACAGTGATTCTCCGAAGACAGGTGTTCACGACAATTCCTGTGGATGGAAAACAGAAACAAAGCTCATGAGCCGAAGCCCAGTAAGCAAGGCTGTACATCACCAATACTTACATACAAATCAATCAAACTGGCAGACACTGTATACTACAGCAGAGTCGGTGACTTGCGGTCTGGACCAGCGCGGACATCCTGCTCCGTAAGCTGACGCCTTAATAAAAGAGCTGTCTCGAGCTTGAGCTGTTATATTTGATGCGTAAATACAGGGATGTCAGGGGGCTCAGGAGGGGAGCTATGCATTGAAGACAACAACTTGAGTGCGTGAGCGCTACTAAGGGCGCGTCTGGGCCATTGTGTCAATGTCTCTAACCATTGATGTGTCCCGTCTCGTGGTCCTCATCCAGGGTGACGGCAATAACCAGGACAGCTGAATTGACTCTTATGACTTTCATACTTCGCTGCCAAGTTGTAGTATGACCTTCCACGGTTCGTTTCCGCCCTTCGTATGGTTGTGCGAAAAGGGTTCTTCGAGAAAGTCAATGGATTGGCATACAAAGCATTTGACCGAGCCAGCGCAAGCTATGGAGTGTGATCAGTTCATCTGTCGTCGACGAGTTGTCTCTTGCGAAAACCATTCGACATGCTTCAGCATTACTGATCCGGTGTTCTCAACAGACTCAAGCAATGCTTCAAGGCATCGATGGTCAAACACTGAATGTTTTTAACGTCCTTGGCGCGCAGAGGCCAGGTCTCTGACATGTATAATAAAGTGGAGCGCACCGCAGTATCGTAAACTCTACTCTTGAAGGATAAGCTAACGTCATGCCTGCGCCGCGGGCGGTAAAGCTTCACGACAGTTCCTCTGGCCTTCCGAATCCGGATGGCTAATACAGCTGCCCAGGTAGAAAAATTTGTCCACTGCCTCGATTGACTCATTCGCAAACATGGGATTCGAGCCCATAAAGTCTTGCAGCAGCACTTCACACTGCAGGTGTGAAGCGCATGCCAAACCGTGAGTCAGGATTAGTTAGATTACTTAATGTTTTCTGTATAACAGTGGAGCCAGTTCCAAGAAGATCTATGTCGTCCGTATAGTCGATATCTGTGGGTGAATGCCCTGGGTGCGTTTCGATCTCATAGGCTTTAGGTGCTGGGAGTGAGTGTTCCATAGTCGTTTTAATGACGAAGTTGAGGAGGATAGGTGAAACAGGACACCTTATCTGACAGCACTCAATGTAGTGAACCCAGGCAAGAGCTTTCCTTAGACCACACATCCGCGGTTGTTGGCCTACAGTACCTGAAGCGGGGCTAAGAATTTATGGGAGACACCTTTGCTCTATAGACACCGCCATAGTGTCTGGCGATCCACAATGTCAAACGCAGCTTTCAGTTCAAGAAAGTCCACCATTGTTGGCTGTTCGAAGCGGTGTAACTGTTCGAGAATCTATTGGTGGGTGAAAATGTTGTCGGTGCATCCTCTTCCGGGATGGAACTCAGCTCGTTTTTCAAGGATCTGCTCCCCATGTGTTCAGTCAACTCTCAAAGGACAAGACCAGCGAGGACCTTCGATGCCACAGTCACGAGGCTGATTCCACGGTGTTCTCCACACAGCTCCCGCGTATGATTTTTGAATATCGGAGTAATTGTCGACGTCCCTATTCTACAAGCACTTTCTCTTCACTCCAGATAGCATTAATGGACTTTGTGAGATGGGTCACCAGGGATCCTCCGGCTGTTTTGAATTTGACCAGATACAGACGGTCCGACCCTGGTGCCTTTTCATGTACCAATACGGATATGTCGTGTTTTATTCATTCTTCCGACGGGCGATTAGGGTTTTCTTTGCCTTAGCCTTTGTCTTCAGAGACTGTTACAGGAGGCCAACTAAACCGTTCTTCGAAGTGATCGGACCATCTTTTCAGTCGGCCTTTTTACGAATAAATTATTAAGCCACCTTTCTCGTTTATCGTTTCACTGACTGTTGCTTTCCTATGGCCAGTCGATCGTGTCGGCTGACATGGAGCGCAGCTGTTTCCGATAGTAAAAACCTTCTCCATCTCCGCCAAAGCTCTTGGTCTTTCCTTAGACTCCTCACTATTTGGCGTTTGGGGGATTCTGGTGCGCTGTCGCACTCGTTGCCTGGCATGAATCAGTGCTAGTGATCTCAACGATATCCGGTGGGCATTTCTTGGGAAGTCGAGCAGACGGCACTGAACGCTTGTAGTATTCCTCCTCACATTTTGCTGCACTTCGTCCATGTGCTGCCTACCAGTACATTGTTGGTTTACGATAGAGATTCATTGAGCTAGCGCAGATCGGTATTACTTGGCCATGACAGTTCTTTGAATATGGTAGATTGGTATACTTCTTGCTGACCTGCGAGGGCCTGAAGGGAAACGGACTGTCAGACATGCTCGCACTATGGTTGGGTCGGAATCAACTTATGTGCCCCAGGAGGAACGGCGGTCTTGAATTGTGACCCTCCACCGGTGACTGATGGCCACGTGCTTCAACTGGATCCATGGTTGCTTTGCAGTTGATGGTCTCCAGGTTACGCGATACGAACATTTCGTGCTGGAAGTTCGTATAGGCCAGGAAAAATTTTCTGTGCGACGAGCATCGACTCAGAATCGACCGCCCAACTGTGATTCCAAGGAGCTCAGACTATCAACTTGGGCATTCATGTCGCCCGAAAGGATCACAATGTCGTTGCTCATTGTTTGGCGAATGAGGCTGGATAACTCTCAATAGAATGTATCCTCTTAGGTTTCAGAACTGTAGCCCGTCGGCGCATACGTCGACACTACAACCAGGCACCGTTTTTTATGTCGAGAGCTATTGAGCTTGATTGAGCTGTATAACCGGACGGCTAACATTAAACTGTCCACTGGAATTCAATCCAGCAAAGTGAACTCAGCTCTGGGGCAGAGTACCAACCCCAGGCCATATATTCCACGAGTCGTCGCTTTGGGATCACTGGCTACATGAAAGGCGAGATGTGGAACAGCCGAGTTCGTCCTTGGCGTTTTGAGATGTATAACAACGCTTGGGCCTTTATGTGCATGTTTCAGAGACACGGCATCTGTCAGTTTCAAGGGGTGTGAGGTCTCAATGAGCATCGCCTATGTGCCAATTTGACATAGAGTACGGACGTTTAAATCCCATATGTAGAGAGCACCTCGTGGATGAACCAATGTGTGGGCAAATGATACGTTAATAGGTGGCGGGGAGCATGGGGCCCATCGGTCAGAGAACTGACAATCAAATGAACCAGTAACGTTTGATTGTGTGATGGGAAGGGCTTGGGGAGGGATATCGGTGGACACAGAACTGTGTGGGCAAATGATACCTCCAAGTTGCCCAGGCCGAGGAAGGAGGTTTGGCTGGAGTACCTCACCTTGGGCCTTTGACTCAAAAGTTTGACCAACAAGGCGGCAGGAGGATGTAGGGTTTCGTTAGACGACCCTTCCCCTGGCCTCTAGCTCAAAAGTGTGACCCGTGAGGCAGCGAACAGTGGGATTTTCTTTATGGACCTTACCTGGAGCTGATAACTCAGTAGTCTGACTTGCTCGGCTGCACAGGATTGGCCTAACCCGATGGCGTAGTGAGTGAGGCATTATTATATTATTCGTGACGTGGCTGAGCACAGAATGTGCGTTTTGAACAGAATTTGGTTTCAAAAGTATTTTGGCTGTATTTAGTGATGCGCCGGTGGTCACAGTCAACCGTTTGGCGATCGGAGCGTGCGGTTTTTAGGGTCGAACGTTCGTAACCCATCCTTCCTCGGGGAAGACAGAATCGCTAATTCCTTGAACATGGACGTGATGTTCACCTGGGAGAAACACCTTACTGTCTTCACACCCACCACAGAGAACAGTACAACCCTACTCCCAGACTACCTCGTAGCACGGTCACTCGTAGTTCGACGTCTCGCTGCTCTCCGTCTGACTGCTCTTCTTTGGCCTTTTTGGTATGGTTGCCCCTTTTTGAACGAAGTTCTGGCCAATGTATCTCGCGGGATCATGGCAAAGCAGCCACCACGTCGAGGTGGCTGATTTAGACAACTTTAGTTGCATTTTAATGGGTGACTTCATCGTCATCCTTACCAGAGGCTGACATCAGAATTCACACCGATGCCTCATTGCCCTACAACTACAAAGTTATTTAGTGACATTTAAAGTTCTGAAGGAAAAAAACAGAGAATACTGGATTGGGAGGGGGCTGGTGTTGACATACCACAAGCATTCTGGAGTGCCTGTACCTCCAAACACTCAATGGAACAATCTGGAAAGAAAATGATACATCAGTTTGATGTCATTTATTGTAACGTCCCAAGCCAAACAAAAAGAGGGTCACTGGAGCCTCATCCTGCAAGGCGGGCCTCATTAACAACACTCAAACTCTTCGTAATCTCTTTCACACCATATTACACGTTATCTGTTTCGTAGTTTGCACCATTCTGAAGAAGGCACGGAGAATAACTGATAGTGTGGCATGCGTCACGCTTGGTTTGGTCACAGCAGTTGATATCGCCGGATGAACCCGCTGCACAACTGCAAGCCTTCCTACGAATTCGTTTTCGAGTTCGTTGACCTCATCCCCGAGACATCGGTGGACGAAAAACGGAAGGCTAAGACATCAAAGTCGATAGACGATGTTGACGTCTCTCTTCTGATACGGACTAGCGGTCATGTCGCTATTGATGTTCGAATACGGTTTCTCCAGTCGATTCCGTCCAATGCCATACCAACCTCAAACCTTTGAAAATACCGGTTTTATAGTACTGCGACGGGCGGCTCAAGCTTTGTATTGATCCATTTCGGAAGTTATTGATCCGGACCAGGAACGGGGTCCATTACCGCCACTCTACATGTCGTTTGCTCTAAACACGTTCCAGTAAAAAAAGCCTTAACAGCCATCAAAACACCAGATGAGTATATAAGGAACTAAGAAGGTCGATGCTGAGACGAAACCGTCTCTGGAAGCCTTTTCAGTCTTTCTCTTCTGAGCAGCTAGCCTGGGATCCCACCATAACCTTGAAGAAATGCCAGAGATCTCTCTATGAGACTTCTGTTGCAGTCATTTGGAGGTACTCCACGCAAGATGTGAGTGTATGTCGATCGCGAACTTCGGAAACGGACAATTGATATTATGGCTGTTGCAGGGGATGTACCAGGAGCAGGGTTGTTTGGTGACCTCTTCGCTAATGGGAATTTCTCATATATGGTGACTGACCATATGAACCTGGTACAACCTGTTTGGTTCTGCAGGCGCAGAACGTCGAGCGCCTGACTTCCAAAAAGGACCAAGAAGAGATGAGGTTCTGCCCCGGTTCCTAAGGGAACTGGCTCCCATAATCACGGCCTCGATAGCTCGCCTTTTTCAGAAGGAGAGAGCTAAAACCGATTCGTAAAACTCTTGCCCGGCATGTTTAATGTTAATCATCCAGGTTGCTATAGAATGTCCTCTGGAAGAAAATTGGGACCCACATCTACCGACTAATTCTTTGGTCTGATTAGTGTGGATTTATAGACGTGCATTATTGCGTCACCTACTTGATCGTCACTCACAGGTCTTGGACTGATGCACGAGAACGCCGAAATCTTATGGATGTGATGCTTTTCGACTTTGCTAAAGCTTCGATCAAGTCAGTCACGTATACTTGCTACGCTGCCTCGAAATATATGGGATCAATGGCCATCTTCAAGACTGGATTGACGACTTCGTGTGCCGACGACAGTAGGCAGTACGCGTGAATGGGACACTCTTCCTGGAGGGCAACTACATTGGGTTATTGGGAGAACCGGTACTCGATCCCCTCATATTCACTCCATACGTTAGTGATTGATCCTCCAACATCACCTTCGTATGGATAACGTTTACTGACAAAGCTATCGCATTCAATGCGTAGCTGTTCAGTTTCCCGTTCCTTCAAATGACTAGGCGGGCTCAATACGTCCTATGACCATGCCATCACCCCCGATGCTTTGTTATAGCTCTCCTAGTCTCCCATGTTCCGGTGACCAAAACTGTAGTAGCTGGAACCAACGTAACTTTGGTGCATGTTTCATAACTTATAAACTGAACTGATCTGAACGGAGCTTTTATCGAGGATCTGGAACTGTGGGGGAAATAAAAAATGAAAAATAGTCGTTCAGCTGTAGCACCCTTTCGTCGCCCAACCGCCATGTCACCCGAAGGAAGCACGAGGTCTGGAATATCGCCAAGTTGCCCAAACATAGACAGAGGAAGTCGAAATGCAGAGGTTGGGTTCGAACCACAGATCTTCCGGTCACTAAATTCGCGCTCTATCACCTAGCCATCTCACCCCCAGCCATCTCACTTACGTACCGCATGGCCACAGGCGGCCTCATTCTGGTCCATCAGTGCTACTTCTCGGGATGTCCCAATCTCCGCCAATCACGTTCAAGATAGGAGACCAGAGGAGCACACGTGATGCTGGTTACAAGTTGGCGATGGGACTCATCTGACCAGTTTGGAGATTATGAAGGCTACTCAATTGCCTAAATATCTCAGTGTAAATTTTAAAATGCGTATTTCACCGACCACTCGCAACTAATACCTACTTGTAGCCACTGTTGAATTTTCGCGTTTTTTGCTTGCCTTTACATGCGTGATACAACTTGGATAATCATTGACTGTGTTTACGAACTTCCACATTCAACACTGCCTGCATTCGTTATTACAGAGACTTATCTGTCCGTTGGGCTTAGTCATTCTGTTCGTAGGGGATGATGACTTGTCGAACGTCTGCAGGGCAACAGTCGGCTTGAGGGCCTGAATTAGGCCTTGTGAAATATATTTGTCCTGTAGCTGCGAAGTATTCCTGTTGGGTGCGCCTTCAGGGCGATACCCATTTAAAGCGAGGGTATCTCGCCAGGAGAAATACACGATCAAAATCTTCGTATGTGACACGTGACAATGGCGGCCCGGTGAAAAAACTGGAAAGATTCAATTGGGACAAATATATTTAGGAGGGGTGTGTGGTTTAAAATATACTTAAACCAGCTGGGTCAACTGCGAGAGAAATCTCTAGCGAATGTTGTTAGAGAGAAGAGGAACCTTGGCGGGAAACCAACTAACCGTCGGACTGTCGTGGAGAAAAGTTGATTTTTCATATCCACTTACACAAAGCGGGCAGCCATTGGTGGATGTCGATTGTGTTGGTAGAAGCCAAAGACAAGAGAACGTCTAGCGTCTACTTGGATAAGATAAGGAAGCACGCTCAGTTTTGCCTTGAGGTATAACATGAAGGGATGTCGCCAAGTTTGAATGGACACCATGATGCAGAAGAAACGAATCGAAGAACTTGCAGCGTAAGGATGCTGACTGTCTAGCGGGCTAACTGCCGCGATGAACTTAGTTGGCTGCCGCAGACTGCATTCCGTCCTCCTTATTTTTCACAGTGACCAGCGCAATTTCTCATGGTCGATTGTTACTGCACGACAGGAAGCCCATTTCTGGTGTATCACTCCCGCGATGGCTCGTTAGTATAACGTGGGTCGTTCGATAAGCCAGACGCTGCTAGTGCTGCAGTGCGTTGAGCTGATGAACATATACACAGAGGTTGCTGTGATGGAGACCCCGTCGGCAGTGGGAATACGCAATATGTGATCTCCACATTCCCTAGACACTGTTGTATGACACTTGTTTATCCAACTATTAGATTGATACAGACGTCTGGGTGTATTCACAAAATATATGTAGTGCACATGCAGTATAATGACTGTGAAACGGATTCTACGAAGAAAAGATGCTTCACGACAATTTATGTGAGCAGAAAAAAGGGAAATCCTAGTGAACTGAACCCAGTAGGCAACGTAAAATGAATCACCAACATTTGCTCGAAAATTACACAATGGCATCCTTTTCATGCGTTACATTAGTTGGTGACGTGCAACTTGTCAAGTCTAGTGCGGTGTATGCGACTTTTCGGCCTGCAACCAGTGGGGGAGAAAATATTCAGTTGTGACAATTGGCCCTTTGACCACAAGCGTACCGGATTCATAAATTACCCACTGACCTATCTTTGTCTCTATCTTAAAGATTGGATTCGTGGTCCGAACCCATTAGGATGACCGCAATTACCGAACCCAAGTATTCCACTTTAACCATAGTGCAACCGGAATTCTTCATAAGCAGCGGTGGGTTCATCCATATCAACCTACTGCTACCCATTCATCACTCACACCCATTGAACACTCCGGTAACTTTTTCTTGGAGCTCCAAATATGTATTATATTTTCCACATTCAGGATCCTTTAGGATTTTCATCGTGCAGCTTATCCCCGAGAAAATTTTCCGCCCAGAGTGAATATCCTAGGTTAATTGCCATTTTCCCTTTGCCTAGAAACTATCAATTTCTTACTATCCTATGTCAACATGTGCACTCAATTCTGAAGGCGATTAAGATTTGGTTTCTGATTCCCATCTTTTGACTGTCTCCCAAAAAGCCTGCCTTCAACCCCGACTCGTAACGACAGGCACGCCACCGAACCGAGTGGAGAATTCTTGGAAAAAACACTATGTCCTCTCAGCGTGAGGTTGCAGCTTTTTTGTTTCAAGATCTCACTGACCAAGCAGCATTTCGACGCTCCCGTCTGAGAATGCTTAAATAGTCTGAATTTTGGGTTTTACTTGGGGAAACAATCTTGCAATATGCGTTTACGAAAACCCTTTTTTATTGATTGCCCTTAGATCTTTCCTGATCCATAAGCTTTCACTGAAGTTATGTAGTTTTTTCCGTGGTTATCTGGCACAGTCGTCACTGTTTCCTCTTTTTAACGGTTCTAATATGTGGTGACCCCAGTATTGGCACCACGCTTTTGTTTTATTCAGTTGCACTGGTTCACAATACCACGTTGTTTTCATTCCGCATTTCAGCGCTTTGGCAACCACCGTGTTTGTCCACGGAGCACGACATATGCCCTTTCCTGGCTCGCTGGCTTTCAGTATTCGCCGCACTTTATTGCGTCATTCAGACCAATCACTCAGCTCAGTCATAAGCCGTTTCGCCAGCTCCACCAAGGACAGTCACTATGCACACGCATTCGAAGCTATGCTGGATGCTCCGAATGTTCTACACTTATCGGTGGACAGCGAAGAAAGCATAGAACAGGTGAGTTCTTTGAAAGCCGTCTATTTGGTTTTCCGCTTTCGTTTTGTTTTCAACACTGTTACTTCGCTGCCATACAATCATAATTTATTTGAAAGCCTTATTGTGGAGAAAAGAATACAATTGCATGGTAAAGGGACTTGATGATGGCCTATCACAATCATTCCGAAGTGCATACACTTCCAGATGCCCATTCAGGCAATCTGGACAGAAACCGACAACAAGAACGCCAGAAGCTTTGTTTAGGGGTCCTAATCGTCCTCCTACCTAGATTTTGGCGTCTCATAGTATCGCAACCCACATACAACCATAAACTTCACAAATAAAAGTACCTTCGTGCGATATCGGCCGTCGCATGGTAACATCAGCCGCATCGCCCTGTTCGCTGCATACAGATAAGTGAAAACACGCAATTTCTGACGCCTCCCATCCTTCATTGTTACCTCTTACCTCCTGACCTGTCCCACCTGGCAATCACTCTTACGTAGATCCCAGCCATAGTTACATTAGTTAGGCACTTACGGAATTGACGCATTGCACACCACTGCTGACACCTACCACTCCGCGTCCACTATTCAGACCTCGTTCTCCAGTTTTTATTACGGCCTTTAGAGTGAGAACTTTTAGGTAGATCTGATAAGCTGCTTCTGCACATACTCTGTTTATTCTATCGACTGTCGTTTGCTGCATCTGTGACAGTGGAACACAGGATCCAAGTCCACTTGCTGAGCTTACGGCACCTTTCCTATGTGTGCGTTACAGACCGCGAACCTAAAGTAATCTGCAGCAACTACAGTGGGTTGCGCCGGGGTTGGTTTTGCCCTAAGTTCGCGGACTGGGGCTTCATTGCTCGATTGGATACCTGTAGACAGCCGACTCTGTGTTTCCCGAATTTCTCCTTCGATAAAAACTCTCTTGTCGAAATATTGACTGTTCTATGTTTATCGTGCCCATCTATGCACCAACGCCCAAATTCATTGAAAGTCACCCATCGACAACTTACCTTCTTATCCAACACAAAGAGCTCAGATATAGTTATAATAACAGGAGCTTTCAATGAACAGGTAGGACGCCTCAGTTTATCAGGAGCACGCCTTGGTGATGTGTTTAGGATGAACGCAAGACACAATGATAATGGTGAACGTCCTTTGCAGCTCTGTACTGATGACCACTCGTTTCTCAGCAGCACTGAAGTTTAGACTCAATGGGCGCCGTTGTGCCATCCGGTGTCCCCCTACCGCGGAGCAGCATTGGAGTCAAACTAGCCATCAGTTACCGATAACGTAATTCAGTCCCTGAATGTCAATCTTATTAGAATAATCAAATTAATTCAGTTCACACACTTGTTGGGTGCAGGCTTTCATTAACTTTTTCAGCTGAACTCCGGAAACGAGCTCCCCATTTACCATTAGAAAGCTTCTTGGGCCGCAAGTTAGGGAAGCACACCAAAGTCTACTGTGCAATGCACCGGTACCCTTCAAAGACATCAATCGTGACGACGGTTGCACGCGGCGCCAGGAATTTCGCTCGTGGTGTTCCGGAGCTCGTACACGAAAGACTCTCATAATCACCTCTCCATGTATGGAGCTCTATCTTTTCCGAGTCGGAATATAAGCGCCTAGCCAGTCGATTAGACGACATCTCATACTTCGTCTGTGTGCGGGCAGAGAGGTGTGTTAGAGCCAGAAACTTCAAGAAGTCGAAGAGGCAAGTGCTGTTTTGAACTCATGGAATCTGTTCCAGCTAGCCCGCAGAACAGGACCTAAAAGACTTAACACACTTCTCATAAGGATGTTGAAAGCTCTTCGAGAGCCCACGGCCGGTTTTGCTTGGGGATTGCGCCTACCTGGTAAGTCCCGAGCAAGGTGAAACCGGTCGTGAACTACTGAGAGGTTTTCAGTAATCTTATGAGTAGTGTATTATCTCTATGCAATTTATTGGGATAGTTCGAATATCGTACCAACTGAAACATAAGGTAATCTGGTGCAGCACATTCAGTTAAAGAAGAATAGTATGGAAAAAATCTAGAGATTCAACTGGTATTCAGTTGAGTCTCCTGTTAAAACCAAATTGGTATGCAAATGAGTGTATTCTTCGTAGGACGTAAAAGGTTTTCCATAAGTGAGTTAATCATAGATAATGTTGGAAGCCTAATGTATGGTAAAGATCAACTTCTAGATCGTTGGACTAATATTTTGATCACTATAGTTGATCGTCTGTCACCGTGCCTGTATCTTCCACTAGACCCTCTACTTTTGAGCCATGGTCTGTGAGTTTATGACCAGTTTCTGGATTATTAATATGCCTTTTGTCTTGGTGTGCCTTCGTGCTGCTGGACCAGATGAGCCTCCTCCGGCGTTATTCAAAGATAGAGGTTAATCTTCTTGCTCCGCCTTGGTTTGCTTGTTCGTACGTATTTAGAAGCAAGAACATGCTTCGGGAAATTGGAGCCATTCGTTGGTCATACCGTTTTCGAACTGACTGTCCCAACTATAGGGGTAAAAATCTCCTGCCTATCGCAACACGGCTACTGGCTTTCCTTATATTCTGATGCCTGTACTCGGCAGGTGAGACACAAGTCCGAGGGTATCAGGCAGGATTTAGACACGGCGGATGGTGCATTGATCACATCTTTACATTACGTCAAATTCTTGAGCAACGCCACACGTACCGCCAACCAACAATCACTGTTCCTGACCTTAAAAGAGTTCGACTGGGTGGATAGATTGTCTCTCCTAAATATTTGTGACTCGCAACGGATGCCGTTAAAGTCCGCAAACACTCTTCTTCCTGTGTATTCCCTTAGCTTCGATCGAGTTAGGATGTACAGTGAACCCTCTAAAAGCTCTCTCTTGAAACCCTGGCACACCATGTCTATTGGTGGCTTCTTTCATGACGAATTATGTGCGCTGATACAGCGGTGGATATCTTGTTCTGACTGATTTCTGTTGGGAGTGACTCAAGGCACATCCAGCCTGCCTTGTCTTTATTCCTTATATGCTTCTAATCGATATTCATTCCGGTTACTGTGATACCTATTTACCTCCGTTAGTTATTCTGCATGCTCGAATGTGAGTGATATTAGCCCCCTTGCCAAACAAAGTCACATGTGTTATTGTCGACGCATATGCTTGTTCAGTTCAATGTTCCTAGTTTCGCCACACAATTGTCGGTTTGTTACCACACCCTTAGTTACAGTGTCAGATGACGCTACGCATCTTTCCGAACTAACTAACTCGCTTCATTAGGATGTGGCATGTGTTTACTGTAAATCTTCCGGACCCGGTCGACAGTGCCACAGCTCAACCACGTGGGTCGGTACAAACACGGTGACAATGTTTTGATGTCACACTGACCAACTCTCGCTCGTTCATGCTTTGTTATCGGTCATCCAGTACAGTGTGTTATGCATACAATTTCGTATGGGTCGCGCTTGCATTTTTATTGAGTTTTGGCAGAGCGCACGGATCTGAACTGACTGGACACGCACCGAAAGTGAAGTCTTTTAGCTGTGGCGCTCTTTCAGTGCTTAGCTGCCATTTAACTCGGGAGAAGCTCTGAAGCTTAGTCACCACTAGGTTGTCAGAACCTAGACCAAAGCAGTCCGAAAGTCAGGGTTGGACTGGAATCAGCACAGTGGTTCACACTGTAACTATTGGACCCTCTGGAGCTGGCGAGTTCATAATCATTTCACTGTAAACTGCGGAAATTATAAGATGAATGTACCATGACAGTAGGACTCTTAGCAAGGGACATTTTTGGCTTCATCAGTCTTACTGTTGAATTTCCCCCTAAGGGTTTGAGTCACACCGCTGAACTGGACATAAAGCATCGTCCACGAATCTGAAAAATCTCTCAAATGGACACTGGGTTGTTAAGTAACAGGTGCGTACCACCTGATACTCCCTGTTATCCATTCAAATTTAAACGCCAATGAGTGTGCACATCGTCAGCCGGATTCTGACTGGTCACCGGGCATACGCTTTACTGAACACAGCTTAAACAACACATATAATTATTACTGACACTTGATGTTTCCAGGATAGTCCTCCGGTTGTCTCAGTTTTGATCTCACCAGCCTCGAGTTAGACCTAAGCCAGACTTTTGTGCTATCTCTTGTATTCTGTTTTTACAGACACTGCGCTTTAAGTTCATAGTGATGTCGACCAACCCGCTATCCCTCATACAAACGAACCACATTGTGTTTGGATTCCCGTGGACTCGTATAGCCTGGCCGGGTGAAGCCCATCACCTTCGGCAACTGCTTATTGTTCTCTTTTTGCTACCCTCACCCGCACACAGGGAAAGCTAATTCCGCGGATAGACTTAAAACATATCGGAACTGCTTCCGTATTGGGACGTCGGGAGAAAAATGAGGATCGGCTGTTGGCTTGTCAACTCTCACCCAATCACTTACTGTTTGGTGTTTTCGACGGACATGGTGGCTCTGCTGCAGCCGAATTCGCCCGATCCGTACTTCCCGAATCTATCCGATATGGTTTGGCCGCGCTCCAGAACACAGTGCGTAAACGTGGACAGTCACTGCGTACTACTGACCTAGCCCTTTTCGAACCAGTAATGGAGCATGCATTCCTGCAGGTGAACAACTTGATGATGCGTCACTTTTACCACTATGCTACAGGTGTGTTTGTCTCTGATGTGGCCAATTCACCTATCTTCAATATTTTTTGTTTGTTCCAATTTTCGAAGGTTGCGGCGTGCGCCAGCTGCAGCGATGGTTTACCCCTATCCAGTTGTACTTTTTCACATTAATTTTCAGCGTTCCTCCCCTAACGAGGTTCTGGGTCTTTACTGGGCACTTGTTGTCAGTGATGTTGGATGAGATGATCAGGTGGTGTTGTGAGCTCGTGCGATGGTATTCCTGGCAGGGCTAGAAGAACTTTACTGTGCGGGTCATTTTCAAATCAGGGTCATGTAGTGTTGGACGCTTGTTTCCAGATGGCCTCAGAGTTATTGAACATACTCGCGCTTGGTAAATTGTCCAATTTTTCCTAACAGGACATAGGTGTGATATCAAAGAGTGAAGCTTTTCATCGTATTGTTTGTGCCAGTAGTTGTCTCTTAGTGAAGACATTTTATGAATATCCCTGAAGCGCTGTTTAGTTTTTAAGTTTTGTTTTCTTTTGACGTACTGTGTTTCACTGACTGAATTTCAGCACTCAGAAGAAATCGGCCAGAATCTTAGTGCGTCTGAACGATTACCTAAGCACTAGGCCCACTTGATGCTGCTTCGACAACGCTTACGTTTTAACTACTAATTATGTGTAAGTAACCGGTGCTGAAAAATTTGGAGATCGGCTCTCAGCCTGTTGCAAGTCGCGCACCCATTTCAGCATGTCACTAAGGGCCATCGCCCGTCCATGTTTTTTGGCCGGACAAATGTATTCCAGTGGGTAGGAGAACTGCTCAGAATCAGTATTGGAACTGAATTGTTTTTTCTGTTGCTGTATTAGTGTTCTACTGACGTAATCCGACAGGAACGTAATAATTTCATATACTTTGAGCGACGCTAGTCAATGTGAAACTTGTATTGTTTTTTTGGCTGTTTCCAGGGAACATGATGGATTAATTGAAGCGGAGCCGTGCATCTCGTTTCAGTCTCTAGTGGGCTTCATCTTTCCGCCCAGTTTCGTAGGTGACGGTGATGATAGTCAAACCTAGACTAACATAGGCCGTTAGTGGCAGATATGACACTGTTCCTCCGTATACTCTGATCGTGATGAAATCATTATGCAAAATTCCTCACCGTCTTACTTCGCCAGCATCGCTTTGATCGAACGAGACTTGGATTACTGTCGAACTGTAAGGTTGAGCGAATCACAGACAGAATGAATCAAGCAGACTTAATTGTGCCGAAATTAACGGGAATCGCTTCAATTCCACGTCTAATGTTTCCGCCTGCTAACTGAGACAGCGGCAAAAAATAATGGGACACGGAGACCTGATGTACAAACTATTACTCAGGTGACTACATTGTCACAGTACGGTAAGATCAAACAGGTAACCCGTCTAACATAGAACCTTATTTCATTTCGAAATAAGCCTGAGTATGTGACATTATGGGACAGGTTGTTTCATCCGATCGGGTGCTCTTTCCTCAGGTCTTTCTCGTCATGTATGCGTTCGTTGTGCTGTTGACAGACCTGTTCTAAGTGGGTAAGTGACATGAATGTGAACGCAATTGTTTCAAATTTTCTAGGCCTTTCTACGGGTGGAACCCTTGAACTCGCTTATATGTGCATTATAAATTTGCACCCCACGCAATCCTGGGGTGAGTGTAGTAGAGGGAAAGGTAAGCCCCGAACGGAGTAAAATGTGTTTGCGCCAACACACTCCGGCTACATAGCTACTATCGCTAACTAGGCGGGTAATGGACAACAGAAACAAAAATGACCAACAGTCAATACTCCAGCAGTTCAACGTTTTTCAAATCTGGGGCCTCAACTCTCCCGAGCATCTGACATCCCTATGGATCATTGAATTAGATCGTGGTAGATAGCACTACATCCCCGGCTAACTTGCTTGCACAGCATCGCATTTGTCTGAGGTGCTCACTTTTTTTGCGTTTTCCTGCTATACGTGTAAACACAGGTTACGTCGTTACGATTCTCCATGTAAGTTGAAATATTACAGACTACATAAGATGGAATTAACAATCCCATGAAATATCCACTATCCATCTGCTTTGCTACTGAGTTGGCTCGCAATAAACGAAACGCGACCAGCTGCTTGTAAGCAATTACGGCTTTTGGTTTTGACGTCGGATAGCACGCATCCGGGAATGCGTTGATTGCAGAGATACGGCTGACCCAGCACCACTCACGGCCACTCACGCACTCTCGACTAGACCATCGTCACATATTCTCGTAGGACCTTGTCTTCTCAACGGTAAATTTTAAATTAGTCGTGGTGGGTTGTGCACTGCCTCACATCGGCTTGTATTTTGATTACGTAATAAGTGAGTGATAATCATGAGGACCAGATGGCTCAAGTGGTCAGAGGGAGAATTTAATAACCGGAAGGTCCGTGGTTCGAACCCGATCTCTGGCTCTCGACTTCCCCTGTCTAGGCTTGAGCAACCTGGAAGTATCCCAGCCCTCGTGCCCCCTTCTGGTGGCATGGCAGTTAGGCACCGAAAGGGTGCTACAGCTGAACGAGTGATAATCACCGATGGTTCGTCCTTTTAATCTTGGTTGAAGATTTGGATAAATTACAGTAGACAAATAAGTTTGATTTCCAATAATCCTTCTGCTGTTTAGCGCAACAGAACCGCTGCAAGTCCTTCTGATAAATGCTACTTATCAAACTCGCGGTTTAGCGTACCTGTCGTTCAGACTCAGGTATATGCACACTGTTCATTCACACCACTCTCGTTCAAACACCCCGACTGTCACGGTGCCATTATTCCGGGTAATCTACGTCAGAATAAGAAGCACTGGAATGAAGTTTCAATCTTATTGTATTTTATTAGTATAGCTCGGGTCGTACCGGGATTCGAAGTCCCACCGTCTGACACATATAACATCACTAGTCCGCCAGCAAATGCTCAACGCATCTGAGCAGACGAAGGTACTCACACCTGAACAATGCATGTGATTCTTACCGACCTTCCGGACTGTGAACCAGTAAATATCCTGTTGTTGACGGACGAATCCCTTTAGACCTTCCGGACTGCTTTTTTCACTGCTTTCAAGTGGTTGGGGGATTTCGCATAGTCGTTTGCATAATCTTTCTTGCATCCATGTGTGATCATTCTGGTCAGGAGTATATCGAACAGTCAATGACGGATTCTTCCTAGGGTGATTTTATTCCACCTGATTTTTTCGCATTTAGCTCGAGAACGGCTATGGGCTGGCACAACAGCGACGGTGGTTCTGCTCTTGAATAGTCACCAAGTTGTCGTTGGTCACGTTGGCGACAGCCGTGCGCTATTTAGTCGTCACGGCTCGGTAACGGCGCTCACAACCAACCACGACCCAAATAGTACCGTTCTGTTAAACGACATCTGTACGGACGATGATGGTCGTGGCATGACGGAGGCAGCCCGGATAAAAAAGTGTGGGGGGAAGGTGATCACCAACAGTTTGGGGGTACCTGTTGTCAACGGTCGTCTGGGCATGACTCGTAGCCTCGGTGATCCTCAACTCAAACCATTTGGTGTGACTGCAAAACCTCAGTTAACAAGTATGAAGGTGAGGTGATATTTTAAACCGCTTGTGGTTTGTTTCACTTTCAACCATTGAGCTCGGGATAGCTCAGTGGTTAAGGCACGAACTTACTGACTGGAAAGTCGATGGTTCGACATCCTGGCGGTGTCTCAGCCTCCTTTTGCATCCTTCGGGTGGCATGACAGCTGGGCACCGAAAGGGTGGTATGCCTGAACCATTATTATAATTATTATTATTAATACGATTATTGTACTTAAACACCGAGTCGCATTGACGCCTAACTCGGCTCGTTGGGAGGGGTTTTTCGCTCTTGGGTGAGAGTAGTCAGAAGCCAATTTACTATTGTACGCCATAAAAGAGAATAGAGTTGAGCTAGGCAACGGTTTTCCCAATCGCATTTTTTGGGACGCGAAAAAATTGTCCTGCATGTAGCATTTTGTTCATAATAAATCCGAAAACGATCAGCTATGGTTTCGCTCTTTTTTCCAGCGCTTTCCGTTTTAGTTGTGGGCTTATTATCAATAGTAGCTGCTGTGCACGACCGATTGCCGCACTCAGTGTAACATCTGATCCTACACTTCGTCTGAGGCTTATCTGCATTCAGTTGGGGACCGTGGTTTTGGGTGACTGCTCAGCGCGTTTTACTTGCGGTATACGTGGTCGGATTCGGTTGACCATATTCGCCCTAAGAGTGGGCTTGTTTTCCCTTATACTGGCTCAAACCTTCCTGTGAACCCGCATTGAGTAACAATCATCAGAGTAGAGTGAATTCTCCAAAGAATGCCTGGAAATAATGGGGCTAGGGCGGCGGATGTACATTCCCAACTTTTGTAGTGTGTTTCGCCTTACAATAACTCATTTTTCGTTTATCTATCTACTATGTGAGTAAAAGCCGTAGTTCGCTCATCGAGGTAGTAAATCAGGATTGTATTAATGTGTGATGACAGACTGCACCAATACCATAAAGCGCACATGTGTGTGTGTGTGTGAATTGTGGGCAATGCTGTCTACGTTGCGCATATAAGCATTAAGCCACGGTTACTCGGCTGCCTGGTCCTACTTTACTGACCATTGGTACCCCGTCGGCTTGCCCTCTCTTCCTCCTACACGTTCCACTGTTCTCAGCAAAGTTGGAGACAGCGTGACGCGGAAAACCTCTGGCTGTTTCCCTGATGTCTTCGTGACGGAACGTACTACTTACAAGATTGCTGGAAACAGTTCGGATTCCCACTGCCGATATCTGGAATATCGTACTGATTGAGGCCTTCCAACTTCGTGCAGCACACTCGGCGGAAGAGTGCTATAGACAAGCGGTCCCGCTGGGATTTAGTTCGATCTTTCGTTAACAATAACTTAGTTTGCAAATGAGTATGTTTAGAGGGAACTTCCCTGTTACAGAAAAGTCTGAAAACCCGCCTGGAGATTTATTCCTAGGCAGCGTTTCTCTTCTGACACAAAAGTTCATCAGATCGGGTGACTAGGTTACAAAATTGGTCGAGATTTAGGGTAGACCGAAACCCAATTAACCGGATCTTGCCTGACAGCATCCTCAATCAGTATTAGGTGCCGGCTGAGAGTTTTTGTTTGCGTTTCGCCATCACTTAGTGGTGCGCCGACCAGTGAGAAGGAATAGCTTATGCGAAACGGGCTCCTCTTATCACCTGAGTTTAGATCACCCGAGGTGACAGTTGTATCAAGCACGTTTGTTTGACAATAAATAAGTCTAAATCCGCCTGGCTCACTGAAAACCATGGAACCTAGTGAACCCACATTCCGATTGATAGAATTCATGTGCACGTTTTCATGAAATATTTGCCACATCAAAAAGCTTCATAAGCTTTTTGAAGCCCGGGATAGCTCGGCGGTTAGGGTGCGAAGCCAGTAACCAAAAGATTCAAGGTTCGAACGCAAACTGGATTTTTGATTAGTCTTGTTCCACCTCACAGCGTCTCAGCCCTCGTGCCTCCTTCGAGCCGCGTGGCAGTTGTGCACCGAGAGGGTGCCACAACTTGACTACTACTGCTTCATTGTCTTTAAGCAACTTTTCGTGTTTGTATGTGAATGTGTCACTCAAGAAGAACTGCAGCTGATCCGTAACCATATGTCCACTCTAGGATGACGAAATTGAAGGTATCAGCTTCCAACGAGATTGATTGCTTTCATGCGTAAAGATGCATCGTCTCCAGTCGGCCATCTCGTTTCGGCGTATGAAAAACTATGCGTCATCGAAACTTTGTTAGGAACAAACTCAACGAGTTTCGTTTCCGTTTTTCCCCATCTAGGCAAGCTCTTTAGCGATTTCGAAGAAAAAACAGCAAATAAGGCTGTCTAGTTGTCGAAACACGATTTCTGACAAATTTGTTTACTCCAACTTCAATGAGGCAAAACCTGACCTCTCATTTTCCGTGCATAAGTCGACGGAAAAACTCCTCGACGTTCGCTTGATTGTACAAAACATAAGCGTAATCAGGTTCAGGGGCAAGAATGATCCACAAGGAAGCATCTTGATTCTAGCGTTTTTTTCTCTGTCGCATAGTAGAAGTGCTCCCAGAATCACTTTCATGTCTGAGGTGAATATCAGTTCGGAATATATAGGGAACAGCCAGCAAAGATTACTGGATCCCATTTAGGATTTTCTCATGCAAGTGAAGCTATCTCAGGCGGAAAACCAGGAAAGCACTGTGCAGTTATTTCATCTTGTACGGTACTATAAAGCTATGCAGTGCTTCTTGACTTTTCGGCACGGATTGACTTATTTTACGAGACGACGTCTCCATTGGAGTTTCGAGATCTCCCACTATCAACAGAGGGTAATGTAGCTACATTCGAGGTAGTGTTCCTCACAAAGAAGTAAAAACTTCAGTTATGTCAATGTTGATCAATTTTGAATCTGTTGTTTTTTACCTTGGTGCCCATACCGGAAGTTTGTTTGCCGTAAGTTCGCCTCACTGCCAACTGTTACAGCTCATTAGGGAGGAATATGCCTAGGGGACCTGACTGATAAACGCGCTTTTTGTTACTATTTTCGTCTTTCCTCTCCAGGTCCGACACAGTAGTGCATCATTCCTCGCTCTCGTCAGTGATGGTGTCACCTATGTCATGTCAGACGAAGAAATCCAAAGCACCATAGCTTCATGTCGAACTCCACGGGACGCCGCTGAGTGTGTCGTAGAGAATGCCCTACTGTTCGGGTCGGATGATAATGCCAGCGCGTTGGTCATCCCTTTCGGATCTTGGGGTAAAAATTGGGTAGTCCGAGGTCGTTCTCAACGGGCCACAATCAGTCCACTACGTGTTGCTTTTGCCCACCTATGATATCAGGAGAATCACTTGCATTGAATTCATTTTCATCTCGACCCTTCTCCACTGAGTTTATACTGGCAAACAGAAAGCCATCTGAACTATTTTCTTATGCTTTTGAAAGCTGCTTTTCTAACTTACTGCTTTATTTTCTCTTGGTCAATAGAAGTTTCGTAATCACACGGTTGTTCTAATTCGTAAAGAATCCACCTGTTCCTCATTTGTCAATCCCAGCCATTGAAGTGGAAAGTTCTTGTGGTCTGATGTCTGTCTACTACTAGCAGAAGGGGGGCGAGATGGTGCAGTGGTTAGAGCGCGAATTTACTGACCGGAAGGTCCGTGGTTCGAACCCGACCTCTGCATCTCGACTTTTCCTGTCTAGGCTTGGGCAACCTGTCAGTATCCCAGTCCTCGTGCCCCCTTCTGGTGGCATGGCAGCTAGGCACCGAAAGGGTGCTACAGCTGAATGATGATGATAATGACTACTGACAGGTCACCTTTTGTGTACCTTCCTTAATGTTGTTGCAACACCGGGCCCTATCTTTAGACGTGATCAAGTTAGTTTTTGTTACAAACAGCCTCATTGGGATCCATTAATCCAGCTCACTATGCAGTTCGCATCATTTTCAAGGTTTCAGTAGCGTACCGTTTAAGGTTCCTAGCCTTCCAAATTCTGGTACGCTGCCGGGTTCGCGTACGTTTGACGATGAACCTGTATACTGTGGTGGAGGCCTGCAATAAGCGCCGCGTGCTCAGCATTTGCCTACCACATTACTCACTCGTTGCCAAAGTCGGTTTTGTACTATTGTATTGAAGTTCTTACGAGCTAATCACCGAATAGAACAGATGCCAATGTTGTCGATTGTTGAAAACAGCTTGGAAAGATTCAACAGTCAGGGGGTTAGTTAGACTGCACACTCGTTTTTGGCCTGTGTTCGCACCGTTGTTCAGATTTCGAGAACTATGTGCAGGAGGCATAAATACATGCATTGAACATGCCGACGGCCTCAGTACCGGCATAAACTTGACTGCTAAGGACAACTAAGCCGTTACGGCCATGGAGGAAAGCAACGTTTCATCCCTTAGCCATGTGTTTTAAATTGGCGTTATCAGAAAGTGGAGAGGTTAATGAAACAGCTTATCGTGGCATTCCGTTTCCGAATTTCCAACGAAATACCCAGTTCTCTTCGTTACTGTTTCCTTCCACGGCCGCCAAATGCTTAAAAAAATTTATATACAACAGTTACACAGTGCGGGTGCAAGTTCATTTCACTAGCTAGGGGAACTCGGATGTCCAGTATGAGGTATGCATAGGTTGCAGGACAGCGTAGTCTAAGGTCTTGCCATACTAAGACCAATAAACCGATGCGGTATGAAACAATGTGGTCAAAAGCATCTTCAATAACCGGACAATTTTGTTCCACGAAGGACTGTGAGCTTTCGGCCGTATAAGTCATTCCACAGTTTATGTAAACCACGATACCGGCCCTTCAAGATATTTTCAACTAAGGTTCCGTCCTTTAGGTGAAACCAGTCCGTGCGGAAAAGCGGAGAAGCATTGTTCACCTGTTTTATCCTCATTGGGAATCGTCACTAGTGCTCATCTCCAGAATCTCCAAGATGATTCAAACTCGTTATTTTTCGGCTATCATTTGAAGACTAAACTAGACTAAAGTTTTATAAAATCGACAGAATTGCCGTGACGTAATTGCGCAATCATTTCTGTTGCCATCAAATTCGTCTGGGTTGACACGGTATGGTTTTTCGAATTTACTGTCAATACAGACGGGATCACGTTTTGCCTGCTTATTTTTTCGCTCGCACCTCAGAACAGTCGCCGCATTAACTGTTACGCAGTCAGTTTTTGCGCGCCCACAGAAAGTCAGTGCACTGAATTGTCGGCTGAACAGGCTGAAAAGTCGATCCATGTTACCCAACTCCCACCTAGGATGTGTGATGGACAACATCGTGGTTGGAGACGTATTGATGCCAGGTCTGTCATCTGTTTTTCTAAGAACTGGCCGTGTGTATCATCTAGTTAGTGCACGCTTGTTTCACCTCGCTAAAATTACAGATCATTTGATGCTACCCTTTTATATATACCATTTGATGGAGTCCGCTTATGTTTGCAGCTTTCTGTTGGGTGTTGACTTTCACTCGTTGTGTACTATACTATGCATTTTTCGGCCACCGAATAGTTTCTTTCCACGTGACAAAACGTGTTTTATGTAAATTTTGGCAATCCGAATGACTCAACTATTTATGGTCCATAATCTACTATAATATGGCAACTATGAGTAAAAGTCTCGCTCGCGGATGGGTCAGCGTTACCAGTGAGAATGAGGCTTGTACACCGACCAGCGAATCCTGTCGAACTAGCCAATGGAACCCAAGACCATCTCACTTTAGACTACTAGATAGATAGATAGATGGCGCGAGCCGTAAGGTCACGTCGCGATCGTTTTCTGTGCTTTCTGAATCTCTCTTCCCTTAAAGTGGATGCCGAGGCCCTATGTTTACCTTGGTCAACTGATTACGAATCGGACATTCTTGTAAATAGCATCATAGCATCAACATCTGTCGTCTGCCAGCGTCAGTGTTCATCCATCTCATGTGGTCCTGCTCAACAAACTAGATGCTGATGACGAACAAAGAGTTGACAAACTGGAATAAAAACTCAAGTACGTACACGATGTCCCCTGTATATCTGGACGATATTACTTCTGATACGTTGTGAAAGTTACGCAAGAGACCTGCTGATGTTCCTGGAAGCAATAATACTTAGGTCAGGAGCATGGCGAATCAGTGTTAGGTGTACATGTATCCCCACGTGTTCAACTTGTAGAACAGTCATTTGACCTGCGAGAGGTT
The DNA here is from genome assembly GCA_003604175.2 of Clonorchis sinensis. Classification (NCBI taxonomy): domain Eukaryota; kingdom Metazoa; phylum Platyhelminthes; class Trematoda; order Opisthorchiida; family Opisthorchiidae; genus Clonorchis; species Clonorchis sinensis. The sequence goes on from CM030370.1 coordinate 55,636,791, forward strand.
GCGGATTTGTGTTCCGCCCCGAGCGTCTGACTTTGTGTCTGCACTGCTCGTAAGTATGTTCCCATTCATGATTTTTCCTATAGATCCTACTTCTCCATCTAGTTAATGGTCTCTGTACTTTCTTGAAGGTCCTACAGCATACAAGCGTGTGTGGTGAATAGTGTTGCGGAGCGCTTTCAAATCAAGCTGGTTTAAACTGCATTGAGTGTTTACACGTCGGTCACCGTCCATCCTAGAGCTTTCATGAACTAGCCATAGGCTTCCTGTTATGGAATACGGTCGAGACAACCGTCTTTTTTTGCTCAAGCCTTTCAAATTCAAGCACTACGACAACACACGAATTGATTCAATCATTCGTTGCGACGTGCCGTATCTCCTTCTTCAGAGATAGGTTTTTATCAGACAATAATCAGACTTTTTGCGCCTTGTTTACGTCACCGAATTCGCCTACTTACCTATCCTAGTATAGTGTACAGATTTCGGAAACTAAACAGTGTTCTTGTGTCGGATAGATTCGGTCGAACGATTGGGGCGGTAAAAACACTACTCAATTTCTCACTCTCGTCAACTGAAGTTGTTCCATAAACAAAGAATAGTTTGGGAGCAGCTATTTTGTTCAGTATCCTCTTTCTGTTTGAAGACACGATGAAGCCCCTTCTATCTTGGAGCTTTTTTTCAGCTCGCAAGCCAACTAATGCCGGTCGATCAGTTTTTACCGGTAAAACCGAACGCATACAAAGCCAAACGCTAAAAAATTCAATGAGAATAGCGTTTTTTCAACAAGATCTACGCGACAGAAATATACTGATGATGTAAAGTAAAACGCCATTTTCAATGGATGTGTTTTTATACTCGCGACCGTTCTCTAATTGGAGGTTTCGGCTATCCTCATTGTTAGTCTGACCTCGAGATAGCTCGGTGGTAAAGGTGCGGACCTACTGAACGGAAGGTACGCGCTTGAACCCGACCTATGCATCCAAACTGGTTCTGTCCAAGCTTGAGTAACGTGGAAGCATCTCAGCCCTCATGGCATTACAATTAGGTACCAGAATGAGTTCGCAGGAGGGCGCTACAGCTGAACGTCTACAGCCGAGCATCGGCTCGTATGCATGAGAGATTTGTTTTCTGCTTCAATATCGATACGCCGTTTCGTGTTTCGCCGTTATTGCAAGTGTGCCATGTTGCTTGTGAATGGAAACAGAAACAGTTATCAAACGCTGCTCCCGCTCCCTTATCTGCAATCTCCGGAGAACTCAGATTAGAGCAGCCGGACTATGGTAGGCTGGAGTGAACTCGGCATATAGCCTTCCCCGTCCAACAGGTTCTATTTATTTAAACTACTTATTAAAACTACTACATGTTAATGACACGTGCTTTGAACAGCTAAATGGGATACAGTTGTGTGACCTTGAGGCATCAGATGTGGTGCACCCTATCTTCCGCGCTCGGGTGTTTACCACAGCTGGGCTGCTGTGATACCTCTGCAAGACAATGAACCGTAACGTGCTTATTCAAGGTACCCTAATGTATAGTTTTTTTGTGATGGCTGTGATGTGAAGTCCTCTTTGGGAGTCAGGAGCTTTGGTGCTAGTATGAACGGTGCTTTGAGGTTGAGGACAAGATTATTTGAATGTAACAGGCACTCGCGGTCCTCTGCTGTTAACGGCAAAGTTAAGTTTATGATTGGTTAATGTCATGTTTTGGGCTCAATGCATCGCAGGGATTACGTGGAGTTCGGATTCTTATCATTCAGAATGACGCATGATGGCGAGCTGAACGCCATATTGCTGGATTTGTGCGGGGTCTTTTTTGGTTGTTCACTTTTAGCGACGTTGGGGGTGAGTGCGAGGGATCACTTCTTTTCAGGCGGGTATCTAGCAGTACCATTAGCTCAAGTCCTGTTCCTGTCCGGTCGATCGGCTTCTTCTAGTCTTGGCGACACATGTTTTTAATAGTGGGAGTTCATCTCAGTGTTGATCAGCCGCTTGTGGCCGAACGTTAATTGTTCAAACTACCAGACGGGAGTTCGCGGGTTCGAAACTCCCAGGAATTTCATGAGGTGCGCACTGTTGATGATTCCTCCTAAGGGTGATTGGCGTAGATAGGCTCAACTGATTTACTGCAATCTCAGTTGAAACGAGCCACTTTACTGGTTGCATTGCAACCATGCATTGAGGCTCCCTGCAGTTAGTTTGAATTCCTTCTTCATAAGTTCCCTTTTCCATACGGATCGTCCGTCTTAGATCTTACCAGGATTGCAATCTAACGTGCTCTCTCAACATTGAGTCTCTCTAATCCTTCAGAGCACCATCATCGTCATACGCACCATAATAATCATCATTGGAGGCGATATATCATTAATAAACATTGGCGCTTAACTGCCTTGCTTGAACATAAAATTCGTAAATATGCATTATAAATAATAAACAATAGTATAATCGTTCAGCTGTAGCACTCTTTCGGTGTCTAGCTGCCATGCCACCCAAAGGAAGCATGAGGACTCGGATACACTGCCAGCTGGCCCAGGCCTAGACAGGGGAAGTCGGGGGGGGGGCAGAGTTCAGGTTCGAAACACGGACCTTCCGGTCAGTAAATTCGCGCTCACCTCGCCCCAAGATGTTATTGCGCAAGGCAACTTGAAGTCAATGTTTTGAATATTCTTTCTAGTCAACTTACCGCCCAACTTATTGTCAAGTTACTTAGCCGGCTTGGACTTAATTCGATGTAGCTATAGTAGACTGTATTTGTATCTCATAGGCACTGGAACATGCATTTTTGGCATGAAGCAAACTCTGGTGGTCGTAGACAGGCCGTCGCGATCGATGAACTCAAGGAGTACACTAGCCTAGCGTTTCTTGTAAACACTTGTATTAACCTGCAAAATGATAACAGATGAAATATGGATAGTGCTTCGTGCGCAACCATTTGTTGTTCTTCCCCGTATCTTCACTTACCCAGCCACAGCTGAGAAGGCCGTGGCGCCTAATAGTTGAATTGGATATTGCTCTTTTGTCAGAATGTGTCCAATGAAATGTCTACCGGATGTTTTACGTGATAGTCAGCCAGGCAGCCAGTTTGCGTATCGAAGATAATCTGCTGTTCCTAAGGGGTTTAGATAAAAAACGACTGCATGTCAATTTCATCCAAAGTAGTGATTTATCGATTCACTCCAAGCCCCCCCTCCAGTAGGCTGAATAGTCTACCCTCATTTTTCTTTTGATTTTGCTGAGAAAGCGTGAACACATTCCGAGGCGGAGTTGATGGCAATAGATGAATATCAAGCTCAGGTGTAACTTCGGTCCCATCAACCAAGTTCCTCGTGTTCCCTCCTGGTCTAAAGGCAGCATCTAGGTTGGTTTCAATTCAAACTACCTCACGGTGGCGTACAAACTGTGTGCTTTCTACGGCTATTGACCTGATGAATGCGCAGCTGTCGCTGCCCTTTGCACTCAGCTATTCATGGATAGTTTTGTCCCAATCGCCTTGTCGATGCACAATTCCCTGTTTCTACTGTTCATATCGATTCCAGTAACCATTCTTGCTTACTTTAATTTTTTCGCCGTTTTCTTTTGTTAGATCTGCATTTCGCAGCATACCTCACTTCTCATTTTCGTCCAGTATTCTGACGAGTTCTTTTGACGTTTATTCATACGATAATTTCACTGCTTTCTGAGCAAACACCTGACCAAGCACATTTGCATATGTACCTAGCACGACATCAGTTTGCTCTCAGTTCCTAGAGTTTTTCGTTCTGTGCGGATAGTGGATACTTAACGCTCTACAGCGAAAACATGTCCCCGGTCCATAATCTCGAAAGATGCCCTGTTCAGTCGTAACTATATTGAATATGATGGCTTAACTCCCTTCAACTTCATGCATGCTGCATTAGGAAAATACTGCGAACAGGTCGGTTGTTTTATTTGAAACGTGTTTATGTCCATTACTCTTCCTTTGGATCGTTCGGAAATCTCGAAAAACTTCAAGGGCCAGTCGAACATAGATTTGATTGACTTCCAGTAGTTCCTTGTTGAGATGATTCTACCCTTCATTTCACCCTTGTTTTCAGCCTTCATTATGTCAGCAAATGAAGATGACCAACTCCCTGTTTATCCTCTTAATGAGTTTGGTGCACAATTGGCTGAGCAGCTGAATGCTCGTGGCCTCAAATGCCAATTTGTGGTTTGTGCTCCTGGCAGAGTGAACTTGATTGGTAAGTCACACATGCATACACAAACTAATTTGAGGTTTGTACCCCCTGGTGAAAATCGGGGAAACACCAGTGCACAACCTTGTTGGGACCCATTGCACACGTGTGGCTTCTACAGGCGCTCAGGAATGTTCACATGATGTCTTTTCCATGTTTGTGTTTAAGGGAGCTTAGGATAGCTCAGTGGTTAAGACGCGAACTTACTGATCGGAAGGTCCGCAGCTTGAACCCGACCTCTGCATGTCGACTTCTCCTGTCTAGGCTTGTGTGACCTGGGAGTCCGTCACGAAGAGACTGGACCTTACCGTGGTGTGACGGTTTGCGCACCTCAGCGACCCATTGAGCTGTACTGGGAGGGGGGTGTCCCCGCGGCACTCACAGAGTCCCTCATACCGGATTGATCAATGGCTAGAAGTCTGACGAACACAGTCTCCTGGTCCTCCAGGTTGGGGGTTGGAACATGTGGCGACTTGTTCCGTAGAAATTGCATTTCCCGTCAAACACCGCTGCCTTGTGGTTAGGCTTTTGAGGCAAAGACTTTGGTTGAGGACCCTAATCGTCCTCCTGTCTAGGTGTGGGCGCCCTGACAGCATCCTAGCCCACGTACAACCGTACGGCAGCGAAGCATAGGTGTTGGAAACTGATGTCATGCTGTCGATGATGATGATGATGATGACCTGGGAGTGTCTCAGCCCTCGTGCTTCCTTCTGGCGGCATGGCTGCTAGGCACCGAAAGGGTGTTACAGCTGAACGACTGTCATTAACCTACTACTACTGTATTTAAGAAGGACTAGATATCCTGAGGCCTAAGCTAACGATTAACTGCCGTACCGATTGTCTCAATCCGAGGATCGAATGCGAATCCACGATATCATCTACGGGACCACTCTGTGCTTACCTATTTTACTTCCGCACGGCATAAATTGACTCCTAATTAACTATCTACAGCAATCCACAAAAAGGACTAACCAAGGGACCACTCTTCTAGCGGGTGCACACCTACTTTCTCCGACGTGAGACCTTAGGATAAACCAAACACTCTGTTTGGTGACTTCTATTTGGAGGTTCTTACATTGCGTACCTCTTGCGTTCTCACAAAAGCCTGAAGAGTCATCGGTGAGTGAGAGACCACGTGACCACGTGACCTTCACTTGGCTTGGCCTGATCGGTAATTTACTTCGGTGGGAAGTTTTTTCGTTTCACACATTGAAGACAATAAGTTGAGATATATGTTTGGAAAACGTGTGAAAACTCGAGCTGTTGTTGAATTCTTAACGCTAACTAAGTCACATGTTTTAATTACCCATTCGAAGTATGGCTTGATATTCTAATCGATCGTTCGATCCGAGCGGTCCCCGTGCCACTAACTGAGTGCAGTTAGGCTGGCTTATGATTCTGATGCACGCCTATTTGTCTCAGCCAAATTTCTGTTAGTTTATTGAATTTTTCTATCATTTACTGCAGTTGAACTGGAACATTTCAGCACGTTATGACCACGACGGATTTTCTTCTGTCCAGTCGCGTCCTGCTGACCTCTCGGTTTGAGTCCCATCCAGGATTTGGGATGGAAAATAACGCTGTTTTCAAGAGGTGACAAGTCAATGTACAACAATGTGATGGCTATCTTGGCTAGTCCGGTACACGACCAGGTGTCAAAATGATGTACACTTACCTTCCTTTTCAGGACCATTGTTTTCAGATGCAGTGCAATGTGTACGCTAGTTCAACCGCTTTTATGGTCCTCTCTCTCCCAGGTGAACATATCGATTACAACGGGTATGCTGTTCTTCCAATGGCGTTGGAACAGGCAGTTCATTTGGCAGTGGCAACTTCACCGACCAAGTCAGTCATTCTGAGCAGTTCTGATACAAATTACGAGTACGTACTTCCATATGTGCATCTCTATGGGAGTTTACTATCGTGCTACATCACGTGTTATCTGTGCCATTCTCAACTGAGAAAAGACAGTGTGACATTGACCCACATTGTTCTGTTTGTGCGCCAGTATCCCGAATATGACCCGCGTAGTTCACATAAAACCAAGCGGACGAAATCGTGGTGTTCAACTTGCCAAATTCGCCCAATGCAATGGCAACCAAGAAATTTAGAGTCAAACCGTATTGAATACCTCTGTGAACTAACAACCGGTTTCGGTTGCTGCAATAACCTGTCCTATAAGCGCAAAAAACAGTTGAGAGAATATGTTCAGTGGAGCGAATTGGCTAGCGGAAAGTTTTCGAGCCTAATTTGGTCAAATCTTGAATAGTGGGTAATACGCACTTAGGAACCGTTCCTGAGTTTTCTGTGGGTTCATCAGCTTGCCAGCCTTCACATTAAGTACGGTCTGGGGAGGCCAAAAGCCAGCTTAGAAAGGACTCCGCACCTTGGAATTTTTTTCATTTGGTGCCATTCGTTATTTATTCCGCCTCGCGATATTGCGTGTGAGTTAGGTCTGAGTGCTAAGTCGCCGGTGCATTGGCGTGAGTGGACAAAAGTCGGGATCGACCAGGTAAGAATGTAGGTTAGCTAACAGTAAGACCCGGATGATCCTATATTTGTTCGACAGAGTGTTTGCACTGCTCCTGATGCCATTCATTTCCTCACAGTTTAGTTGTTGAACACCATTCGTCATGTCCGAGTTGTGGTCTTGAAAACTTTGACTGGATTCCTCATCTTGAATGCCCCGCTGATATGTACTCGTGTACAATGCATTATCCAATGACAGAATATGCCAAATATCAAGCAAACATGGAGGAAATGGCATCCCGTTGAGTCACATTTAATGTTCACGATCGGATGAAGTTCATCCAACCGACTTTATTTTCTCAGTCAGCATCACCTGACACCATACGGATGTGACGTTATTCTATTTTTTTCTTACAAAAGAGAAAACACGTCCATAGGTTTTTGTTCTCACGTGATTCCGCTTTGCCGTGGACTGTTCTTGTACATCAGTATCGTCTCCTCCTGTGACGACTGTTTCAATGAAACCGCAGGGGGTGTAAGTTGGTTGCTTTCAATGGCGTGATGAAAAAGATCTTTCAGATTCAAATACGAATAACTTTTCGATCGGAGAAGTCCTAAAACTATCATCCATTGATCGTTCCGTCCTTTTTCGGCTATCTTCAGTCCATTACGTCGGCTCTTCGAGACGGACCCCGAAAAGCTTTCGTCTCTACCGATGGTGTTCGTTCTGGGTCATTCGTATTCGTGTTTGTCCCGTCCGACAGACACAACGGCACAACAAGCGTGGATTGGCTGAGATAGGCAAACGCACAGCTCAGTTATAACACTAGTGTAACGTTAGAATTGGTAAAATTACCTGAGTATTCTAGTGTATCATCAGAATTTCAAAAACGAAATATGATACAGCGATGACCTGGAGCACATTGAGGAACAGGATGAACGAAGCAGATCGCAGATTGTAATGGGGTCGAAAAGGGACCAGCGATAGGTTGAATCTTATCTAGAATCATTCTTCACATCAGTTGAAGTAGTTGGGAAACTGAGAACAAGACTTTGTCGTTTATCTAGGCAGGGACTAGCTCTAATTGAATCGCGCATTCCAACAACGAACTACTCAGAAGTGAAGGCCAGACTCGTGCCTAATGTATCCCAAACAAGCGATGCATCAACCTGTTTTCTGTAGTGGTTCGCTACAAAGTGAAATGGTTTCGAGAGCATTTTTACCCCCTGTCATTTGTTGAGACCGGCATCAGAGCACAGAACTGGCTGGTTCCCGACCGAACGTGATCGTTTTGGTGCACATTCGTGCTGAGCTGTTGAGCAAAATAAGCAGGAACATTTAGAATGTAAATGGCACCGTTTCTTACACTGATGCGATTTCGTTGCCAACTGTTATCCTTAAGGCCTAAAAGCCTAATTTAGTGCGCGTAAAAGTTTAGGTGGGTGATGGGCAATCGTGTTTTTCGTCCGACGAAGTGTCATTGTTCAACTCTATGTGGTCCGCTACTTGATTTGGGTTGATGGATTGTTTCTGTCCTTTCGTTGGTAGCTTACCTCTATTCTATGCGTGTGATATTCTATTCTGTGTATTTATCCGAGAATGATCCGCTTTATCACGGGGTATTCCGGAGTTTTAAGCCCACAACGACTAGTACTACAGACCGAACTGATTATTAGCTGCTAACAGCTAGCCATATGTATTTGCCTTGGATTCGTCTTGCAAGTGACGTGGGCCACCGAACCACTTTTCTCGTACATGAGATTTCGACCGTTTGGTTGTCAGTGCAACGCATAAAAAATAGTTCGAGCCTTGATCACGTGATTCTGCTGTTTTTGCTTCAATGCAAGCAACTTGAACTATTCGGTTACCGGAAAAGCTCCTGGTAAAAATTTCTGTGCTTGCTTGCTTGTTATGATTTTGAGTTCCAGAGCAATTGCACTGGAATCCCCATTATGTAATCCAAAATTAATTACTTCCGTTGACGGTTGCCCCATAATAAGCTTGAAAATAATCAGTGCTCAAGAATTAGCTTCCGTCTTAGGCGTATACAGTTCGAGGTCTACACGGTCAGTGTAGTATGTTGCAACACAAGCTCAACTCATTCGTAGGGGAACGGCATCTCAAATGACGCATCCGAGGTCTAACATGGCTTGTATCCTGTTCAAGGCACTGTCAATTGAGGTCCGCAGGGGGTGTATAACTATTCCACAACAAACAACTTTAAAGTGAGTGGGAATGCTTTGTTGCCGAGGAGCGAAGTGAGTACCATTGAGAATGAGAAACGGTAGCTGGATGTGACCTTCCTCAATTAGTTCAACATCTTTAACCAGATTTTGTGTACTTTAGGAGCCTGCGTCCCGAACCTACGTCGTTCGACAGTGTCATGCAGCCATTAAAACGCGTTTTATGTTGTATCAACTCATCGATCACCGAATCCACGACCCAGCTTTGGGAAATGGATCACTCCTTAGAGAAGAATTTAATGGAGATCTTGGAGATGTGGTGGGCTCTAAAGAAATAGGAAATTCGATGGAAACCCGTTGTAGGATGCTTCTCCTGGACTCTTTTGGACAGCCGTCTGGATTAAGAGGGTTCTTTACCGGTGAACCTGCTTCATCCTAATACCCAGCACGCTGTCCACCCAAACATCATGTACTGAAGACAGGACAAATAATGACTGGGAACTGTAGGCGGAAACCTTGACTGCATTGTGTAAAACACCTTGGTGAGCCGAACGTTGATACATTTGTCGGTGCTTTTCAGGGTATTCATCACCGTGGTTGCGATGCAAGGGCCACCGGCTCGATCGTAGAGTTGGCGGGCAATGGAGCGGTGAGGGTTCTTTATAAATGCCGTTGTTTTTGGTGCTTACGCATGCGCGACCTTTCTGCGTGTACAAATGCTCTTCTATCTCCCCCCCAAGAAGTTCCAGTGTGCGGAACGTTGTTTCTTTTCATCTCCCATCCCCTCCGTTGTTGTTCAAGGTCCGCCACTGTGTCGGTTGAGGAAGCACTCACATTCGGCTCAGATGGTCCACCAGTCGCAGTGCAATGGTTCCATTATCCGCTTTGTGCTTATCATGGAATTGCCGACTATGTGAAACAGAACAGAATGGTGAGTTCGTTTCGACTTCTGATCATGCCATCATTATGGATAGCATCGTTCACGTTGACCCTGATGCTCCAGTGCGGTAGAACGATGTCGACCGTTTCCTCCCTGGTGGCAGTGTTCGCTCTATTAGACAACTCCCATAAGGACCGAACGTTCAATCGGGTACTGTCAACTCTACATGAGTACCTTTCAATAAAGTTTGTATGAGCTGTGCCATTTGACTATCCCCCGCATCTTTGGGGAACACACCTTGATGATTCTCTTTTTAGAAAGCAAGGCTTGTTTAGGAACGCGGTATACCTGGTGAAAGCTCTTACAACATGTCTTAGTGGCTATTTTTAGGTGTTATTAATGTAGTTGAGACCCGTTCGGATCCACTATCCTATCGAAGGATTTTGCTGAGGGAGCACCTGGGCTTCTAGGTGGTCGTAATACATCTAGCCAATAGATTCGCTTTTCGAAAATGGCTCTGGTTGGGTTTTTTATTTGCTCCGACGGTGTGGAACAGACCAAGACGAGTGAGATTAACATAATCGACTAGCTTGTTGATATTCACACGCCGTCATTTATGGTGATTGCTGTAGTTATGTTCTTCAGTTCTTTCAGTTTTCTTTAGGACTCTTCTGATCGCTCTTGGAATTCAGCTTCCTTGCGATACAACCAGTCCGTGAACTCTTTCCCCTGCCACTGAACAGCAAATAGTATAGCGAGTGAATATTACTCATGGTAGTTAGTTGAGGGGCTCCTCCTTTTCAGAAGCAGAAAGTAAGATTTTGGCATATTTCATCCTTCATTCTAACATGGCTATTTCTGTTCCCGTGGTAATCTCTTGGTTTAGTGGTCAATCAGTCATTTTTTCAATCTGTTTACAGAATTGGGAACCGCCTAGTCTGGCATTACATGTTGGCGGAGCGGAATTTGGCGGCTTGTGGCCAGCTGCTGGTCTGTCGAGTAGCAGCGCTTTGGTCGTTGCCTCCGCAATAGCCATTGCTCATGCAGCAGGTCTTAGGATTCCTCGCGTAAGTCACTGTTTCGGTTGCCAAAGAGTCATTCGGCTGTTCTTTTCTAGCGCTAAGTGTTTTGCTTTCTTCCTGTCGTTTGTCACAATCATGTAGTAATGGGCGACACCGGGCGTGCAAGTGGACATGGGTGCCGAACGACGATTTAGATTCGTTAGAAGTAAACGTCAGTTGTCACGTTGACCTTGAACACACAATGGCTGTTTAATCATGTGTCCTTGTTTCACTGCATCTTTATCGGTCGCCGGGCAAAGCGCGCGAAAACGCCCGGTACATCACATGGTCCACCCTCTGATGGAAGCTTTTCACAGGAAACAGTGCTGAGAGACTGGTGCTCGAAGTGGCTTCTGTTTCGAGTTGTTTCCTAATGGCTAACAGCAACAATGTTTACGTTCAACTTCCTTTCGGTAGCTCACTGTTTCGGAATGTCAGTAAGAGTTTACGCTAGTACCACATTACTATTAAGTAAGTCGGGCTGCAAATCGCATAAACTGGACAGTAGTCTTCAATGAAGTAGAACAGGAGGTTCAGCGTTGTTGCCAGAACTATTACTGGTCTGTCCACTCGTCCCTTTCTGTCAGGATCGCTTTAAGCAACCAACCAACCAAAATGGTCTTTTCGGAGAGATGGTCTTGAAAGGAGCTTGAGGGGGTTGACCAGAATTGGTGCCTTTTTGGGGGAAAGGCTGGTTCCTCGAGAGAAAGTCGACTACAATTTTTTTGTCCACCCCCGTTTACATTTAACCATTTAGTCGGAAAATCTCAGCTGAACTAGAAGGTCTGGTTCCTCCTCTCTCTCGTGCAATACACCAAAGTGATTCAACCCAAAGTCTGGTAATTTTCGCAGAGTTGTGATACAACCTATACTATTTGTATCAGGACACATCCACCTATGCGTAGTTCTTTGCATATCCATCCAGATTTGGGATGGATGGAAAGTTGAGGTCGCAATCGGAGGAATTCCGGGGGCTTATGCTTGTGTTCGTATGATGCCATTGCATTGATACATGTTAAGGCAGACACTAAACTGCGATCATACTTGGGGTTTGGTGCAGTGCCATACCCCCATTGGCCACTTTTAACAAGCTGGGGTTGGTTTGGCGACCTCCAAACGCTGAGAACAAAATGGCGGCTTGTACAAACATTCGACTCTGTTGGATAGGCCGTGCGTTTTAAGTATTGGTGTGTTTCGATAGAGTGTTGTTCCTGGGGAGAATTCTTACTGCAAGAATGGGTCCAAGAATTGGTCCACCGTCCTTAAGGCGATTAATGTGCTTCAGGGCTTTTGTTTCTGAAGGATCATTTCAAGGAACCGACAGGAAAGATCGTTTGTTTTTTGAGCTAGTCACTTTTGGGAGGGTGCTTGGCACCGGAAGCCGCTTCTCTTCTGGGGATTGATTTCTCCTGAAAGGTGGAAACAAACACGGCAGCAGAGGGAATCGACTACAGTTTAGTATTCATGAGTTGTTTCTGGTTGTTCTTGATAAGTATGTTATATTTGAATGTATGAAAAATTTGAAGAGCAGCACACCCCCTTTAAGGGACCTCTTCGAGAGGGATAGCCGCTTAGAAAAATCACCTTTATTTGGACTCCTGGGTGGAACAACTGTACCTTGATTTAGCTGGAAGAATTTCCTCCCTATCACGTTTTTTCAATATACTTGCCTTTCGTCAACCACAGCGCGAACTTGCTGGACTTTGTGCACAATGCGAACGATATGTCGGCATGCAAGGCGGAGGTATGGACCAGGCTGCAAGCCTTTTGGGATGTGAGAACAATGTAAGATGTTTTTTGCTTTTCGAATTCAACCTGGCTCAATGTGTTTCGAATCCACCACCGTAGTACGTTTTGCTCTATCGAGCCGCAATTTTTCACAATTATTTGGGCTTTAATCATTGCCGCTGTGGGGCAGACGCGACCCCATTTGTCATAGCTGCTGCTGCGTTTTTGTGTCCAACAGCTCTTTCGTATTATAGGTTGCTTCTCATGATTACCGTTGCCACTACCTAGCCTGTGAGTCCAGGTGAGTCGAAGAAAACTATGGAACCTAGTGGTTGATCAGATGGCCGTTGTTCTGTTCGCCGAACTTGACAGTTGGCTTGCAAACGTTTCACCCTGACGATGTCTCCTCGACTGAGGATGAAACGTTTGCGAACCAGTTGTCAAGCTCGACGAACAGATCAACAGTCACCACCACCAGGAAACACACCCGAGCTACCAATATTTCGACACAATGAAAAACCTATGGCACCTATTTTGGATCTGTGGAGTTCGGAAGAAAACACCAAGTGGCACATCAATTAGAACCTAAGCTTGACGGAAAATCGGGGACTGCGCCTACCTGATGAACCCTAAGAAGGGCGAAACCGGTCGTGGGCTGTCGAAGAGTTTTCAGCAACCTTGTGAGTGGTTTCCTTCATGAAAACCACATAACCTCGTTCCTTATCTACCTTGAAACGGTGGAATCACCCAGTAAGGTAGAATAATCTTTGCAATATTCATTTATCCAATGAAAGTATGCCAGTTATCTTCAGGTGTAACTTTTAAGCTCAATACTTATCACTAGGTTTGATACGTTAATTCACTCGGCTTCTGTTCCCTGTTCTCTGGCCAATCTGTAACAACTCTTCAGAGCGGATAATTTTTTCCTCGGTATTCATTGTACGATCTGTTGTCTGAACGAACCACACCAATCCAGCCGGTTAGTTAGTTACACATTCAGTTGAAGGATAGCGTAAACGGGAGAGTTAGCTGAGATTTATTTGATTTACGACAAATAGTCGGCTACACCTGGTAATTAACCGTATTTCGCGATGGCCAATACTTTTTCGGATGAAGTATCCTAGCTACTTGAACAAGTTTGCATGTTTTTTGGTCGTGGATCGATCCGGAAATTCAGTGGTGTCCTGATCTAATGGTGGGACAGGGTCGGTATGTGGTTTTCTGCAGGCAATATAGGGTCAGAAATACTCGTGATGGGTGCGTTTGGAGTGGTGAATGTTACTCATTTTCACTCCAGGAACCATGCATCCCCTGTCAGCTTGTACGATTGTCCGGTAGTCTTACCGATCTGGCATTCATGCTTAAGGGCACATTTGTGTTCGGCCTCGTCTTATTATCAGCGAAAACTCTGTTTAATTTGGACAATGAACAATAGATGTTTCAGTCATTGCAGATGCGATTTGGAGAAATCCATAGACCATTCAAAACTTCTCTGAGGACATGCTTCTAGAGATTGTCATTGTCGCCTATAGTAGATGGCGTTGATTATCTCCAGTACGAACAGTTCATGAGTTATGCGAGCTGAACTGTTGCGCAGGAAGACCATTATGATCAACCACTAAAGCCCCTTGATCGAAGGTCCAACCTCAAGACAGCGGCTACTAGGGAGCCCGGCTTTCAGGGAGCAAGTGGCCGAACGCGTCCTAACTCATTGAATGGCTCTGACCGTCACACGGACGACCCTGAATGCAGCTCGATGGGTTACTGATGTTACGACACCATGAGGTCCTGTCTTTTCGTGACATAGTATCATAGATAGGGTTTGTGAATTCTCTTAAGGTGAACCTCCCCAAAGTAAGACCGGTTCATAGGTGGAGCATATTGAGAATGGTTTACTTTACTAATATTCACAGCATCTCATTATGTCATGACTACTGAAGGGACTTGTGACTAATGAAATGTGCGACTTTTTGCAGAGTTTAAATAGCAAGCCGACACGGTTGAGAACTAAGTTGGTTTTCCTTGCCGCAAGTGTACTTTTCACGCGAGCACCGAATCGATGGTTCAGACCTTTTCTGTCTACACCACGTCACACTCATCGTGAATCTCCCTGAACAAATGTGCCATAAACGACTTTATCGAAATGACAAAAAGGTTATGTTTGGCAAGGGCACAAGCATGACTTAAACCGGGCATCTGATAGTTCACTACTGCTTTTGATGGAAAATGTTACCCTCTCCCATGTCATTCTTGGGACTATTGACGCTGGTCATCCCCCTTAGTGTCTCTTTGAAATCATCAGTATTGAGCGTAATTGAGCGACTTCGGTGGGCACCCCCACACTCGACCCGTCGTGATAGTCCTCAGAGGTTATACCACGTCATCAGCTCAACCATCTGTCGCCATTGCAGTAGCTGTTTGGAAATACCACTCCATTGGTATTTGATCAGGTGGCTGTTGATCTGTTCGCCGAGCTTGGCAATTGATTTGCAAACGTTTCGTCACCATTCGAGGAGACATCTTCATTGCGCTGTTGGGTGGGTAGTCTCTCTCTTTGTGCTTGCGTTTATATAGTTCGCAAAGAGCAGCTTTTGCGCTGTAACCTGATTGGCCATTGTTGAAAGTCGTACTTGGATTCTGGTTGTGATCTGTGTTGCATCGTGGTCAGCTTCTCGGTAGTTTTGATTGGTTGCTGTTGTAACTCTTATTTTTAGTAGTTCGCAGTCCTATTGATTTCTTAGAATCCTTGTCCGGCTCCGGGTTTTGTGGTTCTGGATGTCCTTTGTCCTCAGAGGTTTGTAGACAGGACCAATCTCGATGTGTCTGTTTATTGCTTCATCAGTTAGAGGGTCAATTACCTCATCAATGGATCGCAACACTTAATCAAAAACGTACAACAGTTCTTAGATAAACTAAAGAACGTGATAATAGAAGAGGACAAAATATTGGTTTCATTTGATGTCAGCTCACTGTTCACATCAGTAGACCTTCATTCCACAAGGACAACAGTCGCTGAACTACTAGACAGTCATGGACCTCCCAGCGGATCTCTAAGAAAAGAAGACATCTGTGAACTGCTCAACCTCTGTTTGACCACGTACTTCGAATTCAACGGTGAATACTACGAACAACTGAAAGGAGCACCAATGGGTTTCCCAATTTCAGGGTTCATCGCCGAAATTGCAATGCAAAAACTGGAGAGGATCGTGTTACCAGATATCAACCCAAAACTGTGGGTACGTTATGTAGACGATACCTTTGTCATCATCAAAAAGAGCGAACTACAACGGGCAATCCAATTGATAAACAGTGTCTCCGATGACATCAAGTTCACGATGGAAGAGGAAAACAACAACAAGCTGGCGGTTTTAGACGTCCTCGTCACAAGGTTGCCAAATGGACAGATGCAAACAGAAGTCTACAGGAAGGCTACGCATACGGATCAAATTCTGAACTACCACAGCAACCATCCACACTGTCACAAACAGAGCTGCATTCGGACACTATTCAAGCGAATCGAAACACACTGCAACACAGTAGAATCCAAGGCAAAAGAAGAGAAACGCCTATAAAAATCTTTCAAAGGAACGGTTACCCAAGGAATGTTGTCTGGAGATCTCTGAGAAAATGCAATTCAACCAACTCGACGACCGGAAGCACAAGCAAAACAGTCACTTTACCATACATCAAAAACATTTCGGAGATGACCGCAAGGATACTACGACAGTATGCCATAAAAGTTGCCCACAGACCGACTGACACGCTGCGAAGAGCACTATCAAAACCAAAGGGGATACGCAATGCGATGGAGAAGACAAATGTAATCTACAAAATTCAATGCAGCGATTGTGAAAAACATTACGTGGGACAAACAGGAGGAAACTATCAACCAGAGTCAACGAACACAAGCTCGCTACTAAGAGACACGATCAACTCTCGCTCATCTCGACACACGAGGATGGAGAGGACACAAATTCGATTGGAATAACGTCAGCATATTGGGCCAGGCAAGAGCAAAGAAAGAACGCGAGTTCATGGAGGCATGGTACTCCACTGATGAAGCCATAAACAGACACATCGAGATCGATCCTGTCTACAAACCTCTGAGGACAAAGGACATCCAGAACCACAAAACCCGGAGCCGGACAAGGATTCTAAGAAATCAATAGGACTGCGAACTACTAAAAATAAGAGTTACAACAGCAACCAATCAAAACTACCGAGAAGCTGACCACGATGCAACACAGATCACAACCAGAATCCAAGTACGACTTTCGTCAATGGCCAATCAGGTTACAGCGCAAAAGCTGCTCTTTGCAAACTATATAAACGCAAGCACAAAGAGAGAGACTACCCACCCAACAGCGCAATGAAGATGTCTCCTCGAATGGTGACGAAACGTTTGCAAATCAATTGCCAAGCTCGGCGAACAGATCAACAGCCACCTGATCAAATACCAACTACCACACCCGAGCTACCAGTATTCCAACACAATACCACCCCATTGTAATGCTATTACTATTTTAGGTTGGATGCTCAAGTGAGTGAGCCCTGCGTCCTTGTGCAACGTTCCAGTCCTTATTCAGCACCAGCTTTCATGGCAATGTTAACACTTGTAGCAGCTCGGAATGATTGCCACCACTTTTCAACATAGTTGATCGCAACCAACCACAAACTAGCCACATCTGTTCTAGATGAGAAATTACTATACTTTCAACTGGGCTTGGAGTCACATCCATTCATTCGAATGTTAGAATTTCAGTGATCCGAAGCCTTCATCATCCGAGCATCCTAGCACTAGCAAGCAGAAATCCTTGCAAATAGCATACTGGTGGCGGAGGCAGGTCGAGCCCAGATACATCCCACTGCGAAGCTGAACAGCACCAAATACTGGCCCCATCCAATCAATGTCGTTCAGCCTCGATGCTGCTCAACTACTTGCCTCCTGTGGAATTTTCGTTTGATGGTCCGAATCTACCTGGACCACATCTTTTGTATAGTCGCACGATGGGTACCGATGGATCCTTAAAACACTTGGGTTTCCATGAGCCGCTACCACAGGAACTTTACAGCATAGACTTCTAGTTGAAGCTGGTCACATGTGCTCGGTCCACCTGCTTGAATACTGGTGACAGTTACTGTTCACTACTGCATACCTGTTAATTTATTTTCTTGATCGTGTGTTATAATGCTAGATTTACTTTGCTATACTCAACCTTGAAACCGTAATCTGACCTCAATTCAGGCAATCCAATCCCTTCTTTCCTTGTCGTGTCACGTGACTCCGATGCCAAACAAACCAAAATCTGACAAGGGACAAGGATTGTCCAATTTCTGGTCTGTTTATGCTGATGAATCGCTTGTTTTTGTCACATACTCGTGTTATTTCTCCCTACACTATGGCTATTGGCACGCATAAATGAAGACTGGACTGGTCATTTTCCTAGACCGAATTCCTGTCCTCCCATCGCTTTATTGACACACGTCACATCAGTCTGTCGAGTAAAGTACAGCCGACACAAATGTACTTAATAAATCCCTAGTTTTTCCATTCTGCTGCAGCAACACTAGCATTGGCATCCATTTCGTTTTTTTCCATTCCACACCTCGACTTTATGTGCATTCGGTTCGGATATATTAATCCGTTTCTGAACTTAATATGCATCTGTTGAGGGAACACCGACGTATTTCCCCGACGTGGGTGTTCCTTCCTGAAGAGATGGTCCGCAAGAACAGCTAATCAAATCTCAGCCGCATGTGGGTGTATCAAGCGACTTTTAAAATTGGACAATGTAATATGTGAGCTCGTCTTAGGTGACCCAGTGGTCAGGGCGCCAACTTGCTGACTGAAAGGTCTTCAGAATCTCGACTTCCCCTATCTAGGGTTGGGCAACGTGGCAGTATATGAGCCCTCATGCTCTCTTCCGGTACAATGGCAGCTGGGTACCGAAATGGTGCTGCAGCTGTACGTTTTTTTTTAGCTGAGGGGAATATTCGTACTTTTGGCTGGTGCATACAAAACTGTCCCGCTACTTGGTTAGTTATGAACGCCTAATTTCTATACCGTCTGTTAAAATCCGAGTTTGAAGGGCGCTTATCCTACATGGAAATTAATGGTACTTATTGATGACTTGATAGATGTAGGGTTTCTGTGCACTATTCCGTTCTTTAGTGCACCATTCTTACTTTCATCTCTTATTGCAACAAAAGATGACTTGTGCGTCTTCCAGGTTGGGTTATTTAATTCACGAGGAGTCCGATGATGTAGCGAGATGGTGTATCAGTTCTGCTTGGGGCATCGGTAGACGAATAAATGTCTCGGGGAGTATGTAAGCCGTTCGAAGGGTCGTAATGTTGCTCTTTGATTGTGGGGACTTCTTTGTTCGCTTTGGGATCACAGTGGAAAAGTGTCTGACATTGTCTACACGACCAAAACTTTCTGCTACAGGAGAGTCCCATGACACATTTTCATCCATTACCAAAATTTTACGGATAACTAGAAGATCGGCCGCCTTCAAGACTGCTCCACTCTGTTCACTTTTCAAAGGGAGTCGGTCATCAGAGGCATTAGTCTTCTGCCATCAACGCAGCAATCACTGTCTCCATAAACGCGCGAAGTTCCTGCATGCATTTTCTCGAAAACAACTCATTATTGTTACTGCCACGCCACTACTGACTATCGGAAGACAGTAAATGAACCTAAGGGCTCTCTTGTTCTGAAGTAATCCCATTCTACATCTAACCATGGAAAGAAGACGCCATTGCATAGAATACGTATTGATAAGTTGCTTAAAGCCCTCCACAACCTTTTTCAGCCATTGTTGTGTCTAAGCACTTTGGGTAGAACCTATCTGAATATCTGAATGGACTTACGTTTGAAGAAACACTCATTTGCGAATTAAGTTTGGGCCAGCAGAAGACCTAACCGAATCCCAGCTGATTCATATTTAGTTAAACGTTCAGTTGAAGTCTGGGCCGGTGTTACAGTGAGACCCAAATAAATCTCTAGTTTTGGGTTGTCTTTCTGCTGAAAAACGTCACGGACTGGAGATTCATTCGGGTCTCAATTTACAAACAACGCAATTTTCAACTGAATTGTTGGTTGCGCAAAATATCGATCCAACTGATTAGCGGAACCAGATTGGAATTGCATTGATAACAGTGATCAAACTTTCGGATGGCTGTTTTGAAGAGAATTCAAAGCCAATCGTCTAAAGGCCTTTATAGGACGTATTAGACAATGTCCGCGCTGGACTTTATGAGATAAGCGAGAGTAAGCATAGGCAGAAACTCTTGGGCATGCAATCAATGAAAATCAGTCTTTTTGTGGTAAAATACACTCCATTTCCATTCTGTAGATCGATAGTATCATACCTGGTTGAGGAGGTGAGTTGACGAAGCCTGAGAAAACTAACCAGTCCTCGGGTACCTCAGTGATAAGCGTGAAGATTTAGCTGGTGTTCCTTCTTTCCAATTGGTGTGTTGTAGTCAAATGGAGCGGCGACTGATGTAACTACGATGCCGTCTTTCGTTCCACTCGTTGGTCTTGAGCTATGGTCTATGAGTTTAGATTCCCCTTCAGTTGATGAAATGCCAATACCACCGTTATCTAGTGGCGGCGACAAATCCTTGTGCTCTATCATAACCGGGTCGTCCAAACTTAGTTGGGAGCGAGAACGCGTTCCAGACAGCTGGGGCCAATCGATCCCATTACTTTTGATCGTTGTGCCTCTGAAACGACAGCTTCGACTTTGTGGGATATGAGTTTTACACCAACCCGCATGAGCTATGGTTCGTCAAACACCTGAAGACGTCTCAGTTCCGCTGCCCGAACAAGCCAAGTCTCACAGCTATACCACAAAACAGCCCGCACGGTAGCCTGATACACAGTAGCCTTAAGATTCATTGATATACCGCTTTGACTCAAATTAACAAACGCCACCTTAGCCTTGCAGATACACGCATTGAACTCATCTATCAGACTACAATCAGAACTAATACTTTCAAGATACGTGATACACTGCACAACTTCGAGTGCTTCTCCGTGGATCGTAAGTGGCGTGTTCAGTGACTACATGTCCATGAGCATGACCTTACACTTTGTGGGTGCAAAGTGCATACCAAAGGACGGGTACTTTGATCAATTCATTCAAAACACCTGCGCCTTCTCTTCGTAGGCGAGGACAATATTGTCTGTGTATTCCAGATCGACAAGGTTCTCGTCAGAGACCATTTGAACACCATAGTTCTGGAGACCTTCCAGCGTTCGTCTCATTATCTCGTTGATCACGAAGTTAAATAGGAATGGAGAGAGTGGATACCCTGACGGACACGGCTTTTTGCACGGAAACTTTTGGAGAGCTCGCCGTATACTCTCACACGTCCACAAGTCTGAGAATACAAAGAACGTATTATGTTCACAAACTTCCGGGGCATTCCTTGATGGACAAGCGTGTCAGGGGGAACAGACCGGTCAACCGTGCCTTGGAAATCCAGGGATACTAAAATTGGGGGTCTTTTGTACGTATGGCGTTGTTGTAGCATCTGACCACTGTGAAGATTTGGTCAACGCAACCCACTTGCTGCTCCCGAGTCAATGTTTTGCGAGCCACCGTAAGGTGACGAAGCACAAGTGATGGCAGGGGTCTCGTTACGACCCTCCTGGGTCAAGCTGATATCCCCTCACGGTTACCCTCACTAAGAGCCTCTTTTTGAACAACGGTCATTAGCACTGATTCACCCTTGTTGTCTGGGAGAGTCTCCTTTTCCCAAATGTAGGAAAACATCAAACAAGCGCTGACTGAGGACTTCATCTCCATCTTTGAGCAATGCGTGTTGGAGGTCATTCGTACCGGAATTTCGGTGGCGCTTAAGAGAACATATACAGTCATAAACCTCCGAGGTCGTAGGGGGTTCCACTTTCACCGTCCAGTGTTCTACGTCAACCGTGGGCTCCAGATGAGAGGCAGCTGGTGACCACGACATTGTCGTTCGGCCCAACGGTCAGGGGGCTCCATTCCGACTCTTGATGACTTCTCTCTTTGAAATACTCGTCGAGCATTCCCGGCTTTCTGGACCTTTTCCATTTCCTTGGCTTTCCGTGTCCACCAGAATTTACGATCGGCGCGCACACACACTTTTACTTGAAGTCTGATAACTCGTCGGGTGACGTTATGTTCGGGACCGTTGGGGATATTTCTCCGAGATTCAAGCAGTGACATTGTTCGTTCTGATATCCAGTGCTCGATTGAGCCTGGTAGCGCCGTGCCACGGACAAAACCTTACGCGGCCCTGGAAGAACGACTCCGGACGAGCGCGTGGTCGGACTCCACAAATGTGTTCCAAAACGACCGACAGTCAGTTACTGATCCGCGCTATAACTGATGGCAATGTGGTCCACTTGAGTTCATAGCCGGCATACCGTCGGAGGACACCATGTGGCCAGACGACTTCGGCAATTTGGGAGGTTAGTACTGCATAAAAACAGCCTGCGATCAGCACATAGCTGAAGCAGTAGTCCGTACGTGCCGAGTCCAATCCATGTCAATCTCCTAATTGAGTCTCAGATACACTGAATCTGCCCACTTGTGCATTCATATCTCCGGCAACCACGATATCTGAGCTTTTAGCTCGCCGAACTAGGGCATTGAGGGCGCCGTAAAACCTGTCTTTGATGTCGTCGGAGCTACAGTCAGTTGGGGCGTAAGCAGATACGATAAACAGACATCGATCAAATTCTTGCTTATGAGACTCCTTCACAGACGTTGCCAGACGAACCGAAAACAGGCGGCCGTCAACCAATATCCAGTCGTGTAAGGATTCTTCAGCCCGGTGACTTAGGACAATACCAACCCCTGGACATCCTGTCGCAGCAGCACAGGCACTTTTTCATCCAGCCAGATTTTGGTTACATCCACGAAATTTGCAGGGGACCGTTTGCTTTGCGAGTTTTCTGAATGGACGTTCCATTTAGTGGTGCCCGGGAATTTTCAAACATTACGCCTTGTACAGGTGCAACACTAGGGATGCCGGGGAATTTGGAAGCTTGTAAAAAATAATCTTAGACGCTGTTATAGATAATTGTCCCCCTTAAGGAGAGCATCTTGGAAACTTGGCGAACTTTCCTAAGGGGGAGTTTGTCGTCGAAATGGGTTTCATGAAACCAATCATATGTGGTGTACTAGTTGTCCTCTCTAGGAAGAAAGGACAGCTGTAGGTATGGACAAGCCCTCACCGTCAGCTCATACTCTTGAAAGATACTCTAAACGTTTGTCGGGACAACTGACACGGTGGGCCGTCAAAATCCCCTATGGTATGTCGCGAAACCATCCACAAACTTCACATGAGTTTATATTGAGAGATGACAGTTCCGTTCGGACTACTGTTTTCCATCATCCGGCGTTATTAGCCTCATGTGGTTTGGAACATTTCATTCGAACTTCCATTCAGGCTGCATTGATGCTCCGTTCGTTCTGCTCTCTTGCCAATCTCACTACCTGCAACAAAGTACATTTACATACTTGGATTGTCTGTCGGTGTCTATTGTCGAGTTACAGTGATTTATGTGCACTTAATTCTCACAAACCAGCACACGTCCTCACATTGGTGCAATTTCGGGTCCAGGGGTCGGGCGAATGATCTATTTCCTCCGTCTGCGATCTAATGCCATTTGAATTTCCATACTATAAATAACGCGGACAGTCTATTGAAAACATTGTATTCGGAACTCTGCAAAGTGTTGGACGAGTATGCACTATTAACTGCCTTTCTTAGTTGACTGTTCAATTAACGGTCAATGAAGGGCAGTAGCTGGATTTTCTTTTTTGGGGACCGAACAAGATTTCCTAATTACAGTTGAAGAATTTTCAGCAACCTTATGAGTAGTGCATTACGTATTACATGTATCGCGATATCTCAAATATCGTAGCAAGTGAAACATGAGGCGGCCTGGTACAGCACATTCAGTTGCCTGGAAACATCACAAACGGTAGATTCAGCTGGGTTCCAGGTGAATTTCTCGCAAAACCAAATTGATTTGCAAATTAGTGTATTTCTCGAAAACAGTCCAATTTGGGTTCAAGTAGAACATAAGGTTGACGGAAACTCGGGGAATGCGCCTACCTGATGAGCCTTACGAAGGGCGAAACCGGTCATGGGCTGTCGAAGAATTTTCAGCAACCTTATGAGTAGTGCATCATGATTATTACCATGTTTTCCTTGGGGTGCAAGAGACGTACGTACGACACTTTAGAAGTATATTCAGATTGAAACCAAAGGGCTTGCACTTCCAAATATTTCGGTCTTGCACAATCATTACATTGTATCCTCTCTGGAATGGACATTCTTGGCATCAGCCGGTATCGTTCGCTCTTGTGGAGTGTTCTCCGATGGAGTTCAGTTTTGTGAAGATTTGAGACCGACAGGAGTCATCTCCTATGCATTTTTTCCAAAAAAGCAGCCGTTTAACCGTAACGCTGATACTTTGACTCGGCACGTTTTTCAACCCACCCGGCTTTCCCCACGTCAGTTGGTTAAAATTTGGACGCACCTATTGTTACATCATAGAACATTCTGGTGTTTTCAATGGACTAACTACATTGGTTCTTGTATGCTTATTTTCGTGTAAATGCAGTGCAGTTTCCAGAGGAACTATCCCATTCGTGCATCCGCTTAGGATTTCGTACTTCAACGGAGTTCCATCCATTTCATTTGATTAACTCGAGAACCTTGCAGATGTTAGGGTGGCCAATATGTTCGCCACATTTGGACGCATCAACCTTAACAGCTATCGCAGGCACCACGGTTAAGAAGCAAAGACGACTCAGGCACGAATTGAGGGTTTTCGATCCGAAAACACTATAATGATGACGGCCAGATCTATGTGGTTAGTTTGCTCATTAGGCACGCAAATGAGACTTGAAGGTGTGTGTGTTCGTAAAAAACTAAAACTCGTTCAGCTGTAGCACCCGTTCGGTGCCTAACTGCCATGCCACCCGAAGGAAGCACGAGGACTGGGATACTGCCAGGTCGCCCAAGCCTAGACAGGGGAGGTCGAGAGGAAGAGGTCGGGTTCGAACCACGGACTCGCCGGTCAGTAAATTCGCGTTCTAACCACTGAGCCATCTCGCCCCCTGTGTGTATGTGTGTGAGTACGGAACTCTAGACGCGACCGCTCGAAAGTGAATCTCCTTATAGCAAACAATTGTACTTTCTCACGCCATTCTAAAATAGCATGTGGTACCCATGGAAGCAAACCTTTATACGAAAAGCGCTTTTTGGAGACAGGCTTGCAGGTGCATTGATAGCATTTGTAGAGATCGTTTTCACAGAATAACACATTTAAGTGCTGAATCATGAGCGAACTTTGCAAGATTCGTGTCATTGCTTACAGGAGTGTCAGCTCATAAGATGGATAGCCAATTGACTTTTGCATAATTCTGAAAGTATTGAAAGGTCAACAATGACGGCATCATCAACAGTCAAGAGTTTGGTGACTTGTCAACACAAGCCAACGTACTAGGTTGGGACAATTGATTAGTCGCCACGACCCAACCAAGACACCGTTTTTTCGCATCACTGCCGCTTTTTGTTCGAATTTCCTCAAACGCTTTGTTTTCCCTCAACAGGCGATACTGATTGAATTTACGAAACCCCTGGTCACCGTCAGACCAGTTCCACTACCATCTGATGTGGTGTTCGTGGTCGCACATTCTGGGGTACATGCCCGAAAAGCAGCCACATCAATGTACAATGAACGTGTATCCGAATGCCGTCTGGCAGCAAAGGTGAGTTGATCATTCATTGTCCAGTCATGTAACTTTACGGAACTGGGTTAACTGCAAGCTCAGTTTTTCAAGTTACCATACTGCTCATAACCGCACGTACGTTGCCAACCAAACAGAAGTACGACACTAACCCGCACCACTTCGTAGTCTATCCGTGCTAGGCGCCGAGATGTACACAAATTACTACTGTTTAGCTGTGACGTTCTGGCAAGATGGCTCAAGTGATTAGAGCGCGAATTTACTGACCGGAAGGTCCGTGGTTCGAAGCCGACCTCTGGCTCTCGACTTCCCCTGTCTAGGCTTGGTTAACCTGGCAGTATCCCAGCCCTCGCGCTTCCCTCGGGTGGCATGGCAGTTAGGCACCGAGAGGGTGCTACAGCTGAACGACGTAACGTTCTTGCAGCGGCCATAATGGTCAAGCCACCAGGTTATAGCAACCAAAAAGATGAGGATGAATCCTAATGTAATATCATTTTGATCATGGGCTTCGGTCTTAACCTTCGGATCATCTTGGTTAAAATACATCCACCGTATTTACAGTAATCCCGCTAAACGAAGGCCACACTGGGGAAAGAAGCTGGTCAGATCGTAGTCAACTGGTACGGCTGTTGTCGTCTCTTCTCAGAGGCGTATATCCTTTTGAGGAATCGCTGCGTACAAGTACTGTCGGAAGCATCAGTCGACGCAAGACCTCATCGTTGGTTTTTCTCAAATAGTTTTCCTCTTCTGGCGAGACCAGTCGTTTAAGAGAATCATGACAATCACTTTCGCGAATGTTTGAAAACTGCCCATGTCGTACCACTTCTGAAAAGCCTATAAGGAAAGGTCTTCTTGAAAATCAGACTGTTCGTTTTCCTCGATTACGAGCACGAACATTGAGTCGGCGTCAGTCAAACTGACGTATAGATTTATGTGTTTGTCAGTACTTTAACCGTGGTCTGCTTAGTGTTCGCATGGGTGTTGACGGTAGCCATACCTGGCACTAGAACTATGACGGTAAAAAAACTCACCTCAGACTTTTGAATTTGCAGATTTTGTGAAATTCGATTTATCTGAATTTATTGGACTGTTCTTAGGAAACCCGGCGTCCATCGAGAAAGCGGAAAAACCGTCATTGGGCTGCAATCGGAATGCATTATATCGCGAAATCTTGCCATAACATATAGGGTCTGGCCTCTGTTATTCTCATGGGAAGTCTTCCAAATTTTCGATGGATAGTTTATGAGTAAAGTGATTCGAAATCCTCTCCCAAATCGCCAGTGGTACTTTTTCATTGGATCAGTCCTCACGCGTGACTCTGCGCCAAATCGGTAGCTCAACAAAGAATGCACAGGGAGGTGTTTTCCATGGATCTCCAGTCCTCACGAACGAAACCAATACTGTCAAGCTTTCTGTCGCATGATTTCCATTTGAACAGTCATCAGAATGCACTCGTTTGTCAGGACATACTATGCATCCGGTTCGCGGAGAATATTCTTCGTGGAAGCGTTTCTCACAAGCGTTTCTCTTCTCAGGTCTACGATAAATACGTCTTGTTGCGAGGATTATTGATTGTGGACAAATGTAGATTGCTTTGACCTAATGCGAATTCGGAGATGATGTTTGAGTTGAGGTGATGGTATGTGCCAAATAAAGTCATAATGACGAATCTGAGACACCTGTTTTAGGTTGTGGGCAGTTTAGGGGTCAACATGTATCCACAGCCATGCTATCGTAGAAAACCTGACTTTACAAAGACTTTTTTGATAACTGCTTATCTGTCTGGTACAGTTACGCATTGAATAGAACGCGATGGAGACGGAGACCTTAGTACTCACTGTCGGGTTTTTTGATAACTGCTCATCCGGTTGGTACAGCTACGCATTGAATAAAACGCGACGGAGACGGAGACCTTAGTACTCACTGTCGGTAAAAAACGCGGGTGTTCAATTTATTCGGTTCGGTGCTTTTTTGTTTTTCTTTCCTTTTCCATCAATGATCATGGATGCCTTCTACCACCACCATTTACAACATCGGATTCAACAAGCTATGTAGTTTTCTGCCGATTGAGGATCCACTTTATTGTCTGTTTGTTTCATACAGTTGACGGGTTTTTTCAACAACCATCGTGAGGTACACTGAGACAAACATGGTTGGATAGACACTTTTTCTGATCGTGTATTTCCGTTTTATTTGAGTTTCACGCCAACTGCGAAGTCGTGAAGAGTTCAGCCATTTTTATCTGTGGCCGTTGGTTCGTTCGCTGGACTGTGCAACTTGGTTGCAAACGCGCCAACACCACCGACGAAATAGTCCGATTGTTCAGAGCGGTTATGGTTTGCTCTCAGGGCGAGGCTCTGACTTCATAGTCAGTTTGGAGGTTTGATGATGGTAACTGGATCATTACGAGCAATTTCCCACCTCTAATTGCCACATTTCCCATGCGTTTCGCATGGATCCTAGGCCCCATTTATTCGTTTCAGTTAATGATAGTCGTTCCATCAGTTTTTCAATCTCTATATTATTTCCTAAGGTTGCAAGTGTTCGTGCGAATCACAAGCATACATTCAAACAGGGGACAGTAGTTATTCTGTCTCTCTAGGCGACGTACGTCCCACACCTGTTTTCGTCCCGCTTCGTGGCCAGCGGCTACCACCAGAGATGCATGTGACCCTTGATTAATTGGCGAGTTGGGGCTGAATGAGGCTAAACATTTGGTACGAGCGTTGTTCATACACATCGCCATTGTAGGTAACGTTCCGGTTGGCGACCAATAGATGTTTTGTCCGTGGTGTTATTTTGGTGCTTTTACGACGTCTCTCTTGTTATAACCTTTCTTATCTCAGTCACATTTTTTGCACAGTCTAAGGCGAAGTGATAACTCAGATTCTGCTTACTTTATTTGGTTACAGTAGAAAAACGGTAGGATAATCCAGAGTGAGGCTGGAGCACGTCTTTTCAATACAACTCCCTCAAACGAATAGAACAACTCCTGTAAAGGGGACTACTTCAGGTAGTCGCTCTTGACGTTGCTTTTAATCAGAAAGGATTTTGCGTGGGCTCACTTCGGAGGAATGGTTAAGGCGTGCACCTCTTGACTGGAAAGTTCGTGTTTCGAACCCTAACCCCGGCATCTGGACTGCTGCTGTCTAGGTTTGGCCAGTGGGGCGGAATCTTAGCTTTCATATGCTTCTGTCGGGTAGCATGGTAGTTAGCGCTTAAAGGGTATTACAACTGAACGAATATCGTTTATCATTACTACTCCCCGGGGAAGTGGTCCCTTTTCTAGGGGTCTATTCTGGTGGCCCACTGTGTTTGTACAGAATACAAATGATCGCAAACCGTTTGATCGATTTCAATCAGAAGAGAATACAATGGTTAGGGTAAAGTCAGGATTGGTTAGAATTGCGGCGTTTGTGCAACTACTACCATCTATTAAATCGATATCCAAAATAAGAGCACTAATGAGCAACCAGGGTCCGGTTTATTGGAAGCCAAAGATAGAGCTTTGCAAGTGGACGTGTTCTTTCCCTGTTCTTCCTGAGCGCAGTCTTCTCCAACTCAGACCGTCGAAATTGTCAGGCATTCGAAAATGTCAGATACATTCACACTCGCAGGTAATGTAGCCACCCCTGGGAAGAATTGAGCGAGTATTATGACGTATTCACTCAGGGTCTTACAGGAGCGTAGATTCGACATGGCACACACCTACACACCAGGAGGGGATTGAAGTCATTTCCGGACAGAAAGCGCGTTGGTCACCACGCTATTGTACTTATTAAACTGATGCTTTTTACAGTCTCATCTCAGCACGTCACGATGCACACAACCATATTGTGAAGAGTTTTCAGCAACCTTATAAGTAGTGTATTACGTCTATACATGTGTCGCCATATCTCGAATATCGTGCCAACTGAGACATGAGGTGGCCTGGTACACCACATTCAGTTGGTTGAAAACATCATAAGCGAGAGATACCAGGTAAGTTTCCCGTCAAAACCAAATTGGTATGCAAATGAGTGTATTTCGCATATTGCGAATTTTTCTAAGTTGGTTCGGATAGTCGTCAGCGCTGTTTTGTTCCAGGCACACTTCATGGTAGTCCTCGCTAATTTTCTTACAACTCTTCGGAACCCGTGTTCGCTTGGTTTCGGCGTCTGTACTCGACTGTTTACACAAAACCTCACGTGCTATGAGAGTGGCGAAGGCGCATTTGTTCGGTCAGATGGGGTTGACTTTTGCCTGCACTTGACTTTTTCCGATTTCGTCTAACCAGTTAACATGAGAGCTTCACATTCATTCAAGGTTTCTGTCTCATGTTGAACGACTGTTAAGGCTTTATCGTTGAAGAACATTCTATTACGCGTGTATTCACCGTTTTCCGCTAACATGTGTCCTACTCAATCGCCGAACTATACCGCACTGCCAAAATTACGTTCGAATTGCAGTTGGACTACCGCTGAGGTAACTTAATAACGGGAATATCTAGGTAGCGAGATGCAGTCACCCATAAACAGACGTCCTGTGATTGAAGATTCTTCATCATCATGTCAAGGTCAAAGCTTGCCAGTCATCCCACAACGAACGCGTCTACTTGTGTAAGGATGAGGGCCCTTCGAGACGAAGTCCTTTATTAGCAAACACCAACCAAGGTGTTACAAGCTAGTGGACAGGGAAGTAAAAGTCTCACGTGCACATAGTTTTTAAAAACTGAACATTCTCACGCGTCTTTATTAACTATCAAGCAATTGTAAGCGAACACTGCAAAGCGGTTCCATTAGAAGCGGGGCGGTATTGATGTTCTGTTGAAGGAATACTACTCGCACGGTTGCTGAAAACTCTTTGACATCCCACGAACGATTTGGACCTTCTTGGGGTTCCTCAGATGGACACACTCCCCTATCCTACTTGAATTCAAATTATGTGCAATTCGAAAAGTACACTGTGCATACCAATTTGCTTTTAAAGACAGAGTCAACTGAATCCTAGCTGAATCTCCCGTTTATGTTCTTTTTACGGTTACAAGTGGTAGATCATTGTTTTCAACAGAGTGAAATTTCACTCTGTTGAACTAATGAAAATGTTTATCTCCTGAATAGGGGACACTACTGTGTCTCTCGAAAAAAACGTTATTAACTTTTCAACAACCCACTACCGGTTTTACCCTTCTTAGGGCTCATCAGATAGGTGCAGTCCACGAGTTCTCACCAATCTTATATCCTGCCTGAACTCAACCTGTACGCCATTCGCTAAAACACTCATTTGCATGCCATTTTGGTTTCAATGGGAGACTAAACTGAATTGCAGCTGGATTTCTCGCTTACGATGCATTTCTTCAACTGAATGTGCTACCGCCTCACATTTCACTTGGCGTGATATTCCAGATATCGCGATACATAGATATAATACACTACTTATAAGTTGCTGAAAATTCTTCGACAGCTCACGACCGGTTTCGCCCTCCTTGAGGCTCATCAGTTAGACGCAGTCCTCGGGTTTCCGTCAACCTTAGGTTCTACTTGAATCCAAATTGAACTGATTTCGACAAATACACTCATTTGCATACCAATTTGGTTTTGACGGGAAACTTACCTGGTATCTCTCGCTTATGATGTTTTCAACCAACTGAGCAATCTTCAACTGAATGTGCTGCACAATGGCCGCCTCATGTTTCATTTGGTACGATAATCGAGATAACGGTATATTATCTCTTTTTAGCCGGTTCTATACTCCCGGCTATACTGGTCCAGTTTTCGGTCATTCAATGCAGCGGGTGCCGATGGTCTGTTTTTTTTTTAACATGCACGCTAACGAACCTACGTGGCAGGCAAAATCCGGCATCGTACCGCGAATTTCTAGGTTCTACAATGCAAGCTTAAATTTTTCTTGTCAGCCCACGACCGGTTTCGCCCTCCTTGAGGCTCATCAGTTAGACGCAGTCCTCGGGTTTCCGTCAACCTTAGGTTCTACTTGAAAGCTGGGTTCCAGGTGGGTCTCTCGCAAAACCAAATTTGCTTGCAAATGAGCGTATTTCGCTTAGATCAGAAGATGTTTCTTTCTCGGCCACTGCTTGCAGATAGACTTCTCATTCAGAATATTTCCGAAGCACCAAAGTTGTTTTTTGTCTTTCTGGATCCTTGCTTACCTGGGGTTTTCTGTTGGGGCGAGTAAAGGAGGCATCGTATGGGTAAACGCACAACTCGGTGTCGTTGCAATGACCCCCGTCCTACGAATATGGACCGGAATCTTTCGAGCATACCTTAACGAGTGGTAAACCGTTTGGATGCTCTGGCTGTTATGGCGCTGTGGGGTCATCAATAGGGTTGTGCATACCTAAACGAAACGTTAACGAATAGGGAGCAACGTACCAGTACCTGAATTTTTGCTTGGCTTCCGCAACGCCTTTGTAGACGTGAGTGCCAATGTCTTCAACATCAACACACTTGTTGACTAGTGGGTCTTGCCTGTCGTGTAGGTTATCAATTCATCTGGGGGGCGGGGAGGACTTTGCTGTGAAATTAAGTGGAGGAGATAATTGATCTGGTACTTGGTACACAAGTATCCAAAACCAGGTCAGGTGGACGGGGCGTGCCCGTCCGAAACGTATGGTGTGTACCGTTTTCCAGACAGTTTCATGGTCCAGACTACTTCATTAATAAACAACCCGTGAAGCGTCATCGTAGGAGGAGCGGTCTGAGCGATTTGGTTTCTCCTTTGGTTAACGGGACAGTCTGTATGAATTGCTTTCGTATGTATGATCAAAATCACGTGGACGGGATAGGGTTTGTATAACCTTACTGAAGCTGTGAACTTGTTAAGAATCAGATGGACCATATTGATGCAGATATCTTGTGAAATAGTCGTCGACTAATGCACTGCACCGAAACTCATTTGCAGCATGTCCCTTGCAACGACTCGATCGAAACCCGGTCATGACGTTTTTGGATTCGATTCTATCTTTCTAAAAGCAACAGCCAAACCTAATGTGTCCTTTTTAGACCGACAGGTATTACCGAAATATTTGCATCTCGCAAACTATCTTGTGTACGTTTTAACGAAAGAAAACGGGATAATCGTTCAGCTGTAGCACCCTTTCGGTGCCTAGCTGCCATGCTGAAGTGGTGTTCGAACCAAAGATCTTCCGGTCCGTAAGATAGCGCCGTAACCACCGAGCCACCTCGAAATGGATAGCGTGGACTCAAGTCAGGTTTTAAGGTCACTCTGTTGCTACTACACAATAAATTTGCAGAACCGGTGTCAGGTTTTACCATCCTTCGTGACGTCCACTTTTCTGGGACGACTCTTTTCGCCCACTACCCTACTCAGAGGAGTGTTACCATACTAGTTGGTCACTGTGCCCTATAAGCTAATATAATCTGTATACACAATGAATACATCCATGCATGGTTCATTACTGTGAAGCTTTACCCCATCCAATAAAGGATCCCATTGATAACCAGTACAGGTGTTTATCCTACTACTTTTTACGGGCTCTAATGGACTCGGCAATTATTACAATTACACTGGTCGGTTTGCAAGGAAAACGGAATGTATTCTAGTCTCTTTCGTTTCGGCAGCGGTCCACCCGTATGCGAGTCTGTTTTCTATGATTATCATCGGACTGACAATTATGGAAGGCCTAGTGGATAAGATGCATCAGAAGACACCTGTAGAGCGCGCATTTTTAATGGTAAGGCAGAAAATCGGATCATTAATTATGCGTTGCCCGGATTCCTGGCCCACGGATGAGACAGTCCGCCCCAGCGGTACCGGACTGCGGCGTTTTTCTTATACTTTTCAAATCAACCGAAATGTTTCGGAAACCGGGTGGACTATTTGTTTTTGCTTAGTGGTATGTGCGACATACTGTGTAGTAATTTATCTAATATGCTGGTCTGATTGGCACTTGGCTGTGCTTTCCGGAAAACCTCGTGCGACTTGAGCTGCACAAGAATGTGACGTTACCGTCTGAGCAGAACCCCTTGTCTCTTCTGATTGCGTCAGAGTCAACTGTGTGTCTACGCTACTTCGCAGCAAACGGTAAATCTACAGTTGAAAGGACACGGTAACTGCCTCTTCAGTTTTTTGCATCGATTTGTTCTGAAATGATTACCTAACAGACGCTTGCCGGGATATACACACGAGCGATGTTCAGTCTACCCTAACGACACAATCACCTCGCTCGTCTTGGCACCGAGTAGGATGAAATACGCTCTTTCATACCAGAGTGCGTTGGCGTTTTTCGTTTCTTGAGATATCCAGGAGATGACTCGAGGAATGTCACGATTTCATCGTCATGCCATTTTTCGTGTGTTGCTGTTCTCCTATTTTTTTCGGACAATGGAAGTGAAGACCCCGTGCTACCGAAATAGTGAGAGGTTCCATATGCCAAACACATTTTTTGTTTTACAATTCGATTTTCTCTTTCCGATGGAATCACCATACATGGCCGGTACAACACTCCATTCTGGGAAAATCTCAAGGTGTAAGCAATCTGTTCCGAGGGGGCGATTTTGTAAAAAAAACTCAGAACCCAAAAGGGTGCAGTTTCTCGTTTCTGAAGTGACTGATTTTCGTCAAAGAGGGATACAAAATGATGGAAGTTTCTCTTGTCACAGATCGGAATTTACTGATGGGTAGTCACGTTGGAAGGGCCAATATCATTAAAAGTGTGCTGGTATACTCTCTCTCTGGATTGCAGCAGGTTCTTTTTGTAGTGACAAAAAGGAAGTTAGAAGACGGATGATTTGCCACTATTTTTAGGCTCGGCCACAAGCAGAATGCAATTTGCAAGTGAAATCACAATAAGTAGCGGCTCGGCTGGATATAGACTTAAACCTCAGATGCGTTCCAACTGTTCAGATGACTGATGGTTTTGCATTCAGAGGATGAGTGCATCCGGTGGAAAACTGGTACAAGTCATTAACTAGTTAGAGATAATAACTTCCAGAGAAATTGCGGTGGATGGGTTGATTAACATGGAGACCAATTTAGGAGATCGAACAATCATCACCGATTCCTTTTCTTCGGTTTCCCAAAACAAACTGGGAACGATAGAGCTAGTATGAAAGCAAACATCTGTGTGAGCACAAACGCAAGGTCAAAAGAAGCTGAGAGGAGAAAAACTGTTCAACTCTGAAAAGTAGAAGGAATACTGTCTCACTCTAATGAAAACTGATTCAACATGTTCAATTCGAGAAAGCTCGTGAATTAAAATTACCCACAAGGATTCGATGGCACAATACTTGGACTGGAGTTAGTCGTTATCAGTAATGTCCTGCATATCGTCATATAGAGGACTAAAAAAATACGACTAATACACTCATCTGCACACGAATTCGGTTAATCGCCTGGAGCCCAGCTGGATCTCTCGTTTATGATGTTCTTCAAGTAAAGCATAAGGCTGAGGTAATCTCGGGGGAGTGCACCTAACTGATTAGCTCCAAGTGGGGCGAAACCGGTCGTGAACTGCCAAAAAGTTTTCAGCAAGCTTATGATGTATTGCGATATCTCGAATATCGTGCCAACTGAGACATGAGGTGGCCTAGTGCAGCACATTCAGTTGCTTAAGGACATCATAAAAGAGAGATTTAGCTGAGTTCCGGGCGAGTCTCCCTTCAAAACCGAACTGATATGCAAATGAGTGTATTTATCGAAATCTGTCCGATTTGGGTTCAAGTGGGAACATAAGATTGACAGAAACTCGGGGACTGCGTCTACCTGATGAGCTCCAATGAGGGTGAAACCGGTCGTGGGGCGTCGAAAAGTTTTCGGCGAGCTTATGAATTGTGAATCACTTGTGAACTGAAAAAAATACTATAGAGGGAAATGTTTGTAGCTCAGGTAGCGTAGATGGTCGTTGGTTTGTTCGCTGAGCTGGGCAATTTGATTGCAAACGTTTCATCACCAGTCGAGGTGATATCATCAGTGCGTAGTGGTGTGTAACGATGGGTTGTTGGTCGTGCCAACCACCAGCTGGTGATGAAACGTTTGCAATGAAAAAAATACTTTTGTGCACTCAGACATATTGTGTCCGTCTACTGGAGCAATTGTGCAGAATATGGATGATGTAATGACCGAGATTAGTGTTAGATTAGTTTCGGTAAATGCCACGATGAGGCATGGACAATAGTCTAAGCACTAAGCGTTTCTGTTCAGCTATGAAGCAATGGAATGCAAAGCAAACAGCATAACGGTAAGCGTGCATTGCGATTGTTTGTAGGTAATTTAAAGGTTGTTGCTCAAATCCAGCATCGTTTTCGCTGTTTTCAACGTTATTCTTTCAAAAGAGGTAGGTGGACAGGAGGCGCATGTTGTGAATCAACAATCGAAGGCACGTTTTTTTAGCAAGAGGGTTTATACGTACCATGAATTATGTGACTCAAACAAAGCAATAAGCTGTAAACAAAGATCAGTACAATTTTTTCGAAATGGCATATCAGGATCACAAATTTTATTGTGCTTGAGTGGCGCTAGTGTTCAGTATATATCATCAAGTGGGATGACCGAATACACGAAGGACAGCTTTATGAAGGGATCATAGGAAAACAAGAGCTAGAGATCTAAAGATTGAACTCTTCGACACTGACGCTTGCTGTTTACTTGCTGGAACGGGGTTACTTTGGAACACCCCACATTTCATTACGATTTATTTTATCCTGGATGCTTTCAACGTATAGATGGTTTGATAAGTTGATAGACGTTAAAACAGTGACCCACCATACTTAGTAACATCTTCATTAGAATTTCGTGGGGATTTCAGAGGTCCCATCACCCAGTTTCCTCCCCTGGAGCCGCTTGAGTTTGGGCGTGGAAAAAGCGTCAGCACCGCTGGAAATAGGCTCTACTGGGTAACTCATGTGAAAGTGAATTCGATTTACCCACATTGCAATAAAAGATATGGTCTGGCGAAGAATAGTCCAGAGGATCAACGACTTACCTCAAGTTCTGCAGCTTGGCCTAGCTTCGGATGAAGAGTCAAGAAATGAAATAAACTTTATGAAGGTGATCGCAATACTGCGCATAATTTCTGCCGATGAAGTGTTAGTTGAAGCGACGGATTGGCTGCACTGGCCTGCACTGAAAGACCAAGACCGTAGATCGGGTGATAATGAGGTGTGTTTGCACAAACCTTGTCTGATACAAGTGCCAAGACCTCCAGCTCTGTTGCGGTACTCCACTTGATGATCAGTGCGTCTGATTTTCGCAGACTTACCAATGTTTTGTCGGTATCTGCTCACACCCCACTTTCCTGAACCGTGACAATACCGACCCTCGTGTATTCGTACTGAGACAGGGAGGTGGGAAGCATTCGAAAATCCTAGCAAACGAACGTTATTGCTCGATATCACTAAGACGATAGGTATTCTGATGATGTTTCCCCACCGTCCCGTCCATCATGTGGGTGTGCAGTTTTGTATCTCAGTTGCATATATGCGAAATAATCGGGCAAGATTAACATTTCGTCCGCACGAAGTGGAAAACTTCGTCTTACTCTGTCAAAAGCTCTTTAGCCAAGGAAGAATCGGAGACGTTTGAGATGGTTCATGTCAGTCGTCCGTCTCTGGAGGGAACACTCCAATCAAGAAAATGCCTTCAAAAAGACACTTCCCTGTGCTATTCATTCGCAATACATTCCTTAGCATTGAGATTTTAAATAGTCTGGTTACCTTTCTTTCCATCACTTGATGCGAACTGCGAGGAGGTATCATATTTGAGCTCACCGCCCAATTGTATTTTGGTTTTACTATCTACGATACTTTGGTTCTCGTAAACGTTAAAATTTTCGCTTCCCTTGATAGATTCTGACGTTAAACTCACCGAAACGAACAGTATTTGTGGATAACAAACCGCTTTGCTTAGTGGACGCCCAACTCGCGTGGGGAATGGCAAGGCCGGGTGATATGGTGCGTAGCGTGGCTGGTTCAACATCCATCGTGAAGCGATTCTTAAAGCCCGGTATAACTGACCGAAGCGAGTTATCCAGTGTGCCTCTGTCCGCTGAGGATATAGATTCATGTCTGACACCTAGAACTAAGAACAGTGAGTGGCCTTCAAATTTTCAACTTTGAACACATCGTGTCACGTCTCAGTAAGGAACAACTCCCATCTTACTGACCATTCGTTGAGACTAACAGTGTTCCTGTAAATATTTCACTAGGAATAAGGGCGACGTATTTAGCGCCTCTTCATTGGTTGCATCTATTTATTCTGTCTTGTGGTAGGCCATGTTCCAGACCATTCTATTGGTCCGTTTGCGTAGAAGGCTTTTGAGCAGCTGGCGGTTGAATTATCCGTGTTCTCTCTTAACAGCTACCTGTACTGTAATCGCATTCCAATGACTAATTGTATATTCCCAACTTCTTTTGATTTCCATTAGTCATGTGATGCCTTCTTGTAAGTTCTGGCATTCCATCTCGCCTTTTCTATGGTTTGATCTGGTAGTTTTTGTTGTCTACCGTGTTGCTGTCTCCTTCGTTCTTTTATCATCAACTTCAGGTGTTGCCTGGATCATACCTTAGCTTTTCTGCTCAGCACCAGACTCAAATGGAGCTTCATTTTTCTTCTTTCTCCCTCCGACGTATTGTTGCTGGTGAGAATCAAACATCCAACACATTACCTCGCACTTTTCGGTGGAAGTTGACACCACCTTGGTGCATTCTATACCTCTTTCTTCAACTTCATTGTACGCGTTCATCCATTCCTTGCTCTCAATCGACCTCCACTCTATTCGATTATTTTCCCAGATTTATCCAGATGGACAATTTGCTCTTTGGAAAACAACTAGCTCCCATGTCCCTAGTTTTGTTCCGGACCGGTGACAGCAGAAGCGATTGTTACATTCTTCTAAGGATTCTATGGTCACTTGCGTGGTCCATCTAGCTGCTGTATGTTAGTGTTCCGAACGGAAGAATCATCATAAACAATTCACGGGTTGATGGCACACAAGTTAGGATTTCACGAATGGCATTATTCTCAAACGGGTGACCCTCATCTGGCAGAATGTGCGTGTATGTTTACACATGTGTTTTCGTTGAGATGGTCATGCTGTGACACTTGTCATCCTCAACTGATAGTCTGGATAAATGTCACAACGGAATCGGCATTTTATAAAGATGGTCAAGTGTTTGAGCGATGCACTTTAATCTGGACACCGTGACCGATGAATAGATGGGAATAGGTACGTTTAAAGTTAAAGTTTGTTTGGTCTGATCTTTTTTGTTTCCAACAAAATAGAAATGATATTCTACTTCGCGACCATTCGCAGCTGCACCCTAAATGGAACTCACAGTCACCTGTTCGCAGGTGTGCTTTTGTGCAGAGTAGACACGCAATGATGTTGTTTGCATCGTCGCAGGTGAATGAATTTACATATCTGCACTGGTTTTTCATGTTTTTGTGTTTCACCTTTCACGTGCTTGGAACTCCTACGGGATACACCACGTTAGCGATCCAAGTTACATGCATGCATCCTCTCCTTTCTTAGGCGGTTTGCCTAGCGAGATTTTGTCCGCTATTGTGTGCTGGGTTTGTGCTGTGTGAGACGGATGTTGAATGGATCTGCAATGGAGCTCCAGCGTGTTGGTTTTAATGCTGTTCAATCGTGTGGACACCTTGCTGTTGTCCGTTTTCCCATGGCATGGTGGACGTTTTGTACGGAGTGCCTTCGCCTCCGTTTTCTCTCTCCTTTTCCGCATGGCAGTTAACTGGCAATATCTACTAGTAATGTATTACTGTCCCCGGTGATGAGAGCAGCAGCTGTTTCCTGTCCCCTAGCTAAGATTATTTCACACATACATG
This sequence comes from Clonorchis sinensis, assembly GCA_003604175.2. Taxonomy (NCBI): domain Eukaryota; kingdom Metazoa; phylum Platyhelminthes; class Trematoda; order Opisthorchiida; family Opisthorchiidae; genus Clonorchis; species Clonorchis sinensis. The sequence continues at coordinate 55,675,881 of CM030370.1, forward strand.
TTGAGAAAATGACAAGCAGAGCAATACGTCGGAACGTTCTCCAGGACCATAGCCTGCTCTAATTTGTCAACCGCTAGAAGCAGATGGCCGGTCGAGTGTGATGCCTGCAATTTTTACCCACTGTAAAACCGATTCACGCAGTAGGTTTTGCTTCCCGCTTGCCTAACTCGTATGCAACTCGAGTAATACATTTGTTTGGTTTTCACGTGAGACCCGACTGAATCTCTCTTTTATGACATTCTTCTTTAGCTGGGTTCTAGGTGAGTCGTTCGTCAAAAAAAATTGGTATGTAGATGAGTGTATTAATAGCATTTCATGCAGTTCGGGTTCGCAGACTCGGGGACTGCGCCTAACTGATGAGCCCGAAGAAGGGCGAAATCAACCATGGGTTTTCAGCAACTTTATGAGTAGTGCATTACGTCTATATAATTTACACAACCCATCAATCCCAGCTTTCATGCTTTATGGAGAATTAGCTGCGTACAATATTCAGTCTCATTATACCGAGGCCCCATCACAATTGAGAGCCTCATTAGTACAAAAATCACTTATCATCAATGTGTTAATTCTACTCGGGCCTCAAATTTCTGAATACAGCTTTGGGGGTTTGAAGGGAACTCTTTGCTTCTTAACGGAACCTAGAAAAAAACTTTTTAACTTTGTTGACGACCAGACTGTTGACAGGACAGCGGTTCTGAAGGTGAATTGCACTGAAACCAGTTTTCTCAGTTTGCTGTGTTGGGAAATAACCACTTTTACGTGTGGTCCATGTGATACGAACTAGTATAACATATCGGGCATTCTCAGGTATTGAGTCGCGGACCAGGTGAAAGTAATTCACCTTCATCAATATCCTGCTGATAGACTCGGTCCTCGTTGTGTGTTGTGATTGCTGTCTTATCAGCATGCTTAGACAGTAATTAACGTGCAAGTCCAGCAGCCTGTCCACTCCGATGAATACTGTAAGCATTGTCTACACGCACATCGGCTGAGTGCAGAGCTCTGGGGATCTCACAAGTGACAGCATATTCAGAGGCCAGATACTCTGTTTGGACACGGAAATCCGCCGCGCTGTCCTCTCTGTAACACCGGCTGGCTTGGGATATGAGCTTCCTGCCAAAATAACTGGTGTTCGAAACAGTCAAACCCTATCGATTATACGGTTAGTGGGAAAACTGACTGGGATTGTAGCGGGTTTTCAAGCAAGGACAACAAATTTGCAAGCTTTCTTCAAAATGTCCGCTAGAAGCAGATGGCCGGTCGAGTGTGATGCCTGCAATTTTTACCCACTGTAAAACCGATTCACGCAGTAGGTTTTGCTTCCCGCTTGCCTAACTCGTATGCAACTCGAGTAATACATTTGTTTGGTTTTCACGTGAGACCCGACTGAATCTCTCTTTTATGACATTCTTCTTTAGCTGGGTTCTAGGTGAGTCGTTCGTCAAAAAAAATTGGTATGTAGATGAGTGTATTAATAGCATTTCATGCAGTTCGGGTTCGCAGACTCGGGGACTGCGCCTAACTGATGAGCCCGAAGAAGGGCGAAATCAACCATGGGTTTTCAGCAACTTTATGAGTAGTGCATTACGTCTATATAATTTACACAACCCATCAATCCCAGCTTTCATGCTTTATGGAGAATTAGCTGCGTACAATATTCAGTCTCATTATACCGAGGCCCCATCACAATTGAGAGCCTCATTAGTACAAAAATCACTTATCATCAATGTGTTAATTCTACTCGGGCCTCAAATTTCTGAATACAGCTTTGGGGGTTTGAAGGGAACTCTTTGCTTCTTAACGGAACCTAGAAAAAAACTTTTTAACTTTGTTGACGACCAGACTGTTGACAGGACAGCGGTTCTGAAGGTGAATTGCACTGAAACCAGTTTTCTCAGTTTGCTGTGTTGGGAAATAACCACTTTTACGTGTGGTCCATGTGATACGAACTAGTATAACATATCGGGCATTCTCAGGTATTGAGTCGCGGACCAGGTGAAAGTAATTCACCTTCATCAATATCCTGCTCATAGACTCGGTCCTCGTTGTGTGTTGTGATTGCTGTCTTATCAGCATGCTTAGACAGTAATTAACGTGCAAGTCCAGCAGCCTGTCCACTCCGATGAATACTGTGAGCATTGTCTACACGCACATTGGCTGAGTGCAGAGCTCTGGGGATCTCACAAGTGACAGCATATTCAGAGGCCAGATACTCTGTTTGGACACGGAAATCCGCCGCGCTGTCCTCTCTGTAACACCGGCTGGCTTGGGATATGAGCTTCCTGCCAAAATAACTGGTGTTCGAAACAGTCAAACCCTATCGAATATACGGTTAGTGGGAAAACTGACTGGGATTGTAGCGGGTTTTCAAGCAAGGACAACAAATTTGCAAGCTTTCTTCAAAATGTCCAGGTCCACTGATTAGCATTTGGAAGGAAATGAATTTAGTTGTGAATTCGCGAACTCAGTTCCAAACACCTGGGTTTGTCTGAAACCGTGATCCTTAAAGCAACACCTGTTTGCATAGAATCTCCACAAGAATCACTGTATCACTGTTTCAAAAATACGGAAACCAAAAAAGAATGTCAGCCTTCTTCCCCCATCCGCTTACGGAAATCTCCGTTGAACAGAACAATCAGGGGTGTTCTATGCGCAGAAAAGTACTATTCACTTCGCCAAATACTCCTATTTGCCTGCCAGTTTGTTTTTCACAGGAGACTGAACTGAATCCAAGCCGAATCTGTCAGAAACCCTGTGAGTAGCTTCATATGAAATACTCTCTGATTGTTTTTCCTGGCGTGAAAGATTCTCTCCAGGGAAACAATTCTACATTTCGGTAACAGTTTCCGTGCTATTTATTCGATATCGGGGTCAGTTCGATCGTTCACTCACTCAGAACCTCCGTTTATCACGACGGGAAAAATCCCGTTGAAATATAAGTCTAAGAGATGCCACATACGTAAGAGTAGAAATGTTCACGAACCACAGTTGCACATTCATTTGGTCTTAACCGAAGATGTACGGGTGATGTACGGCAGCGAAGCATCAGTGTCGAACGTTGATGATCGATGCTGATGACAATACCGGAGACTTAGCTCTTAAAAGAACATTGCTCAAGAAGAAATAATGCGGTCTCTAGAACATCATACCAGCTGGAACATGAAGCGTACTTGGTGCAGTACATTTGATTGAAAAATACCGTAAACGAGAGATTTAGCTGGAATTCAGTTGGATGTTTCCTCTGAACCAAGTTAATGTGCGAATGAGTGTATTGTGCGAATTGCTTACAACTTGGATCCAATTAAGACCTAAAGTTAACGGGTACTCGGGGAATAAGTTCACCTGATGAGACCCAAGAAGCGTGAAACCCGGCGTGGGCTGTCAAAGAGTTTTCAGCATGCTTGTGACTAGTGCTCCTTCAAAAAACACCCATTTCTTAAACACAGTTATTGCGACTGGTCGGTTGATGGAGAGTTGGCGGGGCAACTCGTTTGTTTAAGTACACGGATTTTTTCAGTCAACCACATTTTTTTTCGAATAAAATGTTTTACGTGTGATTATTTCTCTCGAGGTCATCTTTGAACCAGACCTGTTGTGAACTTGGAACGCTTTTCTTTGTAGATAGCTGTCCAAACCTGCTTCGTCTTCATTTTACTAGGAGATAAGTCTACGACTTTTCTCTTGTAAATCGTCTGTCTAAGTGAATGGACTCGCTCTATTAAATATCGATTCATTATATTGTTTTTGGTTTTCTGCTAGTGAGTGAATTTCACCTGCAAGAACGTGCAGAACACGTGTACGCTGAAGCCGAACGCACCCTGTCCTTTTACGACCTCTGTAACCCACTCACACCTGCAGGGGACGTTGAAAATGCACAAGTGATCACCCAGAAACTCGGTGAACTGATGAATGAGAGTCAACGATCATGCGCACAGCTGTATGACTGTTCCTGTCCAGCTCTGGATGAACTGATTTCAATCTGTCGGTGAGTGCTTGCTAAATGGTGCTCATCTCGGGCACTCCCTCCATATATTAACCAATGGTACCGCATGCAGGGCAAAACAGAGGTCACATTGTTAGATAACCTCTCACCTCTCAACATTTTTTTGTGCGTAGTGCTGGAATGGAGTCAATAAATACCAGCACGTGTAGGCTTTATTCCTCAGCTTTCCCCTTGGTTTGGTTTTCGAGGGTACACATTCCCCTCGGCGTTTCCGGATTGACTTAGGTCCTTTGTTCACAATGAAATTGAAGTGAGTGAAGCAAATTCTTCACACCAGTGAATAGTCTTCTGTAATCCCCCTTCTTTTGCTATTATCTTCCTTCCACCTGGGCTACCAGTATTCTCTTTGGTTGCAGCTAATCTCAATGTTGACCAGCCGCTCGTGACCGAACGGTTAAGTATTCAGCCGCTGTAACGGTGGATACTACTGATGAGGCACGTGAGTAGTACGTCTTCTCGTAAATTCGCTTTGTGTCTCTTGAAAAGTGAGATCTGGCGGAGTCTCTTCGTAGCATTTGCCTGGATTTGAGTAACAGTCAATGAATATCCAGAAAATTTCAGGAAGACGCGTTCAAGGAGAAAGTGGATATTCAGTTTTGTAAACAAGATGCATATGAGAGTTTTGCTCCCCTGTTCAATAGTCTGTAACCGTTAAGTTGGTGTTCTCAAATAGACAACTCCGCAGCGAAGGCCTTCTTCCTTTCACCAGTTTTCTCTTCGGTTGCAGGTAGTTCGCAATGCTGGTCAGTCGCTCGTGGCCGAATGGTTAAGTATTCAACCACTGGCCCGAAGGTCGCGAGTTCGATACTCTATGGGTTTCATTAGGTGCGCTCCGCTGATGACTCCCAATACGGATGAAACAGCTGTACAGTGCTACCCGGTTTTCCAGCGTAGATCGGCTTCATCTGCGGGATGAAATCTCAATTGGAAGTTACTATGTTAAAAAATAAGGAAGTGGCGACTGAGAACAACTTCTCCTTAGAGGAAACCCTCGGGCGAGAAGAAAGTCATGTCCGGTCTCTGGGTGTCCTTTCCCGTGAATACTCACGATATTACTTTTCTGAGCTCATATTCTCTGGAGACCGAAATAAAGCTGTCACCTTTTTGTGGTGATCGAGCTGCAATGATCTTGCGGGCTATACAGGCCGGAACTTGGTTCCTAAAGGTTCCCAGAAAGGCCAAAGGGGAGCAGCCCGACGAAGTACAGAGTCCCTCCACTACGATGAATCTTATTACGAGGTGGTTTGAAGGCAAAGTCGTACTGTCCTTTGCGATAGGAGTGTGAAGGCAGTAAGGCGTTATCCCCAGGCGACAAGCATATCCATACTTACGGAAGCAGCGATGTAGCCTTCCCCCGAAGAAAGTGGGTTAGAACAGGTCAGTCCTGAAAACCTCACACTCCGATCGCCCAGTGGTTGACCGTAACCGCCGGCACATTATTCGATACAGTCGAAATACTTTTAAAATCAAAGAGTCTGGTACTGCCCAAGAGACACCTGCTGTGGGGAGCTGCACTAGGAGTGAGACATTAATGCCTTACTCCCTGCATCCTCGGGCCAGGCCGCACCCTTGCAGCTAAATGGGTCAGACTATTGAATCGTTGGCTCCGGGAAGGGTCTTCAAAGAAAACCCTAACAACCGCTGCCTTATGGGTCAGACTTTTGAGTCAAGGGTTCAAGTTCGGGTTCCTCAACCGAATCCCCTTCTTCGGCTTGGGCAACCGGGAAGTATCATTCGCCATTGCAGCTCTTCGCTCGGTGGCTTTCCAGTCCACCCTCCCCCCCTCATCAAATGATGCAGTTCCATCAGCCCAGAAAAATGGACCAAAATAATCACTTACTAATCTTAGTAGATCTGACCTTTTGTCTCTGTACTCTAGGTCAAATTGGGCGACAGACATTTCTTGCTTTCCCTGTGTCGATGTATGTTGTGTCTCCGAAACACGCATCCAAGATCTCACTTCACTCGTGCACCTCAAGCCGATTAGGACGGGATCAGATGTTCCATATTTCACTCTTTGGGTATCTGGTGATCTTGACGCAATGGCTCGTGGTATCTACGTCTTAAGGCTGAAAGCGCCTTACTGAGCCGGATATCAGTAAACAGTCGTCTTTGCGCTGTGTGTTTGTCTGGCTCAGTTTGTTTTCAACGAACGTCGATGCGTTTAGCCTATCAGTTTTTGATAGAGAGCGTCTATTAAACATCATCGTTCCTTCTGGGGGTACACAACTTGACTCTGTTCACACCATCGTGTGGGCCCAGTCAGCAGTTCGCTTCCCGCCAGCATTACGCGTGCGAAAGCAGAGCAGCTCCGTTTATCAACTTCGACAAGTTTTAGTAGCTCAAGAGTATCGAGCTGATCTGGCTAGAAAGCTACTGAAAACGCACAGTGTTGTGGACGACGAAGATTCCTTGGAAATTTAATGGAAGCGAGTGAAAGAAGCTATTATCTCAGCTTTTGAGTACTGTTTGTCCGAGGCATCCGACTCGACCAAATGAATGGTAGATATCACCGAGACCAGTAGATATTATTGCTGCCAGAAAGGCCAGTAGCAGCAACTAACGACTGTGATGGCGTACGCAGATGCCTCAAACATTGGATAATCGAGAGCTTGAAGAATGCCAGAGAACGCTGGTGGATTTCGAAGGTCCAGGAGATGGAGAAGGCTTTCGCTGCAGGCAAAAGCCGTGCTCTGTTTCAACTGATTCGACCAACCGGCCAAAGGAATGCAGGCGATAGTGAAACAATATGCGAAAAATCGGAACAGCAGTTCACTACCTCAATCGTCGTCTTGAACGATGGACTGAGCACTTCAAAGAACAGTTCAGCTGGTTCCTTTCAACACAACCGCTGGAAGAACCGAGTGGGCCTGTATGGAACATCGACACCGATCCGCCATCAGCAACCGAAATCCAGCATGAGATATCAGTCCTGAAGTACGATAAGGCAGGAGATTTAAAACGAAAACAGAATACCAGCCGAATAGAGCCTCTTTGACCGTTATCCCATCTTCAAAAAGGGGCGCAAGGTCGGAATGCGAGAATCATCGTGGTATCAGCCAGGTATTCGTCGCATATAAGGTGCTCTCTGGCATTATTTTGCGCAGGTTGATGGATTATCGAGAGAGACAGATTCGTGAGAATCAAGCTGGGTTTCGCTCTGGCCGAGGATACGTCGACCACATCTTTACTTTGAGCAGCGATACTGCTTCAAACGTCCCTCGTTGGTCGTTTTTCTTCATCTGAAAGCTGCTTTTGATTCTGTGATCGTCAGAAACTTTGACAGTGTCTGGCGATCCAAAGGTGTCCTTCCGAATTTATCTCCTTTACAAGGGCAAACTCTTTTGGGCGCGTACGAGTATACGGGAAGCTTTCGCCCGGAGTTCACCACGTCAGTGGTGTAAGACATGGCATCATCATCATCATCATCGTCAGCTGTAAGAACCGTGTACTTGTCGTACAGTGGTTGTAGCTGCCACAGTTTCGTTCACCGATGATTTGGGGAGGTGAGGTAGGTAGCTGCGCATTGGAGGCGGGAGCTGATAAATTGGTGCGTAATACACCACTGTCAATGGACTGTTAGTGAGTGGGGTTGGGAAGGGAGCTATGCATTGAAGGCAATAGCTTGGATGCATGAGCGCCATTGAGGGCGCGACTGGGCCATGTCTGACAATGTCTCTAACCATTGATGTGGCCCGTCTCGGGTCCCCATCCAGGAAGACGGCAATGACCAGCGCAGCTGAGTTTGCTGGTAATGGCTTTTATACTTCGCTGCCAAGTCATTGTTTGACCGCCTCTGGCTCGTTTCCACCCTTCACGTGGTTGTGCGAAAAGAACCCTTCGAGGAAGTCGGTCGACTGGCATACGCAGCACGTGGCCAAGCCAGCGCAACCTATGCAGTGTGATCAGTTCATCTATCGAGGGTGAGTTATTTCTCCCGAATACCATTCGACGTACTTCAGCATTGCTGATCCGGTGTTCCCACCAGATTCGGGCAATGCTCCGAAGACATCGATGGTCAAACACTGAAAGTCTTTTGACGTCCTCGGCGCGCAGCGGCCAGGTTTCTGATCCGTATAGTAATACGGAGCGCACCGCAGCATTATAAACTCGACCCTTGACGGATAAGCTGATGTCACGCCTACGCCACAGGTGACGCAGGTTCACAAAAGCTGCTCGGGCCTTCCCAATTCGGATGGAAATATCATCTTTCGCGAGACCACCGGGACTAATACAGCTGCCCAGGTAAACAAATTTGTCTACTACCTCAATCGGTTCACCCGCAAGCATGAGGCTAGGGTTCGGGCCCACCCAGTCTTGCAGTAGCACTTTACACTTTGCAGGTGTGAAGCGCATGCCGAACCGTGAGGCGGAATTATTTAGATTATTTAATATTGTTTGCATTACCACGGCATCAGATCCAAGAAGAGCTATGTCGTCTGCATACTCGATATCTGTGAGCGGACGCCCCGGGAGCACTTCGACCCCACAGGCATTAGAGGCTGATAGTGAGTCTTCCATGATCGTATCAATGACGAAGTTGAAGAGGAAAGGTGAAAGAGGACAGCCCTGTCTGACACCACTTGATGTGGTGAACTCAGAGAGAGCTTCCCGTAGACCTTCACACGGCCGCGGGAGTTGGCGTACAGCGCCTTAAGGAGGGTCAAGAATTTATGGGGACACCTTTGCTCCACAGACACTGCCATAGTGCCTGGCGGTCTACAGAGTCAAAGGCAGCTTTCAGATCGAGAAACACAACCATTGTTGGTTGCTGGAAGCAGTGTCGCTGTTCAAGAATCTGTCGGAGGGTGAAGATATGATCGATGCATCCTCTTGCAGGACGGAACCCAGCTTGGTTTTCACGGATCTGTCTCCCTGTGTTCAGTCAACCTTCGAAGGATAAGACCAGAGAGCACCTTCGATGCCACAGCTAACAGGCTGATGCCACGGTGGTTTTCGCACAGCGTCCGCGTACCCTTTTTGAAAATAGGGATAACTGTCGACATGCCCCATTCTGCAGGCACCTTCTCTTCGTTCCATATAGCACCAACAAGCTTTGTCAGATGGGTCACCAGGGATTCTCCGCCTTCTTTGAAGAGGGCTGGATAGAGACCGTCCGGTCCTGGTGCCTTCTCACGTTTTAGTACGGATATTTCGTACTTTATTTCTTCTTCCGAAGGGCGATCAAGGTTTACATTCCATTCGCCCGTATGCATTATCTCCACAGGCTGTGTTGCAGGAGGCCAGCTGAACTGTTCTTCGAAGTGTTCGGCCCATCTTTCTAGTCGACGTTTTTGCGAGTGAATTAATGAGCCATCTTTTTCACTTATCGTTTCGCTGACCGTTGCTTTCCTGGGACCAGTCGATCGTATCAGTTGATATAGGGCACGGCTGTTTCCGTAGCAAAAGCCTTCTCCATCTCCCGAGCTTTCGATTTCCACCAGAGCTCTCGGTCTTTCCTTAGACTCTTCACTATTTGGCGTTTGAGGGATTTGCGTGCGCCGTCGTACTCGTTGCCTGCTGGTATGGATTTTCTGGCATCAATCATGGATAGCGACCTCGCCGACATCCAGTGGTCTTGTGGTCGAATCGGGGAGGTTGGACAGACAGCACTGAACGCCGCTAACATGGCTCCTTTCACATTTTGCCACGCTTCATCTACATTTCACTGCCAGTGCATGTGAGAGTTGTTGGGCTAGCTCAGATCGGTACTGTTGAGCTATGGTCGATCTTCGAAGATAGTGGATTGGCATGCTTCTTTCTAGTTTGCGAGGGCCTGAAGGGAAGCGAACTGTCAGGCGTGCACGCACCATGGCGTGATCGGAATCAAGTGGTGTGCCCCAAAAGGAACGGCAGTCTTGAATTGTGGCTCTCCACCGGTAGCTGATGGCCACGTGGTCCAACTGGGTCCACGGTTGATTTGCAGTTGGTGGCCGCCAGGTTACGCGATGCGAACGCTTATGTTGAAAGTTCGTACTTGCCAGAAACAGTTCATGGTCAGCACACAACTGAAGGAGTCGATCTCCGTTGTCTGTGCGGCGAGCATCGACTCCGAATCGACCGCCCAAATGTGATTCCAAGGAGCTCAGACGACCCACTTGAGCATTCATATCGCCTGCAAGGATCACAATATCAGTGCTTTGCCTGACGAATGAGCCCGGATAGTTCTCGATAGAAAGTATCCTTCTCAACATCAGAACTGCAGTCCGTTGGGGCATAAGCCGACACTACAAACAGGCACCGCTTTTTATGCCGAGAGGCATTGAGCTTGATTGAACTGGATAATCGGACGGCGCAAAGCCGACTGTTCACTGGGATCCAATCCAGCAAAGCGCGTTCAGCTCTGGGGCTGAGTGCAACTCCCACGCCATATAGTCCACGAGTCATCGCTTCTGGGTCACCGGACACACGGAGGGAGAAATGTGAAAGAGCTGAGTTCATCCTTGGCGTTCTGAGATGCATAACCACGCTTGGGTCTTGTATGCGTGTTTCGGAGACACAGCATACATCAATTTTAGGGAGTATAAGGTTTCAGCAAGCATTGCCTGTTTGCCAAGTTGACATACAGTACGGACGTTAAAAGCCCCTATATATAGAGGATCTTGCGGATTTAGAGGGGTGTTATTTTGCTTACTGTTAATAAGCAGCGAGGAGCATAAGGCCTTTTGGTCAGATAACTGACAGTCAAGTGATCCAGTGACGTTTGCTTGTGTGGTGGGAATGGGTTGGGGAGGGACATTGGTGGACACCGGTGGTGTAAGACAAGACTACCTTCTCTTACCTTTTCTGTTGAACTTTGTTATTGATACGCTGCTTGAAGTTCCTCTGTCTGCCTCTTAAACCTCGGGAGTCAAAATTCTTCCTGGACGTTCGCTTCTTTCCTTGGTTCAGATCTTCCAAAAATGCAAATCATTTTAAATAACTTGAATAACTCTGCCGCACGGTTTGGCATGCGCTTCACACCTTCAAAATCTAAAATGCTGTTACATGACTGGGTGGGATCAAACCCAAACCTCATGCTTGCAGACGAGCCAGTCGACCTGGTGGATAAATTTGTTTGCCTGGGCAGTTGTATAAATCCTGGTGGACTGGCTTGAGACGACATTACTTATCAGATCGAAAAGACAGGCCAGCTTTTACCAACCTCCGACACCTATGGCGCCGACGTGAGTTTGTCTGTCAAGGGCAGAGCTTATACTGCGGTAGTGCGATTGATACTGCTTTTTGGTTCAGAAATGTGGTCTCTACACGCAGAGGACATACGACATCTGTCAGTGTTTGAACACCGGTGTTTTCGAAGCATTGGTCGGGTCTGGTGGAAACATCCGATTAGCAAAGTTGAGGTACGCCAGATGGTCTTAGGAAGAGGGGACTCTCCCGCGGTAGGTGAATTACTCACGCTTCATAGGTTACGCAGATTAGGACATGTACTCCGCATAGCAGAAGGCCGTCTACCTCGCAAAGCTCTTTCCGCCTATCCCTATGCTGAGCGGAAGCGGTCAAGTGGTGGACAGTGTATCAACTGGCAACGAAGTATGAAAACACTAACCAATAAACCTAGACGGGTCGACAACTACGTTCTTCATGGATCGAGACCCCGGGACTCATCTCACCATTGGTTAATGATACTGTCATAAAGGACCCAATCGCGCAGTCAGTGGCGCCCGTGCATCGAAACTATCGCTTTCAGTACGTTGTTGCCCAGTTCCCGATCTACCCAAACATGTCATCGCCTCAAAGGCTTGGTTGTTTGTACCACACTATCCCACTTTCCGGTGATCGAAATTGTGGCAGCTGGAACCAATGTACCCATGGTACACGGTTTGTGGCCGATAAGGTTAATTGAATCAGATTTCATCCTCTGGGGCGTCACAGTTCACTCATATCCAAATCGACCAAATTGCGACGTCTAAGTAACTATCCATAGAATTGAACTTGAGTCAACGTGGCGACCTGCTTTGCCTATCTGCTTGGTTACCGCTCAGAAGTTAGACCTTGCGCGATAGACGACGGAGGTGTGAATATAATCCTCATCAACTGGTTCATTGCTTAGTGTAGCCAAGTGGTTAGACCGGAATGGTCATGGTTAGAACTAAATTTCAGCATCTTGGTTGCTCCTGTCTAGGCTTGAGCAACTCGGAAGTATCTCGGCCCGTGTGCTCTCCTCAGCTTGCATTTTAGCTAGGCACATTATTATTTCGTTGTTTGCTTAGTGTGCCATCTTCAGCACGTCCTTGGCTGGTCAACTTCTTTGATCAGTTTTAGCATGATGACTATCAGATGCTCACATTTTATGTCGGTTTGCGTTTGCGTTCAGAATTCACCTCCTTGGTTGCATGAAGCCATTCTGACCCAACCTAACTACTCATGCCAGTTACAGTTATCACGAATTAGGCTTGGGCCGGGACCGACGACTTCAGACAAATCTCATCCTGGTAAGCGATGATGCTGATTTACGATCATCCACGAGGTTTGCATAATGTTGCAGCAACTCAACCGGCATCCGAAGAACACACTCGCGTGCTGTGGTTACGGTAGCTAATTCCAGCCGGACTTAGCTTACACAACAACTAAGTACGGAAGTGGTAGTTTAATTTCCACATGATCTGTTCGTTTGGCTCTCTCTGTGTGACATACTCAAGCTTGGCTGACTAGCAGACTAGCCTGTCTGGCACGTGTACATCCTACTGAGAGCAATTTCTTCAACAAACACTACTGAAGAATTGGCTTGCAGTTGGGTCTAGGCAAGTGGTTCATCTGAAACATTGACAGGCCAACAGCGTGTGAAGTTATCTTTTGGGGGTTTTAAAGTTTGTCGAAAACGCTTTTATAACTACTGAATTAGGGGTAACTTATCCAATCTGACCCGTTTGTTAGTTGCAGGCCGCACAGATGAAAATAATCTCGTAGGAACTCGAATCACCCCGACGCTAAACGTGTTTCTAATGTCGACAGTAGTATACACCGTGAATGTAATTGAAACGGTGCTCGACGGATGTTTTCTGGTCCTGTTTGAGCGTGGTGTAGTCCATAGAGAACACCCAGAGTTGGTTTTTATGGGGTGGGGAGGATTGGTCCGGATTGGCGTGTGTGGGGGGATCGGTGTATGCCTCAACAGATTGGTGCGTAATACGGTTGGAGGACAACAACAAATTTCCTCTTACACATGGAAAGCAAACTGCAGTTCAGCCGCCCGTTCGTCCTAATGGTTCTTCAATCTTCCTTCATCTTCGAATGACACACCACGGTGGTCAAAATTACCCTTTGGGCTGAACAACTGGTGGTATGAATCACAACAAGCTTGCTGATCGTGGGATTCTTTTATGGACTTTCTCACATCATATCATTGTATTTTTCCAGAAACCAGTTTCCTGATTATCCAGTGTTCTCTGGGCTGTTCGTTCTCTTCCATCTCCTTGTGATCAAATCACTTCTACGGGAGCGGTGTCCCTTTTGTAGGTATCACATTTCCTTTTTGACTCTCGCGAAGTTCTTGCACTGTTGCATGCTCGCTACATCACCTTTCATACCTGTAAGATGGCCTGGTTGACGAGGAACAAAATGGATAATGGACTAATTGATTGGATTAGGGAAATTCACACCTCACATGGTGCATCATGAGATGAATTGGAAAATTCGACAGGGCGGCATGGGTAAGGCAGTGCATCTAATTATATATTTGTTTCCGACCGCACAGTATAGTTAAGGTACTGGGAAAGTAACTTGGTTATCTCATGTAGATGTCATCGCATGAAAGAAAGGCAACAATGCCTAAGTTCGACAATTCGTTTCGACCCACCCAAGGCTGAAGCATGATCGCGGAATGGCAGTGGACTGAAACGACCCACTGTGAAAAAGATGTGCTCTGGAATTTTGCCATCGAGAAGTGCATAAATGGAATTGTAATCAATTTACCCCTTAGAAATTTGCATAACAACTCTTCTAACGGTTTGAGGTTCTGACCCCATTCGGTGCCCATCGAAAGCATCACAAACATCATCAATAACAAGACCGCCGGTATTGAATACCAGTGCTTTATTAGCGTATATTCAAGTCATCTTATTTTTAAGTAAGTCCCTCCGTACAAGGAATAGGAAGACGGGGAAAAGAAAGGGCCCGGAGCCAGCCTACTGCAAAAGTGGGACGTGGATATACTTCCAACATGATCAGGCAATTTGGACAGAAACTGCTAATGTGAACTTTGGCTTACTGCCCTACATTGTGTTATCACTAACCGAACAAACGAAGGGTCTCGTGGGCCTTATCCTGAAATCTATGTGGGATCCCTCGCACTCGGATTTTCACAACCTCTTTCGGTCCATTCTATCCCCAGATATCGATAAACCCAACAGTGTTGCCGGCGGTGTTTTCAGTTCCTAAATCTTCAGTGTAGGTTAACATAGATTTACACTACAAAGTTCTGGAAAGCCTCATATGCAAAACATGAATACGTTTAATCGCTTCAGCTTGCTTTAGGGGAAATCCCAGATGAGTTTTAACTATGCACCTAAGCCTAATTTGCGTCATTCTTATCGCTGATTTTTAGCTTGAACTTTTCGTACTTTCGGGAGGAAATGTTTGGAGAAAAATAAGGAAAGAAGCCATGAATAACATTCTTGTGCTCGCCCATCAAATCTTTCATAGCACCGGGCATGGTTGATCATGTCCTGTGGAATGTCCTAGCCTGTTTGGGGAGCATTCTCGACAAATAAACTTTAGATATAGCAGACAAAGTATCGTAAATGACGAAGGTCAGCGACAAGTCATCATCGATGACACGAACTTATTACACAAGTCGACAATCGTTCAGTTGTAGCACTCTTTCGCTACCTAGCTACCATGCCACCCGAAGTAAGCACGAAGGATGAGATAATTCCAGGTTGCCCAAGCCTAGACAGGAACCCGACAGAGGTCGGGTTCGAACCACGGAACTTCCGCTCAGTGAGTTACACCTTAAACACTGAGTTATCTCAGACTCGAGAAGATTAAAGTGAATCAATGCTGCAAATTTAATTACCCAAAGCAACCATTTACTCTTCAAAAACGTGCTTTTTAAACACAGTCTATCAAGAAATATGCGGTATCGAGGAGCTGTGTGCAGACAGCATGGAGCCGATTTCAACAGGTGTAAAGGATCGATACCGAGGATAAATTGCTTTAAGATCTGATAGGATGAGGAGGTGGTAATGCTCAGGTTACGGATTTGAGTTTCAGGGGGCAACGGAAGCGATGAAAAGTAGTGGATCAGCTAGGCTCTCAAAGGGTGACCATGGGTCTGGGTTTTTATGTTTGTCTCTACCAAAATAAAGCCAAACTCTGGACGAAGCCAATTCTGATTATAAACTCCGTTCGAGTTGTCTGATAGCAACGGCCTCTATCGAGATCAGAATTGAGTTTCATTTCTGATAAATGTGAAACCGGAATGGGTTTTTGTGTGTTGTTACAATCGGTTTGTGTTTCTCAGAGTATGTATTGTAATGGAGGGCTCCAAACGCTCTATTGGTGATCATATGTACTATTTAGTTATAGGTATGTTGGTACCCAAACGTACAGAGATATTCATGTTTTATCCGGTTCAGTGTTGCTTGGTCCTACCCCCCCACGCGCTTCGGTTGTTGATTCCATATGGCTCGGTGTTTATGCCGAGAAATTACTGAGCGGCTGGTCCGTGGTTCGAAACGGAATCTCAGTTACTCCTGCCTATGCTTGGTAGACCTGGCGGTATCTCAGCCCTTGTGTTTCCTTCGGGCTGCATGGCAGCTCGGCATCGAATGGATGTTACAGCTGGTCGATTGTTTTCCAGTTTCATTTGCCTTATTTAAAGTGCTAGAATGAGATGTCACAAAATCAGTGGAGCCACGTCTCGAGAGGACACTTTCAGAGGATGGGAGAATATTTTCTCAGGGAAAGCAGCGTTTTCCCGCATCTGCATGTGGCGATTCCATCACCGCGGCGGTACCAGGTTGATCTGGACAGAGTCTGTGAATTTTTAATTTCATCTGTATTGAACACTCCGAGTACTCCATTTTCTTGCCTATTCGTGGCTTATACTCACTCGCGCTACGTCATGAACGTGTTTAATAATGATAGGTATCTATCATTCTGAACACTCGAGCACGATCAGTTTTGTTCACTTGACCAAACTTGAATGAGAACTTTGAAATAAGTCTATTCATCACGGTAATGTATTCGACCATACTAACGAAGACGATGACCATTGTTCAGAGCCTAATAAATACCGAATTACTGTGTGTTACTCCTTCCTACGTCCTGGTCTGTGTTGCGATCGTGACGTGCCCTAGCGTGTTGTTCTATGTTCTCATCTTAGGCTCAATGAATGACCAAGTCTCGTCCAATCTGATCCAGCCGAATTATATATCATCAATGCTTATGATGTCAGTCGTCGAAAGGTATGGTCAACCGAAAAATTTCGTTCGGTGGGAGTAAATCGTCCGTTTGGAGGACTAGAAGAGTTTGGTTCTGGAGCCTTTGGTTTCCCCGAGATTGGCTTGCAATCGGACAATCTACACGGCCGAAATGGTTTTCAGGATGACTCTTTTTGGCGAGTTTTTCATGATGCGGAGTAGTGTACTAGCGATGCATGGTTCAGACATGATCACACGCTATTCTTGTTCGTCCACGGTGCCCGAATTCAATGAATCGGCAGTAATATACTCGTCTTCTAGCGTTTTCAGTAAGATTCAAATGAGCCAGTTGCCTCTGACCTTGACAATGGGATTACAAACAGACTATCATCAGCCTGGGAGGCATTATCCGCGCGATGTTGGAGTAGAGAGAAGTTTCTACCCCATATTGAGACGTGTCGATATTCTTGGTCATTATTTACCTATGGGGGATTTATGAGGACGCGATTTGGGTAGACATTCAAAGATGGGACTTAGACACTGCGTGATATTTCCATCGACACATTTAAAAACGTGGATGATGCGCAGTTGAACTGATGAGTAAACAAAGTTGGAAGTGAAGACATTGCTGAAAAACCAGTTCCAATGCTTGTGTTCACTGTTAACCTGAAATTGGGATCTCCGGAACGAAGTTTGAGTCGAACGTGTGATTTGAGACTAGGTGCGATTTTCAAAATTTCGGTCATCACTTAGCATTGTTTGAATGTGCTCGTCCCTTGTACTAGGGACTAAATTACAGTTAAGTGGAGATGATTGATGGCGAATCAAATACGGTAACTTGGTAAGAAATCAAGACAAGTCGATGTTGGTTGGGGTCCGATCAAGTTGTCAGGTTCAAGCGACCGACAGCGATGTTCCCTTGCTTGCGCTGAGGTCAGATCGTGTATACAGACCTCACTAGTGGTTATCCTTGTTGAGACCTATAGGGGAAGGGTGGAAGGGACGATATGATACATTTTTAGTAGTAGGTCGTAAGATCTCCAGTTTCATGCAAACAGAAAAGGCAAGATGATGAAGCTAGTCAGTTTGGGGAGTCCGGGAGGATATTCTGTGTGAGGATGCGCCGGCTTCTTGGATATCTCGAGTCGCTTCTACTCAAACGTGGTGGTCAGTTGCAAGGTTTCCACAGATACTGACCTAGCGTTCGTCCCATTGGTCCGAGCCGTGGACAGTCTGTAGACCCAGACGTTCAGCAC
This sequence comes from Clonorchis sinensis, assembly GCA_003604175.2. Taxonomy (NCBI): domain Eukaryota; kingdom Metazoa; phylum Platyhelminthes; class Trematoda; order Opisthorchiida; family Opisthorchiidae; genus Clonorchis; species Clonorchis sinensis. The sequence continues at coordinate 55,693,505 of CM030370.1, forward strand.
CCGTCCTAAGAGTGTCGATCCAGGTTTTCAGCTGACCACCTCGACAACAGCACCATTGGTGCAATCTAGAACGAAGAGCAGCCTCGACGGTGTCCGTGACTGGGTGGCGAAGGACGTGTTCAAGCTATCAGAGTGGTCATTGTTGGATTGGCTGTTCGAGGCGAACGATGTCAAAGCATCGACGGCGTACCCTTTTATTCGACACATGTTATTGAGGACTTGCCCTGAGAATGTTTCTCAAATACTGTCGAGACTTTCCATTTTACGAGTGTCTGAGTCACCAGTCGGCCAGGCTTCGCAAACAGAGTAAAACAGATCGAGTGAGAGACTGATAGATCCGATCGTTAGCCTTCAGTTCACTTTCTTTCCCGTGCTTCGGTTGTTTGGGCGCCTTCGGAACACTGTCCAATCAGGACATGACTTCGACCTTAGACTGGTCTTTCGGAAGGATGATTGAACTGAGGTATGCGAACTCACAGACACTCTCCAGTGCCACCCCATCGATACTAAATGGTACGCTAGAGCGCTCACGGATAAAAGATGTTGACTTTTTGAGGCGTTGACTCCAAGGCTGACCCTGTTGAAGACCTGTTCTAGACTGGTGGTCTGCATCGAGGACAGCTACGTCATTTGCGAATTCAACGTCCACGATCGGCACTTACGAATAACGTAGGTACCTGGACTGAATGTATAGTTCCATAGTCAACTCAGAGGTTGAAATCCTAAAACACGTTAAAAAAAATTGAGGCATGTTCCTTTCTGTAGGCTCAGTACGCTGGCATTACTCACAGCATCAGTTCCTTGTGTTCAGATCAGCTTGCGTAGTGCTTAGGATAGGTAATTCCGTCCTACTGTTTTCGGTTGCACGAGTCTTAATGACATTTTCTAATCAAACGTCTCAGCTATTAAAAAGCCGTCTCTTTTTTTTGAGGAAATATGATTGAGAGCGTCCATGGGTCACGTACCCACACATTGGTGACAACGCAGCGGCGCCACTTCATAGCCGTTTTGTTGTAAACGTACTAAACTTGTGTTCTGCCAGATGAAAGTCATTGAAACTGACATTTGCTTACTCGGAATATCTGTTTTATCTTGTTTTCGAACTTGTACAGATCTGCAGGTGCGATTGGCAGTCGACTCACTGGCGCTGGTTGGGGTGGTTGTACCGTCTCCTTAGTACCCAAAGCAATAGTCTCGGAGTTCATGAATCGGGTACGAACGGAGTACTATATGAAGAAAGGTATGAAGGAGGAGGCAGTAAAGTTGATCTTCGTCAGTAAACCTGGACGGTCTGCCGGCTATATGGCTGTCAACTAGATCTCGGTGAATGGCCCAAAACTAAGGTGAAAATTCCCCGGACCTGTTTTTCCTAGTGCTTTTTTCATTTATTGTGCAATCACTCCGTCAATCCATCAACTTTTGTAGGCCGTGTGATTTTTTTTAATGTTTGTATCTTTTTACGTCGATCGGGGACTGGGTAAAATACACAGTGATTTTAAGTTAAGTAAGCAAAAAAGTTCTTTGTCGTAATGATTTGCTTCAGTTATTCGTATCGGGTAAATTTACACAGCGAATTGGGTGGGATTTTCGAGACATTCCTCGTTGCACGTGACTTGTCTTTTGATTTGAACTTTGTTTTAGACCTAACGCATTTGACTGTACTTTTCAAGGTTGTCTCGGTACGCTTTTGTGATCCACTGCAAATCTCGAGTAATTCCAGTTTGTGGTGTTGTATGCACTACTTGTTTTCAAGTGTCAGAATACTTGCTAGTGTCCGGATCAGAATTGCCCAGAATCCCTCTTGTTCTTCCGAACTTCCTCTAGGTAAATTTCCAATACAAATACGACTTATCAGGGAAATCACGTTTGTAATTCTTCAGTGACAAGGACGGTTGTCTGGTTGTCCTAGAATTCGACGTTCGCAGCATGAAGCCTAAGATTCCGGGACACACCAAAGTAGCGTATTGTTCGGTTGTCATGCCAGAGCAACAATATCTCGCGGGAACGTGTACCCATCGACTGCCTAGTTAGGAGCACATATTGAGTTCCGCTGTTCATCACTGATGTGCATATTAAACTGAGCGAAGGCCCTGAACCTTATCGTGGTTTGGCGGTTTGCGCGTGCAGCATCTACAGTGTCTCCCCTGCCAGGTTGGTCAATGGACACAGGTTTGACAAACACAGTCTTCTGACCATTCAGGTTTGGGATTGGAGCAAGTGCAGCAATTGGTTCCTTAAATTTGAACCGCTTGAATAGTATCACGCCTACTATCACTGTCTTGCCATCGGGCTTTTGAGCCAAAGACTTTGGTAGATGACCCTACTCTTTCTCGTCTCCAGGTTTTGGTGTCCTGACGGTACCTCAGCCCACCCACAAGCATGAATTTTACAGATAAAATTAGCTTCATGCGACATGGCGACGTCAGTCGGGTCGCATACGGGAGGGCTGATAGGCGAAATCATGTGACTGCTGATGCTTTCCATCCTTTTTCATTATCATCCCTCAACTCCTGACCTATCCCGGTTGGCAGCCACTCTCATGTAGATCGCAGCTCTGGGTACGTCAATCACGTACCTAGGAGATTCACACATTGCGCACCACCGCTGACATCTACCGCCCCGCGTCCACTATTCAAGCTTCGTTCTCCAGTTTTTGTTGTAGCCTTTATTGTGAGAACGCTTTGACTGATCGGCTGCTCTTAAAGTATTCCAGATACTTTTAGTCAACGTCTGCCGCATCTCTGAAACTCGAATACAGGATCCAAGTCCGGTTGCCGAGTTCACCGCAGTTTTCGTACCTATAGGTTACAGAATACTAAATTCCAGTGAGCGTCTTTTGATGAAGTACTCAGATGCCCTTCTATCTTAAAACGCCATCGGGCTTCGTGATCATATGCGCTTCTCCCAGCGTTGTTCACAGATGGAGGATAATCATTGACTAGAGGATTGGGGTCATTTTTAGTCGTTCCCGTGTTCAAGAAAGCTAGACGAACAGATTGTACTAACCACAGAGGTATAAGTCTCACGTCGGTCGCAACACGGCTCCTGGCTTCTCTCCTATTGCGACGCCTATCTCCTGCACATGAAAAGCACGTTCGGTAGTTTCGTCCTGACAGGGGGTGTATTGAACATATCTTCACATTACGTCAAGTGCTTGAGCAGCCCCACTTATACTGCTGGCCAACAGTCACGGTCTTCCTCGACTTTAGGGGGGCTTTTGACCCTGTGGGTGGATTAGCTTTCCTAACTATTCTTGGCCAAAGATGGATGCCCCTGGCGTTTCCAAACTTTCATGCAGTTTACTTCCATTGTTCCTGTCTGGTTGGGGTGTACAACGAACTACCCACAATTTCCTGACAAATAGTGGAGTTCGTCTGGATTGTCCCCTCTTTCCGTTTTTTGACGTCACCATGGAGTGTACACTCCAAGGAACCGTGAATTTAGGCGTGAGAATCACGTCTGGGGGGAGATTGACGGATTTGGATTATGTGGACGACATAGTTATGTTTGACGGTTGGTTGTGCGCGCAAGCTATGCTAACCAGAGTATCGGAGGTATCTCATGTCTTCACATGCGTTTTGCACCTCCAAAGTGTAAAATCTCACTCATTCCCCTGTGTTTCTCTGAAACTTCAGAATGAAGGGCCCTAATTTGTTGGTTGGTTCACATATGTCGAAAGCTACATAAGGCGTGATTGTACTGTAACAGATGAGGTTAATGTGCGGATAATCAAGTCCGAGCATCGTTGGCGAAATCGCATCATTTTCGGCGATTTGATCACTGATGTCTCCGTAGCATAGCAAGAGTAAGCTGGCTGCAACGAGATGGTGCGTAAGTGATGAATCCGAATCTTTAGTGTGGTAGATTAAACTTGTCAATTTGAGATGGTTGGGGCACATGCTATGTATGCCGAAGAAAGCGTTGTTTTCTGTTCCGAGCGATCGTTGACGAAAGGTTCACAGAGGACAGACCATAACATGGCAACTTGAAACGAAGGCGACTACCATTAAAGTGAGTGCTGTGAGATCTTCGCGCCTCCCTGGCTGGGGCTCACTTGACTCTGTTTGCAGGTCGTTGGAAACTCTACAAGACTGGGCACGCAAATAAACCCGGTGGCGCGCATGCTGTCACGTCCTAACCGGACTGTCTAGCTAAAGTTCGCCTGTCATCGTGACTGGTGTACTTGAGTGAGGTGATCACACATGATTGTGCACTTGAATCCGCATGATCATGGGCCTTCAAACCTCCAACACGTGAGATAGATGCACCAGTTCATGTGTCCAACTTGACTTTTGATTTTGATGTTATTACTTGGATAGAAAATCAATTGTGAATAGCCTAATGGCAGTTTGTGCGGGATCATAACATTTTGAACGCTCTTGTCAATTGGTTATAAAATGTATCTCAGACGAAACACGTGGAATTACTCCCGCGTTTATGGGTTTTTCAATGAGTGGTTCCTTCTCAGGGGAACTGTTGTAGCAATTCTGTATTCCTGTTAATTAAAGGCACAATAGGATAGCAGCAGTGTGCGTTGTTTCATGGATGGAGGCTTGCGTGAAGGGGTTACTTTGTAACATAATAAATCATACCGAAATACAAGAATATGAAAACAAGCATTTTCTGCAGGCGAGCCTTCGAAACAAAGTTAACCCAGTTCACAGTACACCGGCCACGTGATGTGTAAAGTGGCCATTTTTATCCTCATGTTAACATCAACTTACGAGTTTGTATTTCAGTTCAGTTTTGTTTGCTCTTCTGCGTACCGCGTTCGTGTTCGAAAACCCGCGTGCGCCAAATTTTGGTTGGGAATAGGATGTCAAATCAGTGCAATAAAAGTACCACGTTTCTTCTACTCATGGTACGTTTGAATCCAGTTCGGTCGACTTCCCTAAAATGCCAACTGATTATTTTCGAGGTGAGGTATGATATCGGTAAAATCTGTAGCTTTGGAAGTCTGTTGTTTCATTTGAAATTACGGAGAAAAGCTCAACGTTCATTATGTGTCTGATGCAACGAAAACTAGATGAACTACTCTGGCCTGACACAATTTCCAGCTTAGACCATCTGGAAAACAACCCTCGATCTACTCGCGGGTGGCTGTAGGGTTCACTCGATCGTTACTCCCACGGATTATTCTCAGTGACCCAAAGACTATATCAGCGTCCGTATACCAAATCGTTTTCATATTATGAGGCTCCAGAATCTTGAGAAGGATGTCTTGGTGGCAAGTCGATCTAACGGAAATCGTAAATTGCATCGAATAAAAACTCAGTGGCAAATTCGGGTATTCTGAGGCCTCTTTGAGATACTGCTGGATTGTTTTCACCCCATTTCTGTTCGCGTTACGAAATCATCCATAAACGGGTTGCTGTTTACTGGATATTGCGAACAAATCTTGGTCCTTAACCGGATCAACCGCTATTTCCAGAACACGTTCGAACTATCAACATACATCAGGTTTGTCAACTAACGGGTTGAACAACTAACTCAGTGTCCAGGCACGAAATCTGACATTTAACTCGGATCGCTGACTTTGATCGACATTTCTTGCGCAAGCCACCGATTCAGCTTCAGTGAAACGTTGAATTCGTTTGCAGTTTTGATCCTTACAGTCCGTTTGTTGACCCCATACTATTCGTTCAGTCATTGGTGTTTTTGTAAACATTGAGGCTTCGTGTTAGGTGAGCACCATTTGACGCGTCCTGGTTAGCATATTTCGATTAGACATTGGTAAGGTGTTGTAGGACTGGGTGTGGAGAGAATACAAGACTAACCTCGCTTTCGCGAAAGACGTATTTTCTTTTTGTGTCGGTCTGTTGGTTGTGCGCATATACCACTAGAAATTTAGCATAGCTGTTCAATAATGAACCAGTTGTCACTGTATGAAAGACGTTGAGGGCAAGTGGAATGAAACACATCACCCAACAAATTACACGCAGAGTACTATTCAGAATGGTCAAATCAATCCCGGATTTTTCTGTGACAAGGGCGAAAACGGCTGCTAACGGGCTGTGCACTTTTAGGAATTCCCCCTGTGACATGAACTGGATGAGGCACGCGGAAGCCATCCTGATGGAGTGATGTTCCATCATTTGATAAGGTAGTTAAACCTCACTCTACTACTTTAATTGTCCAACTCAGACAATGTCAGTGGATGTTTTCGACTCTGCAACTCGTTCTTTACTCCGGTAGCTGCTAGACTTTTGTCCATTTGATGGTATACAGTCGCTGCCAGCAAGCCATAGAAAACAGCTGTACAAATTTCTGTCTCAGATTGTCTTCATCTGGACTGAGTGAACCAGTAAGCCTTATAGTGTTCCAAGGGTTTTATTCAACTTTCCGTTTATTTTGAACGATCCATGTTTTTCAATACGGGAATTATAACCTTGTAAGATGGATAATCTGTACCAGAGAGAGAGAGATACATAGATAGCTAACGTTTGCCCTATGGTGGTGCAAACGCTACTGTCGATTCAGTTGTCAGTTGTGTTCAGTGATTGAAGTGCTTGCATGACAACCCTCCACAAGGAGAATAGCGAATTTTCAGTGTATACGAGTAAGTAAGGACCAATCCAGCCCACCGGCCGAAAATGCGGTGAGGTCTGCTAACCAGAGAGGACTTACATTGCATCCCGGTGAACGGTATTATCCGTGCTGGTTGAGCTTGGTTTCTGTGTGCAGTTAGAGTATTTTCTCTTGCCTGCCGAGGACTTCACGCACACAAGGTACACAGACTGATGTACACAGAGCACGCTAGGTTTTTTTTGACAATAAACCAATTGCTTGTTCAAATGGTCTTTCGCCGAACTGAACGAGTCTTTTCGGTGCAAGTGAGTATGGAGTATCGTTGAACGAGCTGGCTTTCAACATGCTTCCTGACCTCAATAAGCGGAGCGATCCTTGCTGGAGGAGTTTCGCTGCCTGCAAATTCAGGGTAATAGGATTGCTGTTGTAGCAGTTTTCTGATTTACTGTTTTTTTTTTACGGAGATAAACGGCTGATTTAATAATGTCCGTTGTTGGAGACGAGTTGGTTTTGTGCAGTCTATCAATTATCGATTCACAGCGGCCGAATGTGAAAGAACCCCAACCCTAGAAGATTTTACTGCGCTGTTCGGTTGACTGTAAGGATACGAAAGGAAACTAGTTCAACAAAATCACTTGGGATGGCATTAGCCCAACATGCTCATTTAGTATGCTCAGACAACGCTCACTGTTGGCTATTTTGTCAGATATTTTTACTCGTTCCAAGATCTTTTACACGTCAATAATGCTACGAAGTTTCCACGCTAATGATCGGCAGATGAACAAATTAAATGAGTCCAAGGAGCCAATCGTCACGACAGGTACCCACTTTTACGGCCGTGGCAACTTGTGAATTTCTTGCGTGCCAATACACCAAGTATCTCAGCAAAACTTTGAAAGAAATCGACATCACGAACATCGGCGTATGCTCTGGACCCTCATAATTATAGTATTTCAATACTCATATGCAGGGACGCGCAGAGTCTCCAGGACTGGTTTTAGCTTGTTTGGCCCATGCCGGCGTGTGGTTGAACGTTTTCAACTTATTTTCAACTTAGTGCCTGACTATCCCGAGTATGGACAAGTATCGCTCTTTCGTTTCCTAATGGTCGATTTACACCTAAATTCAACTTTTATCGAAGGGCATCAACTATTTGAAAGTCGTTTCCATGGCTCCCACGTTGCACGTGGCTTTTCATTTGTTCTGTCAACCAGCGAGTTCAGACGACAGCGGGTTCGGCCCGAATAATATGCGTTTAAGGGATGCGTTTATCTGTTCGGATCTGGCCAGGTAACACTTTTCACTCCGAAGTCGGCTTACAAATGAAGTTTAGGATCTCACGAAATGGAGAAAAATATCTGACAACTCAAAATCGTTGCCACATTAAGTTAGAAGCTGACTGGCATTATATGATGGAAAGCTGGATTGAGTAGTGAATGAGCGACATAGGTGCATGTCAATCGTAGGACAATTATTAGACTATGGTCTTGGTCGATTGTCGTCTCGTGCATGCGACTCAAGTGTGAAAAACTCATGGTGCTATGACTTAGAGACAGGACAAGCGGTCATCTCGGATTCCATTGTCCATTCCCGAACAGCATCCACACGAATCAGGTTTGTTTGATTCGAACGCACGGCATTCACAATCGTGGTCATTTTCTGGTACTCGCTCGCAAGACAAAGCCTACGATGTGGTTGACTGACCGCAACGTTTCTGTAATTTCCAAACAACCGGACTCCCAGTTTCTGGATTTGTTTTTCCATCGTTTCATACACACCGGACTTGTGAATGAGCGACCCGATGGTGTCAAAAAACTGCAGAACACAGGCTTGAGATGGAAAAGCAAGTCCCTTGTAGACGAGCGCATAGGCGATAAATGAAAATAACACGTGTAAACGAGTGAGTGTGTTAATTTAACGGTGTTGCTGAGACGACACGAGACGGTGAACCTGCCTTATTCGTTGGACGTATCGCTGCAAGGGGGTATTTTGCTGTAGTTGATTGAGCTTCATCCAACTATTCCGGTGTCTTTAGATAGTGACGAGTTTTGAAGTTTCACTCGCCATGTCATCCTGCAATTACAGTCGGCCTCTACTGATCAACTGAGAAACACTTTGTAGCTATCTCGTCCCTTCTGCGAATCATCAACGGTGGGCGCCTGTCTGGAAGATTCGGACTTGTGACCTTCCGGTCGGCAGGAAAACGCTTTGCCTCGGGACAGCTAGCTGCTGGTCAGCAGTGTGATTAACATATGTGGATGTCCTTCAGTCACGCTCTTTACATTACGTGATCCGGTTTGACTGGCTCGTCGAACGGCAACTTTTTCTGGAGGGCGAATGGGATTTAGGGTTTTCGGAAAAGTTTGGTAACAACCGGTAGGTTTATTGCTGGGCAACGTTTCGCTTTTGACACAAAAGCTTCATCAGGCCAAGTAACTAGATTACGAGATTGGTCGAGATTCAAGGCGGAAGGAGAACCAATCAGCTAAGTCAAGCTAAATCTCTGTTGGGTATCGGTCGAGGGGTTTTTTGTGTTCGGTGGGTGACCAAGTTTTAGGCCGATGGGGAACCTACATGGATTTGGGTCCAGCCTAGGAAAATTACTGTAAAACCATTTAAAATGGCATCGAGAAACTGACTCATGAAAGGTGCTTCCCGTTTGGCAAAACGATTAAAGAAATCATCTACCGTAGAAAGGGAAAAGTCCTGTGCTACCCTACTTTGGGTTGCGAAACCACTAGAAGTAAACAGTTTGTTATATTCTTTTGTTGACTCTTAAGCAAGACTACTGGTAAATGAAGGAATTAAAACAAAACAACAACTCGAAAATGGTTTTCTTCCACAAATTGTGGTACAGCAAAGTTTTGCCTAGATATCCTATTTCAGGGTTTCAACCCTGCGCGTCATGGTCTCGGGTAAGATTCTTGTCCAAACAACAAAAATCTATTAATTGTAGTCAAGAATCGAGAGAGAAAAAACCGTGTTCCGCCTCGTAAATGCTACCAATTATTTCAGGCGGGCCAAATAGTTGGGCTCTCAAAAATGAAAAGTCTTCCCTACGGACCAATGGCTCCTCAAACTGTTCGAGCGGCCTTTTTCGATTTTGAAAAACGCCTTGCACCGATCAAGAAAACAGCCAAAAAGTTTCAAAATCAGTCCAAGTTTATTCCTCTGCTGAGTCTAAATTCTGGTGCCAAAGCTTTGTCAGATCAACTGACTGAATCATTCGCTTGGGCGAGTTATAAGGCAAATTGATGGCAACTGAACTGGGCCTAATATCAGGTTAAATCAATTCATACACTTCTCCCTCTGGATTGCTTATAATTTGGTAGCCCTCAGTATTACATCAGTTTTTTTTTCGATTCAGCAATGAATCACAAATTTTTACTGCTTATGGTTGGGTGGATGTTGACAGATAAATTTGTTCGTCATACAAGTGTTGTTTTTTCGTGTTTATATAATTGAATTATTTTAAAACATGACATTTCATGTTCTTGGTACCAGAGCGAATCACCCGTAGTATGCTGTTAGCGAAATTGTTCGCATCTTTTACGCGTCTTCCATCATGAAAGCAAACAATATCCGGGCAGATAATTCCGGTCTGTTTTCTGAATCGAAAATCCCCTAACAGTGCTCCTCTGTCTGTCAGCCCGCTCAGAAACAACATTTCTAATACTACCCTGTTGATTGTGTGGGCCAGGTCATTTGTCCGGCTTTGCGGAGGTTTTCAATGAAAATGAAAGTCCCTGGCAGACTGAGCAAACTGTTCTCTAAGTATATGTATTCGACTGGACAAAATTCAGTTGGCACTGACCTGCTGTTTGGCTTAGGAAGATAAATCCCCCTGAAAACCCTGGTTATATTAGACCAGGATTATCAGATTCACTCGTCTGAATAGTCCTTTTTCTGTTCTGGCGCAGTTGCTCCATTGAGTCCACACCAAAAGGGCTGAAACACTGCACTCGAGCTTCGCTCATATTGGAGCTCATCATCGATGCATATCCTTGCCGTACCGGGATTCGAACTCCGGATATCTGACATTCTAAGCCAGATTGCTAACACTGGAGGAGAACTGCTTAAACGAGAGTGATGTGAACGTGAATTCCGCACATCCCACAACCACCTACAGATAAGTGAGATTCTGCAAATTAGAGGGTTCTCCAAGAGAGAGAGAGAGCTCTCGCTTGACGTTGCTGCATCGTAAGCAATGTGGGGGTACTAAAGCAGCCTGACAACCTCTTAATCACGTTGCTGGTTAACCACTCGTAACCGTTATTCTAATGACCAGACGGTTGCGAGTTCAAACCACCCTGGTCCCTTCAATGCCTTTTAAAGGCTGAGTACTTCATTGCTTTAGGACACTGGAGTATTTGGGACGTATGGGGTATGTGAGGCAGTGAACGAAGAGCTCTTCAAAGAATGTACAGAGTCCCTCGTGACTTTTCTGACGACTTTACTCCAAAGTATCTGGACTGAGGGAAGATTACCGACAGAATGGAGCGTCTCGACAGTAATACCCATATTCAAAAAGGTTGCAAGGGCATTGTGCGAAAACCACCTGGGCATCAGTCGAGTAGCCGTAGCTTTCAAGGTGCTCTCATGTTTTCCTACAGAGATTGATATACGATCAGGGACGTCAGATTCGTAAGAATCAAGTTGGCTTTCGCTGTGGCCAGGGTTGAATCGGTCATATCTTTGCTACAAGCGTTTGGACTGCGGCCCTCCTTCCGACGACCAGCACTGACCGCTTTATCGACCTCGGATCTGTTTTGGACGCCGTCGGTTGTCAGCAACTGTGGTAGTGTCTGCGCTGAAGGACGTCACCTCTAAATTCTTCTCTTATAAAGGTTCTATATTCCTCATCCTTTAGACGCTTAGGTGTTTACGGCAGATTCTGTCTTGAGTTCACCACATCCAGTGTTGTCAGGCAAGAGCGTCCTCTGTCGTCGTCGTCTCTCTCTAACTTCGTAAACCTTCTTCACCTGCCTCTAACACCCCGGGGGTCGAGATACCCCAGGACGTTCGCTCACGGACATTCAGTAGGCTGATGACATTGTTCTCCTTGGAGCAGACTTCCAGAACTAAAAACTACTTTAAATAACTTGAATAAATAACTTAAATACCTTGAACAGTTCGGTATGCACCTCGCACCTGTAAAGTGTAAAGTGTTGCTGCAAGATTGTGTGGGGACAAACGCATACCTAATAGTTGCAGGTGGACCGGTTGATCTAATGGATGATTTCGTCTTTCTGGGCGGCTGCGCAAGTCCCGCCGACTGGCGAAAGACGAAATCATTTTCCGAATTTGGAAGACCACAGCGGCGTCTTCCGACCCCCGGTGTTTGTGGCGCCGATGTGGCCTGAGCTTGACTGTCAAGGACCGAGTGTACAACGCAGTTGTCCGAGAGGGAGACGTGGCCGCTGTGTATGAAAGAACTTCGGGGACTTTCCGTTTCTGACCATCGGTGCCCCCGAAGCATTATGCGAGTCTCGTGGGGACAGCAGATCAGTAATACTGAATTAAACCAGCTGGTTTTCGGAGAAGTTCATTTCCCTCGATAGATGAACGAGTCACAATCCACAAACTATGTTTGTTAGGTCATGTGCTTCGTTTACTTCTTATAACTCCCTTCACCCAGCCTTGTTTGAAATGGGGGAGAACGAGAGGTGGTCTGCCCATAACTTAACAAAGAAGTATAATAGTCCTTACCAGTCATGTTGATAATTGCCATCTTCCCGGATGAAAGCCGTGAGGTGATGGTTAGTGAGCCTGATGGATGTGGCTGTATGACGCAGCCAATGGCGGTCTTGCATCAAAGCTATCGCCTTCACTGCGTAGTTCATAACTCCTGGCAAACCGGACAATGAACGAAAAGAACCATCGTCTCTAACGCGACGCTCTTGTTCCCTTATTCTCCTTATCCTCGGCGAATGAAGCTGTAGCAGCCGAAGCCACTGCGCTTTGATGCACGGTTTGTGAGCTGAAAGATGGACTTGAATTGAACTGAACTCGAGTGTTCTCTGGTGAACCTAGCATACTGTGCAACAGTGCGATCTGTCAAAAATATGGTATAAAATGAAGCACCAACGGAACACGTTCGTCTTCTCAAGATGTTAATGGTTGAGTCCGGACTGAACTTGTCCTGTGAGATATACAGTTGGACTTGAAAAACTGTTTATTCACCGGGAACTGACAGCAGGAATAAACACTACATTTAAAAGTAAACCTATTTGATAGACTCGTATGTTTAACAAATGATAGTAGTTTAAACTATAGCAGCCCAGACGGTTTTCTCCTCATTCTAGTTGAGGACAAATATGATTAGTTTGTGAGACGTGTCTTGTAGTAACCTAGTTTTTACAAATGGTCGCAGTGTGTTCACAACAGGTGAGGTGCGGAACAATCGCTTCGCGTGCCAATTTACTGTTAACGAAAGGAGTAAGAGGCAATATTCAAACGAACTAGTTTGGTTGAGCAAACATTTCCTGTACTCCCAGCTGGAGCCACTTTTCTGCCCCAGTCATTTGATTAGTGGATGTTTTCTACTGCGTGATTTTCTATCTAAAGAACATTGATTGAAAAAAACGGACCGACAAAAATCGCTGTCTCATGTGGTGTTTTCTATCTAAGACGGTTTTGCCCAAGGTCGACTCACCGCTGTTCATCACTCAGTGCTTTAACGAACCAGACAGCCTCCATTTTCATTCTCTGAATAATGAGAAACACATTCCCAAAAGCAATTCGCCAGTCAGTTTTGGGGCTTAGTCACAACCGCTTTTATCCGTTGTTTTTGCATGCTATTCGCATAAGTTAACACACTGCGACAAGGTGTAGTTTCATGAGAGAAACACACAAAGATTTTGGCTGTGGTTCAATAATTTGACTGTAAGTAGCCAGAAATGAAGAATCTACCGTTGTAAGTTGGTATGCACACACGGGCAGTTTGTTGTGAACGATTCGAATATCAGCTGTTGTTCAGTTTCATGTCCTTTCCTGCCTTTGCGGAATAATTAGATTTACCAATTGCGGCTAACTTCATTATTTGCTGGACAAACCAATACAGGGTTCTCCAGTTGCGAGGCTTCGTTCGAGGCAACTGGCACGTCTTTTTGGGTGGTATTTTCATGTGACAAGAACACATTACGGGTGGTATAGAAAGAATATGATGCTTAGCATTGGGAATCAAATTGCCTACCCAAGCCATTATACCAAAATTGACTGAGACACGGAATACCACAAACGAATAAATCGGTGAAACCTCAAGAATCGTAACGGATCGGTATGACAACGAAATGCGTGCACTACTACCATCCTTAGTGCATATGTAGCTGGTAGACGTCTACTGAAATAAGCTGTTTGAAGTAACCGGCCCGATTGAAAAAAAACTTGAGCCCAGTTGTTATTCGGGGGCGAGATGGCCTAAGTGGTTAGAGCGCGAATTTACTGACCGGAAGGTTCGTGGTTCGAACCCGACCTCTGCATCTCGACTTCCCCTGTCTAGGCTTGGGCAACCTGGCAGTATCCCAGCCCTCGTGCTTCCCTCGGGTGGCATGGCAGCTAGGCACCGGAAGGGTGCTACAGCTGAACGTTTTTAGTTATTATTCAACTAGAAAAAAATCTATATTGATTGAATGACACTGCAGTACAAACCTTTTAAGTAATTACCAGTGGGACCTGTCAAAGATGATCCCTCTATGGGATTGCGGGTCGTCGCTGGCATTTCCACAGCGAATAAAATATACCTTTGACAAAAGGTTCTTTCTACCTAACAACCTTTCGTGTACCGACTGTCACTCTAACAGGTACACGTGGCTGTGAACGGTCACTGCGGGCCTGAAACTGTCGTCCCTCCATAATATGACCACCTTTCAATCGTGAGCGCATTCGCTCGGCTTTTTTGAATGCAAACTAGAGAATTGTTGTATGATACTCATGCATGTTCTCTGTTTTCTCAGTTCATTTAGCTCAGTCATTAGAAGGGAGCATACTCACCGTATAAGTGGAAAAGGAAACAGATCGACCATCGGCGAGCGTTATGTTAAGGCGTTTTCTTCGGAGAGAACGTGGGTGGTGTTGTTTTATTGTACAAGGTGGAATATATACTTCAGCTTCGTCAGGAAGCAATTAAACTGGTAAACTTGGGAGTCCAAGTTACATGAGCCTACTGAAGACATCAGGAGCCTTCCGCACCCATATAAGGCGGAATTTTCAGCATCCACAGTTTTGGCGGATATACCATGAGGTGCGTATGCGGCATGAGATAAGGAGTAACTTAAATTGAATTGAATTGAATAATTGTAACCAAAATGTATGCACTGACCAGAGAGCCATCTGTTTCTAATGAAGCCTGTTGGAAAATCGTCTAATCGCTCTATCTTCAACTGTTCTGATGAAACCGATGTGAGGAATATTTGTTCCATGCAGCTGTCCTTCCACTTAAGGGTGGCACAAGCCCTCAAACGATGCCACTTCTGGTTGGTTCCTTGAAGTACCGCACTTGATAAGCTGACTCCCGTCCACGCTTTGGGCAACGCACCTGGTGAACTGGAATAAGATAAACAAATATCTTGTCGGAACATCTTCTGTTTGAAGGAGTGGCTAATATCCCCCGACTTTCGGATAACTCTGTGCAGGTCTAACTCGTGAATCGTGGTTTTGTACATTCTTTACATGTTTGACGTACTGTAGGCAACAATCGCCTCTAGCGAGACTAAATATAAGAAAAGATACTATCCTGATTTACCGTGCATTCCTCTGGACAAGAGGCCACCCCTATAAAGGAGCCGGACATTATTTCCTTGTTGGAAGTATGTCTTTGGGTAGGGCAGTGTAGTTATCTTCAGTTCCAGAATAATCTGAAAGAACGATAAGACCAACCTATTGGTACGCATCATAAATTTGGAATTTCAATGCTTGCTGTCTTTTTTACGTGCAGTTGAGATAACAGCGATCAAAGCTATTTGTGGAGACGACTCCTTTACCATCAAAATCCGAACAAAAGCTGACGAATTACTGACGCTACTTCTTCGTACCGACCGAAGTACGGTCGGTCACTGTGATGTAAACAGTCGCCACTTCCTTTCGGGCCGAAGGGAATGGCATTTTAGTATACTCTAGTGTCTCTGATGCTTGGTTTGTCAAAACACCCCTGTTTATGTAGACCGGTATCTGTGGTGTCGTTGGTAGACAGGACTCGCTGTCATCCGGGCATGTACCATCACTATGGATGCGATTAAAGGCTAGGATACGGACTAGCTATTGTGAGTAAGAGGAGAAACTTGGGGTCAGAGTGAGGGTAGGGTCCTTTTTAGAAAAAAATCTGAGATCGCTAGCTAATGGGGAAACAGCAAAGTTAAAGTGTGCGAAAGGAGCGAAAGGAGAGTTGCTCATTTAGAAGGGTGGTCTGATTTATGGTATGTACAACGGTTTAACATGAGCCCAACTACCTTCCAGTCAGGACTTTAGCTACACAGAGAGCACATCCTTCTCCGGACTGTTTTTGTTACAAATGCTTGTTCACGACATCATGCAGGCTCGATAACAAACGACCGTCCTAATCAGTCTATGCGAGTTTTTCAAACATAAGTGATCCACGTAATAGACTGAAGTCGGACACGTTTGGGGAATCTTTTGCCTCAGTAGAATGACAGGTACTTATGGGAAAGAAATGAAGGTTGGCATTGGACGATGTAGTATTTTGTGAGGCGTACTTTTATTTAGTACATCCAACCGTCAAACTTATTTGGGGCATTTGATCTCTTGATCGCTTTGGCTGAAAACCTAAACGGAGTCACTTGATGAACCATTTGTAGCTTGTTTACCTCACAGTGACATAAATTCATCATTTCTTGTGAATGCCACAGAACTGGTAATGGCGCATGAGAGAGGTCAAAGTTTCGAGGAGTTGGTAACCAACTAAACGAACAGGTTGGACCCAAACTTCTGGTGTTAATACTGTTGGCTCCTGCTTCTGTTATCTTTATTCTCTTTAATATGGATATTAATCAGCAATTCGCCCCAGAAGAATATTGGAGGAACTTAAACGATATGACTGGAAATGTGTAAGAACTACTCTAAATTCAAACAGGTCACTCTGTTCAGCGTAGGCCTCTTGTCTTTTGCTTTGTATGGAGTAATCAATAACGGTCAGATAAATTAAACGCCTGCTAATCTGCAGCTGATCGATTTTCTACTTATCCGCAGATGAATGAGAACGGGGACAAATCAAACAACTAAAATTAGGTGGGATTCACTTGGCGGCACCACGGACACCTCACGAATATCGCACAAATTTCTTGAAAGCGGTCTTTGACCACGTTTCCCGGTAACCCCATATCGGTTGGTTTCCCTGAGTGGCCTTACCTTAAAGCAGGACCGAATCACTGTTCTGTTCTAATATAATGCCCAATGTGCTCGGGGCAACAGACAATCGTCTACAGGAGTGTGGAACGACCAAAGTAAACCCGCGCCTAAGATGCAGTTACATTCAAAGGAACAAAAAACTCACACTTTTCAATTGAGTAAACAGCCTTAAGGACAACCAAAATGTCTGCTTCACGAAGATGCTTTCTCGTAGAAGGGATGACTAATCTCAACTGTACCACACGCTCTCTGCGCTGGGGTTCCAGTTGTGTTTGGGTTTATCAAACGATATTTATGAGTGTGTGATAGGACAGTTTATTTTGTCTGGAACACATGTATCAGATATTGAGTGGTCATTCACATACGTGGGGCAGACATACTGATGTAACGTGGTGAGCTTGTGTTGTGCTCGTCAGCTTTTGCAATTTCGTCATTTTCGAATCAGTAGTAGTAATGTGTGTACTTTCCGTGCTGGACCATCGGTCGAGCCAAATCTAGTCCAGCCGCGGAGAGCCCGTTGACGTTGCGGGTGGGCATTAACAGTGTGACAATAACCGTTCAACTTATACGGATTGAGCCAATGGCTTGAGGCATTTTTCGTCGTGATGTATTCTGCTCCCTTTTGGGCAGTTGACCATTCATTTAAGGATTGTGAAAGTCTGTCCTTGGGCCTTCAAGGTTCGTCTTCTTAAGACAAGGAATTCGTGAGGGAGAGTTCGTGTCATGGAAATTATTTGCTCTTTACGATGACGCTTTCACCTGAAAATTTCCTCGCCTAGAAAGAACTGGCCTGTAACATTCAGTAATTCGAAATGATATGCACAAGTATAGACGTAATGCACTACGCATAAGGTTGCTCAAAATTCCTCAGCGAGCTTATGAGTGGTGTATTACGTCTATACATGTATCGCGATATCTCGAATATCGTAGCAACTGGAACGTGAGGCGGCCTGGTGCAACACATTCAGTTGCATGGAAACATCAGAAACGAGAGATTCAGCTGAGTTCCAGATCAGTCTCTCGCAAGATCAAATTTGTTTGCAAATGAGTGTATTTCGCTGACATTCACAAGTCTTTTGCGATCACACAAGAAAGCAAGCGTAGATGATCGATTTATGAAAAAGTGCGTCACTTCAAACTTTTATCTAAAGGTTCAGTGGATTGGATGGCTAAAAAGCGTATTAATACTAGGTTTGTACCAATTTGTCATGGTGATGAGGGAGTATGATATTTTCGGTGCCCTTGGATGAAGTTGAAAGATGTTGTCATGTACCTATTGTCAAACGTCGATGCACTGTTGATACCACAACACCTAGGACTGGAGCACACACCCGAACTGTGTGCGACACAAGCTGAGAAAGATGCAAGGGTGATAAGAACATGATATTGTGTCCTCGTGCGAATGAGATTTGTTTATTTGCTCAAGGTTGTGCTGCTGCTGTTAACAACACCAATAACCTTTGAATTGACACTGTTTACAACGTCGTCATATGCGAAATCGGTCTCATCTGCTTACAGAGCGGTAAAGCTCAACGGCGCTCGGCTTCGAATTCAATCAGCCCTGTTGCAGTCCGTATGGACACCGTGAGCATTTTCCGTGGGGTCAGCAGTTAGTAGCTGAGTTATTTTCTGGGCTCCCAACATTTTTCCTCCAGGTGAAAAATCCATGAGAGCTATCCTGAACAACTAAAAACAGATGAACACACCCAGACAGGTGAGCTTGGTCCCTGGAAAGGCACAAACTTATCGTAAGGAATATTTTTCCGGTACGTCAAAACGACCTCTTACTTAGAGATATCGCTTGCATCGAGGTTCAACCGAAAAAAACAAGGCGAGGATAAGGTGGAACAATAGAAACCTGCTAATTTCAACTCCACGATTTTAAATACGAGTTCCGAAACGACCACATGCAAATTGATATATTGTTAGCATTCCGTAAACAAAAAATAAAATAAATAGGCTTGTTTACGTTTTTCCATAGAATTGTGGCCGCCGCCTTATATACCAGGGATTGGCGTTTTTTAGAGTAAGTCGGAGCACAGGTAATCACATCAGAATGTACGCACAACTGACAGGCTTTAATACCCTCCACACGGTGATGGTTACCGCAAAGCTCGAGTAAACTCTTGATGTGTGAGTCGTCAATTGAATCCTTGGCACACTGTGGGTTCGAGATAGCTCGGTGATTAAGGCGTCAACCTAATGACCGACAGGTCCGTGGTTCCAGTTCTAACCTCAGCATCTTGACTGCTCCTGTCTAGGTTTGGGCAGCTTGAAGCCCTGGCGTCTCCGTCAGTTGGTGTGGCAGCTGGGCACCGAAAGGGTGTTACAGCTGGACGATTGTTGTTTGACTGATGGCCTGGCCTGTGACCGCAAAACTAGCATTCAGTTCATTGTTGATGGCCAGTCTACTTCGGCCATTCCCATCTATCTCATACCTAATGCCTACAAGTTCCAATTCATTCCCGTTCTCGCCTCTTTATTTTCGTGATCACTGATAGTGAAAATTATTCGAACAAAAACAGGATTAGCAGTTTCGTCAGAGACGCATCTCAAAGACCAGTTAAGCCGCCCAATTACCTATGGGATAGCAACACAAAATTTGAGAGAAAATAGCCCGAATAAACTGTTTTTTCATTATCTCCTTTAACTCTCCTATCTGTATGTGAAAATATAACCCATTTCAGGAACTTATACTGTACCACTGTTCAATGGCTGAATTGAAACAGCCCTGTTTGGACATAAACTGTTGTCTGATTTGATATTGAGGATAACGTTGGTAGCTCAGATAGCCCAGATTGTTGTTGGTTTGTTCGCCGAGCTGGGCAGTTTGGCTGCAAATGTTTCCTCACCAGTCGAGGTGAAATCATCAGTGCGTTGTTAGGGAGCGTAGCGATGGGTCAGTCATTGTGCACAACCACTTTCGAATAGGCTCTGGAGCGTTCAGGTAGAACGTGTGTATCAAGCCACAGTGCGGGCTGTCTGGTTGTATGGCTGTGAGACTTAGCCTATTCGAGCGGCGGAACTGAGACGCTTTCAGGTGTTCGACAATCGTTGTCTCAGAACCATAGCTCGTGTGGGTTGGTGTCGGCGTATCCGTAAGGAGGCAATTAGAAAGCGAGTTTCCGGTTGTGCAACGGGTGCTTCCATTGAAGAATGTGTCCAGCACCAGAAGCTGCGTTGGTTGGAAGATGTGTTGCGCATGCCTAACCATCGTTTGCCGAAGAGAGTGCTGTTTTCCATGCCCAATTCAGAGTGGCGTAAGCAGAGAGGTGGCCAACCCTTGACCTGGCAGAAGGGTATGAAAAAAATTACGAAACACTTGGGTGTTGTCGGTGCTACTCGCCTTCCAGGATGGGGACCGCGTGATCCCCAGTGCGCCTGGTTGGAGACGCTGCAAGATATGGCTGCCAACCGATGTTAGTGGCGATCTTGTTGTCAGTTTCTATCCAGATTGCCTGAATGAGTGTTTGGAGGTGTAGGCACCTCGGAATGATTGTAGTAAGGCAGCACTATGTCCCCATCCCCGTCCATCTACATTCTTTTCTTCACAATAAGGCTTTCAAATAAATCATGGTTGTACTGCAGCGAAGCATCGGTGTTGAATACTGATGTCATGCTGTCGATGTTGATGATGATGACGGTGATGATGATGAAATGCACCAGTTTTACTAAATCAGTTTTGTTCTCTTTCTCTGTTAAAGTGGCTGATAACAATCAAGGGTGTTAAGGCATGCACATTTATTCGAGTCCACTGTTCTCCCAATATATTTTGTACCGTTAAACCGAAAAGTCGGTGACTGAGAGCCTGTCTAAACCTGACTAGTCTAACAAATGCCTGACTTACACATGACTGAAAGTCACTTCGTTTCGCCACGAACACTTTCTCTCTGTTTCAGCCGCATTTTGGCACCGCATCGACATGTTGTTCGTGTAATAGTCAGTGCCATATTCATCATGGAAACTTCCTTGGGATCCACAGCACTAATATAGTCCAACAGATGCTGATATTCACTTCTTAGATGTGCCAAGTTTGGCGATGGATGCCCGTCCAAAACTCAAACACTTATTAGCGATGGCACGCTTCATAGTCTCACACATCGTATGTAGACGTCGGCCACCAATGTCGGACTGTCCGACTACTCATAAGGTTGCTGAACACGATTCGACAGCCTACGACCGGTTTCGTCCTTCTTGGGGTCCATCAGTTGACGAAACCTGACAACTGTTCGAAGGGCTCTTGTTTTTGTAGCTTACGTGTGAGATAACATAATGGTTTCCAGTAGAAAATAACCTCTCTTCTCTCTGTGGCCATTAGCGCGCATCATTTTCGAATTTAAAATGCTTTGCTCCCGATCCGTAATCTACGGGCTGATTCTCTTTTTTCGAGACTGTCTTATTGGAACCAACGACTGAGAAGCCTGGTGCATTTTAGTGTGGAGGCTGATTTGGCCCGAGGATGCAAACAGTGCGGCATATTAATCTTAGTTCTAAGGCTTTAGAGCACCACAGGCGCATTTGACGATGCACTGAACGCTTATTCTCTCAATTTTTTCGACCGTATTTGATAATGTGTGCCTGGCTACGATCCGAAACGGGTTGGCTGATCAACGATGTTTTTTTTCCACCGGACACCGGTGAATTGTAGATAGACAACAAGCGGTTTGTGCGGGCCAGGTGTGGTGCGTGACAATTTAAACCTGTGGAAATGAGATAGGTGGACAAAAGCGCAGAGGCAAGCACGGAATAGTACAGAACAGAATTCGGCCCTTAAAATAGGGACACATCTTGTTTGCTGATACCGAGTTTCAATAATACTCGAAACAATACTTTATGTGGATAATATAACTTATTAATGTACCAAAGACTTTGCACGTGAAATAAACTGGTAAAGATAAGGTTTATTGCCATTTTCGAAGGCATATCCACACTGAAAATGTCAATCAGACATTGGGGCACAAGTGGTTATATTTGTATCCCTGAGTAAACTACATCGTCGTTTTTGTCACTCGTTCGTTAAGTAGAAAGGCCTGTTCGGAAGCCTAAGACTGGAGATAACAGTTGTTTTTAGCTGAAAATTACACACGTCCCAAATTGCATTTGTATGTCAGCTTGGAGAATGCTCAAATATAAAATACGGAGTTCGGTTCAAAATTGATTTTTTACGGAATCTTTTGTGACATGCGAATCTCATTTGGAAGAATGATCTTAACGACATGATACGCGGAGAAAGTTCTGAAAGGAGCAGTAGCTATTTTGACCCCTCCCCCATTTAGGCGGAACATCCATGAAACCGATTAAAATAAGTCCGCTTTTCAAGTCAATTGTAGGTGTCGGCCGTATTTTTACAATTGATATTCACATCACTCTCGCTTGAACATTCCATTGTCTCACCGGAGGTTTGCCGAACAGTTTTTCATTACCCCATCGTGTGACCTTGAGAGGAACGAAACTGTGAAAATAAACGTACTGACCCGTCCGTGTGGGTCTGTTACATACTGATCAATGTATTGACCCGTCTTGCATTTTTGTCGGTTACGTCAGGGAAGGACAACTGTTCCTAATGTGTAAAACTGTCTGGATGGGCTGTATGTAGTATGAAGGCACAAGTGGTTAAATTAACACACTGTATATGAATATCACCGAGGTATTTACAGCAATAAACAATGAATCCTACCTTGCTGGGCTTTACCAGCTCAGATGTGCGAAGAGTCCATTGCCAATATTCATTTGTCTGTTGAATTGTTCAGTGAATAGGAATTAATCGATAGACGTGTAAAGCAAAACTGGTTCTGTAATTCTCACAGGAGGTAAGGCTGGCGAGACTTCCAGTGATATCATATATATATATATATATATATATATAGTACAGTCTTCAAGACCAAGACTTTTGTGGAACGATGAAATGAGCGTTCGCAAATTCATATCCCCATTTTTGCTATGGTCAATAGGATTGAATGAATTATGCGTAGCTTGTTCTTAGACCATTCGATATTGATCAATCTTGTTTGAAATGTCCCATCACCTGACCAGATTTGCCAAAACAAACCGACTCTTGCCTTTTCTCTGTCCGCCTGATGACTGGAAAACTGTCTTTGCTAAACAACACTAACTTACCGTGGGAATGAGTCGTTCAAAAAGCAAAAAGTAATCAAGCTGCTGCGGGCACCTGAGACATCACATGCCAGGACACGTCTACGGTGATGTTTACCATGGGTAACCTTACTGGATAATCGGTTCAGTATGCGCTGCTTTGCGTGTAGAGACACTGCCTCCAAAAAACTCCATCTATGTGATCTATTTATGTAATATCAGCTGATTCATTGCTGTAGGAATTATGTGGATTTTTTGTTTTTAAAAAAGGGTTATTTCACTGTACTGTACTGACAAATGCGACTGTTCCAAAAATTGTAAATCTGTCTGCACAGATAAATGCTCCCAATTGACGAACGGCAGGTCAGAATGTATCGCGGACCGGTAGTTTTTTCGGATGATAAAGATCGATTAATTGAAAAACCGTGTATTGGCGTACTTGCTTAGAAAGCGGTTGAATCCGATGGGCAGTATGGCATTGAAAATCTATTTGGATGACTTATGTTGGTGTTTAATGAGGGGGTACTGCCCAAACAGGAGTTCACAAATATCCTACGTAGTTTTAATAAACTGACAAATACTGTGGGGTCAACTAGATCATTTGTAAAAACTGCGGTAGATTCCTTTAGAGTTTTCATTGGTGTTCAAATACTCGAACATCAAAAGCCTGCCTACTAGTCAACTCTTTTTTTAATGACTTTAAATATGTTTCGAACCAGACAGAATTACAACCTTTATGTAACCATTCTGTGTTTCTATTTTCACAGCTTGAGTTTTTTCGCCCAGGTGTTTTTAAAATGTGAGCTTAACGTGCGGAACACAACAGTTGGGTCTTGCACATGGGTCCTCAGACAATATGACCCAAATTGTCCCTGGACGAACTGCTACGAATTCAGTCAAGTTTCTTCTCCTTATTGGACATGCTTAGACAAGTTCAACTAGAGGATTGACTGTGCCTCCCCCACCCAATAAGTCTTGGGATAAATGCAAGGATGTTAATTTTACAAGTGTACTACAATATCAAATGTCCTCTCATTAAGTCTTCGCGTTTTAGGAGAAAAAAACAATGTCGCCTGCGCACCTGTTTCTCATGGGTGCTGGATTCTAGTAGCAGCGTAAAAACAAATACATCTGTGCACACTCTTGTTTAGGGTGGTTCAGGAAGACTACCGGCACTACTGAGGATTGAACTGCAACGTAATTTTTGAGTGGATTATCGTGTAGGAAACGTCCGTGGGAACCGCCCACCGGTAGGGCAGGGATAAACGCATGCAACTATATTGGTTCTGAAAAACATTCACATTGTGCAAACTGCCGGACGGGAAATTTGCACGCCTGTAGTAGTCTACTGAGGCTAAATGCTGTAAATCAACAATAGCCTAGTGATAGATTACAATAGATATGCGTGTCGGGGTATCAGTCGAGAAGTCGCTCTCGGTTGAGATTCATTTTGCATGTGCAGGTAGTCTATAATTCGCAAAACAAAATCGGCGTGTGCTCGGAAACCAAGAAGCAATGTGACACTGTGCGGTCCTTGCTGGGCGGCATCGGCTATGAGCATTTAACAAAACACGAGGGGAGATTCTAGCTAGCAGCCTTCGGCTGAGAGTCTGGAATTTTTTTACGTTTGAAGATTCAGGAGGTTGGATTGCGGTGTGAGTAAATTGGGTGCACACAAAGTGTAGAGTTGCCTACATTTATCAGCAGTGGTTCACATGAGGTGACCTGCTGTTGACTGACCCCTTGTGACAAATTTTCAAGAGCTAAACTGTTTGATTTACTGGTCATTCCTCTTTCTTTTCACACTAGGCCTTGACTAACGAGGAATGTGCTATGGGTTTTCCTTTGAAGCGGCTTCACCCCGTACATGCCCGTCTTGAGCGCACCATTACGGTGAGGTGATCAAACAGGCGCGCAGTAATGATGATCCACAGCAGGGAAAAATGGCTTCTCATTAATTTTGGCGTGCAACGATTAAAATTCACAGGATGAAGTCCGAAACTCTAACCTTCAACTTATCCCAGTTTCTATAGAACTAATGTATATAGGTGTGTTTGGCTGTGAAGGACTTTCCCAACACACTGATTTCTAGCTGGTATTTGTTCTGGATTGCTTCCAAGAAAAGAGGAATAAATATTTGATTTTCGAGCGAGATGGTCCAGTGGTTAGAGCGCAAATTTGCTGATCGGAAGGTCCGTGGTTCAATTTCGACCTCTACATCTCGTCTTTTCCTGTCTAGGATTGGGCAACCTGGCAGAATCCCTGCCCTCGTGCTTCCTTCGGATGGCATGGCAGCTAGGCCCCGGAATGGTGCTACAGCTGAACCATTATCGATTTTTTATTCTTTATTTATTTTTCGAGCAAGTCTCATGTTACCTGATAGTGTAAGTCGCATGGAAATGTTCATCTCTGTCGAGTTTTGCATTGCCTTAAAAAAGTAAATTAATTGCCTGTAACTGTGCTGGTATGGTAACCCCTGAATTCTTCGGTCGGCACCCACACACCTGCCGATGTATTGATCGATTCGTTCTGTGGTCCACTGCCCTTTTCATTGCCATTCTTTCAGGTATGCCAGATCTTCTCCTTAGCTCATTGCTGAATTTTTCACTTTCATCGCTTTCTGTTAGACCCCCCCACTAGCCATTTCCTGCACTCCGAGCTGGTTCCGTTTGGCCAAGTAGTTGCTCGTCATCTGAACAGACTGTGTGGAGTAAAACTTTTATTTCTCGGAAGTGAAATTCCATACTCCCACCGCACTCCGTCGCATATGGTAATTTTTTTTATCTCGTTGCCTCCCATTTCTCCTCTCATCTGTACTTACATTCCGCGCTGACCATTCGACTGTGGTTATCAGCCTTGTTGCTCTTTTAACAGGACCAGGTTTGAGACGAGAACAACTTGGCCTTTGAAATAATTTTTTTCGGCATTCTATTTCATCATTCCGACCGTCTTATTCGACTGTTCAACGGGAGTCCTCAGGATATTGTGAGATCGCGAACTTACCGGCAATGACGTCCAAACTGATTGCTTGTCGCTCGACCAATCTCTCAGAAGTTGAGTTGCCAAATTCGGTACGGAACTAGCCGGCGGTAAAATTAGAGGTAAAACTGTATCGATTACCTAGCCAGCTAATGTTCGACAAATCGGTTTGGTCGGCGCCGATCCTGGTTACATTACTTAACACGTGTAGGCTAAACTGTCGCCCAGATTTTGCAGCGCGACGAACAAGCATTCTAACATGTGATGTGCCTGACAACCTCTTATAATAAGTCGGTTGCGTATCCGGCTGGCTTCGGGACCTGAATGACTGATGAGGTAACTTACCTGTATCCACTTTGGGTAATATTCGGATGACCGAATACATGGTCGGCACATATGTGCCTATCATGTCGAATCTAATTGCTGACATTACCTAGGATGTTCACCGTGAGGTTCAACTAGTCTTGGGTAAGATCTGTACTTTTGAAAACCTCGTGGTTGAATTCATCGGCCATCGATTGCCAAACCCCCGTCAAACTTGCGTGTGCACGTCAAGCACGAGGCTCAGAAATTACACTCAAAACTCCATTCGGTCAAAAGCACCGAAAGTTCCTGAGAAACTGAAAGCTGGTGATGAGACAATTGCTTGGCCAACTGTCCGTTGTCTTCCAAACCTCGCTGATTAATTGGGTAAAGGAAAGCCAGGACATTTTTTCTCGTTGAGAATAAAAACAGGCGCAAAAATATAGTATTAATGAGTTAGATGAGTGACTTGTCTTGATATGATCCAAGCATGGAGGCGTCACTTGCACCGACTAAGACCGTATTGTTTTACCAGCACGACTGAACCTGGAGAAAAATTAGGAAAAATCTGTGATCAACCCATCTCACTTTGATCACACAGTCAATAATGCCCCCACTTAGTTGGCAGTTTTGAACCGACTGAATGGCTTTGTTTCAACGGTTGGTGGTGCCGGAACGTCAGTCTCACAAAAATACCTGGACGTATTTTGGGACAAACTGTAGAAGTGTCGATTCATCGAAACTTTAACGCCCAAGGATTGAACGCCTTATGCGTCAGCAATATAGACCAATAAATCTAGTGAATTAATCCCATCAAACTCTGGTAAGACAATGTGTCTAAATATTGGTAGTTCGAAAACCGCCAAACCCGTGACACACGTGCAATCACCAGTGGTGACACCTGTAGCGTACCGATGTAGGTCACATAGCTGTTGATCCTCACAGTAAATATGCAGACGAAAGTAACGGGAAATGTTGGCTTGAGAGTTCATTTCCTTCGGAATTACATGACTATAAAGTCACCACCGTAAAGGACATCACCGTCAGTGTCAGTCATTGAAGTTGGCATGGGCGGGATGGGAATAAGTTCTACAAAAGCTGTACCAAGCCGACAGAAGTTCTCATCATTTTATGATGGTTTGAATACTGTCCAGACCATGCAACGGTTCATATTCAAGAGACGACTACAGCTAGAGTCACAACGGTACCGAGTCTAGAATGTTAACCAGGTCGTACATCGGAATTCCTGAAAGTGGTGCTAAACCGGACACTACGTGCGACGTACAATGAAGGTTCTGAAGCTGGTGAAAATTAAGACTAAATGAGGTATCACGACCAGACTGGTCATCAAAGAGATGGAAACCGCAAAACAGCAGTTTAATAGACTTGCGCCCCAAAAGTCTGACAGGTAGCCTAGAGAGTCACCTATCACAAAGGATCTTGATTGAAAAGGGCTGAAAACCAAGCAAATGAGATGGCAGTTTCATTTACCACATTATCTGGCACTTGGGTCAGCCATGGGACCGCTGTTAGGCTATGACTGGTTTAAATCAAACAGTTTTTCCTTTTCGGAATTCAACCCAAAGCCGAGTACGGTCAGCATTATGATAAATGATCGAGTTTCTCTCTCACTACTTTAACAGAGCTGACATGTGACACACTGCTAACCCTAGTCGCACTCTTCTTCGGAAGATTACTCAGTTTTGTGTTTCTTTGGCGAGAAGTATCACGACAATTTTGATGCTTGTCCGGTAATATCCGGCCCTTGGTGTGAGCCACTGATGCCCATTGATACGTCTCTGTGTACAGGGGGTCGTCCATTACTCTCATGAAATGACATATGGCACATCTGTGTTTAGCTGTCACTCCCGCACAAATTGACTTGTCCTGTGTATTTTGATATGATGGAATCGAAAAACACCACACATTCTGCCGAAGCCTGTCCGCATATCCCTTCGGCTTACCACAGTGGAGTAGATCGGAGAGCCATGACAGCTGCTCTCATTGTGCACGCGAACAATCGACCGATAGGTTTTTGTTTATGTACACAACGGGAATCATGGCGGTCATAGGCAAAAACGTTTAATTACGTAGCTTGTTTTCCCCACAAAGATGCATTCCACTAAAGAAGCGTGCGACACCACCAGCAGGAACCAGCCGGATAACCGAATCGTTACAGTTGACAAGTCGTATGTGGCAATGAGTTCGGAAGAGGACAGCTGAGCGGAAGTTGTTCAATCGTCGCACAGAGACATCATTAATCGTCTGGATAAACAAGAAAGTCGAAACTGCTTTCGAGACGAAACTTTACCTTCACTTTTACGGCTTCCAACCTGCTTTGCAGCTATGCCTATGGGAAAATCTCAGCACGACAAAACAGCTCGGTTGTTCGGTGCGAGCAATTGCGGTAGTAACTTGTGAATCGCTGATAGAATCTCATTGCATGACGCGAAACGATACACTTTGAAATGGAGACAGAATGCTGAAGAATGTTCCGATCTTTTTTGATTCGGTGAAGAACAAAGATGAGCGGTGGATGTTATCTTTGACAGTGCATTTTTTCACAGCGAGCTGGAGGGTGTACTTGGTGACTGTAATGTATATATATATATGCTGTGCAGAGTGTCTTACTGTAGTTCATCAAGAAAAAGATGAGCCAGTGATATACAGCGAAACTTTCCGTTACCCCCAAGACGTCCTAATACACTGTGAATAACGCGTGCATTTCGTCGAACAAATGGACGCTGATGTGCCACTGGTGGCCACCAGTCACGGTAAACAGCAAATCACGTTCGTTCAATTTATCCACGTGGTTTGGATAAAAGGGATGTCTGAAACCATATATATCCTCAGTTTTGACAAATACCCGTCATTACAGATAGAAAATACTTCAGAATTCTTGAAGGTTGTACACGTAGAATGAAACGTACAAACTTGCTGGCTAGATTAATTGGAAGATGAAAAGATATCTTGTAAAAGACTACTGTCAGTGGTTACCCTCAACGCTCGGTTAATGCTCAGATGCTGGCGTTTCCTGAGACAGAGAAGAATCTACCATATCTAGTTCCACTTGTAGGTTTCGTTTTAGAGATATTATCTGTTTGATAAATCAACTTTCGCTCCACTGTTTTCTAGTTGCTAGTGAGTTCTGCTTTCAGTACTCTGTGAATGTCATGTTTTTCGAGATTCGAGATTACACGGATCAACTTATCGTTATTTTGACTCATGTGCGGAATACACTCGGGCGAGGTTTTTCAAACGAGCAGCTGAACGGATTGCACGCGCCCTTCAGTTTTGCACAGCCATATCAACTGGCAGAAACTGGTCCCGTTAATGGCTGCTCTCAGCATCAGCTTGCAGACACTTGAAACCAAATAGAAGAGGGCTATCAACCCAGTTCCCATGAAGATCACCGTATGATGAAGGTGATGTTTTGGTGTGATGAATGTGGAACGTTTTCAACCACGGGATGTCATTACTGACCCCATTTCTCACGAAACCTGAATGACAAAGGTTTCACCCGTTATGTATAAGTAAAGATTATGCGGTTGGTGATACTGTGTCTCGCCTGTTTTCAGGCAAATCGTACAGCAGATCGACCATTCAGAATCAAACGGCGTGATGTTCGGCCACTAACCAGAAGGTCACTGGCACAAACCCTTCCAGGAATTCGTTTAGTTGATTCCAGCCGATGATTCATGACAATGATGAAACAGGCTGTTTTCAGTTGTAGAGCGAAATCACCACTCGAATGCAGCTAGTGTTATAAAACGGACAGCTTGTCAGGTGATGTGTGTATGTGTTAAACTCGCCTTCGTCGTTAGCATTTTCCTGGAATATATTTATTCCTTGGATATGGTTCACCTACTTTTTTGTATTAAGCAAGACTGCACAAAGAGATCATGAGAATAACTAGCCAAACGGTTGTCCCGCATTCTCCTCATTAACTCAAGCAGGATACTCAACAATTAAAAAAAACGTTTGTAAAATTTCTGGTGGACCTATCGTGGATTCACTAGGGTGGAATCCGCAGACATTCTAGAACCAAGCCGAACATTGGAATTTATCTCCAGCAGATTATGGTCATACGATGTTTGAACCAAAAAGATCTGATACATTTTAACCGCACGCAAGGCTATAACGAAGCTTGTATGCTTCTGTGGAATAAGTGAGCACAGACTTGTGTAGATGACGTTGTGTCCAGTTACGATCGGACCGCATGAAAAAATTGCACGAAACTCAATAGTCAAACGTTCGCTGTCTTCGAAAATTTCTTCACTCTCTAAGGTGATCACATAAGTGGAGTTTGGATTGTTCAAGCCGCCCGAATGTTCAAGCTACTTGTATACAACCGGTAAGCAGATTTCCCCATAATTGTATCAGAATATAACATCACGTGCCACTTCATTACTGTACGACTGAATCAGGCGCCAAATAAGATGGCTGAGCTCGAACAAAATCAAGTTGATTGAATCACCTTCTCGCAGAATGAACTGTGAAATCAATAGACCCGCTGGTTCTGACTCTGTTGCCGCAAGCTCCCGCACCTGACGAAAGTGTCGGTCGATTGTTTCTGTTGTGCGGCCCGAGGTGTTGATAGGGATTATCCGAGTCGCACAAGTTCTAGTGTCTGCCTGATGGCTAGGACATTGAGATTGACACGTGTTAGTTGGTCGTCCACCTTGTTTGTATCAGTGCTCGGATTATGTTGGTGTGGCAAGCTCAATAAATCCTTACCCTCTTCCAGTTCGACCAAACACACGCATACCAACTTAGATGTGACGGGTAGAGTTGTTTGTGTATAGAATTTCCTGTTGATTGCCCGTCTGTACGTGTCTATACAATGTGTCTATTGTAAGTTTTGATTACCGAGTGGGTGGTCGGGATTCTACGGAAACACATCCTAGTGGAGGGGATTTTTTTTATCCGTCAGAACAGTTCTATTTCACTGGAAAAAAAACTATTGGCATATATTCGTAATGTACTACTCATAAGGTTGCTGAAAATTCTTCGACAAACGAGAGATTCAGCTGGGTTACAGGTGAGTCTCTCGCAAAACCAAATTGATTTGCTAATGAGTGTATTTCACTATTGGAATACCTGAAGACCGGCTCCAATCTACGGTCAGTTGGGAAATATTTGAAACCGACCGAGAAGTCGTAGTTTCAAAAGAGTTTGCAAAACGATTGGTGCGCTTTTGGCACAGAGTACTTCGTCTGGCGAGGATGTTGCGTTAAAAGTAAAATGTCATCCATTAGTAAACCTTATTGGTTTTCCGGACGTTTTTGAAACGATTACTCAAGTCTACGCTGAAATTATTCTCGGGAAGTCTTCAAATCGGTTCCACAGTCGAATGTGACATCATGAAATATTAATACGCAAAACGTGATATACACATTGTTATCAAAGTGTGGAAATCCCCCACCACCAAGTTAAGTATAGGAGTATTGTCACATTTGTCTCACCTAATCGGTCAACCATCACCCTAAAATTTAGGCAGACACGTCTCTTGGTGGATCTCTATAGTCTGTGCAAAACTGACTGCATCTACAAACAGTAAAAAACATCAAAATCGAGCTTATATTGTTAAGTTCGTTGCTGCGATCACTATGAAAGGATCACTTTACCATCAAATTTCCTCCACTCCTTTCACTTTTAAGTTGACTTCAGTTGCAAGATACTGATGAAGATTATGTCATATTAGAGGGATAAGTACTCCATCTAAGCTATTAGTGACGACTAAGATATTCCGACAGGTTCTTTAGATGTTTTACGATACAAGGTCTTTCGTTCGTTGAAATCCTCATCTCCATGTGCTTACTAAACATCGAGGTTTTGCTCATTAGAAGGACTACTATGTTTACAAGTGGTTCGAAAGGATACGTTAATCCTAAATGGCTGCTGAGCTGCAGCCTCGGCGGAAAACCTACGAAGCCGATTTTCCAGTCTTGCAGAATATAGCAATTCGAACACAGTGACGTCTAGATACCGCAGTCGGAACAACAGGGTTGATCGAACTGAGAGACGTCCAGAAAGAACCACTGACAGGAGAGGTTGGGTGTTGTTGGTTTAATACTATCTGGTCGTGCGCAATATTAGGGAAAAATTTATAAGTGGTTTATTAGTGGCAAAACGACACCCCCATTTCGTACGATGTACGAAAACCCAACTATGCACCGGTGATGTCCACACGACTGGTGATGAAGTCTTTGTAACTAAACTGCCAAGTTCAGAAAACAACTCAGGAAACAACTACGCTGCCTAAGCTTCCGACCGTCTGTTCTACATTATAATGAAGTTATAAGAAACGGTGACTTACGTAGCAGACAGTATTACAAAGTGACGTGTGTTTTAGCTCCCGACTATGATGTGTCCACATGCGATTCCGTTTCTATTCATTTTATACACCAAAAAATATACTTTAGACACGTGCATAACAGTGATTGATCAAGAAATCTATTGAATGCTCGATCATACGCTTCGTTAGACTAAGGAATAACAACACACGACCCATCCACTTTGTACATAAACAAGCAAAACACATGTTGAATGCATGCAAATGACTCGCTGTTTATGCACAAGGCCCCAAAACACTCCACCAAAACTGCATGTTTATACACTCTAAATTTGACTTTTTCGAGTGACAATGACAAGCTAGGTCGTTTGGGAAGTCTTGTTGGTATTCCGACCTTAAAAACTGTTATCGGTGTACTTTAAGATTCAACACGCAGTCGTCAGTCTGGAGGTTAACCAATATTGAGGGTAAACGGCACCAAGTTATACCGATAAGCAAATTCTCACTAGATTGCACCGATCTAGAATCCACGTCTCAGAAGTCATGTCGGACTTCTTTGACGAATGTGGCAGCACCATCTCTTGGTCGACATTTCGGGTGTAAAAACTATCGACTAATATATATTATGGGTTCTAAAATTACAGTAGAAATTAAAGTCAGGTTATGATATGAAAGTTGAAGGTTTGAGACCGGACCTCTACGGTAGATTGCATTATACAGATCGGAGCTGACTTCGAGGGAAATTCGCATAAATATCCAGCAATACGTATGACGTCCGCATAGCTTATGGAACAGGGAATAGCCGTGTCCTAACTAAAACGACTGTAGTGACTCAATAAATCGTTTTTATGCCGGCGTTGTTCTGCTCCATCGACTCAATCCGAAAGCTGCTTTCGCAAATACGTGTTTCCTGCTTCAAGTTGAAAAACTGAACTTACCATAACTTATGATGTTCTTCTTCGTCTGAATGTGCCGCCTCATGTTTCAGTTGGTACAACCTTTGAGATGTCGCAGTACGTGGTCCAGAGGAAACGCTACTTATGAGGTTGTTGCAGAACAGTTTCTAGCAACTTGTGAGTAGTGTGTTCCGTCCAGTCAATGTACTGCGATATCTGGAACATCGTACCAACTGAAACACGAAGCGGCCTTGCACAGCACATTCAATTGAAGCAGAAAATTATAAACGAGCTATTCAGTTGGATTCAGTTACGTCTGTCGGCAAAAACGAGTGTTTCCACTTATTTCTAGGGAAACTGTCTCTTGGAGACAAATTAACATCCTTTAGCTACATTGAACAGGTGTATATTCCGACTATAAAAAGTCCACAAAAGCTCGTACAATTTCGACCGAGGTGTCTGTATAAGAGAGGCTTCGTTCTGTCAGAGATTCTTTAGAGGTACAGGAATTACCATATGTGCCTACTTTTGAGTTTTGCCTTTGGTTCTTATGTCGGCATTCTGCTGATGGTGCATAAAATTTCCATCTTAATGGGGGTTGAGTCGAGCACTGAAAATAACTTATCAATTAGCTATCACAGTAAATCGTTTAAATGAACTGCGACGGTGAACTTATGTTGAAGTGGTTTATCATCCCAGAACCTCGGTCCGTTCTATCCCATGCTCCACTCGCCAGCTGAATATGTCCAGTTAGCTTAGCTCTAGGTTTCTACGGCAAATGACGTGTCAAAACTTGCTTGTGACAGCGTTCATTCATATATGATACAAATTGCCGGAAGTATAAGTCCTTGACCAAAATGTTGTGCTATTTAGTGTAGAACTAATAGAATTGCTTTGGTTGTTTACATGTAATTCAACTGATTAGTTCTGTTTAAACAGGTTATATGCTTCAAATTTTTGACGGCATCTGCATAACTCTCTTGTGACAGTTCTAAGGCCATAGAGGTTTCTCATGACTTTGAGTACGGGGCCTCCTAACGCCTCAGCTTGGTCCGGATCGGGTAGATTCGGGGTCAGTTTGTGTCATCCTTCTGACCCCAAATGAAATATTCCCATGTGACGTAATCCAGTGCAGTCTATGTCGGGAAAGTCCTATTCTCGTTGAGTCGTGGCGCAGGTGTTTTCACCAAGGTAAAATGGTAAAGGGGTGTCAGGCTCCATAGCCTGGTTGACAGTCGTTAGTTGTCCGCCTCGGGGAGCTTTTCGGGCCCTGATTCCAGTCGAAAAAACTGCTAGAATATAAGTCACCTCTAGTGGGTTAGGCGGAAGACATTAACTTGTGAATCCACCCACCATGCTGGCGTTGCTGATCTGTTACTTGCATGTTTTCCTCTGTCTTTCAGGTAGTATTTGGTTGTTTAAAGGCTAAACGAAGGCGTAAAAAATCCTTATGAAACTTCAATGATTATTCCTCTGACACGTAATTCCGTTCAGGCTTCGGCGTCTCCGAAATGTGACGCACACAGAGTTCGGTCGGTGGCTGAACACTAAGCCATTCGTCTTCTAGCGGCGGATCAATTCGTCTCACTTAACATTACTCATCTTTCGGTCGGGAAAGCCATATTACGTGGGCATTAATTGGCTGGCTCCTCAAGTGACGACTTTTCAGACTGAAGTTCCTATCATGCTGTGGAGTTATTCTTCCTCTGAGCCACCTCCAGACTGTTGACAGCATGAGGGGATTCGATAATATTCAGCTGATGTTGACTGAGGTGCCAGTCAACACGTGATTGTGTGATGTTTTTTCTGAGTGACGCTATATCCTGCTTAACCGAGACCTAATCACATTGCTGTCCAGCCGCTCATAGCCGCTCGAATGGTCAAGCGTCCAATCATTGGCCAGATGGTCGCAGGCTCGGAACTCTCTGAGTTTTGTGAGATATCCACTGTCGAAGACTCCCAAAGAGGATGAAACAGCAGAAGAATGGACTTGCTTCCACTTAAATTATGCACTCGGGGCCTGGAATCCAGTACATATAGGCCTTGCGATGACTGAATTCAAAGGGAACTCATTGAACGTAACTGCAGTGACTGCATCTGTCGGAGCTAATCCTAAAGAACGACTTCTGTGGACGGTTGGAATAGGTGATCAAAACGATCTCTTGGTAGTACCCGGTGACCGGAGTGCTGGAGTTAGTAGGCAAGAGGAAAATGCGCGCCATATACTCAGCCGATTTGGATTGGATGAGCGTTATTCAACTTCTTGTTATCTATGCCCTTTTTCAGCACCACGATTGACGGTCGTGCGGCCTCTTAAATAGACTATAATCAGGTGTACGCATGGTGAACCTCATTGAAGCAATATTCCAAATTTTATAGATGCGCGGGTGCTAGAAACTTCGGAGGTACCGACCACACACTTGTGCGAGCCAGGATTAAACTTCACCTCACTGCTTAAAAAAACAAACGTTCTTCGAAGAGCATCAGCGGAGTGCTAGTCGGCCTTCCGGTGAACCATCTGACACTTTTGGATGCAGTAACCATCACGTTGGACGTTAACAGCTGTAACCTTTCAGGAGATCAGTTGATTTAGGTAAACCTACATAGGGCAAATTTCTATAGGTCAGGTATGGGAAACGATATCACAAAGACTGCATATCGACGGAAATGGTTTACTCATTTAACAAGGCAGAAGCAGCCCGTTTGACTTTCGTACGTTCTGGCGAAAGGTTGCTCGATCCCATATCGGTCGGGAATGACATCAGTCACGGAATCCGTTTTGAGGGCTGATGAGTTCAGCTAACCTTTTCGTCTCATACAAATTGGAGCGAGAAAGGTCGGCCGCAACATTATTTGTTACGTCGAGCATATATAGGCTAGAGTATGGACCGATGGTCAGAATGCTTCGAACAACTGTCAAACCACCCATCAACCGAAATCCTGGATCTTTAGCCTGCTATCATTGCCATCGTCCATCATCGCCTCAGTGTTAACACTGGTGCCTCACTGCAGTACAGCAATAAATATATTTTAAACCACTAAAGCAAAAAAGGGGGTGCCCCTTTTAAAAATTGTCACTATTATCGACTCACTCTGGTTATATGGGATGGCTTCTCTCTCCCTGATAGACGGAGACTTCTGAGGCCGAAGTAGGCTTCATATTCACATTCCGCCTTCCTGTTGAAGACCGGACGTCCGGATTGGAGGTGGCAAGTGGCTACTTAGCTGTTGCTCGTAGAACTTTGCCCAAACGAACGTTCCAAACGATTCCTTTTGCTTTACATCAGGCATCCATTTTGGTCCCTGATGGTTTTGCTGATAACAGGCTTACAAGTGCCGTTCAAACAAATCAAGCGGGACAGTCTTCGGACGTTCTCAATATTTCTTGCATCTTCGATTTCATAGGTTTTTCAGGTCTACCAGGCTTTTCGGTCTTCATGGACTCTCAGTTGAATTGTGGTTGGGATCGGGAGAATCTTTCACCCGACCTCCAGCAAAGCCACGGTCCTACCATAAATACAGTGTTTGGATGGCATTGGCTGAGTTGCACCGTAGATAGAAGTTTCGGCAATCAGTAATGCCGTGAACGTCCGTTTCTAGTGGCAGCTAACATTCGATATCGGACCATCCGGCAGGGGTTCAAGAAGTTTATTCCGATAGGTACGTTTAATTTATAGATTCACGATCTTCTCAGTGGCTAAGCGAGATGTGTGCATTATGCATACACTTGAAAAGTGCAATGAAATGCAGTAGTTAACAAGTGCGTGCTCGGAGTCCACGCTGGTATCCCAGGGGGAGCGGCAGACAGTGCTCGACTTCCGCCACCAGTAACTGATGGTAATGTGACCTAGCTCGATTTGGGACTAATTCATTGATGGGTTCCACGTTGTCAAGCGATCTTCGCTGTTCCGGGAGTTGGTATCACAAAGGAGCAGTCTGTAATCGGCACACACCTGATACAGGCTTTCTCAGTTGCCCTTGCTTCTCGTGTATAATCCAAGACGATCACCCAATTGGGCCTCAACAGTGCTTAGTCAATTTACTGCGGCGTTCATGTCACCAGCAACCACAACGATATCTGATCTTTTAATCCGTTATAAAAGAGCACGCAGAACGTCGTAGAAACTGTCTTTGGCAGATTCAGAGCCACAGTCCGTTCGGGCGTAAGCAAACGTAATGAACTGGGTGCTATGGACCTCATTTTCTCGAGATTCTTTCACAGACGTTGCTAAACGAACCGCGCAGGTGTGGCTGTCAACGAGTGTCCAATCAAGTAGAGACGCTTTGGCTCGATCGCTCAATACAGTACCCACCCCGGCATATCCAGCCGCAGCGGCCTCCGCATCACTGGAGGTACGCAGCCGAAACCTGGAAGGTAGCGAGGGGGCAGTCAGTCCAATCAAATTTTTGCGTCCTGTATCCCTGTTTCTGATAGACAGCACATATCAGTGCAAAAGGAATCCAGCGTCAAGCAAGAGCGGCCTGTTGTCCTGCTTGCTCCAGTGAGTGAACATTAAAGACAGATAAACAGACGGGGTTTCGTGGTTTGAAAACAGATTTCGACCTCTTTCGACGGGACACACAGCAGCTGCAACTTAACATGATGCCTGGAGAACTAGGCGGCTAGTCCTGGTGGTGAGATCTGCTGTGTAAGTAAACTCGTTAGTTTGGGTTAGGGTAGGTGAGGGAATACGCTAAAATGTAAGAAGGGAGGCGTCAGCAGTAGCATGTTTTCGCTTATCCGCCCTGCTGTAAGCAGCAAGTGAGGTCATCCGGTTGATGACACCACGCGACAAACGATGCGGCATGACAATTCTTTTTGTTTGTGACGTTCATATTTATACGCAGGCTGGAATAAGGTCAGGGCGTCTACATCTAGACAGGATGACGATTGGGGCCCCAGCCAAACGCTTGGCTGCAAAACCTGACCGCAAAGCAGGGCATAAATACTGGCATACTACTACAGTTATACAAGTTTTTTTAAAGAACAAGTTATTGTGTTTGGTTCATCCCCTAACCTGGAGGACCAGAAGAGTTTTCGTCAGATCTCTGTCCGCTGACCAACCTGGGGAACTGTGCGGGTGTCAAAATGAATCCCCGCAGTATGGCTAGGTTGGTCATAGAGCTACACAAACCACCACATCAGACTGAAATCGGGTCACTTTCCAGCGGCAATTGTTCTTACGAGAATGATACCCGTAGGGATGGCAGACTATCCGTCGAATATATTTCCATGAGCACGGGAACATTGAACTCGCCAACAGAAACCCTCGCTAGTTATGAACGCGCCTCATTTGTCAAACCAATTTCTGACCAGAATTACAAGATTCCGCACCTGTGGGGCCATTGGATCGTTAGTGTACCAAAGAAACTAAAGAACTAACGAGAAAGAGACAATTTGAGATGAAATAAGTCACAAAGCAGTTTTGATAACTTTGACGTCACTACTTACAACACAAGAGTGTCACAAATGTTTTAACGCTGTACTGTCCAACAGCTTAACTAAATGCCATACGCATAACAGCCTACTCGGTTTCATCTAAAACTTTTGATGTGACGCTTGAAGTTGTACCTGTTTGCTCTTCCTCGCTCTGTGATACGGCTCATGTTAGAAGACAAGATGAATCCACAGAAATCCACAGCTGCCTCCCTGATAGTTGTCACACACACCTATAAGGTATAACTAAAGGTGTATGGAATTTGTTCACTAGTGGACCGGGTAATCAAGTTCCTCAATAAAGAGCGTTTTTTTGCGTTGTTTTGTAAAATGAATAGCACTCTGAAAAGCGGTACTGATGTCGTCCATTTCGACGAAGCATGGTGAGTGGGTGTGATCACATGTGTCCTAACACGTTGGTGCTCACGCTGTTCAACTTTTTCTGAAGCTACTGAACGCAGCTCACGAAGTGCCTTTCCGCGGCGTCTTGCAAATTTTCAGCGTTTTCTGCGCTGATTGATTGGTTTGGATGCACATAGTCTATTTTGATAGATTATAAACTTCGTCAGACTTCAGCTAGTGAATGTATCCAGAAATTCTGTTCGTATGAAACTTTCTTACCTGGTCACACACTGACAGCAAACTGCCTTCAAAGGTATGGCTTAAGATGTTCGATGCCCTAACTGAAAGCCTTCGCTTTTTCGATTGAACACACACAGTTCCTGGAATTTAACAGAATTCAGCGAAATACACTCATTCACTAACAAATTTTGTTTTGCGAGAAACTCATCTGGAACCCAGCTGATGTGATGTTTTTAGGTAACGAGAACCGTGACACGAATTACACACCTGTCTGGTGACCCTTAATGGGAACAAAATCGATCGTGGGCTTTCCTGGAATTTTCAGCGAACTTGGGAGTTTTATTGTATCAAGAAAATATACTAAGATCTCTCGAATATCGCACAAAATGAAACTTGAGACGGTTTTTGTGCAGCATATTCAGCCTAAGTATTCATAAGCGAGAGCTTCGGTTAAGTCTATGGTTAAAACCAGCGAGTATGTTCCGTCACTTACGTTCAGTTTGATGTTCATTCAGAACAAAAAGTTGGGTGGAAACTCAGGGAACACAGCTACTTGAGTTTCCTCAAATCGGACAAAATTGGTAGTGGAATGCCAGGCTTTTGAATAATCATATACGTAGTGTATCCTATCAGGAAAATAAAAGCGCCAGTAGCACTTGAGGATGAATAAAAGAGTACCCAACATTAAAAATAAATTAAATCATTCAGCTGTGACCCTCTTTCTTTGTTTAACTGCCATGTTACCCGAATAAAGCACGAGGGCTGGGATACTGTCAGGTTGCCCGAGCCTAGAAGTCGACAGGCAGAGGTCGGGTTCGAACCATGGACCTTCCGGTCAGTGGCCCTAACCACCGAGCCATCTCGCCCAATATAACGGGCTATGTACCTCAAGTACTGTAACCATTTTGAGATTCTGGGTAC
Organism: Clonorchis sinensis; assembly: GCA_003604175.2. Taxonomy (NCBI): domain Eukaryota; kingdom Metazoa; phylum Platyhelminthes; class Trematoda; order Opisthorchiida; family Opisthorchiidae; genus Clonorchis; species Clonorchis sinensis. Next base: position 55,733,901 of record CM030370.1, read on the forward strand.
CCCTTTTGCTGAATAGTGATAGGCAACCATTTCATTTTATACGTAGACCGAGCTCAGTGAGAGATGATCAAATCCTCTTCATAGTATCATGTTTTGTTGAGAAGTCTGCAGACGGTGGGGTTACTTTGCGTGCTTGATTGGATACATTCCACGTTAGCACATATAAGATGGTAGTGAACAGGCAAGTTGTAATACCTAACATATTATCATCCATTGTTTATCCGAAAAATTTTAACAAATCTTGCGTGAATTTGAATCAAGCAACAGTAGAGTCTCAAATTGCAACCATTTGTGCTAACCCTAATACACTTATTCCATAGAGTTTCTCAAAGAAGTGCACTTTTGCTCAGTTAATTGAAGCTTCTTAGACCGCCTTGGTGTGCTTTTTCAAAAATATCAACCCGAGCAAATGGAACATAAAAGTACACCGATTCACAATAGTTCCTCCTAGGTATATTGATTATACAAAGTGAGAACTTCCCTTCATCTTGTCAACTTCGAGCTTTTGAGGTGTATTGCGGATTAGTTTGATCGAAAATGAAACATTTTCAGAATGTGACCTACATTTGGACAATCGATCGTTCAGAGCAAAGTATGAACGATGCTCAATGATGGATTGTGTAGGCGAACAACAGACTAAAACGTGCACGTTCCTGGGAGATTGGAATTCTGGGATATTGACTTACGAACGAAATCAACCTATTCTGAGAACACTCCCATTGAGAAATGAGAGAAGAAACTTGAATTCATTTGAACCTTGAAGATTTACTATGGGTGAACGCTGTTAACTCGAGTCCAAGAACCCTGAAGGTTTTCATCTGCCTGATCTTTAGCTTAGTGACTGCTTCGAAATTTTCTCTGAAAACGTTTACAAAGTATAGGAGAGTTACGCAATGAAGTCCGCTTCTCGAAAGTTGGAATTTTGAGCCGTGTTCGACCTCAGCTTAGTTCAGCTGATCTCATTTTCGTTTCGTCATTTTCATCTCGGTCAACCTTAGTTCAAGGACTGCTCGTTTACCAGCTCAGCTGTAGGGCAAGCTAAAACCACTATTTTTTGTAAAGCTAGCAATATTACTCGTCGTCTGCGCAACTAATGAAGTATTTTTGCTGTCCAACTATCCAACTATTGTCTGTCTGAATATTCCCATGGAGCCTTATTGATCAAAACCGCTTGTATGGGTCTCATTGAACACAATAAACCTCCATTCTTTCTTGAACTCTCCTATTTTGTGAAGTTCATTTTACAGCATATATTAAAAAAGTAGAATGCCAATTGTAATTTTCGACAACCAATTTCATTACATTGTAAAACGTCTAGGCCCGGACTTACGTATCAGCCACAAAAAAAATGAATAGGTGAGATGTTAATGGATAGTTTGTTGGAAGTCAGCAAGAGAGACGCCAGAAAGAATTCTTTACCCACATACATGTTCCTGAAATTGCTACGTGAAGGAACTGTTACTGCACCTAGCTGAAAGACCGGCAAGTTCCACACTGCATGTCCACGCAGAACTCCCCGGAGTAAGGATGCTTCCGTCAGTATCATTTTGGGAAATGCTGCGTTATTTGCTTTCGTCATTTATTTTTGTGCATACTCGGTTTCTGGTTTAGGTCGTTTGATTTGGTCACATAGATAATGAAGCCCTGTTACTTAATTAATCGGGTTGGTCAGACTTCGAAAATCCCGGTCACATGACGCCATGCGTTTCTATGGCAAAGTGGGACGTGATGGGATCAGCCATGGACAGAAAACTTTGTGTGGCTGATCTAGTTGTGATTCAACCATATTTTAACTGTAAACGTCCATTTGAATTTCCAAATCTCCTCACATTTGAAGGAGTAAATTCAAGTGCACAGCAATGATCACATCCATTGTGAGGCCCAGTTAGATAAACAAAATGACTACCGGGGTGCAAGACTTCTGACAATACCACTAGACCGTATACATTTACACAGTTCAAAACCTAATATATATCTGGACTTAGTTAAGCAGCGCGAGTGACAGAGACAACGTGATCCTAAGTCTGGACCAAATTATGCCCATTTAAAACTCGAATTTTGAACTGTGTATTCAAACGGACAGTGGGTATTTCCGAAGTGCCTCCATCTCGTAATATATTCTCTCTCTCTTTCAACCAACCGTATAATTGGGGTTCAGTGTTTTAGATAAAAATGCCTGCCAGAGGTCACTGTTTTGACCCGCTGACCCGCACATTTTCGTCACTTGCTTTCAGCTAGTTTCAGTCATTTATACTGGTCACTTGCGAGTGTTCCTCAATGTCCGGTTCACACATGGGACACACTAAATACACTGGCAGGTATCAGCTGTAATTCCACCAAGTGAAGATGTGACGAATCTGCTCTGAAGTTTGGATATGCACGATTTACGAAAGGCGAGCGTCCTTAGTTGTTCACTCTATAAACGGGAAGTCCATGCTTGGAGTCCCTCCCCAGGTGTGCCTACTCGTTCATACTCCCTCTGGCCTCAATGATCACGACTTATATTTTAGCGCCCAAAGGTAGTACACCGTGAACACCCATTCAGCTATATGTTGAACATATTTGCGGAGTTCAGCGATTGCGTAATATGACGTAGGTTTTGTCGGCGGGAAGGGAGTTTCCGCGTCTCATGTGTTGGCAGTGCTTATGCGATGTTCTGCAATCGCCACAAATGGCACTCATTTGTTCGAGTCAAGCCCATGGAGATAAAAATGAAGATAACTTTTTAGCGGATCGATATAAGTCAGTCACATCAACTTTTCCACTAATCCCAGGTACGCTTTTTAGCGGATCGATATAAGTCAATTACATCAACTTTTTCACTAATCTCAGGTACGATTAGGATTAAGCAGTCGGATGCCCTTATCTCATCCTTGTCTTGATGTGAAAGAAGAGCCCACAAGATGACTGTTCACTGACGGTCTGGAGAGCCGACACGGGACAATATTTGGGAACACCACAATGCTCAGTTCCAAGTTAACTATGTAGTGCTGAAAAAGTTTGAGTCACTCCTCAGAACAGAATTTGCTTTAAAATCTGATTCTGTGTCCGAGTTGAGGATCCCGCAATTTAACATAAGCTTCAAAAGACCACTCAAAGCTAGTTTTTTATGCGGGATGGTCTATCCGAAAGAGGACACTTGCAAATATGTGCCAGCTGTTCTAGTAGATCTGTGGTAATGTATAGCATTTTTATATTCCCAAAACGGTTGCAAAAAATAACAAAGGCAAAGCATCGCAAACTGCGAACAATGGAACGAAACATTACTGTAGATGGTAGATTATTCGGCTGTGCTACGGTATTCTTTAATGGCGTACACTCACCCGCTAAGTGAGCGATGCTTATTAGGTGTTCATCAAACGGACTGCCTGGTGGGCTTGCACCAAAACTATTGCAACTTGTTTTAATTCCGTTCGTCTCTCTGAATTGCATTCACGTGTCGATCACTGGCGGACCATCTTTTCTGTGATGACCGCTGAATTTACTGTCAGTTTGATGAAAGTTATTCGAAACTGCATCGATCTTCAGTACTGATATAATCGTACTTCGTTGAGCTACACCAGGACAGTTTGTGTGACGGTCTTCGATTAGATCAATTCATTGATGACTTTTGTTTTCACCAAGTAAACATCGTGCCATCTTTGAGCTGAAGCAAATGACAATTTCCGAATATAGTTGATAATTGACATGCAAGTGCCATCTTGGTCAGTAGGCTGAACACCACTTATTGCATGCCAACACACGAAATTTTTATTGCTTTCTATAAAAAGTCTATAAAGTCATATTTCCTGAATTTGGGTTAGAGACTGCTTAAAATATTGGAAAGACTCCAGTGACATTCAATCCAGTACAATGGAATGTTTCGTCGGACAAATACGCCCCTACCGAATGTCTTGTGAAACGGCCTCAGGTCGTACATATGTGCATATGATCGCCTGTTCTGCTGTCCTCCACGAGAGTCTTGATAGTACCTAGACCGGAAGATGGTTTCAACCATCTACTAATAAGGTTAAACTGGTCCCAACACCACGTGCAGGCCATAACTACCACCGTGGTCGAAAATTCTGTGCACTAAGAAAATGAAATTGTCTTTCCTCTTGTTTCCTTCATCTGAATTGGTTTCGAATTTTGTATCGCGTGAAAAACCAAGAGATTTGAATTGAACGACAAAAGTTTTGTTTACGCTGGTGAAAGTCGTTATACCAGTAACTTGAATGAGTGTGTTTATTTAGATGGCGTCAACTACTTTCCTCTTTATTTTCCAAAAACCCAGAGCATTTTTATTGTACGGGGATAGCCGGACCAAAGAGTGGTTTGGTGCAGAAAAATGATGGGCTGCGATGACTGTAAGAATAACGAGACTTGGAAACAAGTGCAGACAAGAAGTTCTGTAGGTATCTTGCGAGTGTGAAAAATTCAACGCCTGGATGAAACATACGGAGTATATGTGTATCATCTTCTGATTGTTAATATTGTGGTTAGACCATACAAATCATCTTTGAAAAGCGCTAGTCCTACGGTCAATTCATAAATCCAGATGCTTCCTTCAGATATTTCCTTGAATTTTCTCAAAAGCGGATATAAATTGCTTGTCTCTAAAGATGAATCTAATGGGGACTTGCCAACTGATTTTTTTTTGGACTTTGTTTTGATTAATTCGCACGAAATGATGCGCGTTTCGACAGGTGAAACCTTTATCCTGGACGAGAGATTCAGCTGGGTTCCAGTTTGACACTCAACCAAAACCAAATTGGTGTGCGGACGGGTGAGTGTTTAAGTCGAATTTATCAAATCTACTTTACTCTCTGGACTGCAATCCCACCTGATCTCACAGATCTTATGCGCACTCTCGCACACACTGAGACGAAATTCACCCACCAGCCTTCGCGTCCACAAAGCCATGGTGCCGACCGTGGTTGGTTGACCAAATGCCACCAACGCCGAGCAAGTTATTGGCTGAAGCGGCCAACCAATGGGCGTTCAGCACCACCAAACGTTTCTCATGCAGATCTATGACAGCTGTTTCCGGATCACATCGGTATAGCAAGCTGTGTGACAAGCATGGACACGTGCCTTACCGAATTCGCAATCTGCTGATGTCTGGATTTCCACTGGTGTTTATCTGGATATTGTTTGGAATTGATTTGTGTTTCAATTATCAAATCCTTTACCATGTCTCTGGAGCTTCAAAAATTAACCGTCGTCTATCCGATCATCGATTGGGGACATTCGATACAAGAGACGAATCTAGATCCTCCTACCTCACACATCAAAACACTTCAACACCATGTCCCGTGTTTTGCTTTCTTCGTCCTCCCGATAACCAGATGGTCGCTTGCGTTCGACATCCGAGCGAAATACGAAAGGAAGAAAAAAAGGAAATTAAGTTTATCGAATGTCGCCAGTACAAAGGAAAAGGTGAGATTATTCTGGGGAACCGTGAATCCGTTCGTGGTATCGAAACAGGCGCTTTGTCAAAGCTACTAAACCCAGGTGAAGAGCTGCCGACCAGTGCTGGACAGCTTTCCATCTACCTGAATTTGAACATGGTTCGTCTGGAGGCCGGCGCATTTCAAGGTTTGGAAACGGTTATCACCGAGGTACGTTTGATAAACACGGTACAGATGCATCCAGATAGCTTATTAGCATTAAAGCATTTACGAGCATTCGAAATCGAGAGTGGCCGAACCCCAGTGTTTTGGATCGGGGAGAGTGAAACAAACGGAACAGAGACTGACAGACAAACATTAAGAAATATGCCTATGTATATTAGACTACAACCCGTCGACCCTGATGCGCCAATTAGCTTCAATTTAGAAACCAGGTGTCATCAGTGTGTGGAAGTCAATTCCACGGAAGCGACGCATTTGATTGTTGTATTACAATCTCCACAAACTTTGAGTATGAGAGAGAACCGGGGCAGACCAGTTGGATTTAGTATACTTTTTCCTCAAACATGTCCAAAACTGTCTGAGGCCCCAGGATGTTCACGCTTTTGGGATGATTATGACTATTCCACTCTCACTAGTACGACCGCCGGCAGACCAAACCATCGCAATACGGAAGGTGCCGCTGTTCAACATACTGCCTATGATCCATCGCTTTTGATCCTCTTGAGCGTTTGGTGTACGTTATTGACAATTGTGATCCTGTTGATTGTTGGTATTGTTTACTGGTGTACACGGCGTTTGCACCATCAAAAGCCACTGCCAAGGTGGTTGCCAATAATCTGTGCAACACAGCAGTCATCTATTGAGGATGTGAGTATAAATTCAAGCAACAGTGATATCAGTAAGCCACCTGGCAGCTCTCTAAGAGTTGCTTCCGGTACGTTGTTCAATTCTCTGTTGAACGGGTCAAGAGGATCGTGGAACAGTCTACGCGGAGGAGGGCTACACTCGAGAAGTGCACACAGTTTGAAAGATCGAAACGTTCGTGCAAACAGGTATTATCAAACCATTCAGAATCAGCGGACTCGACGAGCGGAACCTCGCCTCCGGAGTATAGGTAGTCAGACGGATTTTAATCAACTTAGTGCTGAGACTGCGCTCTACTCAAGCCTTCGACGTCACCAATTGCCAAGTGAATACAGTGTTTATCCAGAACCGCCATTTCGAACCAGCAGTCATTATGCACTCTCACGAATGCAATATCTAACCAAGTTCGATTCGGTCTATCCCAAAGTTGAGCCAATGAGAAACAGGTATTCATTTGGTGGTGCTTCGATAATGGACACCATCGAAAATGGTCCTTATTTGCAAAATTTCAGTTCCCCTACGGAACCAAGTGCGGATATTCCAGAGGCCTCGAAGCATTTCAGCATGGATTACGAACTACTGATGCATCCACCAGTTCACACGCTTCCTCCCATTCATCCCGTTTCCCAAAAACTCAACGATTCGCCAGCTCCTTGGAAAAGATCCCTCCAGAACGGTTCACTAAGAAGTTAGTGATACCGATTGTTTATATTTTTTCACCTGTATTTCAGTTCAGCTTCTAGATGTTGCTATGTCTAATTGAACAATAAAATGCGCAAGTTCTTACACCAAACACTCCGCGACTCGTTTTTTGACTAGTGCATACGAAGGTTTCGATGAAAAAACCAAGTCAGTTTATCACAATCTATTTTCTGTCTTTGATATACAAATCAGCATAAAAGCATTTCCTAACCTGGGCCAGGAGAGTCAAGTGTAACGGATCATTTCAAGATATCCCACTTCATGTAGTCAGAGACAGTGGTACTCGGAACACTTCACCTGTCAACTACATTTTTAGACGGATAAAACGATTATTCGTACTTGAAGACATAATCCAACCACTTGCCCAGTGCCAACAGATCGGAAGGGAATACCCGGTTCCGATAATTTCTTTTCAAACTACTCAACCACATACTAACAAGCTGGACAAAACCCAACCAAATTACTGACACATCACGTGACAAATGATGGTAAATCTGGCTGGCTGACCGAGAACATATTTCTGGTCAAGGGCGCCGATTTATAACTTCATCAATATGATTCTGGTTAGTTAAAATGCACTGAAAACACACCGGCGACAAAAATGCTGCTTCTACTGTTTGGGCCAATATGTATAAGCATGAGGACAAAGCGGACCGGGAAGAGACACCCAACAATTGTTGCATCAACATCCCCTACTCTTCATAATAGGAGCATATCTTTGGCTGCATATTGTGTACAGTGAGCTGACATGAGAAATGCCCCTATGAGTACTTTTAAGAAGCTAGTCGGAAAGCTGTTCGTTCTGGAATAGCTGCGCTTACATGTTTTATGAAGATTCGCATAAATCCTAAAGTCAAGCGGTGCTTGGAATTTTATACAAACCGGCAAAAAATATTGGACCACCCACTTTTTTCCGGGTAATCCTACCCCTATTGGATGAAGGGCAGGTGACAGGTCCCGTTAGAAAACGAAAACAATTTCCAAAAATTTTGACAAATACACTCATTTGCATACCAATTTGGTTTTGGCGGGATGCTGACCTGGAACCCACCCGAATCTCTCGTTTGTCATGTTCCTAAGCAACTCGAGGATTGAGCCTACCTGATGAGCCGAAAGAAGGGCTCACTTTTTCTTGGTCTTTCCCAACGATCGCCAAATCTGCTTTGGAGTCATAGGTCTTTGAATCTCTGTAAGGCCAGACGTGTCGCATGCTCCAAGGATCGCGAGTCATGACAAGCTGAGCGCTGGTCATACCAGAAATGTTACTTAACTTAACACAAGCTAACTCTTGACCAGCTTTTAAACTGCTGCGTTAACATTTTGTAATGACGAGAGTGTCAGACAGTGGCGTTGCCTGCTCCGTTCAGTACTGATAATCCGGCTATTTTCACGGATCATAACATATCTTTTGCACCTGTCTCAAGTTTGCGTATATGGTTTGCAGTCGAGAGGATCAATGGTGATATGGCGCTGCTACGATTTCCACCTCACGGGATCTTCACTCAGATAATCTACCGAAAACGATAGAACAGTTATTTTCCGGTTAGTTCAAAGACAAACTGACTGGTTTACTTAAACTTTACCATACCGATTAGATGAGAACAGGAACAGTTACCTGGATGAGAGAACCTGTTGGAAAGCTTTTTTACGTGACCATTACGTGACACCATCATGTTTCCCCTGCACTGCGTCGGCTCTTTCTTCTCCTAGCTATCTACAGATTGCACGATTATCCAAGAAAGATCGTTGTCAGAAACTAGGTTGAACAACTCTCACGAAAAGTTCAAACAAAATAGCTTTGACAGTCTTTTCCGGGGTGAACTTCTTTGGTTTTATGCCAGTTTGGCCAAAAACGCAAGTCCAATTTGCTACGTTGGCGGGTTTGTCAAAATCCGGGTCGTTAGTCGGTCGGCCTAAGGATAAAAAATGCGCTGATTTCCACAGCACGGAGACACATGACATTAGGGAGCTCTGCACCTGTGTTTAATCGGTATGGTGATTAGAAAAGGCACACGAACTTTTTGTAACTCTGTTCGAACTGGCATTGATTTTCTAGGGCTCTTCAAGTATTTTTTTACCGCAGAGGAAGCCAGCTAGTGGTTTCCGTGGTTCAGCTACATGAGTTGGTGTATGAGACGAATCACAGTTTATACGAAAATCCTGCTTATAGTAACATGCTTGCTGAATGATTAAAAGACGTTGTACCTACTCGATTTGCAAGAAAAGAGCCCGCAGCTAAACACTAGTTAGTATACTACAAGAAAGATTTTCATATTTTACGGCACTCATGCTCAAAAGACACCCTCACAGATACAGAAAAACTGGCCTTAAAAAGGATCACCTTTGGCGGGTCGAGGGCGGCCCAACACGAGCCATATCATACGATTTCCACTCGGGGCAGTTGAGTCCCAGTTAAATGTGGACTCCTTAAATGAATTTTTGTTTGCTGTTAAAATTTCACTGGTATTTTTGTTGTGAATTTTGCTGACATTTCGGTAAAGAGTTGGCAACTAGATTTGGAAGGGGACTTTGTTGCAGATAGTGAGTTAGTTTTGCTTGGAAATCCATCGAAAACGTGTGTGGCTTGCATGAGGGATTTACAACTTTTGTAATCAAGGATACTAGGCAGTCTACCAATAAAAAGCGACATGGTGATGACGTACATTCTGTCTGTTTATACAATACCGTTTTGCAGGCAGTGAACTCACTTTTGGTGAACTGTTTTCTATCTATCCGTAACGCCTTGCTGGCGACTGAAGAAATTCGGATGAAAGTGCACCTCCCTCCTTAACGACAGAGGACCGCTGCATCGGGATAAACTACTTACATCCTCATGAATTGCTCGATAGAGGTGATATCCCTAACGTATCTTGATTTGACCGAATGGAGAGGTCTAGTCTTCAAGAGTGCTGCCGAGTTCCACCTTTGTTGGCAAATGGTGCTACACAAAGCGTAGCTTTTTAACCCTGGTGCAATGCTCGTCAACCCAGTCTACAAGCTCTATCTGTGCATGCTGGAATATACATTCTTAGGACTAAGGTCATCACTGCTTGGTCTATTTCACTTATGGACCGAACGCAGCGAGGTGTGCACACTTAAAAGTAACCAATCACAGATGAGCTGTTTATCAAAGTTCACCAATCCAAACTCATCCAAAAGCCCTTGATGGAAGTCAGTGTTATAGTGTCTTTATTCATGGCAGAAATCTTCAAATGCGGTATATTAGTCTATCCGGTTAAGCACACAAGCTTGGGCAGTGATCATCACCACTAAGCCGATGTACTCAAAGATTTTTGTTCCATTACAAAGGAATTATTTGTGGACTGTGATAAGATTGGAAAGGAAGTTAAAGAGCGCAAGTGTGACGAAGAGCGAGCGGCTTTGGTGGCTGGGTCGATACAGCGCCCGTCTGATAAGCGGCAGGTCAGTGGTTCGAGTCCGCCCTTGACATGCCTTTTCATCAAACTGGGTTTTTCGTTTCAAGATTTTCCAAATCCGCTACTTAGTTCAGTTTATGTTTTGGGTGGTAAGAACATTCTATCAGTTGTAGAAGTCATACAAGAATACGATAAGTTGATTAATCAAATAGAAGCGTGGCAGGTGAGCTTAAAACTTCAAGGACATAAGTTTGGTGGAGAGAGTACAGACGGAGTGTTCTTCTGGGACTCAGGACTCGCGCCCATGTGCAGTCGTTTAGTTCGTCCATGCTGTGTACACCTGGATGTTTCATTTCAATAGCTGCTGCGTGAAACAAATAGAGAACCTTAATTCAAGGTAGGAGTCCGTTGCTCCCCCCCATGAAACAACTTTCAGTGTTAGGTCACACAAGTTATGAAAGCCGCCCGTAAAAACCACTGACCTGATAACTGGTGTCGGGATGTGTTTGACTCAGAATGATAGGAACTGAACAACTCCACTTTAAGAAGTCTACTTTAGACACCCAGTGGTTTCATCCATCTGCTATGTTGGGTCAGTCTTTTAAAGCACTCTCTTGGGATTCAAATCGCGTGACTTTGTAAGTCGTGGTTAGACATTCTCTATGAAAGCTTGAGGATAAAAATGGTTATTCGGAGGAATTAACACACATCATCGTCTTAACGAGTTTACGAAACAGTAAGGTCGCAACAACATACACAGAAGCTTTGGGTATTTGATTCACCACCGTTACACAAATATTTATACACATGCGTACACGCAGTATCCTACCTCTGCAATACATGTTTGGACCGAGTGAAAAAACTGCGATTCGCAGCCGTTCACGTGCCCCTGGTTTTATCGATTACCTGTTACTACCGGTAGGTACCAATTTGAAGCTTCAGCCATCTGGTCAGTTCTATGAAGATTGAAGTGATGGGTGCGCACATATCATGATTTCACACTTGACTTGTGTAAACGAAACTGCCGACGTTTTTCAGCTTTCAAACTGCGTGTACTGTTCAGTAGTTGACCGATTTTGAAGTACATTTTTATTATGACATGTGTGAAGTTGATTAGTTTACTTCTCGGAATTAGCATGGGGGCTGAGCTCGGGTTTTAGATTGTGCAATGAACGTCGAATGTTTATTAAGCAATCTAGGACTCGCCTGAGCGGAAAAGAGGCGCTGTCCATTAGAGCCTTGCCGGACCATTGAAAACAAGACTCGAGCTGCCCCCCCCCCCAAATGCTCTGCAGAATGAGCTGGCCGACGGGACCTGTATTCGCCTGAGCAGCGGCAAACTATCACGATTACGAACTTGTTTCACAACTAGAAATATTTAATGTGCAATGCCAAGAACAGGTAAAAAAAATATTGAAATTAAAGCATAAGCTTACACGGTACGAACGAAAATTAAAAAAAGCACTGAACTACCACCTATTTCCCTCTATCTGGAACTTTGTACGTGATTTGTTGAGCATCCACGAACACCCCCAAGACTCCTGGTGATTCCTAAAATGGACCAAATTTTTATCAGTACTCCGATACTCAAGGTGTATTTGCAAAATCGATACAACCGAGTAGGAGCTGGATAATCGGAAACTGGTCACACACAGTACAAACCTAAATGGAACCTCCCAGGACAAGAATATAAACAGAGATCTTGTGCTACAGTCCGTGGTATCACTCGCGTGGTATCACGTACTAGCTTGTGTGGGTGACACATCATGATTGTTGATGCCTGCAAGTACAATGCTATACTTGGTGTGCTGTTGAAAGCCTATACTCACCAGTAGTGCGGACCAGCGGTGTAAAAGCTGTTGGACAATGCACTAGGACTCAGCGCGACGTCACAGACTTTCACTGGGTTTTAGAAAAATACCACTTTATCAGTCTGCAAGATCACAAATGTGAGACAGACGTCCAAGTTCACTGCAGATTATGATTGTCTCGCTGTGGTTTAGCTAGCTGATGCTGATTGTGTTATACAATTAACACTACGAATAGATGCATAACCGTATAGGCTTGGTCATCACTGTTATTACACCGTCACCATCGTCATCATCGTTGTCATGGGTTGTCAGCCACTTACCGTGTACATGTTGTACGTGACTTTCAGCTGCCACGGACTCGCTGAACATGGGCTTAAAACATTGAAGCATGCATTTACCCGTGTTCAGTTTTTTTATGTACGTCCCGTTGGTGGGGATCGGTGGTAATTTTGAGCCATGTACCGAAGGGAGTAGCTCGGATACGGAACTGCTATTGCTCCGTTCTCTAACGGGTAATGGGGCGACCACACAGATAAATGAATTGGTAGACTGCCTGGATTGATTCATCTTCAAGTAAAAGCTCTGGGTTCGGTCTCAGCCAGTCTTGCAGAGGCACTTTACAATTAGGAAGTGGCACAGAACTATTTAGGCTATTCAATGTTTCTTGTGTTTGTACAGAATTCATTCCAAGTTTGTACAAGCATGGGGAACTTCAACGACCTGGTCTATCCACAGCAAATTGGTGAGCTCAGGTGAAAGCCTAACGTAGATTTTCATGGACCGAGAGGGTTAGCATACAAGCCTTTTGGACAGACCAAGGCTTTATTTGAAACAATGTTGTCTGTCTAACACTCTCAAGGTATTTGGCCAGCAACGAGTCTTCATTTCCAAGAAAAACCACCATTGTTGGTGGTTGATAGAAGTGGCCCTGGTCTACTATTGGCTGGTGGCCAGTGCACCGCCTCTTCGGAAAGGATTCAGCATCATTTTCACAGATCTGTTTCTCCTGATATCCACTTAGTTGACGCCGCATAAGGTCATAGAACCCTTTGGATGCTTGCGCTACAAGATTGCAGGCGTGATTGGTGTTGCACAGTGTTTGCGCGCTCTTTTTTCACATTAGAATTGTTGTATGGGCGCCTTGTTTGTATGGCTTTTTTTCCTTTCCCTTCAGATAACTCGGAACAGTCCATATAGACAAATAACCGGAACCGTTTCGCCTTCTATAGAGGAGAAATGCAATCTTCCTTGGTCTAGCGCCCTCACTCATTTGCTTTTATTCCATTTCCTGTTGGGTTGCTCAGGCCCACATTCCATTTGACCTCACTGTTGTCTGTATTTGCCCTGTTTCAGTAGGCCAGTCGAATCGCTTCACCGATCTCTCTAGACGTTCGTTATTTACGTCTACCCTGTTGTTTGCTCATCTGACGGCAGCCTTATTTTTGGCTAGTTGACTAAATCAGTTGACACAGAGAACAAACATTTCCGGTGGCGAAAGACTTTACCATCTCCTTCGCTTTTGCTATCCTCGATAGGTGGTGAAGTTTGAGTGATATGCGTTTATCGTCATAGTCATTGGTTAAATTGATCAGGGATGCTCGACTTGGTGATATTCACTGCTCATTTGTTCGTTTCATAGATGCAGGATAAACAATTTTAGATAGTGCGGACACAACCCTCTTATGTGCCTTCATGCAAGTGGCCAGAAATTTATTGTTTAGTTTTGTGGTAGTTCCCATCGAGATTACTGAGCTATAGTTGATCCCCGAGGGCATTGACGCATTGAGTCTTTTGTAGACTCTTGAAGTTTTGAGGTTGTGTGAAGGTGTTCACTCACTATTTTATGATTTGAATCGAGCTGGAATCAAAATTTCTGAATTTTAGCTTTACCGGTAGATAACAATTGCATCATACAAAGTGGCGGACGGCTGATTTGGGCTTGATGGCCTTCAGGTTACACAGTCTGAGCGTTATGTCGGTGACTGGTTATCACGAAATTGGTTGTCTCTGCGCCAAAATCTGACTAGCACATCTTTAGCTCGTCGACTGGCCTTGACACTGACTAGGCTAGACAGCGGGAAAACGCAAGGTCGGCCAAATTATGCTCAATCCTGGGGTCGAGTGTATGTCATACTGAGATTGAATTTCAGTTCTGTATCCTTTTTTAGAGAAAAGGGTAAGATGGATGACCAAGCTGGTACCTCGTATGTGTGTCCCGGTGTGGGGGGAAAGAAAGGTCTGGATAAGGAAAGCCTTTTGGCAAATCTAAAGTGACATTGAAAACCGCTATGCACAATGGAGCTGCTGGATTCCGTTGGGTACTGTTCTGTCTGCTTTTTCTGGAAAGTGTGTCAGATAAAGCAGTTGGATTAGATTGCTTATGATTTGGGAGCATCGGCTAGTGGGTTGGGGAAGGGCTTGGGATGGACATTGGTTGACAAACAGCGGTGAGGGTCGATGAAGAGGATTTGTTTTAGGCACCTCAGCCTGACCTCTGACTCAGAGTTCAACTGACAAATCCCTAAGAGAATATAAGGTTCTGTTTCAGGATACTGTCCATTGCTTTTTGCTCAAATGTATGGCCCGGAAGGCAAAGGGTCTATGGTTTTCTTTAGGGACCTTTCTGGAGCTAATAGTTAGCAATCTGACCATCTTGGGTGTGGGGTGCTAGCCTGGCCTGAGAGATCAGGGACTGAGTGCAGAAATCTGACTCCTGAGGTCACTATGCACAACGGGTGCGCTTGAGGTCGCATCAGGCTCTTATACAGTATACTTGTTTGTCGACCGATGGGCGGCTAAATTGTGCGTTTTTCCGGCCATCTCTAGTAAATGCAGTATTTTCCTGGAACTTCCGCTGACTGAAAGTTCCCAAGTCTCCTTACAGTACCAAAAATCTCTGAGCAGCCCAGAGGAAGCATAAACTCACAAGAGCAATAAAGCTTCCATCCAAGAAATCATCACTTGAGGAACCAGTCGGCAAATGACCACGTGATGCAGGTTCCACCATTCAAACAGCAGTGGCACTATAACCTGTCTAATTGCTAGTTAATCACACCACTGATCAGTCACTTGTGGCCGAGCTGTTAAGCTTCCAAACCATTTCGCCAGGAGGTCGAAGTTCTCTACTAGAGTTCCTTGAGATCCGCTCTGCTGATGATCCTCAATGAAGATGAAATAGCTGTACAGTGCTCCTCGGCATAATTGGCTTCACTGAGGACGAGGACCCAATTGAAAAGGATCAAAATTCCTCACACGACCATCACTTTACGATAACTCAAATATAGGTCTTCCAACACAACATTGTAGGCGGTAGTAGGGGATCCCTGTTCTTTATTCAAGGCATGTTATTCCATCCGGAGTGAAGGGTGACATTTGTTGTTGCTAACGCAGCTCGAGAGGCATTGTTTGTCTAGGGATTTCAACGCATCAAATTGTGGATGCTCACATTTAGAGTTTGAATCAAGTATCATTATCGAGGTCATTGAATGAGAAGGAACGACGTGACGCAAGAATGATTTGTTTGGCAGCCTAAATCTAAATATCCTGGTCCTAAATACTTAGCCAAAAACCCCAGTGTTGGACCGTGGCAGCCAAAAACGCTCTGGATCGTAGATGAACTTTTTTTGCAGTCTCTTTTCAGCCAAGCAGACCAACCTTCATAGGTTCTTTCAGTTTCCAGAGGCGTGAGGGACTAGTGTTTCAGCTCGAGAACTACACCAGCCTCATTTAGAAAGGCATAATCGATTATCGTAGGGTGCATTTTTGGGGGAATGGATCCAGACCAGCCAATTTCTGTACGTCGCTAAGTTAACATGAGACTCAGGTTGATGGAAAGTTTCGCCACAAATAATTGAAACAAATCAGAGAACTCCTTTAGAACGCCAAGGAAGTCAGTCAGGGCTCAACAGCCTAACCGTTTGAAGGTGGGTACGGAAAATAGGTACTCCTTGATATTGACTGACATGTTTGCACTTTGAGTTAAATGGACTAAGTCGAGCAGTCATTCATCACGTCTATCCTTAGTAGCATGGACCAACACATTATTTTGGTCCACCTTAGCACATTGCATTCCTTCAGCGATGGTTGCAAAAGCGTTGGATTGGTGCGAATTACAAATGGTAGGGAGTTATCTCCGTCCAGTTAGAGAGGAGTAGTTACGGTATATAACACAGAACTAACATTGTCAAATAATATATAACAATAAGTAATATAAATACAAGTTTTCGAAAAGCATTTTGGTCAAGTCGGTTTGTTCGGCACACTTCCAGGTCTGCTTGAGAGGCTACGGAACAAGCGTGAGACAATAATCGCCGTGAATATGCGATGTCGCCATTAGCTTACAACGGCTTGATTCTCATGGTTCAGCGGTCCCTCGAAAGTACAATTTATCAAGCATTTTGCCTGGTGACTACTGTCTAGGTTTCGTCGAAGTGGTTTCGCTAGTCATCTCCAACGTAACGGGCCAAGTCCTCACTCTATCGGTGGTCTTTCAGTTTACTCTATGGAGCTGCAGTGAATTGAAATTAGTGTTAAATGAGCAGACTATCCGCAAAACTGGGTCCCATTCTGTCGGAGTTAATCCCGATGATAAGAGAAGAGCATGCTACAGTTTTAAATCTGCAATCGTACATCAGAATGTCACCCCGGCCAGTTGTACCATAGATGGGAAAGGAAGTTCCCGGTGTATGACTTCTAGGGACTGATCGGTGAAAAGGCCTCATTGAAATCAAGGGCTCTACACTAACAAAGTCTATCACCAAGAAAATGGTGTAGGCAAACGGAGTAGAAATTTGTTTCACCAGGTGGACTGGAAAGCCTAGATTGACGACTAAACTAAATACAGACAATTGGAGTCCGCTATCGCTCATTTCAACATGATCAATATCCGTGAATTGACATGGTTTAGCACGTTTAGAAGCCGTTTGCACGTAACCCTCTTTGCCGCACTACTGACATTTTGAGTTTCGATGCACACGTACAGCATGGGTATGGGTTGTCAAAGGCAGCACAACTTCTGACAGGTTGGCGGCCGTGTCCAGCAGTCACTTGTTCACTTAAGATTCCTTTTGTCCTCTTTTGATTCAAGCAGTATCTGTTTGTAGTCTAGTTGAGTTAATGATTTATCAGGAAAGCAGTCACAAGAACCTCTTGGGACGCTTCACACTGTGCTGGAACCGACAGAGAATAGGCACCAAAAAGTAGGAGTTGCGCTAAGGGAATGATGATGACCGATGGATCGAGATTTCCGCAAATTTGGGGTACACATGACCCTTCAAAGGTGTGTGAGAATCTTCCTCAATGGAATTGTGATGAAAGTAGTACTCCTGTTATCAGTTAAATACCTGTGAGCAATGCGCTGTAATTCAAAATTTGAGCTGCTGTCGGGACTGGCACGGTGTTTACCATAGTGGGTAACCTGATTTGTATAGCTACGTAAATCGTTTCAAAAGAAATCAAAACTATGAACTCCAGGAGAGATACCAAATATAGTATCAAGTTGTGCGGTTCTATTACGTCAGCTCTGATACTGAAACAACGGACAAAACGTGATCTGTTTTAAAAAATCTTTATTTGGACACTATATTCTGATAGGACCGAAACCATCACCAGTGATTCTCAAGTGTATCCTTGTTCGCTGCCATTACAGCGACTTCAGTAGCGCTGGAACCCCCAAGCCGCTCTAACGAACTAATAGAAGGACGGTATTTGCGAGGTGAAACCCTTACTGGGTTGGTTTGCCGGCCTTCTCACATCTTGCTGTTGCAGGAATTAGTTTTATTTGCAACCTGCCTAGCACCTCTTTCATAGGGCACGAGCACCTCAAGCTGAAGCGAGTCAGCTTACCCAGAGAGAGGCCAGATGATAGACCATTAAAGAATGAGTGTCGTGTCTATCAGTCCGGTATTGATGTGGCGAAGTGCTCCGCATAATCGAAGGGCCTATCCCGATTATATTGAGTAAACCTACTGTTCTCTAGTTTGGTGAGCAGGACACAAGGAGAAGGAAACATTACTTCGTCATTTCTCAACTGGAATGTGAGCCATTTTGTCAAAAATTACGTAGAATAATTCTCTTTTTTCCTATTATTTTAGCACCAGTTGAACCCGATGTCGAACATTTTGGAACATTAAAGGTTTCTTGATGGCTCGCATGAAGTCGATCAGTAAATGACTTGTTGTACTGAAGGTAGGAGAGGATGGGGCCGAGGGGATCAGCACTGGTTACGTAAGACAATGAATCCGCTCACATGCCTGGTATGACAGTGACAGCGGTGGGTAGTTGGACGATTGATGGAATAAAAACCCACACTGCTTACGAACTGTTGTTCGCGCTGCGTATTTTTCTCAGTTCAAACCTCCGAAAGAGGTCGAAAGTTTCTTGGATGTTATAGATGATTCGTAAGTAAAAGCATTCATTAGCTTGCAACCCAGACATTAGACCAGTTCTGAAAAGGTTAAAGAATCTTCAGACACGGTATGCCATTTGGGTTGAAAACTTTGTGGCGAATATGCGGGCTAACTTGTCAAATGCTTCATGTCATTTTTACTCCAGTCGAGTAAAGTACTTTTCAGAAACGCATCAACTGTCCATGAAGGGATGAAAACATGTGTACACGAGTTTGTTGCATCAGAAGAATCTGGTGAACTAAGTCTGCTGTGGCACACCTATGTCACAACACGAATATTCTCAGGGAGCAGTAAGTGCGGATATGTGATTTAAAGATTTAACAGATACAAACTTCTAGATTTCATTTGAAGCCAATGAAATGAATTTTGTGTTCCAAAGTTCATTAGGGACTTGCTCGTTTGCACAATAGAGACAATCGAACTAAAACGAGGAATAAGTTGTCATGCCCTAAATATCTGATTGACCTCTGCGTCTTTCGGATCGATCTTTCAGAGTTTTGCAACAGGGAAAATTGACCCGAGTTTCACGATTGACGTGCATTAAGATTGTGTATAAACCAGACATTTTCCTCTTATCAAAGTCCTTTAAGGGGATTAAAAATGTAACTAGGAACGACAGAAGCATACAATGAAGAACGTTGGTCTTTGTGGGAGCATCCAAGAGTTTTCAACAAAGTTATGATTAGTGCCATGATGGGATGGTTTCAGTATGATGGAATCAATAAGCCTTGGATGTGCTTGTACTGTGCAATCGAAGCGAAAATGGATGTACAGCCGTTTAAATCAAGGTACCTAGGGTTGCTATGATGATAACAACTGCTTTACGCAGTAAATGACGGTTCAGGGCCTAACTGACATTCTGGGACTGACAAATCTCCACCTTCGAACCAGATATCACAGGATCTCAATAAGGAGTTACCTTACTTGCGAATGAGTAAAAGGCTTACTTTATCTTGTTACTTATTACAAAATCCTTATAAATCGAGTGCTTAAAGTAATAAAAAAGGAGAAATGAACCAAACCAACAATAAAATTAACCCTCCCCTCAGAATGAATATCACTAAAACTAAAACAATTGTATCTCCATCCCATGAAATGGAATCTGCACTTTTGAACCCTGAGAGTTATGCCCATTTTTCACGGTTTCGTGCATCACACAAGCAGAGGAAGAAAACCCTCCACCGATCCCAAGAGATAAACACTCCGAACCGTTGTCCGTGGCAATATCATCAACCGGCTCACACGATTCGCCAATTCGGGTTGTGAATCTCTTTTTTCAAAAACCCGAGGAATAAAACCCGTTCATCGTATTTCGACAATGCGGTATGTCTCCATGCTTGTATCATTTACAGATATCAGTATCACAACAATCTCATGATATGCTAGTCAAAACTTCGTTCAAGCGAGGAACATTTGGGTCTGAATATCGGAGGTATGTTGTAAGATAAAGATCTTAGTCAGTTAAATTAAGACGCCTCCGAGCATCAATCAAATGGAGCAATCCGAGTGGTCTAAGTCGGTTTGGCCATTTTGGGAGCCAGTCTCGGGTACACGAAACGTCCACAAAATTCATTCAGCAGAAGCGTGGAAGCGCGTCATGGGATGCACCATTACATCAACATTTTCCGAATGTCTGATGATTAACATCTTATAAACTACCATCAATGCACAATACACGATACTACGCAAAGTGTGATTGATTCGATTTTTTGCTCAGCAATCGATGTACATTTCGTGATTAGGAATGGAACGTGATTCACCAGTATTAACGGGCATCTCAAATAACGGTCTTCCAAACACTGGCAGGTGACAGCTTCAAGGTTGTACGCAGGGCCACCAAAGTCAGTCCAGCAGCATGGCAACAGATTTTATCGTTGGTTCATGAGACTGAATAACCCTAGAATTGCCTTCCGATTGTCCACAAAAGTCTGCTTTTGTGGTTTTCGTTGATGTTCCTGTTGTTTTTTTTGTTGTTGATATTGTTGTTCTCGAATATTCTCACGTGATGTAGGACTATTGCTTGATTATACAATTTTAGGTCCTGCTCAAGGTGCAGAACTAATCACTGACAGCAACAAGTCTACGCGCACTGTTGTTACGCGTGACTTTCGTCATGCAAGATACAAGGTGGGATCCGACTCTAACAAGTCTACGCGCACTGTTGTTACGCATGACTTTCATCATGCAAGATACAAGGTGGGATCCGACTCAGACGTTTTCTTCCCGAACATGCTACATGCTACATGCACGAGAGCAAAAACCAAAAACGATTACGTGACGGTACAATCACATCGGTTGGTTTGCATTATCTCAATGCGTTGAATAGTAATCTGTCTCCAGGTAACCCTGTTTACGTAAGCGGAACAAAGTGGGAAAGCGCGACTTGTCTGGTCAAGCGATTTCGGGCACACTAAGAAGTCAGATCATTTGACTTTCGGATGAATAATTTGTTGACCTGAACTCACAACAGCTACGAGTGTGCGCTCAGCCAGATTGGAGGCATATGGTTGGGCTGTAGAAAACGGAGGTACTGCGCATTCATGCTCAACCTAAGTCTCACTGCTCGAAAAGCTAGCTCGACTAACGTGGTTGGAGGTGTCGGTTTAGGTAATATGTGTACTCCGCTTTGTCATCGTTATATCGATCACGATAACTCACATTGCGATAATGAACTAGTCGTATGAGCACACCAACCAAGACAATGAAGCATGTTGGTTAATCAAATCTATCCACCTTATCCTGAGGCCTGAATGTATATAGTCAGAGAATTTTCGATAAATTTGAGCAGATTGGTTTGTGAGCAAGATGGTATCTTGAATGCTTTACTCATTCAGTTCCCGTATCCGCGCATTCAATCGGAGGGTATGTTGCGCGGTCGACTGTCTGTGTGCACTGCATCTGACAGAATAAATTCGTTCCATTAGATGTCTAGCACTTCACTAAGCTGGATGTGTGAGCAAAATGCGAACCCTGCACACTGCTTCAGTTGTCTCCCATAATGCACTCGAGAGA
The DNA here is from genome assembly GCA_003604175.2 of Clonorchis sinensis. Taxonomy (NCBI): domain Eukaryota; kingdom Metazoa; phylum Platyhelminthes; class Trematoda; order Opisthorchiida; family Opisthorchiidae; genus Clonorchis; species Clonorchis sinensis. The sequence continues at coordinate 55,755,467 of CM030370.1, forward strand.
TATCCAGCCGGCACGTTTTCTTCATCGAAAACACTTCATAATAGGTCGCTTCCAGTTGAATTTTGGGCGGATACTGGGTGCAACTTGTCGTAATGTACTAGCAGACAACATATTAAGTTACCTGGCTGATTGACAAAACAAAATTCCGATAAGGCAACCTTGATGGATTTTCCTGAAGTCCATTCAACAAGCAGCAGGATCAAACAGGCCTGTTGTGTATATCTCAGTACCTCCTTGCTTGAAAAGCTTTGTGTAGAAAATAACGCAAAGGAGGCAATTCTACTTTGCGTGTGGATGCGAGCTTGTTGTTCAAAACATAGGCGCTTGTGGGGCACATTAAAATGAATGAAAATTTATCTGTTTCGGTGGACAGTATAAGCCAGATTTGTGAGATGAAGCGAACATTGGACATCCAAGTCCCTGGTAGGCGTTTTAGTTGATAAATATTAGCAAATAGTTTTGTGTACTCCTCCAGGGGTAAAAAAAATTCCACTAAGGTAGGTGGATCGCAAAAAATGCAACCATGAAACTCCCGGACTTAGTTTGCTTGAGAATTCACAGTCTAAACGGTTCAACAGAATAGATATTTTGTCTAATTTCAATCGTATGAGTAATCGGACACGACAATAGAAACGCCACTCATATGCTCGAGTGACACCACGGCCTGAATTTCTCAGAATACCTCTCGTAAATCGATTGGAGTAATAGCGCGTAGCGCAACTCGGGGATCTGGTTAGGTTGTCGTGGACGTTCCTCCATCGGTGCAGACGTGGACGGACAAGGTCTATCTTTCTGCCTCATCCGCGGATTACGGTGTGCAGGGATCTGGGCATCGAAATGACTAAACATCAGCTTGGCGGATAAACTGCACTGTCAGCTTGCTATGCTTACACAGAAATAGACAACGTGAGGCGTAGATTATGTGAACACTGAAGTACCGTTTCCGCCAATTTGATGAGTGTATTCCTGGTGAGTATTCGTGAGTATCTATTGGGAGATGTACTCTTGCTGGACCGGTGGGCGAATCTTGAACGGTGAACTTTTTGTCGGTATATACACTCGCCTGATGAAACCATGAAGGGTTGAGCTACCACCCAACTGACAGCGGCCACAAGTGATAATATTTTGAGTTACGGATGTTGGTTTACTCAAGTGAACATATAGAGTGAGAATATGCGTAAGTCTCCAAGAATCCACTACCTCAGTTCATCATATGCAACAAATTAAAATCCGACGGCCACAACAATGTTAAAGCCATTGAGTCATCGAGGATGCTTGGCTTATGTGTCAGGAGAGGCTTTTCAGTCTTTTCAGACCTTCTGAGATTCGTTGATAATCTTTGTCAACAAAGCATGGTGCCATCTGTCGGGAAGTACAGTTTGTATTGATCTTTGGTATGCTGAGCTGTAATATAGAATAAATACACCATCACAAATCCTCAGCTACTTTCGGTATTACTGACTCACAGAAAGTCCAAGGACTGACAGATAACGAAGCTTCATTTATACATATATGCATATATATATATATATATATCGGATCCCATAGCTTTAAAGCCAAAGCCTACACAGCAAATTGTGGAGAATCACAAGCCACATCGTACTACCGTGAATGGGGAACGCTTGATGACGTTAGAAGATCGTGCGCGAATGCGTCTTATTTGCGGCAAAGAAGTGGTACGTCGGTTGAACGGAATGCTTGCTGGTTGGGGGGCGCTACTTTACAGAATAAAGCGACTTATTACAAAAGCAGAAAACAACCATGTTTGAAAATGTCCAGTCGATCCGTACTTGTCTACCAGTGTTCAGACATAGGGGAGAGAGTAAACAATCTGGTGCGTGTGTGAAAAAGGCTTTTATGGATTTTGTGCTGCGAGGGTTCGTTAAAAGCGTAGCAGAGTAATCTGTGTGGGCCTCCTGCAAAGTCATACTTCCTTAAAAACCAGCGTTGACGTTGTACACCACATTATATCTTATCAAACGGATGTACAGTTGCTGTTCAGCATTCCCCGGGAACTTCAAGAAGTAATCTGACTTATTCTTAACGCACTATTCATAAGGTTGCTGAAAATTCTTCGACAGTCCACGACCGGTTTCGCCCTTCTTGGGGCTCATCAGATAGGCGCAATTCCCGAGTTTTCGTCAACCTTATGTTCTACTTGAACCCAAATTGGACTGTTTTTTCGAGAAATACACTCATCTGCAAATCAATTTGGTTTTGCGAGAGACTCACCCGGAACCCAGCTGAATCTCGCGTTTGTGATGATTCTAGGCAACTGAATGTGCTGCACCAGGCCGCCCCATGTTCCAGTTGCTACGATATTCGAGATATCTTTAGTAGAACGCCTCAATTATCAGTAAAAATAAAATCGCTTTTATTGCACGGCTGCATGTTAGGGTGTGGTTAACGCATATTCGCTTCCCACCCTGGTCCCAAAGAAATTTGAAAAACTATATTCATGGTAGTTGGATCGGTACACAAAGGTTACTCGAGTTTTATTACATAAACAGTTTTCAACAAAAATTTTACATTTGACAGTTTTAAAAAGAGCTCTACATTCCATACGAAATGCCGTGAAGATATCTTAGGAATATCCGATAGAAGTCGATCGCCTTGTCCATGGGTAACGTTGGATTTGCTAGTTGTCGTAATGTTGTCATGTGGTGGATTACTCAACAGGATGTAACCAAACTATGGTTCCTGATATCTGAATGACTCGATTCTTCCAGTAACCGAATAAAATGAGTTCGCAAATTTTGGTTAGCCCCCAGGTGATGCTCTTGGACAATCAGGTGCTCGTCAAGGACTTGAGGGGAGGTTAGAACCGGGGAAACTATTCTAAGTGACTTGTTTTAAACAACAAGTCGTTGAGCGCAGCATTTAAAATGCATCGAGCCAGCCCAAGAGCAAACTTATTTGAGGACCTTGTGCAACGCTAATGAGACGATCGATAAAAATGTGATTCAAGCTGAACATGGCTCACCCTGTATTCCACTGCTGCATGACCCTGAATGGAAAAGTGCTGCTAAATATCACAATGTTAGAGAATATACTGGCGTGGAAAGATTGGAAAGAGCTATGTGAACTTATGGTACGACCAGTGCGATGAATCTCAAGGGTCACAGCTGGAATTACTTATCGTTAGGCACGGCAGAGACTCACGTGGCCTTCAGTGAACGGCTGAAGCAGATTACGCAGTAAGATATTATTTCAGAACCCTGTGCGAATTCGGAACCCATGTCTGTGTGCTTCCCAGTGACTAACATTTAGTGCTCATTGTGATACACACACATACATGAAGCGAACCTATAATTTTCCTGCCAGATTATGTCACTGACAAAAATGTTGAGAGCCCCTCTGCAACACACGACCGGTTTCGCCGTTCATGGGATGATTCATTTGTAGTTATCATCAGCGTTTTTCCGCACTGTCATACTTTGAGATATTCACAGAAAACGAAAATTGACGTGGGGTATTGAAGGAATTGAACTTTTGTGGAGATAGCTGCAGATTGTTAAAGCTTTAAAGGGGAACAATACAAAAACGTTACATATATGTCCAGTGTTACTGACCTTGATTCCGTCATCGAAGCGAAGTTGAGCTAACCCAAATATGTTTTTCCAGTTTGCGTAGCTATCTACTTGAATTAATGTCGGAAGAGTTACTCGAGGAAGAATAATTGAAACTTTCTGCCTGATCATCACTTACCTGTCCTTCGTCCATTTTATTTTCTCAGGCTGCTAGCCTATCAATAGAGTTCCCGGTGCATGTGAGTTTCAGTGCTCACGCTTCGCTCAACACAACGTATCAGTGTTGCTTGTGTAGATAGGTAACTTAAGAGACATTGGGCTAATACAATCATTTGCAAATCAATTTGGTCTTCACGGGAGACTCGAGTGAATCTCTCGTTTATGGTTTCCTTCACCTGAATGTGCTGCACACGGGCAGCCTAATGCTTTGTGGGCTGTCGAAGAATTTTCAGCAACCTTGTGAGTAGTTTCCTTTATGAAAATATACTGCGATATCTCGAATATCGTACCAACTGAAACATGAGGTGACCTTTGTGTGGTACATTCAGTTGAAGAACATCATAAACGAGAGATTCACTTGAGTCTCCCGTGAAAACCAAATTGATTTGCAACTGAGTGTATTTATCGCAATGAGTCCAATCTGGGTTCAAGTAGAATATAAGGTTGACGGAAACTCGGGGACTTCGCCTACCTGATGAGCCCCAAGAAGGGCAAAACCGATCGTTAGCTGTCGAAGAGTTTTCAGCAACCTTTTGAGTAGTTTCCTTCATGAAGATATTGGGCTATTTAATCGCCCGAGGAACTAGCTTGACGACATCAGTCAAGATACCATCATCAGTGCATTATGGATAAAATTGCTTGTATGTGTAAGCAGCCTGTGCTCCCTTGTTTCTGGTTCTGTGCCTCTACGACATTCATCTCCTTTAAACAAATTCTGCGTAATAGTATGTTCTTCGCATGCAACTCAGTTTGGTTCAACATGGTATTTAGGGTTATACTCTAAGCGGCACGTTTATGTCGCAGCTTGGTGAACACGATGACCACCGAAGATGCAGAGTAACCGGTGCAGCCATTATTTTGAAGTGGATGAAAAGGAATGTCAAACATCCCTGATATTAATCGACGTTCTCCGTTAGAGACCACTAAGTGAGAAGGACGTCACTCTTGATGTATTACGCCAAGAGATGCGTGCGGGACGGAGCAAGTTCAATAGGGTCATCTCTGACACTTCCACCCAGATATGGCTAGCTGGAGAAAGCGAACGATAAAGTTGTGACCACGATTTAGAGCTGTTCCACTAACCCCTTTTCGACCGTGCAAGAAGGGCAAATAGAACAACAAACTGTTGTGCGCTTGCTTACGTTATTCGTCAGTGCAATTTTGGTGTTAAAACACTGGGATGAAGAAATTCTATCTAATCATACGGAAATCAAACGATTATTATCTTTGGCTTAGTGCATTTCTTGACGAAGCAGATGTACGCAATGTTGGTGGAGATTACTTGGAGAAATGAGGATAGTTTTAAAGTTATACTCAGATATAGAGCCCTAGAAAATGCTAAAAATCATCAAACAGCAAAGGCAGTCAAGATTCATAAATCCAGAAATAACTCACAGAGAAGAGTCTAGTTGAGGAACCGATAAATATTTGGACGCAGAAGAGCAGAAGACACACCTCTGACAATAAGGCAATTTAATACATTGGAACCCTTTTGCTGTTATTTATTAAGAACTTTTTGGAAGTTCTTATAAGCTTGAACCGTTAGTTGTGACAAAGATCTGAAACTGCTTGTCCTGAAAATGCTCGCGAATTAGTGCATCGGTGGAATGAATATCGAACAACCCTCCATATTGTCTCAATTTGAGCTCGGCCTTTCAGTCATTCATTCTGGTCCCCTAAAGCTTATGTCATAGCTGTCAATTACCTTTAGGACACTTCCCGGTTAAACAATAAAATCATTTCCTTTGCCTGTTCTTTTTCTACCAAACATCCAATTTCCGGTCACATTTTGTTGGTATCTGTTTTTTCAATCCAGCTCACGATGGTCCACTGAAAGTCGAATCCAGTACTGAGGTCCAATCCAGAAGGGTGTTCCACATCATTTCAAAGGAATGGTAACGGAGTCTCGAACAGTGCGGCCTAGAGAACCACTGTTTAGTCGACCCGATGAGCCTTCGTAGTCGTACCGATCGTCCAGGCAGTGGCTTCCTGTCCCAGAGTCTCAATATAACTCAGCTCGTACGCGTGGCCAATCAAGTCCCATAAATCGTCTACTCTGGGTGTAATAAACTTCAGCCAGCCGTTTTCTTTCTTTATCGATAATCTACTCGTTAAATATGATATTTTTCAGTAACTGCCCAATTTAGGATGCCTAGCTTTTTTGTAACTAGCCCCATGCAGATCCATTCCAAACAAGATAAAACAAAGATAAAACCTTCAAACAGGACATCTTTTTATGGGCCACCTGTTTAAGTACGTTAAAAGGGCAGAGTAATCTTTGCAAATCATTACTTTACTGTGATTCTGAAGATCAACATCTCGTATCCAGCTTTTATTGATCGGTTTTACCAACTGCCTCCAAGACACGGCAAATCATATATGTGGTCGGGTTGTTTTGGTATCAAAATTCTTGAGTTATTCACGCAAATCTGTGGAATTTCATATCACTTGCTGTCACTACCGACTGCTAACCTCATAACGCTCAACTTGTGGTGAGATGGTTCAGTGTTCAACACGAATTTACTGACCGGAAGGTCCGTGGTTCGAACCCGACCTCTGCTTCTCGACTTCCCCTGTCTAGGCTTGGGCAACCTGGCAGTATCCCAGCCCTCATAGTTCTTTCTGGTGGCATGGCAGTTGGGCACTATCAGGAAGGTCAGATTCCTGAAAACAACTACTGAATGCCCGAGATCTACTGAGACCCTCAGCTCTGCTAGGTGTTGACCAGCCAGACAACGCCCCCTCAATATTCAGCGTCTCACAGCCTTCTGTCAAACCCAGACAGCGCGAGTCAGCGTTGATCAAGGTCAGACAACGCCCCCGCAGTATGCAGCGAGTCGCAGCCTATACCAAGACCAGACCGCGTGCGTCAGCATTGGACCAAGTTAGACAGTGTCCCACCAATGACTAGCTTGAGTTGTATTCTCGCACTCGCACGTACTCACGCTCCGCACTCGCTTGTTCGGAATATAGCTGTTGTGTTCCCTTCTCTGAGTCTTTTTTTCCGGCATTAGGCACTGGAGCGGGTCAGCAATCAGATACAGCAGATTAGCGAATCAGCAGACATAACAGGCACCGAAAGGGTGCTGCAGCTGAAAGTTTGTTTGCTCACTCGTGAATGAGTCACCTCGAAATTCGTATAAAAACGGACAAGATAGTAGTTGTTGTTCGCCTCCGTGTCTCCCACTGACGATGTCTCCCCGAATCGTGACGTAACGTTTGCAAACCAGCTTAGCGAAAAGTCCAACAACAAATGAATACATCCGGGCAACCGATATTCCGAAGCACTGTCACAGGCAAACGGATTGAGAATCGCGAAGAATGTATCAGGAACATAGAAAAGGGGCGGACTTTCGCGTGAGGAACGCCTATCATATGCTGCTCACAAGTTTCCTCCAATCGCGTGCTATCCTATCGGGATTTTGAGTTACAAACGCACTTGTCCCGTTACCGGAACAGGGGCAAATCATCAGTGATCAGAGTTACACAGCCCGAACTTCTTTTTGCTGTTGCACTTGCACTTTTAGGGGAGTAGGGTAGATGCAAATGCAAAAAAGACGGCTTGACGTCGCAAACAAGTCCACAGCCAGAATAATGCTTCGAGATCAAAGGCATGGGCCTGCCCTGTCAAATCTTGGGCTAGATTTTGAAATTTTACAGTCCTACTATTTTTGTCAACCTTTGATACCTATTTTGATCTGAAGGACACCATTCCTTTTTTCTGTCCTGGATTATGCCAAACACTCGGTTGGACTCGGAATTTTGGGACAAGTATGTTGCGTTGTACGTGACTGAAGAAGTCAAGCGGAATGTTGACATTTAATAATACTTTCATTTTTTCGTTCCACGTTGTCTCACGATCACACTTGTACAGAGGTATCCAGGCAACTGTCACTACATGCCGTTCATTAGGACGAAGGGGTTGTTATCCACACCAGAATGACATAATGTTTAACTATTTCTTAACTATGCTATTGGCCAGAAAAATGCAAACTGACCATCCACCGCTGTCATGTAGATGAGCAGTGTTTACATTTTTCCACGGGGACCCGAAAATATTCCCTGCTTTTCACAATACCAGACTACTTTAGCCAACATCTCCTGCTGTCAGAGAGACGACGATTACAGTAATATCTACCGAACGCTTCAGACAGTCGTTCCAACCCGTATGACTTTAGGCTTTTTTCTCTTAGCGCTTAGCCATAATTTAACACTTAGAGCCATGTCACGACTCAAGCACTAAATGCAATCGCAGTGAATGTCCTATCGCTCAGTCCTCCGTCCAAGCTCTCGGATGTCCACCAAAGTAAACCGACGAACGTGGAGTGCAACAACTGTCAAATCCCGTTTCAAGGTACGAAAGTTCACAAAAGACAAAGTAGAAGCATTAGGCCTCGAAGGGTACCCTAGTCACATCAATTCGGTTTTTCAGTGAGGCTTTGTCTAACCCTAGTGTTGATTCCTCTCCTCCATGCTTATTGTGTGCAATGGGATTCCTCGTTTTGTTGTTTCCGTTATGCGCCTGTACTCCGTTCTTGTTTTAGCCTTAAGGTAAGGTGATCGTATCCTTGGAAAACGACCATTAAAGCTTTTTTAAGTAAGTTTTCTCTGAAATCGGAGTCCTCCAGGGTTTGTCATGACCTTCCCCCTTAAGACGGGCAGGACGAAAATGAGGAAAGCGTTGCCTGGTCTTAAAAAATTTCGAGATGTTAGAGAGACATTCACTGGAAGGTAGGTAAGAGATGACACTGGGGACCTGAAGTATAAAATCCTTGAGTACAGTTGCATACAATCAGTGTTCTGCAAATCGAGCTAATATTGAGTTTCATACCCTACTGGCATAAGCTCGTATAGGCTGAGTCAACTGTAGACGATGATGGGAAGGAAGATCTTTATGTCCAAATCTTTCACTTTTGGTGTTATTTACCAGGACTAGTGCCTTGTTTGTTAAGCAGCTTGAGCTGGCTGTTAGGAATTGCAAACGACCAGTAATACATATGGACGTCAGGCGTTTGGCATCAGCAGAATTTCAGGACAATTTGTGAATACAGGATTTAAGGACAACTTTGGTGCCTGACCCCAGAATTCGTCTGTGGCCGCCAGTTCCACGTCAGGACTAGTGACAGTCTATACATATGTCTAGGCACACAGTGGGGCTCTCTGAGGCTCAGGTTTTGGAACTAAACTGTACGGGACTTACGTCACTGATCTATTGCGCTTCACGAGCGTTTCGCAGATAACCTCGAGATCTCGGTGTAGGCAAATCCAGAAAAATTAGCTGACGCAGTCCGACATGCACTACATATTTCCTTTCGGATTTACTTGGAAATTTCGCAAAGTGTACCACTTTTTCGTTTGGAGCCGAAACCCAAAGGAGGTTGTCTATGTTGACCTCCATCAAAGTCAGTCAAAGGATTTTTGGATTATGGTTAGACCCAGTCTGAAATCACATGCAGACACGTCATTCAGAACGGCATTAGCCTCGAGATTGTGTGGGGCCATTCTTCATCTTTCCACCTAAGATCACTTTGGCAGTATTGTCAGCTGGCTTCATCCCCGTTGGCCCAAGGCGAGATGGACCTTGTCAAGAGGGTGTGGCAGTTGGTAATGAAGCGGATTACTGGCTTTCGAAACGTTCTTTATCGAGGTCGTCTACACAGACTCCAATTTTTTTCGTCTTCCCACCAGTGGCGCCATGGGAGCATCATGGCATGGAAGGATTGCTGAAGACCTTCAGTGAATCAGTCATACAAAGTTAACCACGAGACATATATCATTCACCAAGAGATTTGTACAGTCAAGGGAGTGAACTGCACATCCTCACGAAATCTTGAAACAATGTTTCATCTTGTACCTAACTAGGTCCTACACTGCTGCGAACTTATTAATCCGTACAACCTAACCCCCAAAATTATGTCCCTTGAGACTTGTCAGAGTTTGCCTTTATCTATCTATCTATCTATCTATCTATCTATCTATCTATCTATCTATCTATCTATCTATCTATCTATCTATCTATCTATCTATCTATCTATCTATCTATCTATCTATCTATCTATCTATCTATCTATCTATCTATCTATCTATCTATCTATCTATCTATCTATCTATCTATCTATCTATCTATCTATCTATCTATCTATCTATCTATCTATCTATCTATCTATCTATCTATCTATCTATCTATCTATCTATCTATCTATCTATCTATCTATCTATCTATCTATCTATCTATCTATCTATCTATCTATCTATCTATCTATCTATCTATCTATCTATCTATCTATCTATCTATCTATCTATCTATCTATCTATCTATCTATCTATCTATCTATCTATCTATCTATCTATCTATCTATCTATCTATCTATCTATCTATCTATCTATCTATCTATCTATCTATCTATCTATCTATCTATCTATCTATCTATCTATCTATCTATCTATCTATCTATCTATCTATCTATCTATCTATCTATCTATCTATCTATCTATCTATCTATCTATCTATCTATCTATCTATCTATCTATCTATCTATCTATCTATCTATCTATCTATCTATCTATCTATCTATCTATCTATCTATCTATCTATCTATCTATCTATCTATCTATCTATCTATCTATCTATCTATCTATCTATCTATCTATCTATCTATCTATCTATCTATCTATCTATCTATCTATCTATCTATCTATCTATCTATCTATCTATCTATCTATCTATCTATCTATCTATCTATCTATCTATCTATCTATCTATCTATCTATCTATCTATCTATCTATCTATCTATCTATCTATCTATCTATCTATCTATCTATCTATCTATCTATCTATCTATCTATCTATCTATCTATCTATCTATCTATCTATCTATCTATCTATCTATCTATCTATCTATCTATCTATCTATCTATCTATCTATCTATCTATCTATCTATCTATCTATCTATCTATCTATCTATCTATCTATCTATCTATCTATCTATCTATCTATCTATCTATCTATCTATCTATCTATCTATCTATCTATCTATCTATCTATCTATCTATCTATCTATCTATCTATCTATCTATCTATCTATCTATCTATCTATCTATCTATCTATCTATCTATCTATCTATCTATCTATCTATCTATCTATCTATCTATCTATCTATCTATCTATCTATCTATCTATCTATCTATCTATCTATCTATCTATCTATCTATCTATCTATCTATCTATCTATCTATCTATCTATCTATCTATCTATCTATCTATCTATCTATCTATCTATCTATCTATCTATCTATCTATCTATCTATCTATCTATCTATCTATCTATCTATCTATCTATCTATCTATCTATCTATCTATCTATCTATCTATCTATCTATCTATCTATCTATCTATCTATCTATCTATCTATCTATCTATCTATCTATCTATCTATCTATCTATCTATCTATCTATCTATCTATCTATCTATCTATCTATCTATCTATCTATCTATCTATCTATCTATCTATCTATCTATCTATCTATCTATCTATCTATCTATCTATCTATCTATCTATCTATCTATCTATCTATCTATCTATCTATCTATCTATCTATCTATCTATCTATCTATCTATCTATCTATCTATCTATCTATCTATCTATCTATCTATCTATCTATCTATCTATCTATCTATCTATCTATCTATCTATCTATCTATCTATCTATCTATCTATCTATCTATCTATCTATCTATCTATCTATCTATCTATCTATCTATCTATCTATCTATCTATCTATCTATCTATCTATCTATCTATCTATCTATCTATCTATCTATCTATCTATCTATCTATCTATCTATCTATCTATCTATCTATCTATCTATCTATCTATCTAAATCGTTATCCTTGATCAGGTGTCGGACCTACCTTGTTGATTTCTTCAGCTCGGCGACCGTTCAAGCAGAATCTTTTTAGCCGTTGTGCACCCACAAGTGGATTGCTACACTGTCATTGTTTGTATGCTCGGACGAGGTCAGGCCCACCGCTGTTTCGTTCGCACAATACATATTAGTCCGTGTAATTAGCACTCTTTCCGTTCTAATGATACCGTACTGGCGATAGTACTACCGCGTTTGTCAAATCAATATTCCACCGTGTAACATACATCAGAAGTTGCTCTTTCGGCTCGTTTCTCCATCAGCACATTTAGGCCAAGATGGCTTGCTCGGTATCAAAATGATTGCAGTCTGCAAATTTGCGTGGAACGATCGATGAAACCAAGACAGATAAGGGTGGCAAACAAAACTGAATTGGAAACACTTGATGCAGCCTAAGGATAACAGAGACACCTAATCAACAAGTACTGAAATCAACGTCTGATGACTACATGAAAGGTGACGATTTCGTGGTAACTTGAAAACACACCGGTAAAGGATACGATGTTCTAGTGACAGGTTTGATGAGTGTTCATTCATGTGGTTAACGACAGAAAGGCTTGAATAAAAGACCCATAGAACGACTCCATTCACCACTTTTATGAAATGAATGTTATCTTCAAATTCATGTACGACGTCGACAGAAAACACAATGAAGGATACGAGATATAAATAATTCCATTAAGTAAAACACTGGATGTTTTTTCTGATAAATAGTGCTTGAGAAAATCTGGGTTCGAACTTGGATCTTATAAAATACAGTCGTTGTTTTTACTTGGAATCAGAGTTTCGATCAAAATTACTCAAACGTTCAGGAGGTTTTCCGGTACAGTATTTCTGAACGCAGCACAAACACTGAAAGACAATAAAATGTAACCACTTTCGAAACCTAAAAAGAAATTCGCCGAGAAAAAAACAATCGACGTTCTTATAAAATGTTTTAGTAATTCAAATGGCAAGAATTTTTTGAATAAACTAAGCTGCACTTTGAGGCTTTTGTTAAGCTTACGGAAGTATGGTCTTCAGCAGCCATGATAGGTACCTTTCGGTGATTGGGTTGGGAGTTTGGTACTCAATTTAGGTGAATCAATTTAGGTGAATCAAGTTCCATCAGTTTACAATTTTTGCCTTCAGTTATGGCTAAAATTACGCCATAGTGCGTGAAGGATCAAAAGGATATTGGCCATTGTTGGTACCTAGCAAGAAGCCAGCATATTGGATAAGTAAAAAAAGACTGCATTACGATGAATTTCACTGAAATGTTGTTTTTCGAAAGAAATCTCAATGACTGGCGCCTGATACAGCTATGCTGTTATCTCTGCGCAAACGATGATTGTTCCGGACCTATAAGATGACCGCCATCCTATGACTGATAAATTTTGCTTTCTCGAATATTCTTTGGTTCATGTCATTTGTATCCGTGAATCCAACTCTGTATTCACATTAGTCTTCACATTTTGTTGTACTGCCATTAGAGTTATCGCGAAGAGTACTCGACCGTAGCTTCCGTCGATTAGTCATCAGGGCGGCGAGGTCCTGGATCCCCTTCAGACGAAGCACTTCACCTTTCAGACCCGGCTCTTCTGCTTGGTTAGGCCAGTCACGACGAAGCAGTTCACCTTTCAGGCCCGGCTCTTCTGCTTGGTTAGGCCAGTCATCACTCGCAGGTTCTAGAAGAAGAGTTTTCCTTCTTTTCTGATAGTACTCGTTTCAAGAGAGTGAGTAGCATTTTTTTCGATAGTGTGCAAATTGTGGGTTTATTTTGGGCCCAAGTTACAAGATAGTGGGAACAGAACCGACGCTAGAGAGCAGGATTCGTGGTATTTTTGCCAGACCAACTTAATTCACCATGACTGTTGTTTATTGCGGTAATTCATCCGGCGGCCAGTTGTCAAGGATAAACAGAAATGCATCCAGATTCTGCTCGGAGGCTAACTGGTTTGAACAGTAAAGTTGATAACACTTTACCACTCCCTTAAGATGATCACTGAAAGGGCTGATCTCAACAGCTGCTTCCACGTAACCCCGAAGTTCTACGTGAACTAGAATGCGTCCAAATGTGGCATCTCCTTCACCTTCCTTTTCAGGGTGGAACAGGTAAGCTCTCAATATAGGGGACTGATTCGACCGTGCGCTTGCCACCAGAAACATGGGGAGTAATTCATTATGTATTCTGAAGGAACTTGACCGCCGTATTGATCATCGTCCTAAACTACCAACTCAGATTTGCATACATTCAGCATGACATTTAGGGTAAAGGTGGACCAACTGCCGCTTGGTTCCGATTTCGTCATTCAGCAATTCCCAATTTAAGGCATTCGATTTCTAACAGACAGCTTGCAGTCCTAGAGACTTGCTAGGTCGATTTTGCCGGTATCTAAAAATAGACCCCACTGGCATGTTCCGATGTAGATCGATCATACAGAGCATCGAAAATGTGGTCTCGTCTGAAAAGCCGCAAATTACCCGGTGTGATATCAGTCCACCTGTGAAGTGTACCGCAAATGGTATCAAACTTTTCCTGATACCACTGTCGGGTAGGTTTAGTGAGATTCACTTGGTTTTTACTGATTGTTTCTGGTTATCTTGAAACCTACACATACTTTCTTCCGTAATAATCCGGTAAACTTTTGGACTAATGATTTGCATGTCACAATGTTTCCCGCGAGGACGCATCACAATGGCATCTTACTTGATCACCACCAACCAACTGACTATCAGATTAGGTCAGAAGTTTAAAGCGACGTTTCAGTTTTCACTACAACTCACAAGGCTGACGGGGACTCTGGACCGCCCACCGCAAATTTAATCCCTATTGTAGCTCGTCAGGTAAGTCTATTCTCCCAATCCGCATTAACCCTATTTCCTACTTACAAGTCAAACTGTACATGTGACGTAATAAACATTCATCTTTAAATTGACTTTACCTGAATCTATCGTTTACAGCATTAATAAACTTTGTGCACCACATTCAGCTAAAAAAAATACTGCAATCAAAATCAGGCAAAATACACTTGGCTTTTCGTCAGCGTCAGATTTATCTACAAATGAGCTCCATTGAATTTCTCAGTTTGGTTTTCAACAGGTCCTGCAAGTAACTAGCAAGTCTGACAATGTACTCACGAGCACAGTGGCTATTCGCTTCTGGCCGATCCAGCGGTTCAAAAAATAAAATTAACCGATCATTGCGAAATTGAAGATGGTCTGTGGAACGGACAACTTTTCAGCCGTACAAGAGAATTCACACATATTTCCGTTTCACTGGAGCGGTGCCAGGGAGGGAAATCAAAATTTAAGTTTTACGCTCCCAAACACCGATGGTTCCGGCTCTTGTACCCTCCGCTTAAGGCTATCTAGATTTCCGCCCATCAGAATTTTTCCCTCAGTTTAATGTCACGTGGCCCTGTTTATGTCACGTGCACACCCCGTGACTGTGGGATGCAAGCTGAAAACGAATGTCACCCAGCTGAGACAACGATAGACAGTATGATGACTTGGATCACCACTAAAGGCAAAATGGATATCGCAAGTAAAACACATTCTCCACAATAAAGCACACATTAGTTGGTGAGTTTACACCAGGTCTGCGTAGCATTGTAACACCGCACTAAACAAAGGTTACCAATTCTCCTTTGTTTCAGTTTGAACAGAAATCACTTGGAAAAGTAGCAATAAAAACGAAGTAATTAATAAAGTGGTAGTACTGATTGTTTAACTCTTGCCTACCTCGTGCTAGATTTTTGCCGTGGATGTCGGTCTCACAAATGAAGACTTTGAGGCTAGGTGCGTGTCCCACCATTTCCTAATGTTTCAGTGACACCCGATATTTACCTGCATTTTTGGTGACCTATTTGTTCTGCTGTTGCACCCATTGATTCTGTGATTTTCTCCAGCCGTCAGCCCCATATGTGGGCACTGGTGCAGCCGTTGCTTTTAATTTTGCAGACACGGTCCCTGATCTTGTCCATCCATAAACGATCCTTCAGTTGTACCACTTCAGAGCGCATTCATTCTGGGACTCTGCTATCATGTTAGCCGTGTTTTGGATCCTTTGGATAACTGTAGATGTTCCTGGTCTTTTCTCATAAAATAACAGCAATCCCGACGTTGCTCCCTACTAGATCTCACCCATAACATCCTTAACTGACATTTAGTTAGACTGACTCAGTATCCACTATCTTGAATATGTTTTTGTTTTAATTCAGGCCACCGTTCGACCGGCATCTTCTGTGCACCGAACACCTACTCGGCTAAAATTGATGAGGTAATGCTAGCGAATACCGACTTAGGATTGGCCGGGTAATTCTTCCAGTTTAAGTAAATTATAAACGTACTGCTCATGGGTCACTGGTAACTGCATGGTGAAGCGATCAAACCCAAATCGGAGTGGTCTCAGTAACTTATTTCCCTCCGCATTTGTGACTGATTACTCCCAGTAGGTTCACGGTGGCTGTAAATTGCATCACAACCTTTCTGCACAGCCTGAACAGTTGCAGCGTAGAACCTTCCTTGTGAATCGAATCAATAACAGCTTCTAACCTCCTGCAAGTTTACGTTGGATGGTTCCACCAACACTACACTAAGCTCAAAATAAGGCTGACCGAAGGCGCAAGTGGCCTAAATTGACTACATCATCAGTAACTGTTTTCGATTGTTTTGCAATGCTTCGGTCGCGACTGGGTGCAGGAAGTTTATTACCACCGTTGACAGAATATTTCAACTTCGTCATCAAGCCTACACTGATCAACGTAACTGGATTTCAGTTTGCATATCAACAAGATCCGATGGTTCATGGAAAAACCATAATAACAAAAAAGAGCATTTAGCCCCTCTCACCGGTTGGCATTTCTCCTGGAGATGACCAATAAAACGTTGTAGACTCCTCCAGAATGTTTCTATTGTTTTTAGACACCGTCCTCCGATTTTTGGTGTGTACTATCATACAGCCATTATTCACTGGTTGCACACCTTACGTCAATGGCGCATTACATAAATGTGCACGACCAACCGGGGAATACGAGAATGCTATTTTAAGAGACCATGTTTTCTCAAACTGAATCAGCAAGTACAAAGCAAACATGTGTAAGACATGCCGAATTATCTCTTTGCATTTCTCCAATATCGAACAGTGTTCCTAAAGGTGTTTTACCCTCACCAGCGACACACCCTTTAAACGTCGGACAACTTGGGCGATAATCTGCTTATCCTACGGTTTCCCAAGTTTCTTGGTTTGAGTCACTTGCGTTGGACGAATTCTCACACTGTGCCCAGTGTCCTGCCTGACTGCCACCAAGACGATTATTGATCGGTTAGTATCAGAATGATGGGCGATCGATAATCCCGCGCTGTTAGATATTCAACGAGGAAACTGACATACTTGTGTTGAATAACGATAAGGAAACTTTGGTTACGGGTTATTGCAATTCAACACAGTTCTTGTGAGGAGCCGGTCTACGTTACGGAGTAGGTGTACCAAGCGCTGGCTTGATGGGAAATGTTTTTTATCTTTTGCCTTTTTCACAAAGTATTCAGTAACCAGTATTCCACTACAGTAACAATCGTCGAGTTGTAAAACAAGTACGGCAAATTATTCACCCACATACGTAACCCCACAGTTACTTCCACGGCCAATACTGCCCCTCTTTGTCTCTGTCTCGTCCTCACCCTTTTTTGACCTTGGTCTAGCAGTTTAATCCCGTGCTAACAAATAGCGTTCCATGATTTTGCTGCTGTACTTTACTCTTTGCGCGTTTTAAACGGTGCAGTTGTTGTTGTGGCTTCTGTTAATTTTTGGAGACTTTTGGCAACCTTATGGTTCCTATTCACGACATACTTGTGTAACAGGAAATCGCGTCAACACCTGCCTCTAGTTTATCCCCAGTGGTATCCACTCAATGATAATTAAAGCCTCCTGAGTGATTCAAACGCGGGTCAGACATTAAATGTTTCTGTGTGTCTATTACTGCGCTAAGGCTGATGACGTCACGATCCCAGACGCCAATGCCCATTATTTGTCTAGTTGTTCACACATTATTGCAAATGCTATATGAGTGTTTTAGCACCAATTAGTTTTCACATGATTCCAGGAACGCTTGGGATATACTGGTTCTCCACAGGCGTCATGTCGTTCTGTTCTGTACGTTAGTAATTCTAGAAATATCATATCTTCACATTCCAAACACAAAGAGACTTGATCGTATCGTAAGGAGATGTAAATCTCAACCGAGAGTTCGTTTTGTTATGCTGAAATGTCGGGAAGCCGAGCTCAGCTGTTCCATCCCTATTGGGAATCATCAACAGTGCGTAGCTCACGAAAACCAGAGAGCTTTGCGCTCACGATGTTCCGGTTAGTGGTCGAAAACAACCTTCCGGCTTCGAGCGACTGAACAGCAGTATGATTAGCTCTTACTTAAACAGGACATAGCACCGCAGCTCCGTCAACCACAGGAAGCACATCACGCGGTCATTTATTGACTGCCTGCACGAGTGCTGACTTCTCGGATAGCAGTTTCACGCATAGTGTGAAATAATTCTTCCTCTGAGCCAGTCCTAGATTGGTATTTTTAGCGAAGAAAAGACTAGTCAAAATTTATGAATGTTTCCTTTATCGCGAATTACAGCCGCCGGTGTGTAAGGTATTTACTTAGATATGAAACTAGCCACAAACAAGATAAACAGCCAAATTCGACAGTTTATAACAATCTCTCCAAAGAATTGTTGTAATACTTTTGGACATACAAAAAGTGGATATGCAAAATGGTGGTTGGTTCTTGGCAGGATGTCCTATGCAGAATGAACACCTGAGGCAGAAAACTCTAGCTTTCTCGGTTGCAGACGGTAACGTGGTCGGATTTCCGTAAAACCACAGCGCGAATCCTTCAGCATTACGAACTGCGCTAAGTTGTTAGCTACGTGAAACACTTACCATTTGGAACACTAAAATTTCTTCCAAATTTGGGACGTTGCCAAACTGCAGTGCTTACTGAGAAGGCAAGACAAGGCTTTTGTCCCAGTTAAAATTAGGACACACAAAGCCAATAAACAGATAAGATTAGTGTGTGAGCACGGTGCCAGTAATCTAGAAAAAGTTACCGGGCTGTGTAAAATTGCTTAAATCCTTTTACAGACTAAACAAATCACCTTCTGATCTTTTCCTGGTGGAGGTTGCCTGGTAAATGAACCATCCTTTGCTGGATACAGAAGTCTTCAGTCAGTTTTCACAAGATAGTTTCTCATACAAGCCCTACATGACAAGGACCATTCCATCAGTTGCATTATCCGGCGTTGACGGACCTCCAAATCTTGCTCCTTCTGCTGAGGGGAATAACTTTGTGAATAACCTATCTGTTAAAGTGTCCCACTGTGATTGCATAGAGTGGGCAAACAATAGGTGCATTCAGCTACAGGCAATCCTCCGTCATTTCAATACTACTCATAAAGTCAGCAGATAACCCACCACCGTTTTCGTCCCTCTTGGGACTCATCAGATAGACGTAATCCTCAAATCCCCAGCATGCTAACTTTAACACCGAGTTCTAATTATTTTGCTACAGAAATTCACTTGCGAACCAGCTTGGCGTTGACAGGAGACTCCGTTGGATTCCACCTGAATCTTCCGTTTATGATATTTTTGTCAACTGAATGTGCTACCCAAACGCCACCTTCTGGTTTAATTGTAACACCATGTTGGTGTGTATGTAATTTCTTGTCGCAACAGGCGAACGATTTAGTGTTTAAATGAGCAGTGAGTTCGATGGGAATGCGAAGGATCGGTCTATCCGCTGAGCCATAAAAGAAGCAAAACTGTTAGTGGACTACCCACGATTATCCTGCCCATGACACACAAGCACACTGAGATGTCTTCAGTGTCATTCCAGGTGGCATTTGAGACGCCTTTGTGCCGCACATGCAGTTGAGAGATGTTATGAACAGGAAAACTCAGTGAAATTCAACTCAACTTTCTGTCAATGCAAGGCTATTTCATCAATTATCATGTTGTGGCTTGTTTTGAATAAGCAGAACACGGTCTGTTTTGAGGTAGTCACAAATAGAAGCGTCAACACATCAAAATTTGGCGGTTTTGTTCATGCCTGGATGTTTTTCCTTAGTTTTAACATTTCTTACAGTTTTCTGGCACCAAGACCTCACAATGCAAGAAGAAACTGCATCCAAAACCTACTTCGTTCAGAGCCGCTTCCAGGTTCTCTCTGCCGAACGAATACGACTTTCACAATGTGAAAAATTGAGAATAACCCAGGCAGTTGCTTTTTTCGGAGGTCTTCTATAAAGGTACTATTGATGTTCATACATATTAATCCCAGAAGTGACATGTTGAGCAAAAGGACAAATCGATTTCTAAAGCCGATCTGACTGACAGTTTGTTTTTTCACAGGAATGGTGTGAAAAATGGCATTACCCAAAATTTGACTACAGATGCCTCATGGTTAGCATACAAAAGATTTAACATTAACCACGCGGCAAAACCCAGTAAGCTAGTTTATAAAGCTTGGCTTGTATTTCTTTGCAAAAGTTCCTTATTTGTTTTGTGTTTTTCAGGGCAGAAGTCAATCCAAAACGAAGATTTTCATACAGAAAATCAGAATCTCAAATATTGAGTGTTCCGAGGAGGTTAGCGCAACCAGACAGATAAAAGCAACACAAGCAACTAGAACGGCCAGTTTATGATTATAATATCGGCAGACTGATAGTTCAGTACTTGGCTAATAGAATAGAAAAAATGTTATTTTCGTGAGCCAATTTACAAATGAGCAGTGGTTTGCACTTCAAAAGTGTGCACAATATTAGAATGGCTCTAGAAAAATCGCCACATGAGGCTGAATAACGTCGGATAGAATACTTAAAAACTTAGCATGTACATCAAAATACCTGCAGACGATATGTGAATCAGGCTGCCCTCGGCAATCCTCTTAAAACCACATCAAAGGGGAAGGAATACAGAACATTTTAGTGGAAAATCGCCCAGCCATCTACAGTATATATGTGTGCTGCGCTTTCTACACCTTTTGGGTTGGCCATTGTTCATTCCTGCCTTACTTTTAGGTTGATTAGCTTCTCTCTAAATAGCGAGAAGAAAACGCAGTAATTCTTTCATCGGTGAACTTCCATGGGCATGCAGGCTCATCTGCTTTCCGGTTGCACTCGCTGGACAGAGTTATCCACGTTTTGTACATTGCTATACCTTAAGCATTGTAGATAACAAACGTCGTTTCTAGGGATTTTCATTTTTATTTCAGCCACAACGAATACTACAAAATAGCTGTAACTTGCTGAATGATACCGCTATTCTCCTTCTTCAAAGGTAGCTCCGCACACAGCCCAGCTGAGATCTGGATAACGTACAGCTTCCGGGTGGTTTGGCCCAATCCCCTACTAATAAAAGAAAGCCAGAACGAGATTTCGAATCTTTTTGGACAAGAATAGAACATTTTAAAATCGGGTTATTTTTAACAATGTTAAAATCGTAGGTGGCGGATACTGTGTGGTGCAAAGGTCTGGAATTCTAACACGTTTAACGATGGACGCAAATGGACGAACTCTGTTTACTTCACCTAAAACAGAGTGTACGAAAGAACATGGACATATAAATCAGTGAAATTGGTCCTCTGATTCCTTTCCTGGTAACTACTGTTTCTGGCTATTGGACTCACTCTACGAATGACATCATCTGTCTAAAAGGTTGTTTTGCGATTGTCACCTTTCTCACCAGGATTACAGTGATCAACATATTTCGGTTCTTGAATGAGAATTACGTCGCTTATCTAAAGGGTCGATTTCGGGAGCTGTCCTTTTTTGCATTGGTAATTATCGAGCTCAAATCATTTAGTGTGCTTACTTGAGTGTTTTATCCTGAAGGATCTAATAAATTAAAGATTCGAAGCAATCCATTGTAACTTTGCGAAAGACGAGAGACTCACCTGAACCCAGCTGAATCTCTCGTTTGTGATGTTTTCAACATTACGAATATAGCATATCTGCTGTCCAGAGGCGATCAGCCAATCCCATATACCGTACAACCGCGAAGGCACACGCAGTTTCGACCTTGACGCTTGCTTCGTAAGTCAGAAGTCCGTCTGCCAAATTTTGACAAAGTCGAGGAGTCCGATGCCGTTGAACTCTAGTCGCAACAAAACCGTGCTTTGGCGTAGGCCACCTGGGCTTATCGTAACAAAGGGCCCCCTAACCGTGAATGCTGTTACTGGTGACGGATACTTGGTCGGGACGTGCGTTGTTACTCACCTCTGTTTCGATATGTCAAAAGAACTGTAACAATGAAAAAGGAAACACTGGGCAAACACGTGTTTTCAAAGGTTAGTCCTCTGACCAGCAGGCATGAATTTAATAAAGACTAGTCAAGACAGTAAGGATGACATGGATGTAGGAAAATATGCGTGTTATTCCGAAAATGTCATTTAAGATACACCCACTTGTTTGGATTAGGTAATATGTGCCATCGTCAAACGAGAAGCCAGTTCATTTGGAGATACTAAGTGGTATTTTTCAAGCAAAACGTTCGGGCATGAGGCAGTGGCCTAAGCTACCTTGAAGCCACGTTGTGTCCAGTCTAAACCGATTTTGTGACAATCTGTCTACGGTACAAAATGCTGTGTTCCTTCTAAAGCTGGGTTCCATATCGACTAGATGCGCCAGAATAGAAATACAGAATTAGCTCCAACCTCCCTGTGTGAATCACTTCGCGCTGTGACCTCTAGCCCACTTAGAAGCACGAACTTTGCAGCAGTTGAACACCTGAACTCGAATATCGTGCCACGTGAAACATGAGGCGGCCTCTGTGCAGCACATCCAGTTGAAGAATAGCATAAATGAGAGATTCAGTTGAGTCTCTCGCAAAACCAAATTGATTTGCAAATGAGTGCACTTCGCTAATTTCGTGCAGTTTGGGTTCAAGTAGAACATAAGGTTGACGGAAACTCGGGGACTGCGCCTACCTGATGAGTCCCAAGAAGGGCGAAGCCGGTCGTGGGCTGTCAAAGAGTTTTGCCAACCTTGTGAGTAGTCTCCTTTTTGAAAATATACTGCGATATATCCGATATTGCAACAAATGAGACACGAGACGGCCATTGTGCAATTGGAGAATATCATAAACGATAGATTCAGTTGAGGCTCTTGTGAAAACCAAATTGATATGCAAATGAGTGAATGTGTCGAGGCCATCGAGGAAGTTATGGCAGCCTAGCGTACTGCTGATTAACCGAGTACCTAAAAAGAGTAGTATCCTTTAAACAATTCGATCAGACGAAAATTTGAGGAACTAAGGGCCCATGACTGATCTTAGAACCGGACGATTTCGAAAATGGACTGAGTTCGGGGTTGGTGAACCAAATTTCGGGCTTTCCGTGCTGCACAGACTGATTCCGGGAGGCGACGAAATCCTGGAGCTGCGAGAGATACACGGACAGCTACCAAAGTGTGCACGCAACTCAGCTAATCAGACGTGAATGTTAACATATGGGCCAAACAGGTGGCAGCACGCATGTAGTCGAAAGTTCTGTCTGTTTGAAATAAAAAAACGGGCTAGAATTCCAGCTTCTGCTTACCGAATAAATGCTCCACCGACTGGGCTACTGAGGATTCTCACTGCACGTAATGCTTATGCAGTCTGACTTTTTCAGCCCGGCCGAAGGCGCACAGAAAACCTCGCACTGACGATTTTATCGCTTCTTAGGAAGAAATACTCACAGGAAATGATGGACCAGGTGAAAAATACAATTGCTCAAACGTCATATCATTGCCATTTCTAAGCCGCGTGCAGGTACTTGAGCGGTCCTAATCACTGCACCTGTGCCATCGTATTTCATTTAGTCTAGTCTCAGGTCATTGAACAATTCGATTTTGACCGACAAATTTGAGAACTTTTAGCCCATGAAGTGCACTGTTGACTTGAGGTAGCGACGAATGGTATTCATCTATGCGTGCCTTTGGTGCGTTAATTTACCTGGACATGTTAAGTTGAATAACATCATTTGCAGAGCTGAGTAAAGTAAACTGGACACAAAAGTGACACATCTTGTTTCGCATCAATTAGGCTCCTCCGCTTCCGGGCGCTACCCGGTAGAAAGACAGTGAAAAACCCCACTAACTGACAGTCTTTGAAATGAATAATGTGACTGTTTTGTCATCAAGGTTGTTTGTTTACGTCCCAGTTGAATCTGTGAAATAAGAATGTAGCATGAGCAGTTACCTGAGTTTTATCCGTTTTTTACTTAATAAATGGTCCGCTTATTATTTCGGTAAGCAAAAATTCGGGACGGGGAGGGGGCGAATGACGTGGTGCGGTTCACTAAGGGAAGCTCAATTCCAAATGAAGTTGGTACTCACGACACAGTCAAGTCAAATTCACCTGAATCTCTCTTTAGGATATTCATCAACCGAATCTGCTGCGCAAATGCCGCCTCATGTCTGAGTTGGAACGACACTCAAGATACTCAAGCATGTTTCCATACGATTTATGAGGCCGTTGAAAAGTATTTATGGTTCACTACTTATTTGTTCCTTCTTGGGTCTTACCAGGTCTCTGGGTAATAAACGAGGCTGATGGCAATTCGGAGCCTATGCCTATCTAATGGGTCCTACCAGGGCGAAACTGGAAATGAGCTGTCCAGAACTGGTACTGCATTACATATTGTTACTCAGTACAGTTAGATGCAGATGTGCGTATTTGTTCGAAGCAACCAAAATTTTCCCACTGCCGTTTTATGAGCAAAAAGTAGGGTTTATCTACACTGTTCGACTGATATGTCGGCTTGAAGTGCAGCGTTTGACCTTGAATATGAAATAACAATGTTACCATTTTTGTTTGTTCAGTGTAACAAATGACTATGTCTACGTTTTTGTGAGTGAACCGCTTATCTTATGGACAAATCGTGCATGCTTGGAATGCCGCCAATCCATGTGAGGAATGTGCAGATAAAAATGCATTTCCGCTTTTCAGACTCGACTGCTTCACAAAAGTCTACAAATGATTGTAGGAAAAACGAAACATTTCTCACCAGAGTAGGTCGTACGAGCTTAAATCATGTATGTGACAAGAATTGCTTGTCCACGATGAAGTCACAACTGGACTGCCGAAGCGGACGTTTTTGCCCCGGGGTTTGGACAGACGTTTGGACATACTAGATAACATTGTCTGCTTACTGATATTCACGAGTATTTGAAGCTAACAAATGAATTCCGAGGAATTTCTCTGCCATCACCTTTAATTTGTGGAAAGTGGGAAGGTTCTCAATGGTGATTCACGCAGGTCGCTTGCTACGAATAGGTTGGAACTTGGCATAGGCATAGCTAACTACCCACAAGAGTTTCACCATATGAAAGCGACCCCTTTATGACAACCGAGTTTAATTCACAGGCTTTGTTTCTAGCCAAGCGGGTGAAAAATTTCCAAGCAAAGAACACTTTTGGAAGAAAAACTGAAAAATTACTTGCGCATAGTTCTGTTTATCTTGCTTTTTCTGGTGAAAGAACACCCATTACGTGTATACTATATTGAGATGCACTTTCATGCCTATTGATTTAGTTTATGGTCCATATGCAATATCGCTCAGATGCCACCTAGTTATGTTAGCCTAAAGGTGATGAGTTGTCGTCATGGTTCTATCATTTCTGTTGAACAACAATAGCGGAAGACAACATGTGTCGGCTTACCTATCAATTTGGGACTTCTTCGGGCCCTTAAAACCTGTCTTCACAAAGAGGCCGTTCAAACTTCATGCGGCAAACAAATGCACTCAGTTACATGTCTAGGTCATCGCTCTCACGGGTTTTGTTAGGACTGGGTCACTGCAAACTTATCGCATGCAATCACAGTTGCACCGGATTACAAGGAAATAGGTTTCAATGGTGGGTCGGAGAGTGGAATTACTTAGGTGTAAATGGAAGCATATAACAAGGTGAAAAGTAGTCGGTTGTTTATCGGACTCGTACATCAGCAAAAACGGAGCTACGCGGGGAACTAAGATTGCTTGGATTCACCATTCAAAAGAGGCCGAAACATTCGCAATCCAGCGTCCTAACACCCTCAGGGCTTGCTCATCGAGAGATATAGACCATTCACTGGTAGCTCTCATGAACTTTGATGAGCGAAGCATCGGTGTTGAACACTGATGTCATGCTCCCGATGGTGATGATGATGAGCTCTCACGAGCGGTCTCTCACCGCTTTTAGTCGACTTTTTCATGGCACTGATTCTGGAACCAAATACCCTAATGAACAACATTGGGATGGGGGAACCTGGTAATTTGACCTTCTGGAGGGGTTATAACAGTAATGCCAAATAAAAAGTTTACATGTTTTGCTGTTGATGTAACGTTTATCCGTTTAGACTGAAATAGGTGTTTGCTTCGTACCGTAATATGCAGTTTGGTTAGAAACGAGGATTGCAACAATCTGATAACTAGCAGTAAAAACCAGAATACTCTGTTTATCATAAATCAAGTTCATTTTGGCAGGCGTAATTAACGAACCATCGAAGGTATCTCAGTTTATCTGAAACCTCCCTCAAAAGTGCAACCCGTAAGCAACAACACGAAAAATTCCACGGGAACCTACTGGAGAATGAAACGGAAGAACGGCACTGAATACCGTCCAACTACAGCAAAGTTTGACGGTCTCGTTTTTCTATGAACCACTTCTTGGGGTTCCGATCGAACTTGTTAGAAGCAGTGGATTAACGGAATTTGTCCTCGTTGGTGGGTGTACTACGGAGAAGAGTTGAATATTATTAACCGACAGCGCTTGACAAACTACCTCTTTAGGAAAGTTACCTCTGTGGAAAGGTCATGGATATTTATAGCCTCTATAGGAGCGGTAAAAATAACGCCGCAGAAGCGCATTCAGACGAAACTTCATTAAACTATCATTTATCTGTTTAGCTGAGGCAAAAAGGGAGTGAATGCGTGTGGGCAAAAAAACTACACAATGCAGAAAAGACCAACACTGACCTATTAAGCACCTTTGTCTCACCCAATATAAATAGCATCATCAAACGGAACGAATGATTGTGTAAACTGCCTTGAGTTTTTGTCACGTAAAATACGCTATCACATAATTTGATAGACGTTTCAAAAGATGTTTAGTAAACCCTCCTACTTTTGTGGCAAGTACTTTAATTGCAGGAAATACACGGCACCGTTGTTTTCGTGGATCTTTAGTGAGTTTATTGTATGCATGTAACACTCGCTGGTCTATGGACTTGAGTATTCGCTGCCAGGATCATGACTTAATATTGTGACTCATTGATTATCATTTACACTTCCTCACGGAAAACCACGTCAGTCTATCCAAGAAGCAGTTCCAATGCGTCATCAGGCAGCTTCCGTTTGGACAAGTACTGTCGCTATTTTCAATCAGTAAGGTCTCCAAATGATAAAATCATTTAATCAGAATAAATTCCGTCAACGTAGACTGTTTTTAATTGTTGGTTGTTTGCTTCAGTTGGATTGAACGTTTCATCACCAATCGAGGTGACATCATCGACCCCGCACTGATGATGTCACCTCGATTGGTGATGAAACGTTTGCAGTCCAACTGCCAAGCTCGGCGAACAGACCAACAATTAATCAGCGCACCCGAGCTACCTATATTCCACAACATTGCCGATAGACTGTTTTATTTTGCATTTAAGGTAACGTACTGTGTTATTTACTGGGTTGTGTATCGCAGACTGAGATTCACGTAACAAAAAACATTGCTTCCAACGTTTGGTAGGTGATTTTCGATTACTCAGAGAGATTTAGCGGGGCAGAGTTGGTCGCAAAAATTTGTGGAGCTATTTTTTAGAACCGTTTCTATTTCCTTTGGAATTGTTTATCATGACAAACCCGATAGATTCATTTCAAATCAATCCAATATTGTTCCTCTTTTTATTTCTTTTGAGAAACATCCTGTCTTCTTTTCGACAAAATTCAGATTAGTTCATTTGGCCTCATGCGATAGAGATTGTTTGTCTTGCCTGGACACAAGCATATTTTGATCCTGTCTACTGCTGACGATCAGGTTTTATTCAGTATGAACGAAAATGAACATCAATGTCCAAATGAATCTTTTTGGCGGGTTAAAGGTTTGGACACAAATACTTTTGGAAAAGAAAAAGCCGAAACAGGTGATTGAAAAATGTCCTGAAAATTAAATCTCAATTGTTGTTGCCATGTTGTTTCCCTACATAATTCGTGCAAGTAAGCCAGCCTGCTGTCTCTAAACAGGACCAGGTCCCTGCGAAATCACGTTTTGTGCGGAGCATTTAAAGGATGCAATCTGGCGTCGTTTGGTGTTGAACAAGAGGAGAAAGAACATAGGTTCATTGAGAGCTGTGTGAAGTGTGGTCATCAGAACATCACAGCAGAAAGCTGTGGGTCTTTGGTAAGGTACGGTAAGTCCTCTTAGGCTTCACCCTTCACAGAAAATAGAGTATCTTCTCGACTACTGCATATGCTCATAAGAGGTAAGGAGCTACTTCCCGTGACTCATTTGGTCGGGTAGTAGGATCTGATTTGTTCGTGTGAATTTCCGGTGGCTTTTCTCAAAACATCATGGACTGCTTCAATTGTAGCGCGCCGGGATGTTGAACCTCGATACTATTTTGAGCTTTGACATGTGCTTCATCGAGGGTAGTGGTTATGGAGTGAAGATTGCTCGCGCAGTATCACACTACCACTGCTATGTTACAGGAAACTCGAAATATATCGGCCATCAGTGTACTGGCATATCCATTTTTCAAGGCAACTTGTATTCCCTATTTACACCTATTTGTGTGGTTGAATACTAATCTGACTTCGAACACGCTGAAAGACAAAACTCATAAGCAGTGAAACACGCGTTTTCTGTGTTATCGCGTAGCATCACAGCTGCGACCTTTTACGTCTAAAGTGAGCTTAGCTAACCCTGAGCATTTGCACTGTGGTGCCTCCTCCTTGAAGTGCAACAGTCGGTTCATCATCACTGGTCCCAAATGAGAAGCTATGGTGGTTGGATCAAACAGTGCGCTCAGATTGCTCGGATAGTCCACCTAGTTGGTACAGGGCATCTCACCAGTGGGGCTAGGACATTTGGGATCGTGCACCAGGCGCCACAAAATCAGTAAAAAACGGTTAGATTTTGCAAACTCGCGGCTACCCAGGCTATTGCCATCTGAATTTTCACACCTAAAATTTGTGCACCGATGAGATTTCGCCTATCCCTCCAGCTGAATTAGACCAGTGTTGATTCCTCGCCTGAAGATCCCACACACCAGATTATGTCCACCACCTGGTCCAGCTAGTTAGCTGTGTTAGATGAAATCTACTCGGACTAACTCAGATATTCCTACAACCACATCTACCTTACCTTACGTTTGACCCTAAATGCGATCTGTACCGTCTCTTCTGTACACAACCTTTAATATGTGCTGTAGATTACCTACGGGGAACCTCAGGGTGGGTAGACAAACGAAGACGGAGCCCAAAACTGCCTGCCAGCAGTTCATGTCAGTGTGAGCCCTAAGGACTAAGATTGGCGGGTATACCTGCAAGGTCTCTCGTAAGCTTCACCATGTATTATCGTGAATTACAAACAGTCCTTCCAATCAGTCATCTGTAAGTCGTTGAGATAGTAACGGATAACCTGGCTGTATTACATTAACACTGTAGTAATGGCACATTCGTTTTCGGTTTGACGTGCCGGACAGGTACAGAACCGAAAACAGAAGAGATTCATTTCAGTGCTAGCAGGTCGACTTATGTGTCGGCCGACTCTGCTGAGGTGTGTATGTCCGCACTGCGCATGCCCTCATGGTCGTGACTATACTCTGATTGGGAACCTCGAACATCCATACATTTTATGAAAGGGAGGAAGACTATAGACTCAAGAGATAAATGGCTGTTATTGCCGATGGAATGACACCGATATAGCGGCTGTCAGCAAACTTCACCTGTTAAACTTATCAACTCTCTTTACCCGAGGAGAAAGCTTGCATGAACCAGCTTCGCCGGTGATGAATCAACTTTAGGTTTACGGTTTTCACTCCGTTCGATTAGTATCGGCCGATGATCTGTGCGAAGCAATTTTTGACTCCAATGATTGCTTGCCAATGTAATATAGTCAGGACGGTCAGGTGTACAACCCCAAACTCTTTCTAGCCAGACGGAAGCTACACGAGTAGGAAGGCCGATGTTATTATTACATAGGCGGCTTTTGAAGTCCAGCTACTAACCACAGCATTTGCCTCGCGGTGTCTCATTTTCGTGCAAAAACAAATACCTCTGTCACATTTTTCTTTCTGCTCCTAGAAACACATTCGTAGTTGCATTTTGGGAGAGGGGCAGGTGACGCCGGTAACTCGATGATAAACAAGCAACTGGTGACGATGACCACTAGGATGCAATCATGTTTAGGTCGACTCCTGGCTTACAATCGACCCAGGCAGGTTCACACAACCGTGTTATTCTCCGTGTTCATATCGGCTCTAGGTGCTTGAGTGCAGCACCATATGCGGATCAGCTCAGTCCACCTTTCCCCCGCCTACTCTGCACAGGAATCCAGTGAGTTGATCAGCGTTAGCCGGAAAATCTGCTTTGCATGCCAGCTATTCACATAATCTAGAACAATCTGACCATTGGATAAACTTTGTTTACTGGCGTTTGCTGTCGACGATCAGAGTTCTCAAACTCCCCAAGGCGCAAGTTTTGGCTGCATGCTAACGCGGTCTTCGGTCGGATGGGCTCTCTACGAAGTGACCGCTATGAAGTGGGGTGTTCTCATACGTGGGACACCTACAAAGTGAACTTACAAAGGTACTTACGCACCACTATTCCATTCATCCTTCAGGCTTGAACACTGCTCCTCCTCTCCACACGAAGGGGGTAGAAGGGGTCTAGAGTTTCGTCTATATTGGATCACATCAACATCTCTGACCCCTCGGGATTGAGATCTCGAGCGTGTGATGCAAGCGTATTACTACTGCTCCACCAGTTCAATGCTGGACGCACTCAGACTTACACTTCTGGGCAGGCGAATTCGCTCACGCTTGAGCGATGTGATTGATCCGCCATGTTGACCCAAGCTTAACCAACCTATTCCCCACTTGCATTTTTGTTGACAACCAAGATTCGCCAATTCGGGAAGAGGAACGAAAGCTTACATAATACACGTTTTAAGCACGTTTGCTGAAGTTTATGGTGAGGATAGCAATATCCGTCTATTATTTGAGTTTCGTAACAGCGGTGAAGATTTCTGCATTGATCAAGCTGGTGGATTTAATCCACAGCATGGTGAAATACCCATTAAGTCTGACGATTTCCTGATTTTTGACGAGAGCTGATTCTTACAGCCATTATAAACAATTTTGGAGTACCGCAAGCGAACCAAGTACTACTGCAACACGTCTCCAAAATTTTACAGGCCGGCTTGTCAGAATGGGGTAAGGTCTGGGTAATGGTCTTCACACAGTGATGAGTTACTTTCAGTTGAAACCACTTGATTAGACTCTTGCCTCGATTTTACTCAACTGGCTGTCTTGTCATATTGGTGTATGACGAGAGTACTCGCAGGATTATTAAACATTCATAAGAACGATGAATTCCGTTGGCAATAAGTTTGTCTGGAATAATCACACGACTGAGATGAGGCTTTGCCAAAACGCTGTTTTTGTCAGTTGCCCAGGGTAACAAAAAATATTACTCCGGCCTGTCTCTATCCGCCATGTCATAAAAATGTGTCCACATATCCAGGTTAAGCGAAAACTACCTATCCATCATTCCTGGAGGCTGTGTAAACTGGTCCAGTAAACTGGAGGCAGGAGCACCCATAATACGACCTGGAAACAAAACACAACGAAACTGCTTCCATATAGTTCGCACTATAACCGAATTTTATCGCTTGTATACTTCCTAGATTAAACGCATGGTCCGAGGATAATAACATGTGTTTATAACGCAATTAGCTGCATACAAGTCAAACAAATATAGTTGGGAGTGCGGACCAAGTCTACGAATTTCCACGAAGCTTGAAAGGAACAGATGTATTTTCATGGTGATAAAGAAGTTATTTGCTTAGGCATCACACATGAGTTTAGGCTTTTCGAGAGAATATAAAAGAAAACCAGCAAACAGTGGAACAAGTGAGAAAGTTGAACTTAAATTAATTTTCATGATCTTTGATTTTCATAGAGTCGTCGGAAAACGGCAAAACTGTCAGAGAAAAACGAGGGAAATCTGAAACACTAGAATGACCAAACACTTTAGGTGACGGTTTTTGACCACAGACCGTATCCCAAAACTGATCTATCTGAAAGCGTGAAGCTCGAAAGACAAGACCAATGTTCACGAATTTTTGTTCTGCGCATTTGGACGCCAGATTGCACCGAAAACGTGTTACCAATGCGACGACTAATTGCGGATAGTTGGACAACGACACTCTTCAGCAGCAAGTATCATAGCTGGGTGCCTCCGCGTTGCGCGCACTGAAGCTTAAAAAATCTCGCTGTTGTTACTTGCTTAACGAAGGGACAACAGAATGTTGCCGTGCACTCGGACGATATCGTCGTGTACAGCGATTATGAATCGGAACGTACAATTCAGTTGAAGGCCCTATTGAAGCGTATCCGGGAGACTGGCCTGCGGATAAATGAAGTCAAGACACGGCTCGCTCGGGGTTCGGTGACACCGCTCGGACATAAAGTGGATGACGGAGAGGTTAGCCCACTGCCAGAAAAACTGGCCAAGATTCAGAACTGTGCCGTTCCCGATTCAGAGCGCTTCCTACGGCAGTTTCTCGGACGAGAAGCATACTACAGCTGGTTTGTCAAGGATTTCAACACGATTGTTGCTCCACTGTACGACTTACTTGAACGTGTCAAACCGCGGATACTGGACTGGCATCAACTTCTGAAGAAGTTCAAAATCTATTGGAACACTTTTGTCTAAAATAGTGAGAGTCCGAGTTTTTGACAACACATTGTACTCACTTTTAGGTTGTTTCTACGGCGTCATAAAACGCTTGTTGTAATACCAACAGGATGAAGAAATCAGGCAGCACAAAGGCTTTTACTGCGTGTATTCTACTACAGCCGGTCTAGTTACACCATTCGATGTAAATTACCAGTGAGCTATTGATCATCGGTATGAGTGTGATAACGGGTTGCAAATCCGGATGTTGGTTCCAGCATATATCCTAGCCGTTTGCCTTATTTGGCCGTTGCACTAAAAACCTTTTTTAACCTAGTCATGCTAGAAGGACGATGCCTTCAAATATCAGATTATGTCCATCCTATGCTTCAGTCAGTTGTTCGGAACCAGGTTACTGTGTGGTTTATTGCCGTGCCGTCTAGTTTACCTATACTATCTGAGATGATTTCATAGGAAAATGCTGACGCACAATGCAGCAATTTTATTCACATGCGTTTCACAGGGCGTGGAAATCATCGTGATGGATAATCTGAGCAACGTTACGGACTCGGATATCTATATATTTTTGTGATATACGTTTCGATCGAAGGAAGTAAAGATGTTTTTTTGTGTTTCAAGGACCTATCTTCCAAATCTAGATACGCGTGTACTCACAATGGACGCCTAAGGTACACAAACGCTAAAGAAACGTGAGACTCCTAACACTGTCAAGAGCATTTACTCCTTGAAATCTCCATCCAGGCTCGAAAATCCTTTCACTCGTTTACTGTGGAAACATCATAACTGGACGCTTGGTACCCAGTCCATATAATTGGTTCGTGCAGCGCGAAGCTCCGTAATTTTATTGTTTTTGGCCAGACTGCTGCGGTCACGATGACAACAATGTTAGTTTTGTGCAGAAATCGTATAACAACTACCATAACAACCAACCAAGATAATCGTGCAGGAGTCACGTGGTGTCATGTTATTGCGAAATTTCCACAGAGATGAACGAAAACAACTATGTAGTTTGGATTAGCATGCCAGCTGGTCGAATATACTATAGAAACTAAGCCATAAGCATGAGTTTATGGAGCAATGACTGACCATCACAGGAGGAAAACCTGACCGAACAGTAGGACACTTCACTTGCGATTGAATGTGTGGACCAGACCCTAAGTTTCAATTGAGCCGACGTAACCTGAGCTTCGATCACATCGGAACGTTGCCCTCCGATGTTACTGTACTTTAAGGTTAGGAGGACTTGTTTACCAAGACCTGCCACCCATGGGAGGAACCTCACTGCTGCACTCACCACTCGTCTGTTCATCGCACTGACAGTTTGAATAAATATGTGGGAGATCAAGCGATACGTTTTTTAGCTTCATACATTTCATTTTGTTAGCCGACTTTGAGTGAACCTCATGCAGTGAGGCTGCACGACGGGGACGCATGTAGTAAACTGAGTTGGAGCAATCGACTGATTCGTATGACTTACGATTCACAACCTGCAGTTTCAACTACCAGTTGCCTAGCTTGATATGGTCACAGAGTTACAGTGAAGCGGAAGGAAGCCGCCGTAGCAAAACATGATCCACTGTTACCAACTGTGATTAACCTCTGTGCAATTTAATGGTGGACAGTGTGCATTTTTGCTGCACCATCAGGCGTAGGAGATGGGCTAAAACTGCAGTGGGTCAAACTGCGATCACTGTGCTGCACACAATCCCGGTCGATCCGCAGGCGAAATATCAAGGGTTTTAGGTATCACTGTGGTTGAACAGGATTTAGTATCGCGCGCGCTTCTCAGGCATCGAATGTGGTTTAGCTTCATTTGCACCATGTGATACGGGCCGTCCCAGTTTTTCAAGCGAACTACACGGTCATGTTTACCAAAGAAAACGACCGTAAAGCAAAACATCAGAGATGTGAGTTTTCAGTAGATCCTGGTGTTTGACGACTGTGCTACAAATCTGCTCTCAAAATACGGTCGCCGGTGTACGAAGTTTGCGCAGACGAATAGTACGCTATGCATGGACAGTGCCATAACGGACGTTGGTCTCCAATGCACGCTGGTGTCTCATTATAGATACACACGTAACGGGTTTCCTTTGATGTGTAGACCAAAACTTTTGGCAGAGTTATGAGGTGCATGCTATCGGTAGTAACTGTCTGTCTACAGCGGATGCACCCAAGTGCGGCCTACATCATTCGTGCGGTGTAGATTTCTTCAGCAAGATCAGAGGTCCGCCCATATTCACAGCCTATGGTGGACTAGAAACCTGACTACCAGCTGGATACAAAAGCGCGTAATACTATCCTCGAAGAGACGTTACTTTCCAGAAAGGTGCACAGGAGAACGCCAACCAGGTCGGATTATCTCGTTTCTTTCTCTGAGGATTATTCTTACCTTTACGGAGTGGCTATAAACCTTAACGACCATTATAAAATACTGCAAAAGGACGTGAATTGCGGGACACAAATCAGGGCGTGCATGGTCTACAGACTCCTAGAAAGCGGTTTTGCCTTGTTCGGCTGAATAGAAACCATCTTATCAGTGTTGACCTATACCTCACACGCCATTTTGATGATAATCGCCTTTACCCCCTCTTCGTCAGGGCATTCCCCCGATATCTTCCTACATTAATGTTGAATATTCATATACCGGTTAATAATTTTAGTGACGTATGGATTGCTTGTGACGACAAGAGAAGAGTGAGTGAACGTTAAATTAGAGTTAGGTGTTAATGCATTTTCAGGGGCTGTTGAACGCGGCCAATTCCTCACAGAATGCCGTGTATGGAGGGCCGAATAATCCTTGTAATTTAGAAGCAAGTAATAAAAGCGTAATCTTAAATGTATTTGAACCCAGAGCAGCAACTAGTTTAAGTGTGAGCCTCATTTTCCTGGTTTCTTTCAAAGCATTAGGGCAAGAAATCACCTATTTCCAGGAGTTACATATGAGGATAAGGATATTCCAAGGATTTTACAAGAGTAAGTGGAGAGGGCAAACTAAAGGAATGAAAATATTTAATTTAAGACAGCAGCCATTCTCTTTTTTGAAATTTCAAGCAAGTGCTTGAAGCTAGGAGACTTAATTGGTCAAAAACTATTTCTATAAAATGTCACAGTACTCCTCGGTTTTCAGCGTCAAATCCATTCGTACAAGAATTTTTCAAGATAATCTAAAGCCGATCTCTCTTCTGAAAGAAAGAATAAACAAATTGTCCTAGAAATTTGGCGTCTGTTCTGTTCGGTTTCTGCATCAATATTCCAAGTACTGCCTTCCATCAACCGGACACAGTTTCACACAGACTTAGTGTAAACCTGCCGGGCTTCTTCGCAAGCGGCTTGTGCTTCGTTACAATCCTTTTTTCCGTGTTCGGGACTACCTTTTTTAGAGCAAATGTGTTCGCTTGTCCATGGTACATGGATCGAACATCTGCAGCGTCTACCTGCTTGAGGTCCAGCCTGGGCTTCGAAATCTGTGGTCAGCGCATCCTAGTTCCCTTGTTATACGAAAATTCATCCAATTATGCCAGTTGGACCATTGGTGTCATTCTATCTATCCGTTTCACTTGAAGAGTTAATTACATGGAAGGTGCTGATGTATCAAAATTCTGCTTCTTCGCACCAACTTGTCCCAGAGGTTTTGAGGAGCTCTGAAAGATATCAACGTCTACGCGGTATTAACAATTTTACGCGGAGCTGACTGATGATACAGAAAAGTAACAAACGCAGATCCAGTGAGCAGCAGTCGTCTACATGCGAAAAAAAATCAGCAAGAAATCTGTACAACATGGATCAGCTTCCACCCTGACTTGGCTGAATGAAAGCGAGAGCTTCTGGTCCGAGTCCTCCAGTGGACCTCTATGTTTTTGTGTGCAGACTAGGCACCTGGTTTCATAGATCCACGTCCTCCCTCCATACGGAAGACGCATTAAACTAGTTTGAAGATAACTAGGTTTTAAATCGCACAGTTGGCATGAACGTTATCGACCAGATATCAGCAATGTTACAACTGATTGAGAAAATTCAGTGGTGCGATTGATTGATAAGTATAAAACGAGCCAATCACGTTTTTTTTCAGAGAGGGCGTCCTAGTCAGTCGATATTTCATTCAGTCATTGATAGCCGTTATTTTATTCCTCGACCAAAAAATCACTTCAGTAACACGAAGGCAAAAGCAGTAGAAAACACGCAAATTATACTAAATTGTATACCGATTTTCTTCAATGGGAGACTCAACTAAATCCCAGCTAAATTTCTCGTTTGTGATATTCTTCAGATGAATGTGTTGCACAACGGTGTCCTCATGTTTCATTTGGTGCGATATTTAGGATATTGCGGTATATTTACTTCTAGGAGCACTGGTCACAAAGTTGTTGGAAAGGCCTCGACAGCCGAGGACCGGTGTCGCCTTTCTTGAGGACTACCAGGTTGGCACAGTCCCCAAGTTTCCTTCAGATCCGCTTTGTAAATGAATGCATTTCACAAACCGCGTACACTATGGGATCAGTCAGAAGGTAGAGTTAACGGAACCGTAGAGAGTGCCCCTACCTGATGAGCTCCATAAATGGCGAAGCCGGTGATGGGCTGCCGGTGAATTTTAGCAACCTCATGAGTAGTCTTCTTCACATAAGAGAACAATTCCTGCGAACATGATGACTGTTGCTTATGACCAACTCTTACCAGACCTCCATATTAGGCAATATAGTTGTAAATTTAGCAAAAACCCGTTTTTTTTCAAACGAAAAAACTGCAATCAAGTCAAAATAAACCACAGTATTTATAAACTACATAGCGATCCCCCAGAGAAAACCTCCAATTTGAAACATCTCCATAAAATGACCGTCTTGGAAGCGTAGAACGTTTGCTCAGTACAATCACTCACAGCAATTAAAGCCACAAAACCAAAGAAGGAACAGCTTCCTGCCCTTCAAATAACTGATTTATCTTCAAAGGGAAGTAAACACTATGGAAACATCCCATGCTATTGACAAGAATTTTTCATTTGACCACCATTTCACAGGCTTTATCTCATACTAATAAACCAACGGTAACTTTTTGATCGGACTTGATTTACATTTGCCCTACCTGGTTTTGGAAATGCACAAATGCACAAAATGCCATTTAATTAGACATTTCATTGTTTGAACGCCGAGTGAGACTGATTCAGCTGAAGGATGGGATGAAGCAGAATAGAATAACTGAACTTTTGTCGAGTGCTCAGTAGATAATTCAGGTAGTTTCATAAGAATATGTTGTTGTGCTAACTAAATCATCCCTGGCAAAGCAAACAATCACTAGTACCTAGTGAATCAGATGACTAACTCTCAAAATATTCTCTCAGCTTCGTCATGCTGCACCAATATGTGTGGGTCGTGTAGTAAATATCTGAAATGTCCACTCTAAACAAAACGAAAGAAACAGTTGGAGAGGATGTTGATAGCTTGAGTTGTAATGGTGGCCTTTGATTTGTTCGTTGGCTGTCTCCTCTGAGATATGGCACATCCCAACCAAAATACCTCACATTTTATGGTTGAATGTCACTTTATACCATCAAACAGTCAGTTGATTCGCACCTAAAGTGATAGCACCAAAATTCCTCCAGTTTTTTCTTTAATCAATCTATCTCTCGTTGCCACTTGTTGACTGGCTCTCCGAGTGACGACTTGTCAGCTAAAAGTTTCCTTCATCGCCTGAGTTTATTCTTCCTCTGAGTTGATTACACTAAAAACCATCTGGCCTACCTCCGCACTACTTGGCAGATATTTCCAAAAGATCAGCGCAATACTTCTGAGACACTGACGTGCAGAGAAAGATTCTTCATACATCTGTACGTGGCACATACACCTCTGGCCCTAAAGCAGGATGGAATGCATTCCAGTGAAATGGAGCGCGTCGACACCACAAATATGAAAGTTGGCTGAAGTCTCCCTATAATTTTTAATGCGGGAGGCGAATGCGTCTTCCGGTAGGTATTCGGAATTTTTACAGCGACTTAAATATGTGAATTTATCTGTTACATTGATTGGCCCATCTTTAAGCTTTCTTTTCGAATTCGTTACTACCCACTCCTAAGACACTGCTTTACACCTTCTAGGTGTGAAATGCAGTACAGTGCAATAAATGAGTCGCAATTTTAAAATGTTTGGTCCAGGGAGGGCAATATTTTCAATGCACCCACTGGAAGTGAGCGATGGCTTCTGGGGACTTAGCTTTGTGATATGTTATTGGCAGTTAAAAAATCCACACATTGTTTACGATGTTGAAGAAGAAGGGCGATAAGCAACGCCCTTGCCTGACATTACTTGGTCTGTTAAGCTGGAGCAAAATTTCTTGTCGAATACTTAGATAAAGCGCAATTGGAGGAGGCATATGTATATATGTGTCAGTCCAAATGTGGACCAATTTCCCAACTACTTGGCACAGTCAACTGGCGTTTTCGTGATGAGCGCTTTCCGTTTGTTGGATGCCGTATCCCGTATGGGTATTAGTGTCACCTCAGAGTCCTGGTGCTCCATAGAACATCCGACTGCTCTGCATGCCTATTCTTTCGACTGTTCCCGACAGTGAGCTATGTTATGGGACCACGTCGTGATGCATCTAGGCGGCAGAACTCCTAAATTAATATTTTTTTCCGATTCTTGAGTTCTTTCTTGGACACTGTTAATCGTATTGCTTCCCGTCAAGTAGACTGATTTGCCTGCAAGCGATGTCGTCTCTTCCTACGTCCATGGTGAGTTGTTCACGTGACTGCGGCATAAACATACTATCGTCAAGACTGCTGACGCAGTATTCCACTTCATTGAGGGGCCACTTTTATTGGTTGATAAGTTGGCCTGAGGTACATGCTGGATACTATTTAGTGTAAATGATCACGGCTACAATACGGAAGTTAACGAAGCTTCTTACAGGTTAGAGAGATGCACGATAAACCTATTTAGGTCTACATTTTAGTGATACAAATGCTTCGTGAGAGCAGCCTTCTTGATAGCTAGATTTTTCCGCTCCATTTATCCAAGTTTGTCCGGGTGTTACCGAAGTTCCTTCCAGTCAGTAACAGTTGGACTTATAGGAAACCATGGCCATTTCCCGGATTGTTTTATACATCAAGAACGATTGAAACTTCAGGCTACATGAAACCAATTCCCCTGTAACAAACTTGGCAAGTGAATCT
This sequence comes from Clonorchis sinensis, assembly GCA_003604175.2. Classification (NCBI taxonomy): domain Eukaryota; kingdom Metazoa; phylum Platyhelminthes; class Trematoda; order Opisthorchiida; family Opisthorchiidae; genus Clonorchis; species Clonorchis sinensis. Next base: position 55,795,219 of record CM030370.1, read on the forward strand.
AGGCTCCTCAATAAGTGGCGGAGGGTGTACTCCACTAACTGAGTTGGCCGGACGATCAGTTGATGAAAACCTGGCAAACTCATTGATTGTAAAGCATATAAATGTCACCGCATATTAGGTTGGTTTAGGAACATCTTTTAGGTCGGGCTTCAGGCTGAAACTCTTAGCGTTTGGTAAGACCATGCCGACCGGCCAAAATCAACTGCGAAGGAGAAGGTCTCCACAAGCGCCAATAATCTGCCTTGATGTTATTCTAATAGACTCGGTTGATTCATTTGACGATTGGTTCCGTTCATCATTTCATTTCTAGTATGGGGCTGAAGAGTTAAAGGCGAACTGTCGGCAGTCTGAGAATTTTGACTTTTGCTTAAACTGTGGTGGAGAGTGACATTCATTTAAGCTACCGTAGTAATTTTGTGGAAGGTTACTTATTGATCATCCTTCTCACGGGTCAATAAGGCAGCTCAGCATTGCTTCGGGGCGATTCCCTAGTGAATGAGTACGGGGCGACACTATACTGTGCTAGACTACAATAAACTGCACTATATTAGGCTATACTACACTATACCGTGCCACACTACGTACCAAGTTCACAACGACAGCAGGATGCAAAACTGTGGAAGCTGGGTGCATCCACCAGTAAACACATTCTACTTGATCCGACCAATGTACTTTGGATAGAAAGAACTCTAGGGTATTCAAATTCAATTTTCACATGTTCTCGCAGAAGAACCGATTTGGGGAACCAGCGAATTCAAGCCCAACAGAAGAAAAATCCGAATAAAGACAAGCAGGTGGAAAACAGCAAGGCTGACCAATAAATTAGGCGACTAAGCATCAAAAGTGCAAACTCTAAACAAAAGTGCTTCTGAGGAAAGGTGATGTACGGGAAAACAAACCATGTCCAAACACAAACTGCTAATAAATCAGGGGAACAAAAACAGGTGCCCGATGAACCAACCGAATGCGGGAGAGTTGGAATACAACGCAAAGCGAATTGCCAGTTAGCCATTGGAAGGACCAGAACGTTGCCCTCTAATCACCCATTCTCTCTTTTGGGTCGATACAAATGCACGAACGAAAGGATGAAAAATTTAATGGGTCTCGTTGATTGACGGTAGAGGATTTGCAAGAAAATCGCGGAAATTATTTTCTGTTGGGTAAGTTTTCCTTGGGAAGTTTAACGTAACGAGTTTTTTCAACTTTTCCAGTTAGTTTGTGTTGTCTGCAAAACTATAGTTGCAGTGCAGGACGAAGTTATCCGTTGCGCACGTGCCACAGGTAGCAGTCTGCACTACTCAATTACCCATGACAGTTTGCACCCGGAATCATTAGCAACCGAAATTTCCATTTCGTTTCAGCAAGCAATTCACCAATTCCTCAAACTCCTTCAGTTTTATTGCAGCCTACCTAGATTTTTGGTAGTGAAGAAACCAGTAAAGCGCGAGCAACACCAGAACAACAACACCGAATGCGAGCATTGTAACCCCAATTGGGATCCCCCAAATATACGATAAATTAGGAAACTACATAAGCTCTTTCAACAGATCTGATCTAAATAAAACATGGAATCGATATTCGAAGTTGATTTAGCAACGGTCCTATCTGGTACAAGTCGATGCGTTCAAAATCTACTGGAGTGTTTTGCACAGTTTGCATACAAATGTAGAATGCGCTCAAAAAATGCCCTACAATCTCCCTGAATTAGCCGGTTGATCAGTTAGGATTGGCATCAGATCACTTCTCTACTTTCATTGCGATTCGCAGCTCGGATTTCGATGGAGAAGCCAGAGGGGACCTAATTACACACACCATAGTGTATTCTCTGTGTGCTACCAAAGTTGACCAGTCGGATCCAATGATTTGAACTACCTTACGTGCTCCGGCAAAATACAGTGCACCCACCTAGAGAAGGTGTTCTCCAGCACAGAGCCGACAGATTACACATTGGAAATCCATAAAGCGGTGAATTTGGAGCATACTGAAAGCACCTAGAGCCAAACTTGCCTGGCCACTCTATTAGGGTGCTGCATCAGTGCTGCATCAGGTACTCCATACATTTTTGTGTCAGAGTGAGTGTAAAATAGTCAGACGCAATCTATACGTTTCTTTGGAAAATATATACCTGAATTGCCAGCTACTCTCGAAGTGGGCTGTACACGAAGGCTCTTACAAGACTCTAAAGGCATAAGGCTTAGCAGCTACTTGGAAAAGACGTTCGCTGTGGGATCACTCGAGTGACACGTGTGGTGTCCTGTGCTAGATTACGCAAGTTCATACAAGCATCAGTCTAATTAATGGAAGTGTCATCTATTTCTTGGAATGTCTGTTTTCCAGAATAAAAGGATGGCAGGTTGCTGGGATTCTTTTTAGTAGAACTTATAAGACATTAGCTGCAGTGGATAGGAATCGCGGTCAAATATGAAATGGACGACATTTCCTGTGTTTGCAAACAAAAATTATCATTAGGTGCTTCGTGGTTTGCATCTTACGTCATGCACTGACTGTTGTTGTGGATCTTCACAGGTAATCTTCACACAGGTAATTCTGTGCACACAAAGGTGAATTACAACACTACAGACATAAAATTTTGAACTAATATTTTAGACGCACAAACGTGTTGCCTAAACTGCTGACCAATTTCACACTGAAACAAGTACAGATATGGCGTAGGAAAGCATAACAAAATATTCCTATGCCCGGTGCTGTCTATGCAATTAACCTACAGTGAATTTACTGAGCAGTTCAGAGGGCGAACATGTACACTCGCGGTTATTCACTGGTGAATGGTTCTATACAGCTAGCTGGTTCTCTGTAAGACACTGAGACAAATCTCCCAAAAATTTCCAAATCTCCTTGCGCTACCAACAATCTGTGAGTAGCTCAGTGGAAGAATAAACTTCACCCGATGAGTGAAACTTCCATCTGAGAGGTCGCTGCTCGAGGAGTCGGTCAACACGTGTATCCGCGTGATACAGATCCCATGATTGAAGGATGAGCGACGCTATATCTACTCTAGGTGTGAGTTAATTACACTGCTGATCAGCCGCTTGTGGCCAAACGGTTAAGGGTTCAAACTCCTGCCAAGAGGTCGCGGGTTCGAGACTCTCCGGAGTTTCGCGAGTTGCCCACTGCCGCTGATTCCCAATAAGGATGAAACAGCTGTACAGCGCTTCCTCGCTTTTCACTTACAGGATGAAATCTTTACATGAAGTTGTAAAACAACTGTGTAGCACCAAACCGGGAATTAGTAGAACGAAATCGATTGCCGGTAGTTACACATACTGGTTTTCATGAACCAGAATAGCGAATTGCCTGTTCGCATGTGTCACTAATCCGCCGTCGCCTCATAGGTATCCGTTAAATTTGAGTTGTATTCCTGGTGAGCTGCGCAAAGTCGATGGTCTCGGATACAGAATGATTTTTTCAGACGCTCTGGCGGAATCAGTAGACCTGCCATTGTCCACATTTATTCAAAATGTCCAGAAGTATGTCCAAGATGACCCTTTCTTGCTTAGAGCTACTGATTTCGCAATTCAGTGACAGTGTGTCACAGTCCACTTCGTCGCAATTTTCTGGCTTTTTGAAATGCTTCGCTAGCAAGCACGTTTGTGTTCCAGCATACTATCCCCAAACAGACGGACAGGCTGGACCGTTGATCGACACTTTGAGGCAAGCACTGATGAGGCGTGATAGTGAATAGAACGACAGGCGGGACCGTTGATCGACACTTTGAGGCGAGCACTGATGAGGCGTGATAGTGAATAGAAGTTTAGATACGTATTTCACGCTTATTCACGACATCATGCGCAAAATTTCCAAACCAGCGCTTGCCGATGAAAGCGTTTCTTGATAGCAGAATAAAACTACACGCCATGAGGAACTTGAGGATAACGGAACAAAAAGATGGAGCTTCAGTTCGGTCCACACCATGAAGCAAAGCCGCGGGTTATTCTTTCCGGTCCCAGGTGTGCCCAGGTAAGGTAGGTATTTCATTCTACCGTCTAGTTATTGGACTTAAGGCTTGAAATAAAAAGAAAGGACTGCTCTTCAGCTACATCGGAACACACTGTACAAATAGGTCTTGTAGTGCCGGGAAAATCAACTAGAATGCAAAACGGAACTGTAATGTGAAAGTAGAGAGTGGGGAGGGACTAGACCACCGATTCAGAGCTTTTGTATCGACCTCAAAAAGATAGTCCACTATTAAGTAAAAGAGATCTTCCTATGGAGGGAGGTGTAACAGGCAGTAAGCCAAGCACACTGTATTACGTGCACCCAGCTTTGTGCCCGTGTCCTTCTGTGTGCCAAATCGATGCGACATCGAGCGTTTCGCCCGTATCAATGTTCGTACATGACCCTATCACTTGTGTACCACTGGTGCATGAGTTTCGTTTGGGTCACACCTGTCAGTCGCGTGGCAACTATGTGCAATAGCTTCCCAGTCGGTTGATTTACTTTACTATCACAACCCAGCAGCACGCTGACAGCAAAGGCGATTTGAGCATAGACGTAATACACTACTCATAAGGTTGTCGAGGACTCTTCGACAGCTCACGACCGGTTTCGACCTTTTGGGGGCTCATCAAGTAGGCACAGTCTCTGAGTTCTCGTCAATCTTATGTTCTAATTGAACCAAAATCGCACGAACTTTGCTAAATAACAATTTGGTTTTGAATGGAGATTCGCCTGGAGCCCAGCTAAAACTCTCGTTTATGATATGTACTACGCTCAGGCATGTATTGCGACATCTCGAATGTCGTACCATCTGAAACATGAAGCGGCCTGTTGCAGCACATTCAGTTGCTTGAAAACATCATGAATGAAGGATTCAGCTGGGTTCCATGTGAGTCTCCCGTCAAAGCTTAATTGGCATGCAAACGAGTGTAGTTTGCCAATTTGAGTATAGTTCGTAGGATACCCAAACGTTACTTGCAATTCTTAGCTTAGAGAAATGGCAAAAGAATTGACAAGCAATTCTATTGACATTTTTTTGTTTTTCAGTCAGCCTGTTACTTTCCCCCTGAAGTCCAGTTTGCAGCTACGGGCTTGACGTCGAAGTTTGTCGTTCGGTTCTGTGATCACTGATGCGAGAACAAAGCTACGTTTGTACACGCAACTTTTCACGACCATAGTTCCGATCGCAGTATACGAGCGCAGCTGTTGAAGGGACGTGCCAAATTTGCTTATCGGTCGACTAGATATTGGAGAGAGAGAAGAATGCGTATATGATAATCTCAATTCACACTAAGCTGTGGAAAAGACTGCTCCATCGTTCTCATCATCCTGTCCAAATATGGGTCATTGTAAGGTTGGCTTTTTCCAGGTCACTTTGGTTATCTCGAGTATAACAGTATCGGCTAGCATACAAAAAACTAGAGTTGTCCAGTCACGTGCTGAGTGAACGCACTCCCTTTGGAGGAAGAATCCGGTGGACCATTGCCTTTTGTAACGCTTGTCTCGTTGCACCAAACTACTGTGGCTATTCCAGTTCGGTTGCTGTTGTGATGCTGACGGAATCAGTTTTCAGCTCTCTAACAGCTATGAGATGCGCGTCTTCAGGTCGCATGTTATGGTTTATCACAGTTCAGACACGTAATAGTCGTTAAATGCTGCCAAATAAATTACTGTCACTCCGCAACCACTATTACCACCGTTTCATTTAACCTCACCGTTAACTTTCGCTAAAATCAATGAATTTAACCCGGGATCAGACAGGCTGTGAAAAAATTTGAAAAATCTTTGTTGGCGAACGCTTTATGATCAGCTAAACTGGCTACGTGCATAAAACACATCTCAAAAGTTTAATTCTTTTTATGGAGCTCCAGAGGTTGTGTAAACTAACCGAAAAGCTCTTGAGGAGCGCACCATTTCAGCGGAAGGCATAGCGATAACACACGACTGAACATAGAACTCTGAGGATAATCCAGACACTTCGTAATACCCGCCGTCCTGTTGTCCGTAACCAAATCAGGCAGGAATTACACGGCTTAGCATTGATCACCGTTATAACAAGTCACCGTTTGTATTATTTTCAAGTGTCTAGAGCTGTCACACTATAAGAAACTCCAAATGAAATGTATTCCTAAGGTAAAAAGATTTACTGGTACCAGGTAAAACGATAACTCTAGGTATACCATCTTCCTCCAACGGAGAGAGGGCTCTTGTTGAAATGTACTGGGTGTGTTGACGTTCCCAGAATATGTTTCACCCGTAAGCCTTCAAACGAGGTAGTTTTCAACACTATAAGAAAACATACTTGGGGTCTTCAAGCCCATTTGTCTGTGAATGTAAGTGCTCCTATTGAAAGCGGTCATTTCCAGTGAAAACTTCCCTCCACTACAATGGAGTGCGCATATTCCATTGACTAATAAACTGTTGAAAATTTGCAATGCAATCCAGGTTGGAAAAACTGTTGGGGGGAGGAGTTCACTTCTCGTAGATACTAATGGGTACATTGAGTAAGTGGTAGAACGCTGGTCCAGTAGATGGGAGCCTGTGGATAAAAGTCCCGTCCGGGGGTGTGTACACTTTTGCATGCATTAAATTCATAATGACTTTGTAACTCACTCAGGTCCCCAGCCACAAATCCTTCATCTGTTCGCTGAGCTGGGCAGTTTGATTGTAATTGTTTCATCATTAATCGGGGTGGCATCAGCAATTTGTTGTTAAGGAGCGCCATGAAGCGTAGCGATGATGGAGTCAACCCGGGTGACAATTAAACGTTCGCTCAGCTCAGGAAACAAGCCATTGACCACCTTCGCTACCTGACCTTCCAACGTTTTTCTCAAATCCAGCGTCCTTTGCGCCCTAACACATTGGTAAGGCCATCAATACACATCCTCCATAGTTGCATGGATTATTAGCTTTGATCTATCTTCATGGTGAGTAACCGGAGTTTTAGCTCTCAGTTCTGACGTATTTTTCGATTCATTACACCCAATTATTTTGAACACCGTTTTTGGTGTTTCTCCTTCAGTCGGCTAACATCACTCACAAATTCACTGTTCGGTGATTTTATGGGAAACATCTCTCGTGCATAGCTTCATAGTACTATATATTCCAGGCTGTTGAATAAAGTCTGTTTGAAAACCCGATTTCCCCTCATTATAAATCGTGACGGCCTTTCGCTCATGGAAGACGAAAAAAACCCTATATAAAATTTTAAAAAAAACTCTGCGGGATATACGCTGACATTTGCATTGGTAAATCGATGGAATCCTCTTTGGCATCACTTTCATTGGCAAGTTACTACAAATTATTTTCATAAATGATGATTTGTCAGTGGGACGGAGTGCAGTGTCCCTCGACAAAATTTGTCCTCATGAAATGACGACTGCATAATTTACAGCGATTCAGTGCGATGTTGTGGCTAGGACGTACCGTATGCGATTGTGGAGAAGTTTTCCACAGTCGAAGTTAACATATTCCGTCCACTAGAATCGTTTCACGGGCTGTCACAAAGAAAGTTGCTTTATCAGCCTGAAGAGAATGAATTAACTAAATGGTATACATAGGTATCGGCTAGTGAAAGAGGCTATAGAGGACCAACAAAACCCGGTAATTTTCTGTCCCGTTCCATCTCTTAGTCAGATAACTTGAATACTACAAGACTGCGCTAAAGCCATTTCTTTCCCGCGTACGACTCAAGTATGATGCGCTTACGTGCGTTCTACAAAGCAACTAATGTACTCGCTCATGTCGATCTCTGTCTGGAACACTCAACTATCTCCTTGAATGTTAGAATGATGTCGTGTCTCGTAGAGGTTGCTTTGAAAATGACAGACTATGCTAACCATTGAAATTTATTTTCTGGTTGACTCGGTTAATCCCGGATGACTGTAAGCCTTTTTCGCTATGCATCCCAGCATTTCTGTTCAGGTGGATTTATGTGGTTTGAAAGAAACTGCTGAATCAGTAGGCTGTGGAATCATCTTGAATGGTCAACAGGAATCAATATTTTCAACCTCTGTGTACTTCATGGACCAGAAGACTATCACTGCTGACAGTGAATTGTAACATAGTACAACTAAGTTTTTTTCATTCGTCGGGCTGCCCTGGTTAGTTAGTTACGGATTGCTGCCAAAAGCCAAGGCCCCGCAAAATGCGTGTACTTACTTTCCCTTCCTTCCCTTGTCTGAGCCTGCTGTTTGCTGCCTCTACCTCATAGACTCGATATGCATTTGTAATCCCTCATGAACTTCTAACCCTTGACCTGTCGAACCAATTTGGTCGACCATCTTTTACGCGCGCTTGTTGAACATTTTACGTTACCGCGTGTTGCGCGTAGGCTTGTGTCGCTAAGATCGATTTGCCGTCTTCTCCGGACTTTCTTTGGAGTTGCACTACCTCGTGCAACAATTTGGACGGAAACCCCATAATTTGAGGTTTATACCCCTTTTTGCTGCGTATTTTATACCTGTAGTACCGCATTTCATTGAGAAATCTTAAGAATCCATAATTTCTGGCTTGTGATTTTGCGCGCCACTCAATTGGGATTCCCTGAATACGTCGAAGTATTCTATAGCGCGTTTTGTTTGTACAATCGGATAAAAATACTGATTACTTTTTTTCCGCTCACTTAGTTAGGAAGTTTCAAGGTTTGCGGAAGAGTCCCATAGAGTCACAGAATGCATGTTACCCAATGAATATTTTCGTGGATTTTTCCTAAGCTCAACAAAAACACAAGTTCATAATATACCAAGGTTAGCTTGGATTGGGATAGCAGTTTATAGCGAGGATTCCAAAATCATCTGTTGTTATTATTGTTGAGCTAAGCTCTGGAAGTGCCGAACACAGTTTCTATCAGTTACCCTTTTCCTGGAAACGCGCATTCGCCGACTTGATTTAGACAGTGAACTTGTAACTCAGCCTTGGTCCAAAGTTATTTCATCGTGAATTCATGAACACCGGATACATGGTTGCCGAAAATGGCTTAGCAACATGGCTCAGTCAGTAAGCATTACCGTCCAAAATCCGATATCTATAAGCCGGGGTTCAATCAAACTTTGGATGTAAGTGACCGACATATCAGTGCATGAACCGGATAGTTGTTGAATCAAAACAGGGTAATAACTTTTATTGAAAGGACATACTACTCGCTACTTGCTATTCGCGAGGCCGCTATCCGTTTTGTTCCTCTTGAGATTCACCGGCTAGCTTCGGTTCCCTCAACCGTGCATACAGCTTGAACATCAAATTTTGTGTGAGTGGCGGAGTGCACTCAAACTAGTTTGGTGCTGTCAAGAGACCCAGCTACCTCTTCTGTTTATATTTTTAGCAGCATTATATGTAGCGTGTTCTGTCGAGAAAATGTATCAAAATATCCCACAAATCGTTCCAACTTAAACCCGTGGCATCTATGCACTACGTTCATTGAACCTTATTCTGCACAAGAGATTTACCTGAGTCTATCGTCAACGACGACGCAATTTAAAAAGGAAAATTCCAAGTCCTTTCCGGAATCTTCAGTGATCTCTTCAAATTCGGCATGCATCTGAGGGCAAAAAACCTGCGGCACTTTATCTCCATAGGTTTCTCCAAGTCAGCATCTACCGTACAGCGAGATCCTGGTTTTCTACTTGACAGATTCCGTTGGGTGAGGCACAATAGACTCCTTATGGTCTAGGGCGGACCAAAATGAACCCCACTCATCTCAGCCTATTCGTGTACCGCGCATTTACTCCTAAACTAAAACACACAGGAATTTCTTCTGTATGGAACAAGTATTGCACATGAATTGGAAATTAACCTGTCGAAAAAGGATTACAGCTTTTTTGTGCCTGTGCAAAAGGCCACACAAACAGTTTGAGTCACACCGGGAGAACACAAACGCAACAGTTATTGACCAAAAAATCAACGGCTGTTGCCGTTTTGTTCTTGGAATGAAACATCAAAGATGGCAATCCAAACATCTCTGCAAAGAAATGATTTTAACGCTAGCTGTTTCCCAGAGCGGTGGCAGGTTGTAATTACTTGCGCACAAATTTTGGCCACTCTCAATCAAGATGAACGATAAAGAAAATGATTTATTTTTTGTTTGGGATCAATGCAACGCCCAGTAAGTGTTGACACGATGTGCCTTCAAGCATTAAAAATTCCACAAAATCGTGAATAATGTTTATTCCTTGGATTATAATTACACATTCATCCAACCAGTTTTGAACACACGGATTAACGCGACGGACAGACTGAACCTGCAGGATGATCAGCGCAAGTGACATTGCTCGAAAGTTTAGGCTATTTTCAGGAACAAACTCTACAGTGGACAAGGTAGTGGGAAGTAAAATGTGGTTTTTATAGTCATGTTTTTTCTCTAAGTGGCCTCACTGGAAAGCGGGTAAACAAATGGATACATATACAAAATATCCGTTTACAATCTTGCCACTGAAGCCAAAAGGCTAGACCTGTTCCGAACATTTCCGGCATCTGGAGCATATTTCGAGGGTAGATGGCGAGCACAAGTCGTCTTGCAGTCTCGGAGGCAACAGCGACTTTGATATGGCTGACCTGGAGATGATGATATTTTCTAAGATCTCAGTCACATACACGAGACGTGAAAAGGAACTAACGGATGCCGGTAGTTGTAGGCAAACTGGACTGTCACCAGGTGAGCAACGTGGTTGAGTAACCGGGATATCGAACAAATACAGATTTACACCTTCTTCCGATAGTGTGAATGACGCCATCGCCTCAGAGTGCAGCTCAGAACGTGGGGAATGTCGCGAGTCCCCGAATATTAATCGGGCTGGCTGAATCTGGGGTCACAGAAGGCTCACTGTAAGTTTTAATTCCGTATAACTTTTCACCTGTCGTGGCAAATCAGTTTACAGATCTCCACCTAAATGATGGTGATCCTGACTCAAACTTGGGCTTGTATTCCGGTACACCAGCTCTGGTTTGCGATACATTCATGGTGTGTGTCAAGTCTATTTATAACGTTTGACAACCGATAAAAGATTAGTACTAAACTATCAGTCGGAAAATTCCACGGATAACAATGAAAGGTTCCTTCGCGTCTTGAAGTACCTATCAGGCGCATGTATATCAAACTATACAAAGCAAGGTTTTTAACGCGGCGGCTACGCAGGAATTATCGCAGAATTGGAATGTATAGGGGGAAATATGTGGTGAAGTTTCTCAGTACTTTTGTAGTTCTGGCTGAGCTCACGTAAAGCCTCCCTCCTGTAATTTGGATCCAGATTCCGACCCAAATGTTCTGCTGTACAAGTCTTACTTCATGCATTCTTTCTGCCAGTTTTTTCTCCAAAATTGTTCGCTCCTTCCCATGGTGTCCTAGATGGATTCACCCCACATTCCATTAGGTTATTAACTTTGGCCAGTTTTGGGAGGCGTTTTTGCTTTTCCAATTTAACATGGCCCTCTATTACGATTTCTTACAGTATTACCTCAAAAGTACCTTCGCATATGCGTTCATGTAGGGTGTGTCGACGGAGCTACACGTGCCTGGCTTGATTACGTCTTAAATGACCAACTAAATCAAGCCATGTTTTGACAATTGCTACTAGCTGAAATGCGCGAATTTCCGAATGTACAAGTTTCCCTAATTTTACTCCAGGCCGATAGTATAGGGAGGTAAAAATCACAAAAATTGACCAGCAAGTAAGTTTAATGGAGCAGCATGTATTTAGAAGCCCGGTCAAGAGCCGCATTTGCTTTGCGTCAACACAAAAACGAGAGTGTGTTTTTATTGCATTCGGACGCTGCACTGCAATTGCTTCCCTGGTAGTTTGAATTATGTTGGACAGATGAAATCAATTAGTTCCAGACCCATTCTCGCTTTTCCCCAGGTTTATTTTTTGGATAAAAAACAGGTTTTCACATAAATGCCTGAAGCCAAGTTTCCTGTAACTTTATGGTTCGCATTCTTTTGGTTTTCGCATTTGTCTCCTGTCTTTAGGCGGTTAAGATTATACAATAGATTCGGATAAAGTTCTGTTTGGCGTAGACTATCTCTAGTCACATCAATACCCAATAAAAAATTTTGGATACCACGGAGAGATTGCAATTTAACTGTCGGTTTTGCAGTCCGGGAAACTGGTCGCGTGGGTGAAACGCGTGATAGATTGCAGTTGACCTGTTGGTCACAAGCTCTGGACAATTGTTCATTGTGCTCATAATGAAAGACTATTCAAACTGTTGTTTGGGGTTGTGGCACTGCGTTTGGCAGTCTTCTCGGAAAAATCTTGCCTCCACTGTCTCTAGACAGGTTTGTCAGTTAAACTACAACAGATTTTTTATGGGGTTACTTCATTAGCCAGACAAGCCGCGGCTTGTAACTGAGCTGATTGTTCGACTAATCGATAATTGAGTATGTAGGTCGGCTGCGGGTCACTGAGTCTCATTTTCATTTTGTGCTAGTCAGAAAGGATGAAATCATGCATCTCTGGAAATGTGGGGCTCCACAGGATTCCAAGACGTTTGCACTGCATGAAAGTAGATATGTAAACCCTAATAGGAAAAGCTTTAAATGGTTATTTCATATGTGTGCCAGAAGCTCATCGACTTTGGGATGTACCAGTTTCCCAGGTTTAATGTTTGGATCCTAAGATTTTCGCGCAAATATTGTCGGGGTAAAGTGACTGAACTATTCACCGGCACAACAAGTCACAGTAAGAACGACAGTTGTTTCTGTTTTACTACTTTGCCTGAAGATGTGTGCAATCTGGTACTTGAAAGCAGGTTATGGGTTCGAAGTTGAGGGGAGCTGTTGAGAGAAAATAAATAAATGATAAATAATAAATGATAAAAAATGAAAAAAATAAAACCATTTAATCCAGGCTTATCACAAGACATAATGCAATCACTGCGTAATCAGGATGTCAAAAGTCCAAAAGTTGTTAAAAAGCGGAATTTTGCGGTTGGGTACTTCATCAAGCCGCACAGGCTGTGGATAAATGTGTTGCTTTCAAATTTCAATTAGGGCCCCGATCTATCGATCTATAAAGTCCTTGGAGAAGAGTTACTCGGTAAATAAGGATGCTTCGGTTTGATGCTCTTTAGTACTGGGTTTCACTGCTTAAGCTTCATTTTCATTCATGGGAACCTCTCAGGTAAGCACTAATCTAAAACGAAGCCTTTTTTTCTGTTAGCAATAGAAAACCATGGGGATAGCCGGCAAACCAGCAACTCATATTTATCTCATTGAGTTCAGAAACTTCAGCATTACTAAACACAAAAGCAAATTTTCGATAGCTGTCGTCGTAAATACAATCGATAATGTTTCTGACTCTTCTCACAAGGTCGCCATTATACGCACTACTGGTGATTCCCAAGAAAGACGAAACAGTAGTTCTCTGTTCTTCGGCTTACACTGACAATGCTAGGTGATCTGTTCGACAGACTGAACAACGTGATTGTAAACCTCTGTTTACACTTATATCTTCAGCACACAGCAATACACTGACAATCTCACGTCTACTGGTGTGAGACACGTACAATCAACTTCCGTAGCTCAACTAAGGAACCGGCAAAAAACCATGCAGCTCAGACTGTCAACTCAAACGGTAAACGGACTGACTACTTCAAGGGAGAAATCTTGATTTACGATTTCACGCTTACTCAACTACAGGCAGTTGTGCGATGTTCTGTGCCGTAAAGTTTCAGTGTATTGCGTCATTTTCTACGGAAACTGCTCATTCAGAATAAAACTTGAAAACTGCGGTTATGGCAAAAATGAGCATTTCACCGGCGTATCACAGATGTCATTAATGTGGTTGGGGATAATGAGGTTTTTGCAACTGTGCAGGCTCTGGGTATTGATGATTGTTGTACCCGACAGCTTTATTTTTATTAGCAAGGGTGATTTCGACGCTAGCAGCTTTCGTAATCTGAAATTTCCTCTGGAACCAATGGAGGAGTAAAAACGGTTGCGTGTAAGTCTGATGATTGCGCATCACAGTGCAGATGTGGATTTTTTTCACGCGGTCCTAATAATGTGTTGCTTTTATACCATGTCAAGTTTCCCCGAACTGTGTTCTCAGAGGGAAAGTAAAAAACAAATTACCCTGTAGACGATAGCACTCAGAAAAGTAAGGACATTCGGAAAGATGTTCTGGCGTCCTTTTCCCACTGCAGCTCTTAAAACCACACATACGTCACACCACGCATATCTCTTATGGCAAGAATTTTCTGTTGAATCGATCAACAAAAGACCAGGACCATTTTATTCAAGACAGATTTTACTAAAACCCATATACGGCTCCCAAACCAATGCACAGAAGACAGGATGCCTTTCGGTATCCCCTTCAGGTTCCTCAGTTGCTCTAAGAAAAAGCAACAGGATACAAAACAAGGTCAAATTTTCGACGTATATGGTTCTTTTATGATAGATTGGTTTGCTTTTCCTGGTTGAATTGCATTCAAACTCCCTCGCTGGTTGATCCGGAATTTACTTTCTTTACATTTATTTCGGCATGCACCGAAATGTTTGCTTTCCCACTTGTGGGTTCACTCTTCCCCCCGTCTGGTCCAGAGTCTCTTAAATTGCGAGTAGTTTGCCTACTTAGTACGTGGTTCAAAGTGCAACATTTAAAATGGATTCATCTAAAAACTCTCTTGAACCACCGACGTCATTTTTAATCCAGTCCTATGCCTGGTAACTGAAACAGCTCAGCTTCCAAATTTTCTGAATGTTTTTTATCCACAGGATCATTCATGTCATGGTGCGTAACAAAACTTGAATCTTTGTCTCCTACTGCTGTGTTGACGATTGCCTCAATGGAAAGGCGCATTACGTTAAGCTTTACGTATAATTTGATCGCCTCTGATGTGTTTTTTTTTACCGAGCTGACGTCATACTGTGGATTGATCAGTATCAGCTGCACAAAACGTTTGTTTTCACGACGCTATGCTTTTCGCAAAAGCTATATTTCCAAACACAGTGCGTATTTCAAGGACTTCCTGGTAAGTGATCAAATTTTAAGGCCGCCAAACATCGAATTAGAAAATCTACTTAACGAAATAAAAAATGTAAGCTAACTTGCGGATGTTTTGAACCTGCTTCTGTTGCCCGTAGTCGATCCATCGTCTCAATTTTCTGGACGCGTGTCCCTGTTTGTACCGAACTATACCGATATTCCCTTGGCGTGACTGAAGAACTCTGAAGCCTTAGTATCATGGTTAAACAATTTTAGGTTCCTGATTATCCGTAAAATCATACAGGGACGCCACGCTTCTGTAGCATACGTTCTCAGCCATAGTGTGTCACCTAAGCAGTTCGGTGCACAAGCTCTTCTAATTTCCAGAAACTGGTAATCCCATGCTCAAGTTCTCTATCACAAACTGATTACTGTCGCTTGAAAGGCAATCAGTCATAGATGTTGGTGCGAATCTTTGTCTGGCGGATGGCGATTTAGGAAACCACTGTTCGGAGGATAGTGAGAAACCTCCATAGGCAAAAGATTTACGGTGTTATGGTGATGATGTGATTAGAATGGCAGGTAGTAACCAAAGAGCTTTTTGCCTTTTTGGATAAAGTTTGACTGGAAGACCTATTGACTCGTTAATAGAAAAAAGTGATGATCTTACTAGCTTTTTCAGATTCCTCGGTCTTTGGCCGGTTTGGCAGTAGACCTGTCGAATCCACGTTGTACCAATTCGCAGCAAAAGTGTTGTTTTCTGCTACTTGTGTGGGCTGCACGAACGACTATTAGATAACGGTCTTTCAATAAATGCACTCTCAAAAGCCATAAAGAAGACTGAGAAGAAATCAGATGTGCAAGAAACTCTCAGTCAGAGTTCTTTTGGGTTACAAAGAAGCGAAACTGAAATTCCAATGTAGGCCAAAAAATGAACTTTTTTCAGTTTCAAGAAGTTTCAGCAAACGTGTGATGGGTCAAAGACCCCTTTGATTAGAACGTATATGTACACGAATCCTACTTTTTCCACTATTATTTAATCTGCAACGACCAGCGGTTTTTGGGTAAATTATGTGTCAACTGATGATCAGTGAGCCTCAGAGAACACCAGTTGACTCATCTAACTGCCTGACCGAACAAGCAACTGCATCTTGTCCTGGAACAGCGAGAAAATTACATTGCTTTACCTCGACCGTCCCAAACATCTTAGTTGCTGATGCACCTCACGAGACTCTAGCACGAAGCTCCGGGTAATCCCAAATGTTTTTACAACACTAAAGGCTGCTAATGAAATGCTCAGTTGCGGTGCCCATAACGGACTCGTCTGGGTTAAATTCTGCCCCAAGTAGAAACATTGAAACCCCTGCTGTCAAAACTTTCAAAGAGGTTCTTTCGCTTAACTAATGATGTATGTATATATGGGTCTACGAAGCCATAACGACGTGGCGAACAAAACGACTTCAAAATGTGGTTGACTAAATTTCACTTAATAAAGTGAAAAATACTTCCAAACCGAACTCTCTTTTCTCATTGTCTTGCGCGACTTACAACCTGCAGCGATATAAATCTGAGCCAGTGCAATATCCGTTTTTTGTTCATCTTTTGAAATGAAGGTAAGTAATTTGCGGAATATAACAAAGCGTGTTCTTGAAATCCACAATGCTGTTAAGGTGCCTCTTGACAGTCACTGAAAAGATGTTACTGGTTCAGAATTCCTGCATACTTTAGAGTGTGCTATCAGTCATATAAATGTCGCGCTTTTCCTGTTCAACTATTGTATTCACTAGAAGTTGGACGAGGGTCGAATTGTAAGAAATGTTTTGTATCTTCACTGTGAAGAGCTTATGCCTAAACATGCGATCCAACTGGATTTCAAAGATGTGGAGCGATTGGGACTATTCCTCTCTGATTGTTCTGGTGTCCAATGCTTCCTTCTAAAGACCTTCAGGTTTTTGGCAACCGTCGTTTCTGAACCATAGGTTGTCTGAGCTGGTGTCGGCTAATCCGTAACGGGGCAGTTAGCAAACGAGTGTCCGGTTAAGAAGCGGTGACGTCAATCGCAGAATATGTCCATCACCGAAAGCTGCAATGGTTAGGTCATGTATTGCAGGTGACAAACCATCGTTCACCGAAGGGAGTGCTGTTTTCCGTGTCTATTCCAGATTGGTGAAAGCAGAGTGCTGTCAGAGAGGTATGAAGGAGATACGAAACGTCTGGGTGTTGTTGATGCCACCCGCTTTCCAGAATGGAGACCGTATGATCCCCATTGGGCCCAGTTGGAGACGTTGCAAGATGCGGCTGGTAATCGGTGTCAGTTGTATTATTGTTGCCACTTTCTATCCAGATTACCTCAGTGAGTGTCGAGAGGTGTGAACACCTTGGAATAATTGTGTCCGGCTAATATTTAGTCGCTTCTCCATCCGCTTTAATTTTCTACTCCATAACAAGACTTTCAAATAAATTACCGGTGTAATGCAGTGCTGGTCTTGTGCTGTCAACGACGGTGACCATGATCGTTGTTTTCCAAAAAAAGAAAGCCTGAATGATATTTCATGATTAATTACAACTGGTTTCCAGGTAAGTCCGTGTAAGTGTAAGTAGCATGTCAATTCAGATCGCGGTTTGTCTATCCACCACCATCGGTCGTACTTTGCGTAGGGATAAGCAGACAGACGTGATGGTCGAATAGCAATCAATCATATCTTTTTTATTTCGATTGCACCACATCTTTTATGTGCACATACGATTTATGCGCAAACAAATTTCGTTTGCACGACAGCAGCGTTCTGTTAGCCTCATTGCGGTCCTTGAGATGGAGAGAGAGTTGTTGTGCTGCACGTTCATTTGAACCACATCAACACTGTTTTTGTTTAGCTCGTTTAAATCAACTTTTCTGTCAGGTTGAATTTACTTTACTGATAAGTTGAAGTGAGGAAGAATTGGGGACAGCAACTGGGAATTTCGTTTACCCAATGACCCCCAAAATGTGGTAGTTAGTTGAGGAATTTTGATCAATACTGTTGTTTCACAAACAAGGTTTACTAATCGAAACACACTCATTTGCAAACAAATTTGGTTTTGCGACGGACTCACCTGGAACCCAGGTGGAATCTCCCGTTTGTGATGTTTCCAACTCAGATGACTAAGGATGAGCTCGCACGTCTCACTTTTCTCATCTCAATGATCTTGATACACTGGCTCGGGATGACTATTCCGTCAGATTTAAGGTCACTTGCGGGATTGAAAGTCCTTTACAGGTGAAAATTTCAATCCTGAGTCATCCTCAACCTATACGATTGGCTGGTTCAGTAAAAAAAGTAACTCGGCGCTGTAAACGTAGATCGTCAGTAATTCCCAGGTGCTTGCTGTCTTACAGATTATCTCTGGATTTAAGATAACTGGTTGGGTTCAAACCGATTGCTTCGGTCCGCCGGAAGCTCAAATGTTGACATCTTGGTGGGAGCAATGAACTCTAAACTGGCCCGCTAAGCGCTGAAGGAACACGATTAGACGGTACTTTGGTACTTTGATACTTCTACACATGCGAAGTAGTTCTTCCAATTGTTCTAAATGTTCTTCCTTTGAAACAAGTATGATCGTTTACCCCAAGCGATCGCACAGCGTTACCTTGGAACCGCAAACTACAAACCAGTCAGTGACTAGGTTGAATCACGTGGTAGTCAGCGATCGAGAATTTCCTTCTGGGATACTCGATCATCCAAGTAAATACTTCGCTTTTCAGCCAAAGTCATTCAGTTTGTAGTCCTCAACAGTCTTCTAATGGGCATTAGTATTGAGCTAAACTGCCTTGAAAACCGCTGAAAAGGCAGACACTGACGAAGGTGACCTGGAGGTCAGGTGGACAAAATTGAAGCCTGCCGCTAAGTCCCCACACAGTGAATAGTCAAGTGCCTAAAAATAACAAACAGCGCCAGCGGATGGCGATAGCGCAGAAATATCTAACCATCTACTTGATTCTATCAGTTAACAAGTGGGCAAAAATACCTGTGAAATGGATAAGTCAGTCATTCACAAACACGTTTTCCGTACTAATGGGCTGAAAATAAGTCAGGGAGTAATACACTCATTTGCAAATCAATTTGATTTTGCGAGAGACGCACCTGGAACCCAGCTAAATCTCTTATTTGTGATGTTTCAAGTCAACGAGTAGTTCAAGTGGCCTTGTTTAACACAAACTCTGGAAGAAACTTGTAAACCGAATGGAATATTTATGCCAGACTCTCAGTTGCAATAGACACCTAAAGCAGGATATCTGCTCTTTAGGTACCCGATCTGTATTCTCTGCGTTGGAACTATTCCTAAAAAACGGCAGAGCTTTCGTAAGACACTGGCAAGCCCCATTGCAAAACATTCACGAAGGCGACAAAGTGAATGGCCTAATACTGTTTTCAACATCAAAAAAGAACGTACCCTAAGGAATCTTTCGGGGTGCTAAAACGTTAGTCGTGATGAGTAAGCAGGCAATAATTTTGCGTGTGTATCACATCGTTTAACTTAGGAAACCATTTCGAATTATCGCTTCGCAAGTGCGCAGTGCTACTTGAGAACTAGGTGGGGGCGAAAACCCAACCGCATGCTTGCAGACAATTTGGTGATTGATTCCCTTACCTGGACACCCACATGAGTCGAAACGAAAACCAAGTAAAACATAAGGTTGACGGAAACTCGGCAACTGCGCCTACCTGATGAGCTCCAAGAAGGGCGAAACCGTTCCTGGGCTGTCGAAGAATTTTCAGCAACCTTGTGAGTAGTGCATTATGTATATACAAGGACAGAGAAACTTTTTCCGACCCTCAGAGGCGCGATATGCACTAATATGTCAATGACGCCTAGCTTTCAAGCTTTCCACTTCATCAAGAAAATATGCACCGGTCTCCTTTACTTATTTTCCCATCGTCGGTGAACAGAACGGTAGCAGCTGCAAGCAAAGTACGCTTTATCCATTAGTTATGTCTGGATAACTGGACAGGTGCAACTCCCACAATCAATAAACACCAAAGGTACAGGTGTTACCGCATTCAGGTCTATTAGATGCTTCACAGTAACAAAGGTCAGCAGATTCAGTCATATATTTTTATGTGTATAGGTTAGCAGCTAAGCCCAGTTTCGAAGAAGAACAACTAAAATAGCTCCATCAACTGTTCGAAATTGTGCTTTTGCCCGAAAATCAGTTATAAAAAACGCCTACCCAAAAAGCACCTGCATTGAGGATGCGCATGTGGCGAAGTACGAGACGGTCTACACTGAGACACGACGATACACGGTTGACGTCGAAGTCGAATTTGCGTACATCATTCAGTCGTTTTTATTCCCCTTGCATTTATTTAATGTACATATCGCCTTAGCTTTTGTTCCCCTCGGTGTGTACGCGGACATTCAAATAGACTTTTGTTGACGACATATCGAAGCTTGGCCCATGCGTTTTTCTGTATGGACTAGAGATTCCACTTTAGCCTGAAGGTTTGAGTCTGCGGCGCAACATTTGATGGGAAATTTCGCTTCTATCCGTAGTGTCGCTATGTGGTAAAGCTGTTAGTTCATTAACCCACCCACCCCCAGGGGAACTCTTATTTTATTTGGGTTATTACCAACTCCGATAAATTCATAAAAAAGAAACTTGATAAGCATTTCGTTGGACTCACTGGGGGTTTTTAAAACGAAAAATCTCGTAAACTGATGGTTTAACTAACCGAGAACGAAGTCATCTTCAGGGTTGTCCTGACAAGATGTCTTTTTAAAAATGGGGTAATGGAATTTTTGTCAGATGGCTGACTACCGTACCAGTTTTCCATTCTTACCACTGCCGCAAATCCCGCTAATTTCGTGCAATTTGGTTTCAAGTAGAACATAAGGTTGACGGAAACTCGGGGACTGCGCCTACATGATGAGCCACAAGAAGGGCGAAAGCGGTAGTGGGTTGTCGAAGCAATTTCAGCAATCTTATGAGTAGTGCATTACGAATATATATGTGTCGCGATATCTTAAATATCGTAGCAAATGAAACATGAGGCGGCCTGGCGCAGCACATTGAGTTGCCTGGAAACAACACAAACGAGAGATTCAGCTGGATTCCAGGTGAGTCACTCGCAAAACCAAATTTGTTTGCAAACGAGTGTATTTCGCAAATAAATAAATTCCTCCATTTAATCCGTTTGTTATGGAAAGCTAGGGATGTTCTACGGAATACAAGTATTTCCGCATAGTTACCTTCGTTAAAGGAAAAGGAATCAGTCGGAAGATTTTCACTTACCGCGGAATCAGCCAACTTTGTACTTTTAGCAGAGTCCCTGCTTGCATTCCAGCGAACCGGATGAACGCGGAAGTTCTAAATGGAATCCTTCCCCAGGGAACTGTGCGGATTCTGGAGAAGGCGTATCACCACTGCCTTCAACTTCTCAGTTCTCTAGATTAAATTCCCTTATGTTTACTTCATGACAGGCTTTTTATTGGATGAAGGGAGGGCTATTGTGTATCAGTTTTTGAAGATGGGCCGCTCAAGCAAATACTTTAACTTTTTTAGGTTTTTCAACATTGGAGTGGGGGGTGGTGTTCGAGCTTGTACAAGTACGTTTGTGGATTTCAAAATTGACGCAGGGGTTATGACGCCTTCGTTATCCAGGGAAATCCAAGAGGTGGTGTTGTCATTTGCTATCATCTAGAAAACCACCTATTCGATTTGAAGCGCACTCTAGCTATACACTATCAACAGTCTATAAGTAGCTCAGAGGACAATGACTGAACTTTTCGAATAAGAAGTCCAAATGGAAATAAGTCGAGGGGCCAGTGAGCATGTGACCACATGATGCGGCTTCCATGACTGAAGGATGAGCGTCGCTGTAGCTATATCCTATCTAAATGAGGACTAATCACACTGCTGTTTAGCCGCCCGTGGCCGACTGTTTAGTGCGCGGACGACTGGCGGAGATGTTGAAGTTTCAGAACTCTCGGAGTTGCACTCTGGTGATAATTCCTAGTAAGGATAAAACAGTGTTTGTGGCCTAAACAGCTTGAATTGACTTCATTGGCAAGACGAAATATCAGTTTGGAAATTCACAATTTTTCTCACACTACTCAATTATCAGGGTCTACGAAAAATAGTGCTGGATGGAAAAGAAATGGCGTTCTGCGTAGATTTCGGTCACCAACTGATCCATAAACAATAGTATTTACGAATATCGAAGGCTGGCATCGCGTTTACGTGAATTCGAAAATTGTCTGTAACAATCAACATCTGCGAGTAGACACGGTTTCAGTGTACCATGCTAATGTATTGTCTACACTTCTGTACGGCAGCCAGACATGGACGTATAACTGTATAGCACATCCGGGCTCTCGATGTATTTCGGTTGCAGTGCCTTCGGAAGATTATCCGCATAGTGTTTTTAGACCGAACCGCGAAAAATCACGTTCTCTCGAAGGCAAAACTGTACAGGGATGAGAACATCTCAAGTTACAACCAGTAGTGCTGATTAACCCGTGTCGATCGGATAACATCACACTGAACCTACGATATAAAGACAGAATTCAAGTGAGGGTAAGAAAGACTAATCTTGTTTCCGGATCATGAGAAAATCTGGCACTGGGCAGACACAAGTGATGGAAAGCTATTCAAGGGGGTATGGCGAATTGCGCGACTCAGCGAGTCCGAGAGCAGACAATGCATTTGAAAGCCAAACACGATGACCGTACCAAGCTTATGGGGCTACGTAAACTGTGAACGCAAATAAAGGAACACTATTGGACTTGCTTACACTCTGTATCACTCACGGGGCTGCGGTAAGTTGGTTTCAGCCAGTAACACGAAAAATGATCATGTTGCACCTCTGCTACCTGTTTATCCGCGACGCAGTTTGTCCTGGATAGCCCGGGTAGATAGTACCGTACGTTACTGTGCGGGGAAACTGGGTTACTATACAGAACTGGCGGATAATAATGGTACCTCACTGTTTAATGCAGTACTAGCGTTCATAGGAATACCAGAATTCTCGGGTCGGCCAGCGGCTGCCGACCATCTTCTGCGAGTTACCCAGCTGATCCTATTTCATCGGATTCATATCGGGTAAACTGTTTACCTGCAGTAACACATACAAGCCCGTGCAAACCGTCCGTACACAGACATTCATTTTCGACAGGCCCCACTACCGAAATGAGGGTCTGCATAAATCTGTCCAAACATGCTGACGATAAATCAGGGGGCTACCCTTAATCCAATGTGTTTTGTTCTCAATACATAGAACTCTCAGATACGACCGATAATGAATGCCATGCTGAAGAAAGCTGCTCCCTTATAACCCGTCAAATATTCGTAATATAAACCATCTCCGTTTTGGGCAGGCTTATATCCGACTCCGCCGGAAGTTTAATGAGCCTGATGATTCCTCTCTTTCGAAAATGTGGAAATGTGCATGACGCCGCTGGAAAGAAGAACAAATATTTCCCGAAATCACTCTTATTCCATGCTTCGTTTTCGTCATATTCTTTTTATCACCAAATTCATTTCCGTTGCTTCATCTGCGACACATGCGACTCATCGGAGCGAATACAATTGATAACTCAGAAAGTGATCTGTATGAAAACAAAGAGAAACCTGTATTTCTACGGTGAATTTCTCGCGCAGTTTATTACCTGCTCGTTAGCTTCCAAGTTAAAACAGGCCATAGCAAACGGTTGAGGGTTTAACCGAACAGTTACAGCGGACGTTGGAAATGCATCACCTGATACTTGAATGCATTGCATTTTGAAGTCACATTAGTTGACTAACAACAGGGTTTCACTGTTAAGAATCCCTTGTATAAATATTTTTAACTGTTTAAACCCACAATGACTGTGGTTGGCTTTGTGTTTTCAGAATCAGATGCAACCACACCCAGCAGTGGAGTTGCTTAACTGACGGAACACGTAGTAACTGCATGATTTATTTGGTTTATCGCAACTGAATAAACACAAAACGTGTGCAAACCGGTTCTTGATAGAATGCTGTAAACGCGTAAACTGGGACACTTTCCGGTTTCTCAAACCTGTGTATATCCTATCCGACGGGTTCGAACCACGGAATTTCGGATCAGAGGTTTGTCTGTCGGACGTCCGAGTGCCTTTCAAATCGATCCATTTCTATATGGGTGCCAGTAACAGACAAGTACTTAAACATTTGGTGATCAGGTGTCACCGAAAATTGCGAGCAGGTGAGATGTAGCCACATCATAGAAACCATGATAGTTGTAGAAATGTAGCAGTTCAAACCGGCAGGTCTACGTTGCAAGCTGGAAATGAAAAAAATGGAAATATCAGCGGCGAATGAGTTCAGAATTTCGCGAAATACACTCATTCACAAATTACATTGGTATTAACGCGAGACGTAGCTGAATCTTCCGTCTGTCAGAGTGCTTTAACCGCATGTGTTGCACAAAAGTCCCACCCATATCTGGGTTGGCACCACATTATTTTTCCATGACACAACACGACAGTCATAAGCTATTGGGTCTCTCGTTAATAGCAGTGTAATTTGCAACTGAGTGTACGTCACCATTTGCTTAGAATTCAAAATTCCAGTAAAATCTGAGGTTGATGGAAACTCGAGACCACAACTGCCTGTTGAGCACCAAGAAAGTAAAAACCGGTCATGGGTTGCTGAAGAGTTTTCACTAATCTTATGAGTGGCATGATACTTCAAGTGTTCAGATTTTTTTCAACTAGGTTGTTGCAGGGGGTAGATTGACAGTCCGCTATGTAATGGACTACTTAACGTCTCTGCTGCTGAACACTCCACCGGTCTACATTATGCCCAAAGAATTTTAGGACAAGTATTCTGCAAAGTTTTTGTTGCCCAATTTGACCAAAGAATAGTTGGTAAGACAAAACTTTAAAAGTAACTCGATGAATACATCTGCTTTGACAGGTTTGAAGGTCAAACAAACTGGACGAACTTTGACCGGTTTTTGGTGAGGTTCTTAATATAGAAGAATGGGATCTTTTCCAGTTAAGCCCCGCCAAAAAATTAAACCCCGCCGCACAAAAAAGATTAGAAAAAAGAGGATATGAAATTTGTACTTTTAGTTTTTATTGAAGAGGGTGAAATTGGGACATGTCGTTAATAAGTTGCATGAAAAGGTCTGTTTTTCGGTACCTTTGTCTCCAAATGAACTCACACAAGTAGCTGTCCACTAAAGATCGGTGTGTGCCACATTGGCGTTTATTTTGCATCTTGTAGACGTGCCAAAGAGATCCGATGGTTTGTGTGTGAGCTCCAGTCGTTGGATCCACAAAGTTTTCGGTATGGTTAACTGTTTCATGAGTATACTTCATATCAATGAACCTAGATGCGGATAAGGAATTGTTTTCATCAAAAATAGGTCAAGGTTGTGTGCGTACATTAAATTGGAGCTGGCAAAACGCGGCGGGGCTTAACTTTTCGCACATGCACCTTTTGCATTAGTGACAGGGCTTATCTGAAAAAGATCTGAAGAATGAACTGTTGAAATATTTGACGACCTGACTAGGCTTTGAAAGGCGGTGAATCACTAACGTTAATAAAGCCAAACCAACTCTTTAGCCAACTGCTATCACATTCTGAAAGAATCATTGTAGGCTTAGGCTTTAGACAATTGTTTTAGGTACCGCCAGATAGGTGTGCATTGCACGGAACGGTACCAGTGTTAGATTCGGGTCCGTGAAGGAGTTGATGCGTTTCGGTATTTGTAAGCACTTTGCAGCATTTGGTCTCGTTAAGCTTCACTGTGTTCAACCATTCTAAATCCAAGCATTGCTACATTCGAAAGATGACTGTTATCGGGCACAAAAACACCCAGGTATTTTTTTAGTTTCAGTGCAGCCGCCCAATTTTTTCCAGGCTAAACTGCCAATTCCTGGAAGAACAAACCTACTTGCATTTGTGATTCGTTTCTTTTTGTGGACACAAGAACATACTTGAATGAACGATTGTTTTCGGTGAGAAGCATGTATGAGCAAAAATAACGAATTTTGGGGAGTGACTATTACGGGTAGAAAACACCAAACAGTTTGCGATCGCAGTCTTCCACATTGTTTTATCTTGTAGATTGAAAGATAGGTGAAGAGTTAAGTGCCATGGACCTGGTAACACTTTCCGTTTTAGCCAGGTTTTGTGGAGAAAGGACAACACAAAGTCATTGTTATTCGTCGTTCAGCAGTTGTACAACTACTGGACGCCTGCGCATGGAAGGAGAGCCACCGGCGATTTTCGCTAAACCGCATGTGGTGATATACACCGATGTTGACCGGGGGAATCAGATCGGTGGGCAAACGTGTAGAGGCTATTAGTGCACACTTGATGATAGCCATAATATGATTCAGAAGGTATAGATGCACTAATAACAGTCTTTACTATGGTTGACAGTGGTGAGTTGCAACATGTATAAAAATAAATACAATGCGGAATGTGGAGCAAGACAAAAGGGGAACTTATCGTTTGTGAGAGTCCCTTGGTCAAAGTCCGGACGGTAGAAACGTGTTTTCTCCGCAGTATAGCTGCTACACGTGTTCCATAATTGTCCGTGGACTTGTGGAGAGTGGTTGACCTCCTGCTCCCTGCGCGCGCCGCTAGTCTGTGTGTTGACTGTGCTCGGCTTTCCTATATGTAGGTGCGTTTGCGTGTACGTGAGTGTGTCAGCACATGACTTGTTGCTACGCTTACTAGATGGTAGATACAGTCAATGTCAGATGAGTGACCTTTGTGTAACGTGGTTTGTGGGTGTAAAAAAGACGAGTCTGGTGATCCAGTGAGCGACTGTGAGCTGAACAGCTGAGTATGCGGGTGAAGGGATAGCTACAAGGCTCACGCAACCGGCCCAGGCATGATGCCGTAACTGTCGAATGTGACGCCAGTCACTCGTTCATCACTAAGGTCATCGCCCATCTTCTCCTGTGAGTTTCAGACTATATCCATATACATAGTTAGAGGACAAAGAAGTGAAATATTGCTCCACTGCTTCATTGTTCCACTGCTGTTTCGAGTGAGCGACCCCAGAATAGACGGAGAGATGGTATCACTCCGTTCCACAAACGGCTGATCTACTCCTTAAGAAAAGACGCCATAATTGGAATGCCCTATGCCACAGGCCCAGATTTTCAGACGGACTATTGCTTCAAACAAGCGTAATTGGTTGATCTCTAAAGGGAAGCCACTCTGCTTTCATCTCCATTGGGAGTCAGCAGGTGAATGCAGTAGGATCGCTTGCGTGTCGCAGTGGCTAACCATCGTCCACCACTCAATCCTTCGTAATGCACCACCTAGAGAAGGTAACAGCCGGTTCACTGACTAATCAGATTAGTGGATTATTTTTTAATGGTCACCTGGATTAGCCACAGAACACCGTCATTTGGGAATGCTTCAGTTACAATTCCGAGTGGATGATATGATATGATATGCTCGATCAAAGCATATTTCTGAGGTTCCAAATAGTTACCGTTCTTCGTTGCCATGTAAGTTTAGGTCTGAGTGATGATTAACTGTCTTTGTTCTCATTAATGTTTAGGTAGGTGGAGAAACTGCTAGTTCTTGGTATCTTAGTATCTTGGTTCTTGGTAGCTTTGATGTGATCATCATAATCGGGTTGAAGGGAATTGGCGAAACGTCTCCGTCGCCTGGGATACACCATCTTCGAGGAGTTGAGAGCGCTTATTTCGACCCAAACGCTGTAAGGGAGTGCCGAGCAACTGTGACAAACGCAAGCATAGTCTCGGACTGGCGCGGAATGACTTTGTGGAATGAGAAAAAGCAGAAGTATGGTGCTGATGAATATTCCCTCGCCATAATCCCAGCCCTACGTGCAATCGGTTGTGACGTTGGCTTTTTGGTCCACCAGCCGACGATCATTTCTTATCGACGGATCTATGTTCCTCAATCCGCCAAGGCTGTTATTGGACTGGGACTCCCTAAGGCCACAGTCAGTGACTTGTATTTGCTTGCCGTTGTGGGCTCGCTGCGTACTTATGACACTTTTATGCGTGGTACCTGGCGTTGAGCGTACACTCTTGTCATTGAATCTCACACCAGACCCAGTATGACGGACACTTTCTGCCTGATGTGCGAGTCTCGACTGTGCTAGTGCTTACCGCGCCATGAACAACATTCAGCATTGTTTGTCCTTTCCTCGGTTGTTGGTCTTTTCATGCGTGTTTCCACACCAAACATTCTTAAATACGCTTGGATTCATTTTGTCTGACTGGAACTGCTGGTGGCATAACTTTGAATGAGAGGCATCTCTGTTTGCATGTAATATTCTCCATTCACACCCATCGCTTGCATTTCCTTTTTATGTTTACGACCGTGCTCTCAAAAATAAACGGTAATATGAAAGTGGCCTGACGACCACTAAATGGATTTATCACTTGGTGTTAGTATTTGTGAATAACAGCATTGAGAGAATATTGGATGTGTAAAGCATTCAGTGAACAAATTCATTTAAATTACTGCGTTTTTCTGAGCAGTACGAACAGTGCAGTGAGATTAACACAGCTGGTGGGTAAATTCGCCTCATGTATCCTCGTCCGCGGGTAAAACAGAGTAACACAGGCAAAATAACAACTTATAACCGCAATAATTTTTATCAGCTGTCTCACATAACGTGGTCCGGTCGATAAAGCGAGGGTGACCTTCGGGTAATGCATAATATTGGCTCCGTTGGAATCACTAGAAATTTCAGTCCCTTTACCTGATTGCGTATTACAGTGATCCCGAATGATGAATCAAGGTCATTATTAGGCCCGAATGCGACCAAATCTTCCGTGATCCATAAACCGAAGTTTTTAGTGGATGAAACTACATCAATGTAAGCATTACGAGGTGGTGCAAAAATATGTTTGAGAAAATCTTTTTGACCCCCATCTGAGGTTTACTGTCAGCTCTGCCCACGTAAATTTCAGCGAACATGCAGGTGATTTGGCAGATGCAGCGACTAGTGGAAAAACCGGGTTTGTTAGTTCGATCGGTAGCACTGAGGAGTCTCTTGAGAATAGTCCTACTCCTCGCAGTGTGCAAACATTCTTTTCCATTCTCAGTAAAGCCATTTAGAAAAACCTAGACGCAAATAGAAATTTCATTATCACAGTTGGGGATACTGTTTGTGCTAAACCTCTTGCGCATCCCCTGGACGTGATGTATTCCGCGTAAACCCCATGGAATAAAACCGGAGGGCGAATAGAAGGGCGCATTAGCGAAGCTACCAGCAAGCCAAACTGATGGCATATGACTGTTAATTTGAGTCGATATTGATACCGCAAGAGTAAAGGCAGCAAAACATACAAAGGATTACCGTCGTTAACGAATTCCCTTACCCCATGTTGAAATATAACTCGAAGACGTGCAGACATCCGTCTGAGTTGTGGCTCATCAGTACGGATGGATCAGCAGAAATATCTGAAATGATAAATTCATACCAATTTGGCCAGGAAGTCTAACATCTCTTTCTTCCTATATATATAACAGCTTGCGATGAAGATATATAACCAGTGTAACGGTGGATATTACTGATGGGGCATGCGAGTAGCATGTCCTCTCGTAAATCCGCTTCGCGTCTCTTGAAAAGTGAGATCTATTACGGAATTTGTGGAGTCGCTTTGTAGCATTTGCTGCATTTGAGTAACAGTCAATGAATATTCATGAAAGTTCAGGAGGACGCTAGATATTCAGTTTTGTAAACAAGATGCATATGAGAGTTTTGCTCCCCTGTCCAATAGTCTGTAACTGTTGAGTTGGTGTTTCTCTGATAAACAACTCCGCAGTGAAGGCCTTCTTCCTTTTCACCAGTACCTCTCCAGCACTTTTGACCCGATTATGATGAGTCATTTCCGTGAATTGGGTTTGAGGTGTAGCTTGATAAACCGTCCGAGCAGATCCTTCGGGCTCCATCAGATAGGTAATGCGCCAAGTTTCTTTTCAGAAGAAGTGATAAGAACGTTAGAGCTAGGTGCCTATTGGTCAATCCAGTGGAAATAATCCGTTGTATCTGTTTCCTAAAGATTCTACAAAACAGCTTCTCCAGAATGGATAATCCCCTAATTTGTCCTACCTCACATACGCTTCAAGTGCGTCCTTGTGTCATTTTATACTTGTCTGAGATCAAAGCAAAGTTGAGATTAGTACCACATCATAAAAATTCCATATCTGCCACGAAATTCAAAGCCACTCATTTCAGTCGTTGAGTTTTCCGAAATTCAACTTTAATAGACCAATTTTGAATCTAATCAGGCAGTTTTGAAATTCTGATTTCTGACTCTGTCTTTTTACGTCACGAGGCAATCAGCTGTCTAAAACTTTAACCCAAATCATACTTCTTCGTGAGAAACTTTCGAAACGGAATCCTACTAGACGGCAGTCATCACTAACCAGTATTCATGGACCTGACACCTACTGGAAAGTGTATGATTGTACTGAGTGAAAATAACCAATCACTTAACTGGAATTGGCCACCGAAAACCGGAATCGAAGGCAAAACTTCCGTTTAAAACACGTTTTTGTCTGTATTATTTCAACCGTGAGGCTTAACTACGTGGTGTGCTTTCGGCCTTGTTTCGGGACATTTAAGATGATGTGTAATTTCTCCCAGGCTAATTTCTCCCTACTGAGCTTTGGAATACAAACAAGGGAGATCCTGTAGATCGTTCCGTGTAGACAATCGACTGCTCTGTTGGCCTTTTAATTTAAGTCTGAGCTACAAATCAGTAGATAGTTTTTTTCAAGTATTGATCCTTGTAAAACGGCAAATGCAATTCTATTTGTCGATATTAAGTGTGATGAAATCTAACTGGCGTTAAATGGACATGCACGATAGTGGAATACAATTGTGCATTTGAACAACAGTATCCTAAATGAGATTGTTGCTTATGGTACACACGAATGTCTTCCTGTCTAAAGGTGGTTGACTAGCAGTCGGAACTAAACGCCCTTGGCGAAGTAAACTGGTCACAGTGATTGTGTTCCGATCTGCTGTGCCGGAGCAATATCACCCAGCCCTATTCATCTTTGTTCACGGCAATTCCAGCTAGCAATTCAATGGAACTGTACTTTCGGAAGACCTGGACGGATTGCACGATGTATAAGTTAGTCACCTGCATGTGTTCAGGTAACTGTCTTTATCAGACGAATAGACTACCTTTAGATCCTCTGTGAACTCGCCTAACGTTGGCATTCCGTATCTGATTTTTAGAGAGACTTTCCATCAACTGGCTTGAGACCAGAAGCAACGGTAAGAACTGCAACATTCTTTAGCGTTCCATAGTTTATAGTAATATCATATTAGTATCAGACCCCGAACTGTACATATCTTCCAAAGAATGAGAACACGGTAACTTGAACACTGTGACCTAATATCAAGAGCATATCAAGAGCATCAAGACAAAACTGCAGCAGGGTGTTCCCACCATAGTGAAGCCACTTTGTAAAGTTTCGAGATTTCCGTGGAAACTTTGGACTATTCTTTAAATGTTGCAGCAGCTGATATCGACTGGGCAAATGAATTCAGATGGTTCGAAGGCGTTAAGCTCATAAAATATGAAATCATTTACTGGAAAAGTGATTATTGGTACGATTGATTTGGTGTATGAATCACTGGATACCCGCTCTCACTATTTTTCGGCTTTTAATCTTTGCTGTTCAAATCTACCGAGTGGTATATGTGATCATTCTCGGTTGTGTCGTCAGGACGTGTGTTCTGGTACGGAGAGTGAAGTTCCCCACCGCTTGGACCTATCAGTCAAGGTTTGAAACGTTGTATTTCGTGTTCATTTGACATTATTCTTAGTAGCGCCCTACAGTACTCAAATACTGTTTCATTCCGAACATTCATCATGAGGAACACCTTAAGAAGTTGCAATGATTTCATCTCCATTGTTACGCCACCATCTTACGAAGAACATACACACGTTTAATAAACAGCCGAGTGTTGAAGGAAATAGACCCGACGGACGGGCATCCAAACGAGTGAAAGTCATTCACATACCTACTAAGATGTGTGCAGCCCGATGTGTTGCCAGATCATCTTATCAAACAGCTGAGGACGATCGTGCCGCACCGTTCAAAGGACCGGAAATTTTTGTATATCAGAGCTCCCGTAGTCATCATTCCTCTGTTTTTTTACTATCCGGCGGACCCGTTACATCTGGTGTCAAGCAAGTCTATCCCAATCATTATCTCCACGATTACTTCCATTTCTGCACCAGTCGCTCCGTTGCTAATTTCATATTTGTCCAAAGAAGTGCATCTTTTGACCAATTTGATGATAGCAGATTAGAAAGCGTTCATGTTTCTGTCGCTTCCAAAGTTAAAAGTTAAGGCATATGTTTATTTGCTGCCAAAAGCCTACCGGTGCCAACAGATTTCAAAGTGCGCGCCATCGTTAATTGCCATCCCTTTTGTCTACTTTCAGAAGCGGCGGCGGTAATGAAGAGACCTTTGAATAACATCCAGGGGAGATTGAAAGCCCTCCCCAATAACTGACACTGCCTGTATGTTTATAGGATTGTAGATTCGCGTTCTGCTTGTTGTCACCCCGACCACACGTGTCCTGGTGCTCAGAGAATAAACTGCCAAACCTATATTCTTGTGGTTCTCCGTGAATAGTTGGTGAAAGCTACCAACTCACTGATACGTTCATCTAACACACCGCATTCTCCTTTTCAGCCCCACCTGGCTGCTATCCTCGAAAAGTCCACCAAGTGAGCTCGGATAATTTCCATTTACGCAGACATGTTACGTAACTGGCACGTTACGGAGGCACCAGGGTACAGTCATTCTCCAAAGATAGGGGTCCAGGACAATTGCTGTGGATGGAAAACAGAAAAAATCTCATGAGCCGAAACCCAGTAAGCAAGGTTGCACATCGCACTGTATAATACCATATATATGTATATATATATATATACCTGGCTCGTACCACGTACGACAAATTCACGTTTCCCATCCACACCAACCATTGCAAGCGAGAAAAATAAGCTACTCGTCATGGATGTTAACTGCTTACTAAGCGTGGTCGCATAGCTCACTCATTCCGCCTCGTTTATACCTTTGGAGCGGCGGCGAGATACCTCAAGTGGTTAGAGCGCAAATTTACTGACCGTAAGGTCCGTGGTTCGAACCCAACCGCTGCCTCTCGACTTCCAATGTCTAGGCTTGGGCAACCTGGCAGTATCCCAGCCCTCGTGCTTCCTCTGGGTGGCATGGCAGCTTGGCACCGGAAGGGTGTTACAGCTGAACGATTTTTTATACCTTTGGAGCACTGTTCATATGTAAGTTAAATTAAACTGATATTTACGTACGTACGTATTCCGCATCAAGTTAACCAACATCTGCGCAGCTGTCTAGTATGAATTATCTTATAAAATGCGGGTTTTTTGTGTAGAATACAGCTCGCCAAGTAGGAGGCACTTGTTGCTTATTTTGTGAAGCTTTTTTGCAAAAAAAATCATAGTGACAAGTGGTACAAGCGCGGTTGAACTCTACAGGCATCAATGAAATGCAAAACCTCACAGCATATCCATACAAACCAAGTGAATTTTTTCTTGAATGTTGAATCGATCAGATTTTCTGCGATATATCTTGCTGTGCTTAAATTAGTTTCAAATTTACTGAGTGGTGCTCAAGGAGTCTTACAGCAAGGTCAGTCAGAAGGGAACACTCAATTTGACTCCCTTCTCAAGAGTAGAAGAGTTTCGTTGTTAGCTTCGTATTGATTTTACATTCAGTCAGTTTAAATATCTGAGACAACCCGTCAGAACACTTGATCAATTCGATTGCGCGATATATTCAGTGAGAGTGGTATTTGTTGACCTTTTCCGGAATTCTTGATAAGATACTGATTATTATTTTGAATTGCCCACCTTGTACGCAAAATGACAATGTACAAGATTCATGTCTGCAAAACTTTTCTTACTCTGTTTCCGATGACTATCTCGACTGGTCCGGTTGGTCAAACATACGCTGCCGGGCACAGTGGTCAGCTGCTACATCTGCACAAATAGCGATCTAGGGTTGACTCCACTGACGGTTTTGCTGCTGCTTTTTTCGTTTCCCTCGAGGGTACAAAATACATCGGCGAGAATTTATCTTCGTGGGCCCCGTGTAACATTGTTTCCCTTCCATTGTTTCGCTTTCATTTTGCCCAGCCCACAGGAGAACTTCAAGTCACAAGGTGTTCGGCGGAATTCCACACGGATCCCGCTTTACCGCTCGTAGTTAGATGGTGCTACGGCCAAAAGCACATCCCACGCAAGACTGGTCAAAAATCGGGACGCTTGCCGGTCCGGCATGAAGCCGAGATCTGATTGGTCGAAAGTCTGAACCCAACAGCCAATCGTCACTAAGTATTGGCAGAATGCCGGTTGCCAATGGCGCATCCAGAACGCGTCAGAATTTCCAGAGAGTTGTTGCCGCTTATGCTATATATATGAAGCGCTGCACAAGTGCTCTTGACTTCGTTTTGCGGTTAATATTCCTTGTGCACCTTTGGTGGTTGTTTTGACGTGAACGCTAGTTTGGGAGACTCAGACCGAGAACTAAGCTGAGGAAAATACCGCCGTTACTACACAAGGTTAGTACAATATGGTAAAGACTTGTCCTTTCCTGCCCCATTCCCTTTAAACGGCCACAAGAACAAGTCCTTTACTGGTCTAGACAAAGCATACTAATCATTAGGTGGCCGGAAGCACTTCGACAGCCCACGACCGACTTTTCCCTTCTAATGGCTCGTCAACTAGCATATTCATTGCAATAATGTTCGACTGGATAACACCTATTGGTGTTTCAAGTCATGTATGCTTGTAACTGTTTTGATCTGATGCCTGCGGATCGTCATACAAGAGTAGTTACAAACGGTAGGGTGTCGTTACTTCGGTCCCTGAGGTCAACGAGTGTCGATGTCCCATTGGTTACAGTTGGCTGGTAAAAATTAAATTATACGTTGCAAATAGACACTAGTTCGGATTTTACTGGGTGACTATTATTAGATGGCAAATCGAAGCGGAAATATATGGATGGGTT
The DNA here is from genome assembly GCA_003604175.2 of Clonorchis sinensis. Lineage (NCBI taxonomy): Eukaryota > Metazoa > Platyhelminthes > Trematoda > Opisthorchiida > Opisthorchiidae > Clonorchis > Clonorchis sinensis. The sequence continues at coordinate 55,830,127 of CM030370.1, forward strand.
AACGGTAAACAAAAACTGTTGATAGTGTGAAACACAGCAGAGCAGAATGTTCTGAATTTGGAGGAAAAAGCAAACGTCGGTAAAATGAAGGAGTTCAATCCAGTGGAGAAAATTTCCGTATGAATATCTATCATAGCAGGGGTTTTGCGGTGAATATCTGTTCAAAGCCATCTTTAATACAAAAGCTGTGATCACACAGCGGATCTCTGGAAAAGGACGCCATAGGTATTCTCAGATAGCTGAATTGAATAAAACGGTGAAGTGTTAAAAATTCTCTTTCGTGCAGTCCAATTTTTCCAGAGGAAATGAGTTCGTTTTTCACTAGAGCTGACAGTCCACCATGCATCAACTTTGTCCGTAACATTTAGCATCCACGTTTTCTCTCGTTTTTATGTTCAGTGATTGTCTTAGTGTGCAGAACTAGCATGATGTAGAAACACCATAAACCGGTAACTAGATTCTGCGCATAGGTCATTATTACTTTATTACTTTTATTGGAAGTATTGTTGAAAACACCGGTAGCCTATCGCAAGTGGAACAGCATGGTCAAAAACAGCCTTGTAAGCTACAAAGAACGCTGTCTATACAATGGACTACTTTATTCCTGGTTGATATATCTTCGCGTTTGATGCATGACATCATCCGTGAGAAGCATGTTGAATGACTACTGCGAAAGTTGCTGCCCTGATAGTTGTTCGCTCAAAGAAAAAGCTGATATCTCGAAAATCTAACCACAGGTCAATTGCGTTCTTGGTTTGTTGTTTAATGACTTTGGTGGTATTGCTAATTTGCATATTTAATGCAAAAAGGATACCAACCAGTTTCGAGAGCATCGCCTGTTTTTTATGACCATAAACCATTCGCCCAACCTAGGAATGGACTCAATCAGGTAAATTGGATGTGCGCAGTGAGTTCCTGCATTGCAAATGAGCAGAGTTCATCAATTTCAAAATTGGGACATTTGCAACCCTCCCTACAGCTGATCACAAACTTAAACTAGTTGACTTTCCTGCACCTTACATCTGGCAAAACTAAATGGATGGAATGCCCCACCAAGTACACCAACTCAGTAACATCTCGCGATAAACGATTGCAGGCGCAACAGTGACGCTGGATGGAAACAGTTTGAAAAAAAACAACTTTTTCAAAAAAGTCAAACAAAACAACCACAGAGTGACAAGCACGGCGGTGTTGAACACCAAATCTCAAAGGTATTCGATCGTTTGACCGAAACGTATAATTGTTGTAATTATCAGTTTTTCACGTGCAAACAAACAATTTGATATGATGTGCAGTCCATATGTTTCTAGTTCTGCGAGATGGCTCAGTAGTTAGAGCGCGAACTTACTGACTAGAAGGTCCGTGGTTTGAACCCGGCCTCTGCCTATCGACTTCGGCCGTCTAGGCTTGGGCAACCTGGCAGTATTCCAGCCCTCATGCTTCCTTCTGGTGGCATGGCACTTAGACTCCGAAAGGGTGCTACAGCTGAACGAGTTCTGCTTTCAAATCTGAGCTGACGAGGTGTCACACAAAGCGAACGATAGGGACAAAAGTTAGTCTATTAGCAGCGTGGCAAGTTAGGCATAAAAATGTGGCCGATCTTCAATGGTTACCAACCCCGCATGAGCCTCCTCTCAGGGGAGCTAATACATTTACATAGCCAGAGGCTTGAAACCAACCAGACAACGACGGTAAATATGTGTTGAGCTTCCGAACAGTTTTCTATCTTTATCGTAGTTTATCGAGTGATGAAAAGATGGGATAGGTAGTACTCGCCTTCCGTTGGCAATTATAAGCTATTGATTTCATGACTGTATCCACCAACCATTCCTGGTGATTCGGTTTAAAAGTGAATTTTTGCTACCTTTAAACTCCTCTACAACAACTAGTGGCGAAATTGACCAAAGCCTATCATGTAGGGCGTGGATACTGATGACGTCACGGTACCCTCTCGTTCGTCCGTGAATAAAACGTGTTCCATTCGTGTATTTTTTTATAACAAACCGTGCACTTAGTCAAACAAGAATAAGTTTTCCTTGGCTGCTGCTAACAGAATTGTGGAAACTTAGTAGATAAACACAGGATGAATTTAACGGAATCAAAATTGAGTGGTCCTTTCAGAGGGAACGTCGTTGCAAAGAGAAAACTGCAGAGTTTTACCATCTAAGCGACTCTCTCCAAGTCAATCTGCGTGGTTCATAACGGGAGGTTGAGTCATTCTGTGCTAGCTTGGTATCGATTTCTATTACTAAATAATTATTGCTAACTTCTAAGACTCATAACTGGGCCTGGAGATATCGTCTAGCTGGGAAATCGGCCACCTGACCACTTATTTCCCGACAGAATCTGGTCACGAGATGATTATGGCTAAATCAGTCTTCCATACCAGTATACTCATCCGCCCCAAATTAGTCGGCGGACATGTGCTCTAAAGCCAGTAGTACCGACAGTCACGTGACAGTGCCTGACCTCATCTTGGCCCACCCAACGAGCCCTAATAAGGAGGACAAGAGGAGCATGTCACGAACGAGCTATATGTTTTCTACAAACAACCTGTGAAAATCGTGGCATCTGGCGCGGCCCTTATCAGGTGCTTCGTGAGGACGAGTTGCCATTTAGGAAAAGTCGGTCACTTACGAGTGGTCGCAAGATTCACATCACAAAACCAGACCTAAGCAACTTTCCGAAACGAGAAAGTGTGGTAAAATAACCCGCATCCACCCACTTTTCAGCTACAATTGATTAAAGCGATGAGAGAGCAGACAGTGAGTAATGTGGCCATTAACATGTATTTACAAGTTGACTACTTTTTACCAAGAGACCCGATTGAGTCTCCCATCCCAATTGTTCCTCATCTTACTAAGCTGTACGAGGGACGTCTCCTGTTCTGTTTAGAAAGATAGTCAAGACACCCCAAACGCTTTCTCTTATACGACATCACTCACAAGGTCCCGATAACATTTGGGATGAACGAAACTTCTTTGGGGGAATTCGTCATTCGAGCAGCCAGTCAAGTGATTTGGTTTCCGTGACCAAAGTGGGGTTGTACTGGGGCTGCATTCTGTCCAAATGCGAGTTAATCACAGTGTTGGTTAGATGCTCGTGGCCAAACGGTTAAGCGTTCCCAGTACCAGCCGTGAGGTCGTGGGTTCGAAATTCCCTGCTGGAGTTTTGTGATGATGATTCGTTGATGATTCTCACTAGGGATGAAACAGCAGTACTGTGCTCCTCAGCCATTTAGCATAAAATGTATTCACTTACAGGACGAACTCTCAATTGAACATCAAAGCAAATTGTGAATGCGTGCTTATTGGTGATGTGGTCACGAACCCCAAGAAGGTTAAAACTGATACTGGACTGGTTATTTTCCATCGACCTCATGAGTATTGTGACATGAAGGAAGAGCTGGTGTTTGGTTACTGGGGGGACTTATTACGCTGCAGCTTAGGGTATTACGAACTGGAGCAAATGTGAACGTTAACCTGTTAAAGTTTGTTTCAGTGCTAACATTTGCTTCTGACAATGGGCTCGTGAAGGAACTACCTGTGGCACAATGAAGTACCGAATGGGAACATCATAGCGCCAGAGAGCGAGATTACCTTCCATAGCTCTATCCAGTTTTTTTGTGGAATACACTGAACGTGCGAACCTAACGTTTGAAAGCCCATTAAAGATTCTGGGTAGTGAGTCTTATCTTCTGATTACAGCCTATGGGTAGTTTTTGAAAAATCGTTAGTTAATTAATTCTTGCCGATACCACCAGAAGATAGACGTTTCGTCCAAAAGAATTAGAAACATGAAAGCCCCTTTAATTTGCCAACTACAATTTTGACAACAGCTCAAACAAAAGACTATGTCAAAGCGAAATCATAGAAAATGCTGAGCAGCTGTTTTAACTACTCTAGTTGAGTTAATCTGAGAACGCTCAAGTCATGGTATTGTCGGTGAAGGTTGTTGGTCACTCTGAACAGGAATAACAAATGCTGCATAACTTCCATAGCATGAACCTTTCTGATATAGGAGTTCACTGCCCTCTATAGTCCACAATTTTAGAGCTAACTGACAGCAAACTTTAAGTAGTTTTTTAAATTGTGGTTCGCAAAATGAGTAATTACATCCACTGTTTAAGCTTTTGAAGCTCCAGATAATTTTTTCATTGATAATGTGAGGAGATCTGGGAATTTTCAAGGAAGATTTAGTTTTTCAGTTGAAGCCAGTCTACGCTAAAAAGCCGAGAAGCACTGTTTCATCCTTATTAGGACTAATCGATGGTACGAATCTCATGAAACTGCGGCAAATTTCGCGCTTTTCGGTCTTTCAGCATAGATTGGCCACAAGTACAGAACAAAATCTTCGTTAAAAAGATTTGTAAAAAAGTCCTGTGGTCACTCCGAAGCCGTTCACACGCGTCATGCGTGAGATACATCAATGTGCTGCGGCAGTTGTTTTTTTTAAAGCATATTTTCGACCTTATCGATTTCGCACTTTGCAGTGATTTATACTGCCAACGCTTTTTGCTTATCTCAAAAGCGTCTCTTACTTGAACTCCCTACACTAAGCTATTACGACCAAGCTAAGTCGTGAGTGTATGAATAGCTAAGTTCTCACGTTTGGGGCGGGAGTTAAAGTGCGGATAGAATCCAATGGCGATGTCGAAGAGCAATAAAAACTTGCGGGTGGTTTGCTGGGCTGGTTACGAGTGTGATCATCTGTTTCAGACCACTCAGTGCTGTCCACAACTGAGAGAACTGTTGAGTTACGGTGCCGGGTGCACAAGCACTTGAAGAACTTAGCAATGCCGCCAACATAGAGTACAGCCAAGTCGTGCCTCAGCGTTAAGACGCATGACGCCTGTGAGTTGATAGCGGTTTTGGAACCAAGAGGAGGGCAACCAATGGACCAATACAGATTAAGGACAAATTTCGCCGGAAACAAATTCTTTTTGAATGTGCGCTTTTGAGTTCGAGTGTCCCATACTTGCTGACTTTCTCTGAAAAATTGGCCTCCGCGGGTTTTCCGAAACCCGTTATAAGTGGTTGTTTAGTTGACGGGCAACAAATGCACTATCGTGAAATTTAGTGCAGCAGGTGGCCAGCAGAATGATGTTGAGCGATTCGGATATTCGGTGGCTCGAGTAACCTGAGTGCCGGGAGCGCAGACGACGGGTGTTTGTGTTCAGCTTTGTAGCCCAAGGGTAAATAATTGGCTAAGTTCATCGGACACCAGTTGACTCCGGGTCCAATATGGGCATAGATTACTACCTAAACACGACATATACATATTTAGAAGGGAAATGTTCTCCAAATGTGTGAGAGTGGCTCGTTGGATTTATCTGCTGCCCACGTGATCCACCCATTTCCCCACAGTTGTACATACACTTGTGTAGACAGATCGGAGTCTATCAGAAAATCTGGCAGAAAATACACTAAAGTACTTGTTTGGAGAAATCGCACACTGGTCTCCAAGAGTCGCAAGTTGGAACCCGAACCCTTATCGTTTGTTGCAAAACGTCTAACTGTTTACCGAACAAAGCCGAAACGTTCGCTCCAAGTGCTGAGACACAAACAGAAACAGAAACAATCGTTTATCAGTGAGATCACGCTGACTGAAGTTCATTGAGCAGTTCTGTTTTCGAGCGCTACATCTGGATGTTACGGTTTCGGTCACGTGACACCGGCTTATCTCTTACGTTTGTTCCTTCAAATCTGTTGCACACTCTTATGTACTATATATAGTCTGTACGCTTTATAACCTGCGGCTGAGGAGATGCGGTAACATTCCACGACTGATGTCAAGTACGGCATACCAACTAATCATCGGCTTCCAATGAGATTCGAACAACTTTTGGAGGCCATGTTTCCACGAAACATCGCAATTTGGATGGTTAATACTCGGATTTGGAATAACGACACTTAAGACTCAAAAACCAGGAAAAAATGGGCTCTGGGCTTTTGTTGCTGGAACCTGTCCCCAGTTAAGTGAGCAACAAGGCCCTAAGTTGCCCTTAGTGTGATTAAATGCTTTGACGTTTACAGAGTTTTGACAAACTGAGTGCGAATTTTCGAAGCCCGTAAACAATATGCCATAAAAATTGATTTGTTTGTCTTCGGTTGACTGCTTGGTTCGTTGCGTACCTTCGTCAGGTCTTTATATCTTTCACTCTAACCTAGATTCTAGGCCTAGACAGCGGGATAATTGAAAGGTTGGATTTTCACTCACCTATCAGTCAACTGACTGCCAAAATGGGTGCGTTGTCCGCATTAGGGCTGCTGTCTGAGTGTCCAACCACTTGCTGGGCTTTCCATTTACTTTAAGTGGCGTACAAGTTCCGCAAACTGAAACTCTAATTTACACATTGTTGCATATTTTGAACGATTCTACCGGCCAAATAAGTGAATATTCAGTGCAACGAATAAAGCTTTCAGCATAGAAACATGCAACTATACAAATCGGAGTTTTTGGAAGAAAATTAGTTTGTCTAACTAAATAATTAACCCGGCAAACTCTCCTAAACCCAGCTCTGGAAATAATCCAATCAGACTAAGAGAGATATACAGGTGAATTTTGCCGGACGCTGTCATCCCTGGGTGGAACTTTTGAACGTCGCATAAGCAGGCAGACTGTCCAGTGAGTGTGTGAAATGGTCTCTGAGGAAATTGGACTAGAGCCAGTTGGCATGAAAAGCCGCGGCCTGGCTAATAAACTCTCAGTTCACCAGTAATCAACTTATGTCGCTCGGGGTTTCATCATCACAATTTCCGAGTTCCTTGGATGTAACTGCACTAATATCTCTAGTGTCCATAATAAAAGTGAATACTTCAGTTACTGTGTGCAGTAAACCTTCTAGTATTTTGTTGGCTGACCTCCTTGGGTCAGATGGGGCGAGATGGCTCAAGTGGTTAGAGCGCGAATTTACTGACCGTAAGGTCCGTGGTTCGAACCCGACTTCTGCCTCTCGACTTCCCCTGTCTAGGCTTGGGCAACCTGGCAGTATCCCAGCCCTCGTGCTTCCTTCTGGTGGCATGGCAGCTAGACACCGAAAGGGTGTTACAGCTGGACAGTTTTTTGGGTTAGTATCCCCCACGGAAATGCCGAATTTACCACAGCAGTGGGTTAAGAATCCGTTTTTCCAGTTCGTGGTGCTGCTTCTTGAGAGTAAGCCGAAATTATTGTAGTCAAACGTGCTAGGCAATAAGTGGTTAATCGATTTGGTTTTTGGTTTAAATCTTCCAACACACTGATCACATAAACCTTTAACAGTAACTAGAATTTCTGACTTTCTAATGCTAGTCAGAAAACAGTAAGTAGCTAAAAGAAAGAATAAGTTACAAGATGAGTGAAAGTCTTTATTCGGACGGCCAGTCACGTGATGTGGTTTTTGTAACCAAAGAAGCAGTGGGGCTGTTCAGCCGCTCGTGTCCAAACGGTTAATTGTTCCAGCTATTAGCCCTCTGAGTTCCAATCCTACTTGGAGTTTGTAAGCTATACACACTGCTAACACATCCCAGTAATTTCGTCCTGTAAGTGAAGCCAATCTATGCTGAAAAGCCGAGAAACACTGTACAGCTGTTTCATCCTTGTTGGGAATCATCAGCAGTGCGCATCTCACGAAACTCCAGAGAGTCTCGAACCCGCAACCTCCTGGCTAGTAGTTTGAACACTCAGCCACGAGTGGCTACCAACATCCCAGTAAGGATAAAACAGTTGTACAATGCTTCTCGACATTTCAGCACTGACTGGCCTCATTGATAGGATAAAAGCTCAGTTGATAATAGCTCCTTGTGTCGTCACCTACAATAAACACGGATGCACCAATGCCCGTGATGGATACAACACCAACCATCCAGTACTTAGAGGTTGTGTTGGTTTATTTCCAATTATATTACGTTATTCATGTGTCGTATTGACGTTTGAACAACACCTAGTCAGAATTACAACCGACGAAATTTTAAGATTCTTTCCTCATCTGTCAAACTTTGGCAGGACGCCTACTTTGCAACTCACTAACTACTTTCAGTGAGCTAGTGGGATAACGGAATATAACCTGCTTATTATAGGTCAACTTTCTCGCACAAAGTAGGTTTACACACTCCTCAAGCTGAATCTTTCGATTGCAGACTTACAGAGTTAGGCACGGTATTTACAGTTTTGAATTTACCTCAACCGTACCACACGAAGTGAGGTAATCGGGATTGGGAAAATACTTCAGTTGGCCGAAACTAACTGCCACTACGGCTCTAATAACCGAGCAGTTGATGTGAAAAAAAACGGTTTAAGCAAGATGACAAACTGCTTCAACTTCAAAACAAAAAACACTGCTGTAAATCAGTGTAAAGTACATGTATTTGTACATTTATTGAATTTTCTCTGCAACTTTCGGGATTTCTCAGGGCAATCCAACATCTCACGTCAACCAGCCTCTACAAAACTCCGCCACACTTAGCCTGGAAACCTGCACCATGTTTTCCCAGAGCGCTGATGATTCACGTACCATAAAACTAATTACTTGGGCTCTGAGGCAAACGAACGCCCAGTCGGCCTTACTATCCAGTAAATTAAGCCCATTTTCTAATTTGACAAGGTTGGGTGTGAGCATAGGAATTGCCTTCCAGCTGGGACTACTTTTATGGCCGTGAGAATGTGACCAGTTTCTAGCTGCATTCCGGGACAGACGTCAGTCAACATTTCTTCACGTGTAGGAATATCAAGGCATTTGGGGATTCGCATGTGTGCCCATAAAATAAACTAACTGATTTAAAGTGCAGGAAACGCTTCAGTTGAACAAGAAACATGGAATTTGTTGTTTTAGACTAGTTTAAACTCCGTCGATACGATAGAAGAGAGCCGAAAACACTAGAAATTTCGTAGCATACTACCTTTGCCTGACAGTTGTTCTCACGAATCATTGTTTGCAAAGATTCGAATTGTCGTGTGAGGTATTCCCTATTACCAGAACCACAGTTGATGTGGGCTGGTATCGGAAAACCCGTAATGTGGTGGTTAGGAAGCGAGGTTTAGGTTGCGGAACTGGATCTTCCATCAAAGAATGTGCCCAGCATAAGAAGCTGCGTCAGTTAGGTCATGTATCGCACACGCCAAACCATCGTTTTCCGAAAAGAATGCTGTTTTTCGTGCCCGATTCAGAGTGGGAGAAGCAGAGAGGTGGCCAACCCTTGACCTAGCAGTGGGGTATGAAAGAGATTACGAAACTTTTGGTTGCTGTCGGTGCTACTCATCTATAAGGATGACAATCGCGTGATCCCCATTTCGCATGGTTCGTGACGCTACAAGTTTTGGCTGTCAATGATGCTTTTGTTGTCATTTTCCATCCGAATTACCGAATGAGTGTTTGAACGTGTAAGTCCCTCGGAAAGATTGCATTAGGCTAGCACCAAGTCGTTTCACCATCCACATTTATTCTTTTCTTCAAAATAAGTCCCAACTAAATTACAGGTTTACGGCGGCGGAGCATTTGTGCCGAACACTAGTCTTGTGCTGCCGATGAAGATGATGATGATGATGATGATGACCAGTGTGGACAACACGGCGCAGGTGAGTACTTGAACTAAATTCGTGCTACCAGTGTCTAGTAGGGTTACTGGCCCAAACAAGAACGAAAGGTAAAATAAATTAGCAATATAACTTATCGATCCATGAAATGGATTGTAAGGTGGACGCCTACGTGTTTGCGATCGAATCAAACATTGAATTTGCTCTTTTTTATCTACAATAATACAGGAATGTTGGAACAAACGGCTATGTCACAGTGGATATTTACTTGTTAGTGTTTCCACTCGAGGATCGATCAAATCTGTTCAAACGACAGTTGAAGACTCTAAAAAAAGTAGCCACAATTAACAATCGCATACCACAATAGATGCTTGGAATCTACCCGAAAATTCGCCCAGGGAGCCTAGTGATTTTCGCTGTAAGTTAAAACTAATTAAAGTCAGGGAAAAACCGGCTCACACCTTCAAATGTTTTGAGAATCGGCAACTGAAGTTCTTCGCCGCCTCATTCGGAAACACTGTCCGAAAACATGAGCGGATGGTGAATTGCCAGATGGATTCGCAAGTTATAGAAGTGTTGTAGCAGACACAGCAGGCACTTTTTAGACCCAAGAAGGGATTCCAAACACACTAGCAACGAGGAATGTAATCCAACCACCGTGGACTCAAAAATACGGGGTGTTCGACAGTGAAATACGCCCAAATTGAAATACACTGGCGCCTGAATTCATCTAACTGCATTTTAACAAAACAAGAAATTTCATGTCAAACGCCGACCACTTTGCTTCTGAATCCGGTGCTACCGAAGGAATGCCGTTCCCTCAAATTTTGGTTAAATATGAGAAAATCTGTTGGAAATATATTGGAATATTGGCAGCCCGGGTGCATTCATTGGTGATTGGTCAGATGGTTCGCTCGTTTCGTTACCATTCGAGGAGAAATCATCAGTGTGCTGATCATCAACATTGACCATCATCACAGTGATCAACAGCGCACTGATGATGTCTCCTCGAATGATGACGTTATTAGATGGTTGTTTAGTTCGAAATTCTTCTCAACTAGAAGAAATTCTGATAGATTTTCTATTGGTCGAGAATAGAGGCAAACCCCAGAATGTAGGGCGATTTCATGCTCCCAACAGGCTGTACATTGCAGCTCCTGCATTTCACTTTCGTCTGATTTCGGAAAGAACACTCGTGAGTGACAGTGAAAGTTTTTTTTGAATTTTTACGCTGACAGGCAGCAAACAGGCAGCCACTTGAATTCCAACTGCGACTAGGCCAATCCTAAAAATATCCATTGTGTGTCCAACACCATCATCCGTTAGGAGGGAATTTCAGCGTGGATGACAGCATTCGAAACCAGTCAAACAACGGATACCGAATTTAGTATTCACTCTGGCATGAAACCGACCCGTCACGGTTTCGTGTTGTTCAAACGTCCAGAAAAACAGCCTGTTGTTCTCATCAGTGAGTATAAGTTACGTTCTAGTAGCACAAGCGTGTTGCGAATGGATGGTTAGACCTCAGTGTACGTTTGGTCAGTTCTTGAGGGATGGAAATTTCTCCCAATCGTACGTGATGATAAGGCTTTATCCTGCAAATTTCGAAATGTCCATTTAGAAAATCGACGAGGGAAGCTAAACTCAGTTTTTCTGGGCAGTCTTCTAATGTACTCCATGGAGCCTCACGTGATAGATCAGGATTAGTCCCTGCTAACACATTTATTAGAAATGCAGCATTCTATTACGTGATTTTTGTTGGCTCGATTAAAACACCAACTGTTGTTTCCTCGACAGACGATGAATCATCAGCGGTTTGTTCTACATGGGTAGCCTGGGGAATGATGCAGGGAATTGAAGTCATGAAGCGTTTTAAACGAACACCAAAGGAACAACGGTTCTTTTTCTCTCTTTAGGCCACGTTCTATATGTCATTTTCGAGGACATTTGCAAACCGAGACTATATTACCAAATGAGGCAAACAGGCGGGCAAATTCTGAGTATCTTGTCAAAATAGTTGGCTCACTTTCGTGCAGTGTTCAGTTGAGAGTTCGTCCAGCCAGTGAAACAAATCTATGCCGATGTACAGTATTTTTGTCTTGTATGGAATCATCAGCAGTGCACATCTCAAGAAGCTCAGAGGGTTGCGAACCTCCCGGTCAGTATTTTGCACGAGCGGCTGGTCAGCACGGTGATTAACTCGCACTCAAACAGGATATAGCGCCATTCATCCTTTGGTCAAGTAAACCACATCACTTGGTCCCAAGTTGCAATAGTGTGTATTGTGTGTGATCTGTTTTTTTTTGCATTATTCATACAAGATGTACGATAGCAAGAGTTATCAGCAAAATGCTAAGATCAATCAACGGATAACCCGGATTTTTTCGTTAGAAATTTAGAGACTGGACGATTAGTTCACGTGTGCAACATTTAAGCTTTCATCCGTCCTGTTGGGGACAGGTTAGATTCAGATCGACTCAAGTTTAGATTTGTTTTGTCACATTTCACGAAAAATACTAGGATAACCTGAAATAAAAAGACGTCTTATGATCCCAGAGAGATGACAGCCAGGAAGCTGTTTAACCAGCTATCAAAAACCGAGCAAATTTAGCACACAAGCAGTTTTGCTACTGGATTGTAGCTGAAGGCTCATTACATGTTTCAGTGTGTAGACCATTCACCAAAATGTGTACACAGATCGTCCGCAACTTCAGTACACAGGAAATTGGATAGCACCCTTCCCGGGGATTCTAACGTTACTTGATTACATCACTGAAAGCCTTGTGCAGCGTACCATACAGGTAATATGTTGGTGCCCCGTCCATTTGGCTATGGTTGTACCTGCGAAGTCTAAGACCCAATCAAAATGCTTCTAAATATGAGACAGGTAAGTTCATTCATTTTGTACTTTTCATCAAAAAAGACCATCTCTAAAAATGTAGAAATTTGCGTCTGACGAGAGTGGTGCCTGAATGGTGGAGGACTACCATATTTAGATAAGGCGTGTCAAATTAACTTCGGTCAGATAAAGCTTGTTTTGTGCCAAAGGTAATAGGAATGTTTTATGTTTTTCTCGCCCGTAGAACACCACCTGAATATTTAGTCATAACCGGTCTCTGCCGGAGGACGACGCCCTCTGAAAGGATGGTATTCACAAAAAAAAAGCTCCAAGACAACAGACAAAAGTAGTTTCTAGTGGAAGTCATTCCCTGCCAGAGACGGTCTGTGCAAACAGGGATGACTTTAGCGTGGCCCTAGTCCCAAGTCCTATTATGTCTGCGTAACTAAGTCAACCGCTTAATGGCGACAACATTTATGTGCACCTTGTGGAATCATCAGGCGATATCCTGGCTTTGTATTCAGTGTCATGGCAGTCTCAAGAGCCAGTACTCACAATTTTGAAATTTTTAGCCATCCTGCTCTGGAGAGACAACCAGAGGAAAGTGTGATCCCTCTAAATGGATCACTTTCACTTACAAGCGAAGTTTCGCCCTTTACGTAAAGCCAGTTTATTCAGCAAACCGATAAGTGCTGTGCAGCTGTTTCATCGCTACTCAAAATCATCCACAGTACGGGTCTCACGAGACTCCAGGGTGTTTCGAACCCGCCGTCTTACACTACTTATAAAATAAAAGTAGCTCAGATTTCTCCGTGCGGCAGGTAAGCTTGATAAATTTTCACTAGAAGAGTCAGCCAACGCATAACCACATGATGTAGATTCTGCAATTAAAAATTAATAGAGTATATCCTGTCCAGCTGGCTGCGAGTTAATCGCACCGCTAATTTAGTTATCAGACCAAGCCGCTTGGTGTGTCTTGCCTCCCATAGGGAAATAGACTTCAAAAGTACCCGCAAAATCTACTGGACTGGGGGTCTGAGGAAACCTTAACCTCGAAAGAATCTTCACATAGATAGCGCTCTATTCTTCTTCACCGAGTCCCCAGCGTTTCATTGCACGTGGTTAAAGTGGCAACTTGTGTCACCTAACTTCGAATTGGTATGTAGGAATAGCCTGTCTATTTTCTGCCCATCAGTGCATTCTTTTCCAGACACTATTTCCTTTGGATACGGTTTGTCGTGCAGAAAATGGGTCCATACGACGAAGTCTTTACCGATTATACCGGTGTCAGGGTGACAAAAAACTAGCAGCTACGTTTAACCTCGCGCCTCTTCGGTCCTGTGGTTGCAGGAAGAATCCGGAGCTTTTTCATGTACAAGCCATTGTCAGTCGTATATTTCCGGTTTGTTCATTGTGGCTGATAGGGAACTGAACGGTGTTCCAGTGGTACAGGCTATTCCAGCGATGCAGATACCTTTTGGTTGGAGGGTTTTTGTCCAGCCACAGGTTCCGCGATAATTTTGCGTACTTTAGGACAGCGACTACCTCCGTAGGTGAAAGCAGAATCCAGTTAAGCTGCTTCGTCCACTGGCTGTCCAGCGGGTGTGTTCACTTTTCCCGCGAGTGGCTGTTGGCTCGAATTACTAAGAATCCTCACAAGGTGCCTCGAAACTGGCTCATAGGTGTGCGGAACGAACCGTTTCCCAGTGTTTTTTCTACATACATGTCAGTTCCGTAGCAAACTATTAAGGCTTTGTAGAAAAGCGAAATTGCGCTTTATCCACAGCTTCGATCATCCTTTTGAAACACAACGATTGATAAATAAGGGTGCTTTTCGAAGCACACACTGCCTCTTCTTCCGACTTACTTCATACTTGGAGGTTGGACCCAAACAAAAGCCAGAAAGGAGGTCGGGATTATATAGACACAATACGCTATTTATAAGTTTGCTGGAAAGTTCGACAGCCCACGACCGGTTTTGTCCTTCGTGGGGCTCAGTAAACAAGCGCGGTCTCCGAGTTTTCGTCCGCCTTATGTTCTACTTGAAACCAAATTGGACTGATTTCGGCTAATACACTCACCTACATACCTATTTGGTTTTGATGGGAGATCTACCTGGAACCCAGCTGAATCTCTCGTTTATTATGTTGTTAACCTCGTGAGTAGTGCATTACCTCTATACAGTGTATCGCGATATCTCGAACATCGTACCAACTGAAACATGAGACGACCTGGTGCAGCGCATTCAGTTGCTTAAGGACATCACAAACGAGAGATTTAGGTAGATTCTTGGTCAGTCTTTCTTCAAAATCAAATTCGCATGTAAACGAGTGTATTAATCGAAGTAGCAATTACTTGATTTCCTAGCGATTAGACAACTGACTACTTATTCTCATAACAGTGATCAACAAATGCATGTTTTGTCGATATTTTGTCGAAAACTGTCGAGATAATTAAGATGAACTGAGAACACCTTCAACATTTATCTGTTTTAATAGGTGTGTAGGACTCATGACATGCTCAGTTCGAGTCTCCTCCGTCACTGCGGGATCTCGGATATGCTTTATCCAACTCCGTCTGTCCCTTCGAAGGGTGGCTTTGCTTTCAATTCAGTGTTGGGCGTTTCCTGCACGACTAATTATTGGAGGGATTAGCTCGCAAAGGATAACTAGATGAATAACAAAATTTGCTCACCCTCATGGAGATTTCTCGTTGTATGGACTATCGATTCATAATGCAAGAATATGGATTGTGTTGAAGGCCTTTCCTTTCTTCTATATGTTTCGTTTCCGGTGGTTAAATATGTGATACATCAAGTAATTTATATCAGCTCGTGTAATCAACCAGGGTAAAAGGTATCTAGACAATGAGGGAATTTCAACATCTTTGACTCACCTAACCATGAGCACGATCTGGATTTAAAAGAACTGGATAATTTTTCCGCGAACCATCATTGCCCGATCAGTACTAGTCTGTCATTTTTTCAATCTGACGACTTGCAAACGCATCCTAGGCAAGCTTAAGTAAACTGACCCAGCTATCCGGGGCAGCTCATTGAAACTTAGTTTATAGAGCCATCTGTCATCATATGTCGCCTGTAACTATTGTTATTTACACTGTCCGAGTTGCTGTGCGGGCTAAGATACTATCACTTACCTACACACGAGGATGATTAGTGTTCCCAACCAGAGCATTTGGCTCCGAAACCGACCGCAGAAAAGTGGTCGCTGGAATTCTAAGGAACAAACAGATTAACTTGATTCAACCATCAAGCTGGAGGGCCACGATATAGTGTTTGTCGGAATTCCATCCAATCAACCTTGTGGATATTGCATCGGTGTACTTCAGTAAGGCTTAGTGGGGTAATGAGTTACGCAAAGGTTCACACCATGGTAGGTCATGCTTTCCTGGCGAGGCTGGTTTACCACGTCTATCCTTCAACTCAGTTTAAAATGTGGGCGATTGAGCTGCTGCATCCTTTTGATGCAAAGCTGCTATGCAACTTGAAGAAGGACTGAGAGGTCTGAGATGCTTCCACACTGGACCCACTTAGACAAATGCAACGGGAAGACAACGTTTGCCTTCTAACTAGGGACCTCTTAGTCATTTATCTCGCGTCTCAACCGTTGACCCCTGGAGTAATTTAGCATGAAGAGAGTGAAGGTTTTGACAAGAACAAAATAGAAGGAATTCCCTGTGAGCTAATGCCAAACTGGTTCGAAGTTTGTGAAGTACACTTAGAAAGGATGATATATATATAAGATATCAACTTGGAGTGTGACCGAATTCGTCTGGCACTTTCAAACTCATGACAGAGACATTCCTGCACTGTACGCCCACAAACGAGCTAGTCAGTGTTTCTCGGTTTGATGAATCTAAAATTCACGTACTGCACTCATTTGCACACCAATTTCGTTTTTTTGAGAGACCCGCCTGAATTTCAGCCGAGGTTCTCATTTACGACGTCCTCCTGCCGCTTGGAGGGAGTTCAAATGGGCGAATTGTACTGAATTCAAAAAACCTCATCACACTACCATGATTCTCTCGGTGGCTCAGAGGAAGAATAACTTCAAAAGACGATTGAAAATTTCTTCTGAGAAGTCGTCACTCGAGAAGCTAGTCCACACGTGACCACGTGATTTGGTTTCTGCTATGAAGAGATGAGTGAACCTATGTCCTGTCTAAATGACAGCTAATCACACTATTGGTCAGCCAATCGTGTTCAAACACTGGCCGGAAGGTCGCGTGTTTGAAACTCCCTACTGGAGTTTAGTGAGACGCACTGATGAAGATTGTGTAAAAACGGGGTTCATCATAGTTATGAAGGAAAGTAGCACATCGTAACCGTTGAATTTGAAACAAAAGCATATACTGCGTAGTAAATCACACCCACAAGCTCACTGTGTAACAACCTGTCAGGTAATTTGACCCATCTATCCGTTCAGCTGCATCGGTAAACAGGACTTTCGCTTGGCAAACTTTGTGTTTGTCTAATCGGTTGTTCTGTGGGACCCTTAAACGAAATTTGCGCCGTCAACACATATCCACCACAGTCAACGTTAGATCAGTAATATGCGCATTAGTCTGCTGAGGTTCGTGGCGACTTAATGCTTGGTGGATAGCCATATATATATATATATATATATATATATATATATATATATATATACCGCTGTTTGCGAGTTTGAAGCAGTATTTTCCTGGTCGATCGGCTATCAGCATCAAAACCAGGTTACGGGTGCTTAACTGGCAAGCACAACAGGATGAATCATCTTCTGGTGGACCTGACCAAACTATCGGTCAAATAGCGGCCTACTCATCAGAAGCCGATGACTATAGCATCTGGTTTAGACAAACCATGGATTGCGCCGTGTCACTCTTAGAATCTCATACTGACAGTTCGCTTGCTAGTGTTGACCTTCTGGCATTTGCCCGAGGGTTGCAGTCTGGCATCATGACACCGGAACAAGTCCTCTCGCTTCTGGACCTTCACGCCTCCAGGACATTTCCACACACCTGGAAAACCGTATCCCGACGCCGTGGTCAGCTAGCCCATCGGATGCCGGTCAACCGAAAGCAGATCCGCCGAGCCAACTACGCCGCCATCCAGACCCCACACCACCAAAGACGGAAAGATGCAGCGTCTGCTGTGCTTGATGGGTCATGGGAGGACCTATAGAAAGGCAACTGCGGCCTACGCCTGGACACCAAGCAGTATTGGAAGCAGGTACTCTCAGCTCAAAAACATGTGGATAGCCGGTCAAGTCGCGTAGTAGTACCATCTGATTGGAGTTTGATCGAGCCCATTACAGGAGAGGAAGTCAGCCGTACGATCCTTTTAATGGGTAATTCGTCCCCAGGCCTGGACAAGCTCACGCCCAGGATGCTGCGCCGGTTCAGTGCTAACGCGCTTGCCCGGTATTTCAAATTACTCTTATTGTCTGAGGGTTGCCCCCCACATTTGTGTCGTACCCGTATTACTCTAGTTCCGAAGATCCCAAAGCCGACTTCACCGGACCAATTGAGACCGATCTCCGTGTCACCCATTCTTGTCCGATACTTTCATAAGGTGCTTGTTGATCGCTGGAGCCGTAGGTTGCAACTTCCCTCACTCTAGTTTGCATTTCTACATCGAGACGGTTGTCTGGAAGCTACATCGCTGTTACATGCCTGCTTCGTCACTCTTCAGCGACTGCTTCTAACCTCAGCTTGGCGTTAGTTGATACCTCGAATGCTTCTTATTCGGTTACGCATGACAAAATAAATCGTCACGTCTGCCCGGGTGTTTGGAACACCGTCACCTCTAGTTCGATACATCGCACAGTCCTATGAGAATGCTGTAGCATTTTTCCCCAATTCCGAGGTTCACTGCCACAGAGGTGTGAGGCTGAGATCAACTCTCCCCATTATTGTTCATCATGGCAATGGATGAGGTTCTTGGATTGTCGATGCCACAATTGGGATACCAGTTCCATGACACCCAAGTAAATGGTTTCGCCTCTGCTGACGACTGGGTGGTGTGTGCAGAAAGTCAGGCTCGCCTTAAAGAGAAGCATGAAACTGCTGCGGTCGAGTTGGAAAGAGCTGGTGTGAAGATAAACGCCATTGAATCTCACACCAGACCCAGTGTGACGGACACTTTGTGCCTGGTGTGCGAGTCTTGACTGTGCTAGTGCTTACCGCGCCCTGAAGAGCATTCAGCATTGTTTGTCCTTTCTTCAGCTGTTGGTCTTTACACGCGTGTTTCCATACCAAACATTCTTGCATACGTTGGGATTCATCTTGTCTGACTGGAACTGTTGGTGACATAACTTCGAATGAGACACTTCTCTCCTTTTATCTAATATTCTCCTGTAACCCTTCCACATTCACCGCTTACATTTACTTTCTGTCTGTGAACAAGTTCTTCAAAAATAAAAAATAAACGATAGCATGCGAAATTTTTTCAAAGCTCCCCATATCATTGGAGGTCTGCAATCAATGTCCACGTAACCAAGTTCAAGAGCATTTCCAATTAATCTCATAATTTTATGGTCGGTTGAATACAACGGATGAACAGTGTCTGTCACCAGTGGCTCAGACTCACCACAACTACCCGTTCTGTTCACCAGGCTTCGTTCAGTACACTCCTGGACGCTTGACATCGTATGGCTTTTGTTTCCCGATTGTGGTCCGAATCAGCGGGAACGGGACGTCGGTCCTTTAAACGAAATCTCTAGGTGTATCCATGATATAATTGTACGCCTGTAGTGCGGATAAACCTCGGTCCTCGCACAGTGAGTGACAAACTGAATGGTTAACCAGCGGTTGTCTGGAACAACAGCTGTCTGAGTGTCCAGTTCCTGAGCTATAACCTAAGGAGAATGCCTCTAGGTAGCAGGTTGTCTCAGCTTGGAAAAATCTATCTGGTATGATCAATGGATTCGATTTTCACAGAAGCCACTATGAATTTGGCGCAGACCATCGCATGTTCCGAGACCAATAGGCAATTCAGACAGGAGGAATAGTCTTGGACAGAGCCCCTTCGTCAACAAGTCAGAGGAACACGCTTAATATGAATCCGTATTTTGGTGGGAGAGATCGGATGCCAAGTCACGTGATGTTTACGATGCTTAAAGGTCACACTGAAAAAATTCAAGTGGTAATTTGCACGCATGTTCATCTCATGCAAGCATGTTCTAGGGTCAGTATTTCACCATCAAGAACCAATCGACCGATGCCATAGGTTAAGCTGATCTGCTCTTAAAACGGCAAGATACTAAGCGCAGACGCACTGAGGACACCTCCCGAATGCGGTGGGACCAGATATCTACCACAATCTGAACACTTCAGGTTACCTCTGCCAAGGTCCGTGACTTTATAGAGTACGACTCCTTGTTCCGAACGGATCGCTCTGGCCACCGGCTTATTTCGACAGCCAACTTCAGTCGTTATTTCAGCGGATTAGCAGATGTGTGCTTCCCGTGGAACGGGTGACCGTGCCCTCATAACAACAAAATACAATCCTTAAAATCGATCGCACGATTCGCGACTATTTTTGTTACAATAAGGCTATTTGTCTTCCCTGCTAACTGAGCGATACACACACAAGATGTTTTATGATTCACAGACATAACATAAAAGTAATTTGCCACAGAAAGAGTTGCATCGCCATGACTGGTTCATTATCGAATGTTCGGTATCGATAAATTTCAAATCCTGGTATTCAACAGACGTTCCACTGGGATAGCACACAATAGTGTGCTTTGAACGACAGAATGTGTTAGGGTGCACGCTCCGCGTGAAGTGTCATGTTCGCTAAAGGTCCTGTGGTTAGTCAACCCCTCCCAAATAGAGTTATTCTTCTATTTAGAGGCCAGTTTTGGTCAACCCCTTTGTATGGTCTCTTCCAAGCAATAAGACTGTTTCGGTCATGCCATACAAATAGGAAAATATACTTTGAAACCCCAAATGTTTCAGGAAGTGTGATGTGATCTCGTTGGTTACATACGTTCTTAGTACCGGAATATGAGAAATCTAGTGACCAAGTTTTGCACAATAGTTTCTGTTGGAAAAGGAATAAGTGCCTCGAAAACACGTGAGATAATCATTTTTGAGAGTCGACACAGGCCTCAAACGGAAACTCTTCAAGTCATCAATAGAGGAGCCCGTCAACGCGTGACGTTATGTGCCGCCTGTGGTTGAAAGACGAGCGGCGCTATATCCTGTCTGAGTGGGAAATGATCAAATTGCTGACCAGTCGCTCCCATAGTTTAGTCTTCACTACTAGCCGGCAAGTTGCGAGCCCCAATCCTCTTGGAGTTTCATGAAATGCACACTGGTGGTGATCCACAGCTGTGCAATGCTTCCTGGGTTTCAGCATACATGGACTTTTTGCAGGACGAAATATCTGTTACAATTTCCAAATCTCTTTGTACTGCCAAAGAAATTTATGAGCCCGTATAGTCGTCAGGGGACGGTCTATCTGGAGCAGCCGGTTGAAGGATACTGTGAATTCCCTCTTTTGTTCCTCCTCTTCGTAGTCAAGATATATGTGAACGGATTGTTTTGGTTCCATCTTATTGAAACTCTGATGCGATATCACTGTTTCCATTAGGAAGCGCCTTGGTATTATTCAATATACATGTAGAATACTTAACCGGCCTGGGGCGAGATAGTTTAGTGGTTAGAGCGCAAATCTACTGACCGGAAGGTCCACGGTTCGAACCCGACCTCTGCCTCTCGACTTCCACTGTCTAGGCTTGGGCAACCTGGCAGTATCCTAGCCCTCATGCTTCCTTCGGGTGGCGTGGCAGTTAGGCACCGAAAGGGTGCTACAGCTGAACGACTTAACCGGCCTTGAGATTTCTCAATAAACTGCCGTACTACATGTATAAAAATACGTATACAAAAACACATATACCAAGTTGTAAGAAGTTTCGTCTAAATTGTTTCGGGAATTTGCACAGGTCCAAGGTGCTAAAATACTGTGAAAACAACGGAGCAACAACAGACATGGAGATGACACAAAGTGAGCATACCACACGTAGTAACGCGCGCGCAAAAAGTCCGCAAAAATTAGTTCAGCAGGAGGTCAAAAGTTCATAAGCAGTTATAGATGCATACCAGGGCTGTGAGATGGACGCACACAAAAACAACTGTTTCGAACGATAGAATGGCCTGAATGATGAAAAAAGGAACAATTATTTCGAAATGAAACACAATAAGCCTCCACAGGATATTTTTAGATGCCTTCGTTTAAAGTTAAAATGTCCCGAGCGAGAGCGACCATCGACCGCGCGCATCAGACTCGGGAGTAACTGTCCAGAGAAGGTGAGAATGGGAACGATTACGCGTCAATGTGGATTTATCACATTTACGGGACCAGGAAATTGATTACATTGCATTGACGACTAAGATCGTACTGAAAGGTATCTTGTTCTTGTCGAGTGCGTTTTCACCTGGAAATAACCAAATAATCCAGGAAGACAATATATCCGGCTTGGCATACGATGCAGTACCAAAGTGGATATTGCTTTGGTCTTGGAGTAAGAAGCGGACGTGTAAAGTCCACGTCAGTGTGACTGTACTCATAAACTGGCACCAAAACACTCAATGGGCCAGCACAAGTAGGGGCGATGAATCCACATAAAGGGGTATATTTAGTCCTGTAAAAATGTACAGAAAGATCGTTCTATAACGCTGAGCTTCAGTGGTTGAAAAAGCGCCATCAATCATGTGCTCAAAAAAGCCGGAATGAACAAAATGGATAGAAATCATCGTTCGTTTGAATGTGGGGCAACGTCTCATGGATGGCGCAATCTGGATAACCAGCGCGTTGGAAGTACAAGTTAAGGAGACGTCGTTGTGTAAGTCAAAAGGATGAAGACAGGAAAGAGAGAAACAACCGAAACGGCGAGCAAGGGCCCCGAAGCAAAACCCCTTGTGTAAGCGTTTTCTATCTAGATCCGTTCAGCTAGGAATATGCTGGCTCGACAACCCATCTTTACGAGTCGCGAAAAGAATTCATACGCAGGCGCCTGTAAGAAACAAGATGAAAAACGACAAAAGCATCAAAGCGGGATGGGTACAGAAACGGATATTACGAAATGGTATACGTTATAGAGAAGATATGCCTCGACTTACTACAGAATTTACGGAGAGTGGAGAGTGTTCATGTGAAGCAACTTAAGTTCGCGACATTTACCGCTTTTAGCTGAGGGGAAACATCCCGTCACTTTGTTACATTACTCACAATGGACTGTTTCGCTAAGAACCATCATGCATCGAATCCAGCAAGTTACATTCAAAGCTGTATCAAACGGAGTAGAGTGGCATCACACAAGAGACCGAACTAAAGGAAAAAACGAAATAAGCAAACGAAATAAAAACTGAAAGTAGACTAGATTTAATTATGGATTCGGCTTCAAATATTCGACTTCGAGTGCTTCAGAACCCCCGAAGTACACTAGGCTATTGACGACAGAATGCATCGTTTGGGATAATGCGCGATCATTCACTGTTCCAGGATATACGAGTAAGACCTGATTGTGCGTCAAACAAGAACAGAGCCTCCAAACGAAAAATAATACCATTGGGATAAAAGCAGTCAGTCTGCGTGAAGTTATGTTGCCTTACATAGACGTAATACACTACTCATAAGGTGACTGGAAACTCTTCGACCAAGTGAAACATGAGGCGGTCTGGTGCAGCACATTCAGTTGAGAAGGAGCATCATAAACGAGCGATTCAGCTGCGTTCCAGGTGAGTCTACCGTGAAAACCAAATTGGTATGCAGATGAGTACATAAACCGAATTATGTTACCTAAATTTCGAACCTTCCGAACCGGTTGCGCTGAATCTTGGTTGAAAAAAAACGACCGGCTAAATCTAGAATAAGACTTAGCAAACAATAGATTACGCAATCCACTGGAGTGTGTTTTACTTGGGAACCATTGTATGCATATTCAACCAAAAGAATAACGATATCCTAAGGATGTTTTGGATGAGCTTAAATCAATCGGACTGGGAGGCTTGTTAAAAAATACTCACTCCGCTTCTACTGTGACTTTGAAGCAACAGCTTTCTCAACAAACAACCGGAGTTCACATGCTATTGTCAAATGATGCTCTGCCAAACAAGAAATGTAAAGCTTCTAGCTGACACTTCAGTTGAAGCTGAAGCTATACATTGTTAAATGTATAGCTCCCCGGTCGCCAAACGAAGCGAGATTCGGCGTACGGTGGCCGGGTGTCGGTGTGTGAGCTTGTGTTGAGGCGTAAAACAAAAACTGTCTCGAAAACCATGAGGCGCCAGAAGTAAACTTTTATGTGGAGATGTAGCACTAAATAACATTTTTTAAGGAATCTCATGATTACCGGAAAAAATGACCATTTAAATGAAATTTGTTAAATTTGTTAAATTTTTGTCAAATTTTCTTCATATATGATGGCTGCTCAGGGAGCCGTCAGGTGCCTTGAAGTATTCGTTTTTCTAATTTTTCGTTATTTTTGGAACGCCTGGGATGACCGTTACTGAAAGGAAGTCATTTTTTACCTATGAAGTTTTTTCCTCTGTGTGCAGGACTCTAAATTTCGTTCTTCTGTGAACAGGATAAAAACCTTGGTAAGTAAAGGCATATTTTTGTGCCGAAGTTATGGTGCTCGCCTAGTACTTCGTTCGGTACTGCAGATAATTGTCAAGCAACTGCCGTAAACATTACGGTTCATGATGCCCCAAGGTATGAACGTTATCGGGCTGCATGTAGGTGGTCCCGAAACTAACCGGGTAATTCTCGATTTTTGTAAACAGTTGGTGGAACGTGGCTAACAGGTGTCTAAGGGCGGAATGTCCCAGCGCTTTGACACGCATCGGATGAATTAATTATGAACTACTTACGACATTATAGTAGATGAGTGAATAAACAATTTTTATGGTCAATACTGAACAGGGTTTTGGTTATCGAGAAATACACTCATTTGGAAATCAATTTGCTTTTTGCGAGAGACTCACCTGGAACCCACCTGAATCTCCCGTTTGTTATTTTCGTATTTTCAGATCAACGCCCGCATTTCTCACTGAGATACGTTAGTTTAGCGTCATCGCGAGAAACTAAGTTTTTTAGATGTCATTGACCAAATACCGCAACATCTGTTGGCGCTACTGAGCTGCGAAAATTCGCCGCTGTTCATCGTCAGGAATCTGCTTTGGAATTCTGTTTATTCATAGGGTCAAATTGTTTTCTGTTCAAATACTTACTGAGAACTAAAAGGATGACCAAATTTTTAGTAGTTAATACTGTTGTTTGTGATTGACATGATGCTTTAAGGCATCTGGGACACGGAGAAGGTGAGTTTCATGCGCACAGCTACACTATATCCACGTTCACGTCATCTTTCGAGCAGTGCTTCCCTTGTCCTCCTGTTCTGGTGGGTCCAGGCAAATATCTTTTTCCATTTGATGTGGACTCGGCAGAATAATTGCGCAGGACAGGAAAGGGACTGTCCAGAGGAGACTGCTGTAAAGGTGAGTTCTACAAATCACAAAATCACAAAAATCTATAAACACCTATCACTATGTCATTGGTTTACAACGTTGTGATGCTCTGAGTGTGTTATCACTCTGGGTGCACTGAACAGTGTACGCCATCTTGTCGTGGCTTATCAACCCAAAACAACAAGTGCGTTCACCCAAATTATAGCAAAATGACGATATCTTCGGGATGAAAATCGAACCAGAGGGAAATGAACACGCCACGTTGCCGTGCCTCCCGTCCACAGTTGTTAGGTGCTTCTGATCAAGGCGGCATATTGTAAACTACAGCCATGGCGTATGTGCGCGATGATGTGTTAAATTCCGCCTAGAATAATTTTCCAACAACAAGTTTTGAATTTTTTTACGGTTTTCATAAATTATTGCGATTCACAATTTTTCTCATAAGCTCCCGTAATTTAGGAGTGAGGATTTACTATGAACAGTAAGTAATCTTATGCACAAGGAAAAACCTTGTATCGCTTCATTTCCCGTTTTTCGTATCCTTAAAGAAGTTGAAATTAAAATCAATTATTTCATTCAGAATTATGAGTAATTTTACTGTTAATTATTTTTCTCTGAAGTGCTAAGTGACATTGAAATTTTGCCTGCACAAACACTCAGCGACCAACATTTGCAAAAGTCCTCACATTGAAAACATCAAAGTTTCGGAGAAATTATTTTTTATCTGCCACTGATGACCGGTCAGATGTTGAACAGGGTTGTGTCTTTGTTTTAATCT
Organism: Clonorchis sinensis; assembly: GCA_003604175.2. Taxonomy (NCBI): domain Eukaryota; kingdom Metazoa; phylum Platyhelminthes; class Trematoda; order Opisthorchiida; family Opisthorchiidae; genus Clonorchis; species Clonorchis sinensis. The sequence goes on from CM030370.1 coordinate 55,855,728, forward strand.
GTTCTGTTGATCGGAGCTGACCTTTGATTGGATGTTGTGCCCTATTGTCTGAGTTGCTGCCACCAACCACCTGATTGTCGGTTCTGTTTGAGTTGGCGATCCTTCAATCACACAGATACACAGATTGTCGACTAAGATGTGATGGTTGCCTGAATGCCTCGTGAATTCGTTCACTTGTTTTGTGGCTCCAAGTGCCAGGATCTTCAATGCTTGTACAATGTCTATCTCCTGGCCCAGGAATAGAAAAGGCAACCGCCTCATATTCGTTTGTTTGTGTTTTCTTCCAACTGGTTCAATGTGATACTTATTACATCTATTGAGGTTTGCCTGATGAACCGCAGTGCTCTCGTTGCAATTTTTTGTTAGAAACATTGTTGTTCTATCTTGAAAATATTCCCCTCGACGTCATCATCATCATCCACAGCATGACATCAGTGTTCAACACCAATGCTTCCCTGCCGTACAACGTAGCGGTTGGTTCCTGAGCTACGCAGATTCAGTTAGTTCAGATAGGTTTTAAGGTACGGAAAAACCATGCACTTATTTTATTGGTGAAGAACAAGCATACACGAGGACCGAGAACCTCGTCAATCTGGTTTAGGAAAATCTAGGTAAACCTCTGTCAGCCGAGTGTATGCCAACACACCTGCAACTCGTACACACCGTTATACTACGACATTCTAAAGCCACACTAAACACTGATGTCACGTCGATTGGAGATGAATCGTTTGCAATAATATTGTCAAGCTCCGCGAAAAATGCAAACACCAAATGCACACCTGAGTCATCTACAATCTCTTCTCTATCAAACCATAAGGCGTCGTTAAAGCTAGGATCCGAAAGACGTGTAGACACACATTCATGTATTTTCATTTCACCGTAGGTAGTGATTGTCACCATATTTAGCTGCGTCAAATGGAACTCACGTGAATTACTCGCTTCTTATGTAAATTACATCCTCAGGTATGTGGTAATCCAATTTTCAAGTGCGTAGTAGACTTATCCAGACATTCCGACCAGGGAGTTGAATACTTAGCTGGCTGTCAGGACTTTACAATCGAGATACACAATACTTTTGAACGGCAAGTTTAGTCGAGCTAGCCGGATTAAAAAGGCAGGTGGAACCCAACTATCTGAAGTCGGTTAGATGGGTAACATGATGGACGGTTGTAACGGCTTAACAGGGAGCCACATCGTTGGAAGAGAGCAAGTATCAGCTATGAAACATGTAGTCTAACAGACAATGAGAAATCAGCCGCGAGCGTAAACTCGTAAACCAATCTGGCGATGTACCCATACCAAATTCAATAGTTCATTGAACTTCCGTCTGAGATGCTTCTTTCAACTGTCAGGTGCTCCAAGCCCATAGTGCATGACCATTTAATTCATGCTGAACTAGAGATAGCTCAGCAGGAGCTCTAGATATCTGAGTCGTTAAGGAACCACTGGCCGGAAGGTTTGCGGTTTGAAACTAATTTTGGTTTGTCGATTCCTCTTGCCTAGAGTTCGGCCCTCGTGTTTTCTTTGGGTCGCACGGCGGCTATTCACCGAAAGAGCACCATAGAGGAAAGCCTGATTAGTTGAAAGCGAATACAGTAACGCACATGTGAGTAACACGAACGAAATTCTGTTGGTGCAATACTAAAAAGCGAAAGGCAATCTATATAGCTTTGGGATTGTCAGGATTCCACATTATCCCTAAGCTGTTTGGATAATTCCCATAGGTAATGCGTTGGAACATTGGTAGCTCGGGTGAGTTTATTGGTTGTTGATCAGGTGGCTGTTGATCTGTTCGCCGAGCTTGGCAATTGGCTTGCAAGCGTTTTGTCTCCTCGTATGGTGACGAAACGTTTGGTCAAGCTCGGCGAACAGATCAACAGCCACCTGATCAATAACCAATAATTTTTATAGTTACCTCAAATCCTCCGGATGACAGCTGGCATCGAAAAGCTATTTGTGCCAATCGCACAGCTACCAACAGAACACGTAGTCAATTCCGTATGCTCACTTCGACTAAGCATCCGTCGGACAGTTGACAAAGGCTTGAACATCAATGTGTGTAAGCATTCGCATGACTAAAAAAGTATACTTTTCGACAGACGTAATACGGTATCCGATAACCCACGATCGGTTTCGCCCTACTTGGGGCTCATCAAGTAGGCGCAGTCTCCGAGTTTCCGTCAACCTCATGTTCTACTTGAAGCCGAATTGCATGAAGTTAGCGAAATACACTCATTTGCATACCATTTTGGTTTTGACGGGAGACCCACCTGGATCCCTCGTTTATAATGTTTTGCAGGTTAAAAATCCCTCAACCCCTCTCCTCCAAGAGATTAAACCGAAGAAGGACCCGGGGCAGTGAAGTGTCCTGACGCATATACTACTCATTGTTATTTGATTCGAAAAATAAGGACGGCAACAGAAACAGAGTGCGCTTAGACTCCGCGGGAGGCGTCATCAATGCAAATCACAAACCGAACGTGGTTTTAAGAGAGACGGATATAGAACATGTGCAAAAAGACACCTCTGTACGTCGCAGTGCACAGCACGCGCTTTCACATTCACTAGGGACTGTTTGACCACAGAGATAAATGTTCTATGTTCCCCGAAGGAATCGAACAAAATGGTGGCGAAGGAACTCAAGGCTACAGACGGTCGTCTAGTAAGCACTCACCTGCTCAGCCTCATGAGCCAATCCGATGTCATGATGTTCAATCTCCTCATCACGAAATTTTGTCAAAGTCTAAAATCAGAAATGAAACAATCGACCGAAGCTGGTCAAACGCAGAGACAGGGCAGCAATCTCATTCGTACGCTGTATCAACCACAGACCCAAAATTTACTGCGAAAATGGAAATCAACGAAGAAGGTCTCAGTCCGCTCCTGGAAGGTCTCATTTTATTCGGCAAAATTAACTGATTGATATTAGAGTACAAAGGATTTTTCTGAAAGCCATTCCGAACTCTGTATTGTGACTGGTCCATATACCGATTGGTTCTTTGGTTGTATGTGTCGGGCGATTCTTGTTTGTTTGCAGTGATTCTAGTGTTTATCTGCACTGCTGACTAAAATAGATGAACCATGCTGACTAGGTGGTCTTAAAATGCGTTGATTTTCACTTATACACTGTGGAATACCCGATGATTCAATGTTCAACCGAATTCCAAAGGCTGTTGGCTGGTCGTGTTACCTATTACCATGTTCCTGTCACTGCAAGTTCTGTGTAGCCTCCTACCTCTACATCATTGAGATAGAAAAATGAAAACAATTGCGTTGGTAGCTCATTATAGCAATCCACTAGCGCACATTCGATACGAGGACAATCACTTGGGAGATGCAGTGAGTCGACTGCGCTAAATTGTGATGGTGCTAGCTACCAAAATTTCATTCACTAAGGGGGGACGAGGGATGAGGAACCTTACGGTGAAGGCCAAAGCTCGCATGCACTGGTTCGCTGTGGAAATTCTTGGTGAAATGTGGCAAAGACCAACCAAATTTCCCACAATTTTCTGCTGGACAATCACCCGCCGAAAACGAAAGGTACGGTGCGTAGACACTATTGAGCGAGTCACATTTTTCCCTATTTCTAGCCGTTTGCGTTTCCGCCAACCTGAATCCTCAAACTGGGAGTTGGAACACACCACCGTAACTAAGTCTCTTGATTCACACTTCCGGACTTCACCTCCAGGTCTGACCGTATTATGATCCTCTTCACTCAGCACAAAGCTGGGCGAAAGGGACTCTCGAGTACGAAACTTAACCAGTGAAAATACGGAGTGACAGGAACCCCTATCTTGGTTGTTGGTAGTTGTAGCATTTGCATTTTCATCGGTTCCAAGTTTTCAGTCCGAAAATTACCTTGCCTTTCAGTTCACTAACACATCCAGTTCAAACCTGCATTGGTGTGTGGCAATATTCGTTGCCCACGTCCTGTCTTGGCCTCTAGAGCAACATTAAATCCTATCTAATTCTGCCAGGTATTTCAATATATACCCACCGTGATTACGGATAAGCCTACAGACATGCGCCACAATAGAAGTAAGCTCTTGTAAATCAGAAAGAAGACAAAGATATGATTCCGAGAATGTTTCGAGACATATCTCTAATCTTCATCATCCTCGCTAACAGCAAAAACACCGTTGAAACACCCGCGCAGTATCGTCATTCAATCAAGTTGACCTGTTCGAAGAAGACCATTATGTGAGAAAATAATTACAATTGGAAAGAGGAGAGGCCCAGTACTGGGTGCCTACACCTCTAGTCAGACAGTCTGCACAGAAACTATCAACACGAATGCCGAGGATCTCGGTTCATCGTTATATCTTGTAGTATCCCTGGCCGAGCACATGGAGGATCAAGCGAGTCACTTCTGGAATAGTTTGAAGCACTAATCAGATTTTCGTAACCTCCATTCCGTTCCGCCAAATCACACGCTTCCCCCTTACCAGTTTACGTCAGGCCGGAATCAGTATGAGAAACAATATTTCTGAGTAGACTAAAGCTCACCACGAGTACGACATAAACATAACCCATCACCGAAAACCCGTTTGGTAACCACATCATTGCGAATTCGCTGGCACCAGCAGACAACTCAAATGGTCCGCCAGCAGAGACGCCAGTCGGGCGGGGACCCATCCTGAACTGTAGTCTGTTAGACAGGACCCAGTGATACACATTTTTCACTCCACGGATGCGGAAACCTATCGGTGTGATGCCAACAGTCAGAATTCGCATAGTAACCTCACCAGTCGAACACTAGAGTCAAAGATGACAAAGATTACAGGACAATCAAAAAGCACTAAAGCTAAGAGTGTTCTCTATTTGAGCTGCAACTGGCGCGTTCAAAAATCGTTCGTCCTGGGGCGAGACTTTACACCCTATCGGTGGCAAACACATGTGGTATGGCTCTAGACAATATCTCAAAAACGCATGAAATTCCTCCCTTTGAAAAACGATTACAATGTCGTCTGCGGACCCCAGATCGACAAGATTTGAGCCAGTGACAATTCAAACACCAACATTTTGCAGACTAGCTAGCGTCCATCTAATTATTTCGGCAATATCAGGAATTGAGAGGGAGTACATCCTCCAAATATTCATGACTGTAGGAAAGCCAGAGCAAGCTTTCCGCACACTCAGACGCTCATAGGTAAAAGGAAATGCTCAGCCCAACAGTCACGCCACTACCATTCGTTTGAGATGACGGAACTATTTCCATCATTGACAGATACACTGCACGAAGGTGAAGTGCTGCAGTAAAATAATTTTCGGACGTTCTAAGGATTCTTACCCCTCCCATTTCTTCAGTCTTGTGGACTGACAAGGGCACTTTTCGCTTGATGTCCAAAACTCTTCCATTTTGCATTACATTCACAACCAGTCGGAATATGTGTGAGACTTGAGTGAGGTTAGAATATGTCAGAGATCTATTGTTTCGATGCAGAACCACCAGCAACTTTCACAGATGTGCAAATAGTGTTCCAGTTGGAATTTCGGTTCGTACAAGGAATAACTGGATGACATTGCTAGAGGCGATTTCAGTACAGTTGTTTTCGTTCAGGATCCGCGAGCTATTAATTTGCTGGACGAGATTCGCACTTTTTGTATGTCCCCTCCTCCTCGGAACACAAACAAAAGCTACAATCGACAGCTGCGTATGAATCCACATAAATAAGCCAGAACAAGTGGCAGTCTGTGCGCACCGAGTCCAGTCCCAGAAGACTATCTAATTGAGCTTCAGTCACACTAAATCCACTTAGTTGCACGTTCATAGTGTGAAGAAAGGCGTATACGAGTGCACCAATGCCAGAGAACGTGGCGCCGTAACCAAATACAGTAGACAAATAACAAGTATCTGAGCATGCCGAACAAATAAAACGGAGGCGATCGGTACCCAGTCAAGTGAAGATCCTTTCATCCGATGTACCGTCATCGGTATGACAGGCATCAGCGGCATCTGGGACAAAAAGGGTGCGCAACCGTCATCAGAAGGGGAACTTACGGGGACGTAGATCGAACCGTCTGAGTCGTCCCAGTCAGGCAACACATCGTTACAATGCGAATTAAGTGAATGAGTAAGAGCAGCCACTTTCTTCCTTGTGTCGAAAGTTGAACAGTAATGTCAGGCTTGGCAACCGGCTGTTGTGGTTTAAAGACTGAGTTCGAGGTTTATAAGACTGTCGTTGCTCTCATATTTCCAATGAAAACGAGGCAAAGTAAACGCCTCGGTCTTTTCACTGAACTTACAGGTGGCGTTACGCAAACTTGGGTTCGGTTTCGACTGGTTACACTGTTCAGCAGCATGCAAGTGTAATTGACCGTTAGTCAATCAGTTTATCAGCTGGAAACCATGTACCAAGGGTACGTTGGTTCCAGTTGCTACAGTTTCGGTCACCGGGGAATGGGGAGGCATAAGAGATAGCCCGGCACTGAAGTCGATGGTATGATCAGCTAGCTCGGGAAACTGGGCAGCTACACATTCAAGGCGACAGCTTCGATACACGAGTGGCACTAACTGCGAGATTGAGCCATATCTGTCATTAAGCAGTAGTAAGTTGGGTCTCGGGGGTTGCATCCAGGGAAGAGGCAGTTGTCAACTCCGCTGAGTTCCTGGTTAGTTTTTCCATAATTCGTTACAGGTCATGGGCTGTCCATCTTCCGGCTACTTCTACTTAGCGCAGGGCTGGGCGAAAAGAGCTCTGCGAGGCATACAATCCTATGACATGTGGAGTACAATTCCCAAACAGCGTAACCTATGAAGCGTGAGTAACTCATCCATTGTGGGAGTTACTTTTTCCTAAAACTATCTGGTGTATCTCAACACCCCTCATCCGATATTCCCACCAGACCCGGCCAGTGCGTTCGAGCAGAGTGATCGAACCTAGTATACGAGGTGGATACCCCTCTGTCAAGTAGGCCTCGAATGAGAAGGTTCATGTTGACTGGGACTGGCAAGATACATACGAGCTTCAAAGGCCGTAAAGCACAGCACACGGTTCACTCGTGCAACTCACAGATGTATAGATGTACAAGGAGAGAAAACTGTTTGGCTGTACGTGAGTTTCTAGCGAACCCTGGTAGGAACGATCGATTGAAGCACACGGTTTGACATGCCTGAAGGAGATTCCATCTCGACAACAAACACAAGTATAAATTGGTTCCGATGTCGTTTAGAAATGTAGCCTAGCCTTAGTTGTATAACAGTGACTGAGAGTTTTTGATGAACAGTGTACGTTCGAACGATGCTAAGTAAAAATCATAATACATTGGACTGTTCTCACGAATAGGTCCGATCTGGGCGAACGAAGTGGATCACGGTATGCTCGCGAATTGTATTTGTCCGCTGCTATGATTGGGATTGTATTGATGAGACCCTGTCGTTTTGATATAGTCTAAACTCAATCATGCCATAGTTCAATCCAAATGGTAGCGAATAAAAAACAACCAGTCACACAAACAAGGTACCTGAAGCAGGTCAGCGTACTTAGCTGGATCGTGTTCGATTAGCTCTCGTATCTGACTGTTGTAGTGTTCGGAGATGACTGATTCCACAGCAACTGTACAGGCCATTGCCGCCTTTTTTCCAAACAGAGCACTTCCAACACCCAGAGCCAGTCCGGCAACGTTCCAGAATGGCAGCAAAGCGGTTGGCCGTACTCGATAGCGCGGAATGAGTGATTCGAATTTCTTCAGATGTGCCTTCTCTTGGTCATGCATTTCCTTAACAGAACAAAAAGGTAAGACACAAACAGGCGGTCAAAACGATTTGAAGTGGTAAGGTACGAACAATGATGGTCCACTAATACGGACCACAATCATGGTGGCATAATCACGGGCCACTCGTCAGCTAGGGTGGATTACGATTCGACAGTCTACGGGCAATATTTTGAAATGTTGTTGAGTACATAACAAGTGCGTCCCGGTCTATCGCATTAATTCGTGGTGATGTACCAGAAACCGCTTCGCAAAGCAGCTATTTCGGCTACTGATCAGAAAAGGCAACGCCAATACACAAAGCTTTAAAGAAATCTATCACGCAACGATGAGATTACGGGGAAGAACGGAATCTGATATCAGGGGACGCCATATAAGGGGTACAGATAGGGGCGGTACAAAACTGCAAAGTCGAGAAACAACGGCTACTCACGAAAGTTCATCAGAAATCTTAAAGAAAAGAGCCGCCAACAGCAACCACAAAATGAGCAGACAAGCAAACGGATCGTCCTAAAGTACATCATAAACATACCTCAGCTCACATACGGCTACTGCAACCAAATGGAGTCCTGGCAGCCCACAAACCGACGGCTAAATTGAAGAATTTGACCGAAGGAGAAGATCGACCATATTAGCAGAAACACTGTTGTTTACCAGCTTGACCGCACGAACTGCCACAACTACTACGCTGGACAAACAAGAGGAAATGTGTCCACGCGGATGAGAGAGCACAATGCTGCAATCGGAAAGCGTGATACACTTTCTCCGATCTCACTACAAAACAATCACGAAGGACACAGATCCAATCTAAAAGCGCTGATGGCTTGTCACGCGGAAACAAATGACATGTGAAGGAGATCCCAGAAGCATTGTACTCCGCTAACCGATGCATAGAAATCGACCCACCACCATAAGCAAAGGACCACCGACTTAATCACACAACTCAAAGGGTCTGACAAGAATGGTAACTATTGGAAATATACCGAAAACTTATAGTTCGGATGCATTCTTGGAGAGAAACTACCTAACGCACCGACTGAATGCGAGGAATACAGACCAGACCACAATGCAATACAACTTGAAACGGGCCAATGAGATTCCGAGAAAGGTGCGTTCTCGTCAGCCAACCATAGTAATATAAGTCAGCTGGCCTTTGGCAACTATATAACCTCAGGCAGGTAAGGAGGAATCAGCCAACCAACCGCGCACTTGTGATGTCACCTCGATTGGTTGTGAAATGCTTGCAATCTAATTGCCAAGCTCGGTGAACGGATCAACGGCCATCTGATCAACCACCAATAGTAGCCGTGGGATCAGCAGGCCAAAGATCATGGGGAATAAGTCGGAAACGTCAGACTCAACGGTCATCCAGAGACCAATCAGTCAGGGAGAAAGCCAACCACCCAACAAACGGGACTGCCCATCCAAACGACCAATCATAATCAGAGGTCGCTTTTCCTCCCTCCCCAAGTAAAAAAAAAAACATACATAAGCGCAAACAAAGCACTGTTCAATGTCTACACACAGGCGCACCACGAACTCACTACGCACTGATGATATCACCTCGACTGGTGACGAAACGTTTGTGACCAACTGGTCCAGCTCAGTGAACAGGACAACGACTATCTACGCAACCTGTGCTATCAACAACCACCTCGACAGCGATGTCGAGATAAGGTTAACAATTTCCTCTCTTTGATCCGTTTTTCAATGCATACCATATTCGCATTGCTGTCTGAACTTCACCAACCCAAACTAGAAGCTCGGAAAAGGCTCTTCTAGATAAGCTCCCTAACAGACGATCTTGGAAGCCGTCTATCACACATGGAGGAAAAACAAATAAGCTCATGGGCTCTCTAATTGGGGGCTCACACAGTTCAAAACTAACCATATTCCGAACGGATTCGAATCCTAGGCTAATCTAAGTCAACCATTTTAGTTCTATACGCCATGAGGACGGATGAGGAGAGCGACCACGCGATTTTGTGCCGAAGTAGGAATTTTGAACCGGTGATCGATCGTGCAACTACTTTTGTCAGAAATGTATGCATTCACTGGCTAAGCATATTCAACTCCCTGCCTACCGCACAAGCAAATAGTAATGTAATCACGAAAGTCCTCCTGTGAACGAAACGAATATGCTGTGATCTTGGAACTTCACTACGTTTCCCGCGTTAGGTTCGAACTTCTGTTGGTGTGTGCACTGTCGATTTTTCACACCTCAGTAGACTACCAAAATCGGTCCGTCTAGCTAATAGCCAATGACGCTTGAGTTTACTATGACCTTGGCACAGCAGCAACTTCTTTTCAGTGGTCTATTTCTGAGGGATTATTGTGCCACCGGAACGTTCCGTTCGGGATCTCGACTACCTTAGAAGTAAACTTATGTGCGTTGCGACTATTGTAGAAAAACGCTATTTAAATTCTGGTCTTTGTTGAGAGGGAAGTATATGCCCCAAAAACTCCTAAAGCAGTCTCCGTTGGCAGTTGGCAGTCTTTGTAAAGACATCAATTTCAAACTAAATCTGACGGAGAGGAATTCAGTGATTTAGACCGAGAAGTCTCTCGTAAGCGAGACTACTGATGGGGCTGCTATATATAAAGATAATCGCTCAGCTGTAGAAGCCTTTCGATGCCTAGCTGCCATGCCACCCGAAGAAAGCACCAGGGTTGAGTTAGTGCCAGGTCGTCCAAGCCTAGACAGGAGAAGTCGAGATGAAGAGGTTGGATTCGAACCACGGACCTTCTTGTCAGTGAATCTGCCAAAAAACAAGACCCACCTTGATGATTGGGCCGACATTGGAGTTGCCCAAAACAAACAGCTGGCCTTGATATATTCTGTTGGCTCCCAGCTCCCCAGCATGGTCTACTCGAATGATACGGTCAATGAGTGAAGAACGACTGGGCAGACTTCGTAAGGACATAAGATAGCTGAAATAATAAACAAAGCCGAATTTCATCGTGACGTACAAAGTAAACCGAAATTCCTGTGTCAGCCTCTCCTTCCCGAACAAGATAAGAATATCATCAATCAAGGCCAAAAACCTCGCCAGAAAGGTTCGTTATTGATGCAAACAGCAACAGCTTCCATGTGACTTTTCATATCGTACGTCAAGTAGTCGCTTGAAACAGGCTTTGGAGTGGTTTTCGATAACAGGTTCGAAGATACTATTCTAGCCACCCATTGCATGGATGACTGCATTAAGCTACCAAGGAATCGCAGTCGCTTTGGTTTAATTATATTCTGTCCGAGCCTCGCCTACAATCTTTGTAAGGAAGAAAGAACTGGTTAGATTTCTTTCAGTATGTGTAGAGTGTACATCAAATTTCCATGACGACACCAATACGCAAGAGGAAACGGGGTAAAACGCCGAAGCCGGGGTTGTATATATTCCGAAGTGCATATACTGAATTAGAGCCTGTCCACTGAACCCTCTCCAGCAAGGTTGATTCGTGCCTCCAGTGCCTGACCACACCTGCCTTCGTCTCCCATTTTCCGATAAATGAATCAGAAGTAACTGGGACTGTCATAATACGTCAGCTGATCATTTCAACTAGTGAGCGGCAGGGGGTGCGAAATCCCTATTACAGGATAGGATGGTTTTAAGCCTGTCTGAAGTTTCAGTACGGAAAATCAAACCAGCGTTTTAGACTTTTCGCGTACAGCAAAACAGCACAGTGATACACGATGTTCATTGAAATAGAGCAGGAAACGTCCAACTTCGAAAAGCGAACACTTTACTGACAGAGGCGCTGAACATCTCCCAACCAGTACGAGCTCCCAACACAAGGACGCACACCACCAACTGCAGACTGATCACGGACTCAGTTGGTATGTGTGAAATCATAATCATCGACAGCATAACATTATTGTTCAACACTGATACTTCGCTGCACACAATCATGATTCATTCGGTAGCCTTATTGTGAAGAAAAGAAAAAAGTGGACGAGGAAGGTGTTCGATGAATAGAGCGCGAATTCACTAACCGGAAGGTCCGTGGTTCGAACCCGACTTCTGCATCTCGACTTCCCCTGTCTGGGCTTGGGCAACCTTGCAGTATCCTATTCCTCGTGCTTCCTTCTGGTGGCATGGCAGTTAGGCACCGAAACCGAAACCTTACATCAACCAAACCTGACCACGAGACAGCGGTGTTTGGTGGGAAATGCAAGTGCATTTCAATTTTCACAGAACAAGTCACCACACATGTTCCAAACTCCAATCTGGAGGGTCAGGAGACTGCATTCGTCAGACCTCTAACCATTGCCAACCTGGTATGAGAGACTCTACGAGTGTCGCACGGACACTTGTAAAGCTCAAAGAGTCGCGGAGGTACACAAGCCAGCATACCACGGTAAGGTTAAGTCCCTTCGTGACGGACCAGGTGACAATCAGTTAACAGTGAAGAGTCTCAGTTAGAGATTACCGTTCTTTTTGAGTTATGCAACTTGGTCCCCACCACGTCTCCTTCAGAATCACAGGCCAACGTTGAGTCAGTCAGTCTCCAACAGATTTCTGTGGAGACGGATCGACAGTACCGGACTGGTCTTGCTGGTAAACTATTGTACATGTACCGTCTCGGCGACAACAAAGGTAATTTAGAGGATAGAGATTTTAAAATTCAAATTCGAACTGTTCAAATCAGCCCAGTCACTGCACTGTCACTTCTGATTCACGCGTCAATTATCTTGGTTGCTACCTCAAATGTGTAGTTATCCACTCCTATCTTCCCGAATCAACGACCGACGAAATTGTTGTATATGATCACTGTATAATATGTACGCTGTTTATAGCTGAAGATGGTGATGATGAAACAAAAAGTAAAAAATCATTCAGTTGTAACACCCTTTTAGTGCCTAGCTGCTATGGTACCCGAAGGAAGTGCGAGGGCTGGGATACTGCCAGCTCGCCCAAGCCTTGACAGGAGAAGTCGAGATGCGGAGGTCGGGTTCGAACCACGGACCTTCCGGTCAGTAAATTCGCGCTCTTACCACTGAGCTAACTCGTTCCCTGATGACACAAGAATTCAGGACACGAGCGAAATTACTCTGCTCTCATCTGCAGCTCCGCAGCTCTGGCGACATGGCGACCGCTGATACAGGCTGTGCAAGGGTTAACGTCATTCTAAGTCACCGGATGGAAGGATCTGTGCTGGCCTGGATACCCATTAGTAGCCTCTGCGCAGTTCATTGGCAACGTCTGTGAATGAACCTTGCAAACAGGAAGTTAACTGTTTGTTTATAGCTCCCACACCAGTAAGGGCAGTTTTCATAATGCCTTGACAACCAGTTACGATGCGGTCGCCGGAGATTTGAATGCACAAGTGGGTAGCGAGACTCAACCGGCCGACTGGGATTGGACTCAACAAGTGCGGATTATGGCGAATGGCTTATTCACCATTTGCTGATCGTAGACTACCTTTACACAGCACCAACTTCCGGAACAACTGAAAACATTTAGCTACCCGGTGTCCTAGAACAACGTGCCGGTCACCGAACAAATTAATCATATCGCCATTGGTTACCGAAAAAAAAATCGTTCAGCTGCAACACCCTTTCGGTGCCTAGCTGCCATGCCGCCCGAAGGAAGCACGAGGGCTGAGATACTGCCAGGTTGCCCAAGCCTAGACAGGGAAAGTCGAGAGGCAGATGTGGGGTTCGAACCACGGACCTTCCGGTCAGTAAATTCGCGCTCTAACCACTTGAGCCATCTCGCCCCCATTACCGATGGCGTGGATTAATAACTAACTACCGCTACTCTTTGAGCACGTGTGTGCATGCTTATCATACGCTCGTCCGGAAACGCTTCTCTTTGCCTTTCGGGGCCGTGCAAGCTGCAGACAGCCGGCATAGCGATGGCATGAAAGGCCGAAATGCAACGGAATATTACCGAGAATGCCCAGTTACTTCCGTTGCTGTGCGAGATCAGGCCCTAAAAACTGCCTGTAGGCAAAGCCACAAGGACCAGTTTTGTGCGAAGTGGAGAATGCATCGGGCCGAGCACCTAAGACCATTCTCACGGCCACTGTCGTTACTCGGCCGAATTCTCGAACCGTATGGGACCCTCCAAGGCTTCCAAGGTTTGCGGCTGCAAATCTGCACCCAAGCACCACCGAGCTCCTGGATCAGGTCACCTACCACCCGCGTGGGGTGAGGTCCTCAATCAGCATCTATCATACTTAGCTGCCTCCACTTGGAACGAGACTGTCCCAGACAATCGATATGAGTCATTTGTAGTCAGTTTCCAAAAAGGAGCCTGAAGTGGTAATCGCAAAGGGATCAGCTTGGATTAACCAGTCCTTTGCCACCTTATGATGACCCATGAAGTATTGACTTGAGAGCGGCAATGGGGTTCCGGTCTGGTAGATATTACACTGATAAAATCACAGTCACGTGCTAGAAAAACGTCACACATACAGGCGACCTGCAATTTCGATACTTCTGAGTTTCCAAGGCGCATTTGGCTCCGCTGACCTGTCTGCTGTGCTTGACACGTGTTCAACAAGGAATACCCCCAAAGTTTGTTAATACAATAGGTTTTTGTAGCCTTAGATTTGTGTGTGTAAGCACATGAAGAGGTTTCCAAAAGCCGTCGCACGAAAAGTGGATGCCTGACCTCTCTATTCAGCTGAGTTATCAATCAAATGGTGGAAGGACAGCCACAGTGTTTTCAAAACCCTGACGATCGAACGGTCGCTGACGAAAGCCCCGATGGTCTGTTGACAGGTGAGACCCACAAGCGAATCCCCACTGTCCGGATTTTGAGACACCTATGGTAGCAAGGCGACACATCCCCGAACCTCAAAAAATGTGTATATAAGGCTAGAGTAAAAGGTGTTTTGTTGCACGATTGTGAGAGTCATCTCTACGGACAGCGGGACTCAGACATTATCAGATAGACACTGTCGGAACCATAGTTCACGTACGCTGGTGGTAACGACACAATTCAAAGATGGATGTCCGGTTGCGCAACAAGAACCTCAATCGAAAAGCGCGTCTAGTATAAAAGCTACAGTGGTTTGGTCATGTTGTGCACACGAAATGATTGTCCACCGAAAGAGGCAGCCAATTAAGAGCGGCGCAAACAGAGAGGTGGTCAACCTTTGGCCTGTTAGAGGGATATGAAACTACTTTCGAAAAGCCCGAGTACTGTCGGTGTGATCCGCTTTCCGTGCATGGCTAGAGGCGACGCAAGACAAGGCTGCTGATCAACATCAGTAACCTTGTTGTTAGCTTCTATTAAGATTGTTTGAATGAGTGTCCAGGATGCATCCACCTCAGTGCTAATTCCCTTCACCATCTCCCTTTATTTTTTTAAACAATAAAGCTTTCAAACAAATTACGGTTTTAGGGCAGCGATGCATCAACGCGATGCATTCAACACTGATGCAATGTCGGTTATGACCATAGGTTACGTCCACCGTATATCACAGTTCCGTCGGCTATACAGGGCTTCTTGCGCAACCCCGTGCTGAGTGAAAATAGTCTGACCCGGTGGGTGGCTAACATTACGGACCGAGGTAGTAACACTGCCCAACCTACAAGTACGTTATACGGTTCGTCACCCCAAGACCTCAGATAAAATTGCAGGTTCTTTCACCTACCATTCCACAACGGTCGCACACTAAAAGTGGATTAACTGCTCACACCGCACACTCAAAGCTTCGACTCGCAAGGTTCATGGTCTGATCATCATCATCATCATCGACAGCATGACATCAGTGTTCAACACCGATGCTTCGCTGCCGTATGGTCTGAAGAGTAGCGCCAACTCAGCTCACCACCTAGTACCCTCCCCCACCTAATGAGCCCCATTCCTGGTAACGGTGACCTTATTCGCTTCCAGTTCCCAGGCTACCCTTTCCACTACCGTTTCCGTTCCAAAATTGGAGGTGCCGTTAGCACACATTTCGCCACTTCTGTATCCTCAATGAACTGACGTGATACTTGCACACCAGGATTTCCAAAAATGCAGCCCATTGAAAAGTAACAAACATTTATGTTGCGTCCATCGGTCTCCCAATGATAATCGTACATTTCAACTTTTTCATATAGATTCCCAAGTGTGGAGCCATTCTTCAGACGCGCCATGCTGCAGAGCTGTGCATTATCGATACAATACATAACTCTGACTGGCGTGCTCACTCGACACACACCGACTCAGCAGACTCTGAAGCAGAGGTTTTCGCAACGAACAACTCCCCTCTCGTTTTTGAAGCGAATTCCGAACAAATTGCGGTAAACGATCGACCTGTTCTTAAATACCCACTCTGCTTGTCAGCTTCTCTGAACCAATCGGCTCCTCTGATCAGACTGATTATTTGCATCCATCCATCTCCATCCATTCCACACACCTCATCGTCTCGGCGAACCTCATCGCATCATTCTTCCACCGATTAGGATGGTATGCATCGGTTCACTCCTTTTTATCTCTTAAAAGTTTGTATTTCGAGTGAAGCCTCAACGTCCGCTGACAATCTTACTAATGTTCTTTATAGTGGGGTTCTAAAGTTTGTCCCGCACTTCTACAAGCCCTGTAAAAACCTCTTCTGATTGATGTAACCACATCTGCCACCGCTCGGCTGGCAAAAATAATCGATCGCACAAATGCTGGGGAATGAACTCCTGTCCATATAACGTCTGACTACGCGACTGCTCGTTAATCCTAATCTACCAGCGCAGACAAGGCCATAGATGTTTGTAAGTGGTAACGTTGTCCAGTGCACCCGTTAGGAGTCGATCCTTTCGGAACAAAACAAACTCCGTCAAGCTTAATTTCTTTTTACCCATCATTCCTCTCAGTTCCAAGTCCCACAGAGTCACCAAATCCAGGCCACAAAAAATAGCACTTTGCCTAAAGTTCAACCATACCTCCATACTACCCATCAGCTCCCACTCACCTGTTCCTACTCATTATTGCCACCGGAGTCATTCGCCGGTCCTTTTTTCCTTTGAAACATCTAAACTTGTCCCCATGTAGCACACCGCTCTTGCTCCAAGTTTGTGCTCCGAAACGCGCTCGTGTCATTTCTTGCCTCTTCCAAATATCTCCAGCCAATATTGTTGTGCCCCACTGGAAAATTTCACACGTACTTTCTATACCGAAATATTGGTCTATTTCTGACCCGTTTTAATCACTTCAATTTTATCCGAAGTTCTGAAGTCCACCCTAAACAAGCAACTCTTGTGCCCAACGTACTGTTGGAAGACCATCACTATGGGTTTAGGTACCATCGTATTCCCGATGACCTGTTGGCACATAATTGATACTTACCCTAGACTTCTTTGGTGAAACTTAACTGGCTTTCCCGGGCATTCGAAAGCTCTCGGTCAACTAGGGTATGAAGGCCTTCTCGCCAAATTACCCATGCACCCCTCGCGCCCTCCGGACTTCACGAATGGGTAACCTTGGCTGCGCTGTTATGCAGGGGCGAGATGGCTCACTGGTAAGATAGCGAATTTACTGACCGAAAGGTCCGTGGTTCGAACCCGACCTCCGCATCTAAACTTCCCCTGTATAGGTTTGGGCAACCTGGCAGTATCCCAGCCCCCGTGTTTCCTTTGGGTGGCATGGTTGCTAGGCACCGAAAGGGTGTTACAGCCGAACGATTATCTTATTATCTTATCGGTTACGCAGATGCATGGAATCAATGCCGGAGTTCCAAAGGGCTGCGTTCTGCTTCCCACTGCTATTCTGCCACTCACAAATGACCCGTTTTCAGCCGTATCCAGACATCTAACGACGATGCCACTCTTCGGAAATCCATCACGAGGAGAGTGGACTCTATCGTGATGTGAAGGTTGGTGCACCTCCGTCACCCACCGAGCCATTTTGGGAATTGTCCAAGCAACACTCGCACTGGGATACTAGGTTGGTGAACTGATGGAGATTAGATTACCACAGCCTCCTGGCTCACCGGGTTAGGAGACTGCAAACTGTGTAGCAACATGCTTCGCAGTATCATGCAAGACGAAAGCACAGCAATCGAGGTTAAGGTTGTTCAAACACCACAGCCCACGGGCTTCAGGTGATTATGCACCTGCTGCAGTAGGTTACATCGGTGTTGGTATAGCTATCAGCTCGCAAAAAGAGGCTCCCTTACTCTGATGGATGCCCGTAAATGGCGATCTTTGTGCTTTTCGTCTCCATAGGAACCTGCACTAGCGAAAATATCGGACTGGTATTTGTAGTTTCTGCATACGCACTGTAAGGGCAGTAGTGATTGTCTTTTGCAGCACCGTGCTAACCACCAATTGCCCGCCAAACGTGCTTAGTTTAGATGTAATAAACGCCATCGTGCTACTTGATGTCCCTCTACTGATGAATAGCCATGGAGCCAGATGGGCCGCAGAGACAGTGGCAGCCAACGGCAGTTTTTCACTCATGAATCTCAAACTTTCTGAACAGCTCACTTCGACTCAAATCATGCTGTCGTTGGGCGTACTTCTTCGAGAATCTATCTCTCGGATACTCAAGAAAAAACTCGTCAATCGAAAACCGAAGAACTTTCTGACCCACAAGCAAAATAATCCCAACAAATTAACCTATGCGGAGCTTCCGTGGCGGTACCTTAAAGAGACCTCAGTCGTTTCTTGGCGTTCACAGGAGGGGTTTCTGGGGGCCTACTAAGCACTGCATTTCAGAGCGGTCATGGCCTTCATCGATGCAAGTTTCAGTGTAATCCAGCCAGATCAGCTGCTTCAGGTATAGTCCTGTGTGGATGAAGGTCTGATAAGATCAGAAAGCTCCGGAGGTAGAGGGAGCTAGATTAGTCGGAAATAAGACAAATATAGAGATAATCGTTCAGCTATAACACCCTTTCGGTGCCCAACTGTCATGCCACCCGAAGGAAGCATGAGAGCTGGGATACTGCCAGGTTGCCCAAGTCCAGATAGGAGAAGTCGAGGTACAAAAGCCGGGTTCGAACTACGGACCTTTTGGCCAAACCAAGTATCTGTCCGTCGGTCCAATTTTCGGCTATGGTTAGATCGGTGACTGGCCTCAATGCTCACGTCTTCCATTCGATCCGCTCAAATCTAACCACGGGTTTGGACTCTCCCTCAGTTTACGAAGTGCTAATATGGTTTCCTGTCTTGGAACCAGGCCGCAAGAACACAAGAGCCTCCACTAGCATTGTTCAAAGACGGTAGCGATTCTTCGTGCTTTGATCTGGATACGATGTCTAAATTAACTTGGTGACACGAATGCATTCCAAGACGCAGTGAATCATTGCGTTTTTTTTAAAAAAAAACGACTACTTCAGCCCCATAGGTTGAAGTTATGCTTTTGCAACTGTTATAATGGCCCTTGGATTGCTGTTCCGCCCGCCATAGTATATCAAGACGCGGACTGGCTTGAAGAGGATGCATGTTTTATGGGACGACCATAGTACCTCCCACGCGGTGCTCCACACATAAGACACTGGTTATCGTTTACTCCAAGACTGTGCTTGATCTCCAAGGTTTGACGGTAAACCACTTAGGATCCCGTACAACCCCAAGGACACGATCCAACATGCTCTCAAGTGTGTGTAGAGTTGTCTGGAACGCTGAAAACGCCCTTAGGCAATTGTTGAAACTGTGCGGAGCCAGCCTTTTCAGGCTATCTGGCTCCGTTCCGTACAACTCCAACACAGAAACGAAAGGTGAAGGAGCTAAGCGCGGACTCCCCATCTACTCCGTGTTCCTCGTTAAAGGTCACGCTAGGACATTCACGACAGGGCGGGAAGCACCGAGCCAAAAATGCCCTATTCTGATTGGCCCAGGTATGACCAATCAGAGCATAGCATCTTCAGTCAGGCAGATGGCATTCAGTCGACTTGGTAAACTGCTCTTCCAAGCTCACTTCTAGGCACCTTCCCCTTGAAAGCGCTGTTCGCAGCTTGAATTTCGGGGTGTTCGGGGAGTTCATGAGATGATAAGTGAGCCCTGCTCTGGAGATACCCGCAGCCGACGCTTAGGTCAGCTTGCTGGAGACCTTGAGATAGCTCAGGGGACTACTGTTATTTTACCATTGTGCCACGATCAATTGCCTGAATCCGTGTCGTATGACGCAGCACCACCTGGTATTTGACATGCACCCCCTGATTGACAGAGCATCCCACCCGGTGTCCTGCGTGAGTGGCGGTTTCTATACGCTCGAATGGGTATGATCTAACATTCGTGGGATCGCTGTGATGTCACTTATACCGGTCTCTCCCACTAATTATCTAGATGGTAGTGAAACTCTCTGCTTCACCATGTCGATGTGGACTGAACCGTGGAAGCCGCAAGTGCAATGTCAGCAGAATCCGTCAAAACGCGATGGACTCTGATTGCTGCTGACATTATCCCCCGATGGGCACTCGCCCTGGACGAAAATGGTATTATTATAGGACACCAGTATGTGTTCTTGTGTGTTCTTGGGAAAGCATTGTCAGCATTTGTCGTCATTCTAGACTGCATCGCAGGGATTCCCCAAGAGTTCATGCCTGTCAGACTTACTCAGGCGTAGGAGACTAAAACGCACATATTTGGTGAGGCAGCAAGCACCACTAAATCGAGCTCCACCGGTTCTTATGAAAAGGCTCGGTTTCCAGTCAGTTTGGGTTTTCCTGTCGTGTACTCCTAATTAGTTCGGCTTCTGGACTGCCAAATCCTTTCTGGGTTCATTTTAAAATGATGGGTTTTAGGATCTACACGATGTAGAAAAACGGGTGTACCATTAATGAGAACACCAACCAGTTTTCCAGCGGTCGAGTGGCTTCAGCCAGGACCTGGTGGTCACTGATTCTTCGTTTGTTCCTTGACAGACCAAAATTCATGCGAGTTTCTGAAGTTTGTCGCAGAATTGTTCTGCATGCTTCTTTCGACCGCTCCCGCTGCATCTGTGGTTGAGGTGGAGACAGTTGAGTAATCAACGCTAATCGTTGCAAAACCGACATGGTGCAGCCGCTTCTTTCTGTGTTTGTTTAGAAATGACTCTCTTTTGGAGATTAGTTTGGGTAACTTGCCGTACAGTGCCGAGAGCGGTTGGCTGTTGCAGCGTCAACCTCGTAGATGCAATACTGCCGATACCCAGCGTTAAATTTCCGAGATGAAGGCTCCGTATCTTGATGGCCCCGATCCGTTGACCAGGCCATTGTGTGTAATCCCTTGAAAACTGAGGCCATCAAATCGTCCCTTAGATGTTTTGCTGAGCTTTGAAAGCCTGTGTTGCTTGTCACCTACAGCGGCGCGATTGGCACAACCTTCAGCATGCGTCTCGGTTACACTGAGACGCCATGGCCAGTATAGAGCCAGGTGGTCCGTCTGTTGGATCACTGGGCTGTAAGCTAGATGGCACTGGTAAAATTAAGGTCGCCAGTGAGATTTGAGAGCATATAATGTGTAAACCTTCCATGCCCAGATCTCACCAATCTTAGCCGCGATACTCAAACTTCCTATGTGTTATCCAACGTGAGCAATGTCGGTAAACAAAATTTATTGCAGAAACACTCCAAAACCCATCTAGATGCAATAACGAAGCGTGAACTAACCAGTGGGCTGCTACCGGCACCTGTGAGACAGAATATTTTTGTTATACCCAACGACAGGGTGAGGCAGAATTTTATCCAGCTTCCTACGAACATCAAACTGAACTTTCCTTCGTTATAGAATTGGAAGAAGTGCTTTGCGTAAACCGACATTGTAGTTCAAGTTGTCATCAGCACTCGTGACTTTTAACGCCGGTACCGGTGCTTGGACCGCTGCCGGTACACGTGATATGTCGAGGGGCATCAGGTTTGGACAGCCTTCCGTGGAAAGTGGACGATTGATACAGACGTAATTGTGGAGCAATTGAATATTTTTCCGAAAACGATCGTCGGAGTGAAGCAGGAAGTGCGGGGTTAAAACCACCCAGCTCTGTTTGGCCGACACTCTGACTAATTGGATCTTACATTCTTGTAGTCCGTAACCGGTTCACCATACATCCTTCCAGTCAACGTGCTGTTTGATTCTTCAAGAGAGTACGCCTCCGGAAACTACCTCAGTAGCATCACAGCCAATCGCTTCCTTAAGACCACGACTTCTAGCCTCGACTCCAAGGGCGCAATTCCGAGGGCACCAGGCGGACGTTTGCCCGATGATTCATGCAGTACTCGCATATTCACGTCAACTTTTCAAACAGTATCTCCCATCTCATCGGCCATATGTGATGGTTCAATTGATTTTAAGGGAACCTGCTGTTTCGTGTCGGCGTAGCTCTTCTTGGACGGGAACGAATGGTCCTGAAGTTTTCTGACCTCGTAATGCATCCAGTTTAAAATCCGCCGTCGAGAAGTTTCCGCATGTTCGCTGAGGTTCGACGGGATTGTCACTGAGCCATCTCCAGATGATCGTGACTAGGCGTCTTATTCAATTTTGCAGAAAAATTAAGGTACCAGGATTATTCTGGTAACACCCCCTTGTCATGTGGCAACCATCCGTTTTCACAAACAATCTATCGCTTACCAAAGGAATTTCCTACCCAAAGCTGACCTCGTATTATACCTTCTGCCACAGATTAAGGCCTAGTCTACTTGCCGTTCGCCTACTTACCCCCAACGTTAAGTGCACCTAGATGGACTCAGAATACACCTAGTTAATTCTAACTTTGTCTCCCAAGTTCCTTTAGTGCCACACTCCACCGTAAGCGGAATTATTCGGGCTATTTTGTGCTTGCCCCTACTGTTCTTGCTGTACGTCGATAATGTCACTGCCTCGATCTCCCATGGATCCCCTTTTCGATTTGGCGATGGTATTAGCATGGCACTTATATTCCGAACCAATGACGGCCTCTATTGCACCAAACATTTGGTCTCATCTGGATTCTTTGTTCCACTGATCACCTTCCTCAGGCCTGCTGTTGCCGTTCAGAATTCAAGGGGATTTTGTATTGATTCCAACTTCCTCATGGGACAGCTATACTTAATGGACTGTCGATTTTTATCCTTCAAAAAGTGAAAGACCTAGGTCCTAGGTACTCCTGCACCTTTGGTTTTTTCCCAACATGCGTGGTATAAAGTGAACAAAGCCCGCTACTACTGCGCTCCCAATTGCAACAACAAATCATGTTTAGTTGCCACCTTTGTGCGGTGCGTAAGACCCATTCTGAAATCTAGCAACTACGAACAAGTAGGTTACCTGGCCCCAAATGCCACTCGGAAGAGTTCGTTCCGAATCGCCGAACCCTTCTTTCAGACTTAACTGTCACGGTTTTGCGCCGCCGCTTCAGTTTGCTCCAAGCCTATATTCAATGATTTTACTAACGTTTCTCTTTCGACCCCATGCATTAGCATTAACTCTCTTTAGAATATCTCCGACGCGTGACTTCCATCCAAAGGCGCTACCAACGAGTCTACTCAGTTTCAGTGTGAACCGTACTTTTGGTACAGAACCTTTCGTTTGCCCCCACTGTAAATTCCTTTACCTTTTTCAACTCCATCTGAGCTTTTCATGAGCCTGGCCATTAACTCAGCCATCCAAGGTCACTCATGAACAGCAACGGTTTTCCGTTTTAGATAAACTCAAAAAGCTTCCTCCCCGAACTGGTCGTATTTCATGCTCCGCAACTTACTAACAGCCTCTGTGCCTTGACCAAACGAGAGTAAAAACCAAACGACCTTGATTAAATTAGGAATATCCTAGACCTACGCCAGTCTAACCCATCATCATTCATCCAAACTACCCTAATGTCCACACCCAATTAACCCGGAGGTTTCCCTCAAAGACTATCCATGATTCAAATTACCATAATAATAATAATAATAATATTTCGATTATGTCAACGCGACTGCCTCGTTCGCTCTGATGATTATTCCGTGGTTTCCATACATCTGCCGTTTCCCGGCCGGGTGCTTTACTTTCACGCGCAAGACCGTCCTACCACAAACACCAAGTAACTGACGTTTTGTGCACGATCGGCTTGTTCTGCCCATAAATACACCTGTTTCTCCTGAAAATCATCTAGTTTTGCGCGATACCTACAGCTTGCCTGCCCAGACAAGTCGGACTGACAAGAACCGATAAGTTTGTCATTTTTCAGTTTGATCTATATTTCCATGGTAGAAGCTATGTCCTTCCCCATTCAGCCCTAGTCTGTTTCGTCATCCTCACTTTGCTATCCTTGGATTTAGCTAATACCATAACAGATCAAAGCCATCCATTTTTGTAACGCTTATCAGCTTTCGTTCAAACTCAGATGTTGCTTGTAGACTGCCCCAGTGATGGAATCGCATCTTTCGAGAGTCCAGTTTTTCCTCAGTCCCACCTCCCAAGCATAAAACCCTCAAGCTGCCTGCTTTCCACCGTCCCCAATGTCCCTGTTCTTGGATCGCACCAATTTTAGGAGGATCCTGGTTGTGTTAGACCTCATCCATGTTCCTATACCCTCCTCGTTCCATAGATCGACAGGCTCCGGCAACCGACCCAAAGTGTGCATAATATTATTCTCATGCCTGACAGCGTCTCTCGTAATCTTGGAATAAACACTAATGGTAACGAGATGAGTAAATAGGGATTAGCTTCAAATGTAGCACGATGCACTCAAAGGTATATCGAATGAGCGAGCTGCTAAAGCCGAACTGAAGGGGACCGGTCGTCAACATTTGTAATTTTGGACTTGCAACTGACTAAGATCCCGTAGAAGTTTTCCACTCTAAGCGCCGTGCTGAGCGCGTCAAGCAAATCGGCCCGTGTTTAATTTCTCCAATGAAGACTCAATCAACCTCGACAGCCACAGTGCCCCCGTCTTCAGACATTTCGCGCCTTCCCAAATGCTTCTATTCTAAAGCGACAGGGTATGCGTCCACAGTTTTCGTCGACCTAGCCAATGCGGCCGAGCCTAAAATTGAGACTTCGGGAAAGAGCAGCTATCGGGTAATACCCGTGAAGCACCCAAAACTTACTGAGAACTGACATCTCCGCCAAACTCACATCAAACTGGGCGTCGAGCCTTCAAGCCAGAAAAGCTACCTGGCGAATGGATATCCTGGCAGACGTGATCGAGTGTTCAGGCACTTCGATACCATTAAGACAACATTACAACCAATTTGAGGTTGTACACTCGCTCAGCACACTCTTCCGTTTTCAAAACTTACGCAACAGGCCTCTCGATGAGGGGAGACGCTCTGACGTTTTCTTCATGGACTTCGGTAAGTTGTTTCATGGTACGCCTTCCTGATAGAGCCTTGGGATGCTGACATGTCTGGAAAGCTCCTTCGGCCTTTCTGTCAGGCCCTGCACGCATACCAGACTATATGCGCCCCATTCCCAACCAGCACTGATGTCTAGCGGGGTCCCTACAGATTTAAACTCCATGCAACGATAATCGGTGCTCTGGCCGCAGCGCTAATCTCTGGATTCTTGCTGCACGCCGACGGTCAGAATACACAGTCTAAAGTTTCTATTATTGAATGGGTAGGTGATATGCAAAATTCACAGAACGAACTCCATAAATGGACTGCTGAACAATCACTTTTCACTGACCACAACACATGTTCTGCTACCAAGGCCCATGAGTTGAAATATCATGGTTCGCATGCCATTGGAGGCTTTATGCCAAAGTTAAACTATTTTAAAGGATCTCAAATCCAGTCCGGACGACATAGAAGTCACCACTGCCATTAGGAGGTTTAGCACATCTAGGAGACTCTTACTTTGACGGTTGAGTAAACGCTAAGGGTCGATGGCAACTATCAGCTGATTCCGATACTTAAGCTGGCGGTACCAGACAGCCAGACAGACGTTATGCGCTGGGAGGAAGCTTATGTTTCATAAACTTGGGCAGTTTTGTATGACACTCAGATACAGACTTGTATAGCAGCTGAAAAGAAAGGAAGCTGAGGGTCTTGTCACATAGTGCTTGCCAGGATAGCTTAGGACCAGAATGCTCATACGTTAAATTAATACGTACAAATGAATCCACATAAGGAATGGGTGTCACTTCACCTATATAAGCGATGCATAATGAGGTGTAAATATCAATCAAACTAGTCAGCTAATAGCGTTCAGTGTTCAATGGAGTGTAGAAGTGGATGCAGAATCAATCAAAGAGAGTAGAGACGAAAGAGTTTCATCAGTTGCTTCCATGAAAGAGCAGTACCTAGGGGTGGGCACAGCATAAGTCTAGTTGAACCGGCGAAAGACGAAGACACCGCAAGGATTGTGAAGCCCAGGGCTTGCGTCGCCGATTTGACATCGGCTCACCCACAGATATTAAAATACCGTGGTCCGATCTCCTTAATTTCGTGGATCGGAGACGTGGCTCCTGCGTGTGGGAGACGTTCAAAGTCTCTATGGTTGACCATTGGTGTCTCAGAGACGTCGTGCCAGGCTGGCCGGAAAACCAGACAAATAGTGTCGGGTTGCATTAGATGGTTTTTGGGCATGTTCATTCTACATTACTGGGTCAGCTAATCGCAACCCATAGGTTACAATGGTCAGGACAGGTATTTTGTATGTCAGGAGACTGGTCGCCTCGTGCAAATTACTTCAGCCAATTCCGCAACGCATGGAGACGATATGTTGGTGGTCATTGCATGATTTAGCAACGAAGCGAAGAACCCCATCCCAGTCGACTGGGTAGGATTGGCAGCTGCCGTCCACCCAGATGAGGACAATAAAACAAAACAAGCTAGGGGTTGGAAGTCCTGGTTCACACACCCAAAGGCGTTCTCTCGCCAAACCTAGCACCTTCTCTGTGTGGCCCTTAATACATGTCACATCGATCTAAAAGAAACGTTCGGCGTCAGTGAACAGATTTGGCCATCACCTCCAGCGAGTGGCCTTCATTCCCCTATTTTCCTTACTCTTGATAGGTGAGGCTTTAGCAGCTGGAGCCACTGTAATTTGGTGCGAGGCTTGTGAACTGAAAAAGCTGAGACCAATCTTGAAGTGAGTAACTAGAGACACCTTCAAAATTTCGTAGGATAAGAAGAAACCTTCCAAGCAATCTCAAAGGGAAGAGTGCAATAAAACACCCCATGCCTGTATCATGAGCCAAAGTTAACACTGTGACACATGCCCACATACCCAGAGATGGTCTACACTGATTCCTCTGCTTTATTTGGCCGTCATACAGGGCCTATTGATCTTGCTCCCCTTCATAGGAGGACAGCGAAGAATCGAGATTTTTGTTTGCACACATATTTGCAAGTAGAATTGCCCCGCAACTAAGCAATTTGGCTGAATCTAGCAACTTTTAATTACTTTCAGCTTGTGCAAAAAATATGCTTGTGCTCTGGATGACTGCCAGCGCTGCTGGTAGTGCCGTGCAGTGAAACACACGAAAATGATGTTGCTCCTGTTTCCACTGCCTTGTGAGGGAACTATGTTTTATGACTCTCCAATAACGAAAAAAGAGTCACAGCTGAAAGACACAATAACCAGCAAACTCCTGGCCGTTTATTCATTCAGGGGAAAAAGTAAAGGGGATATCCAAGAGTTCCGAGCCCTACTCGCGGCCCAGGCCTGCAGAAGTTCTGAGCCACAGACCCATTCAACTAGGCCAAAATGCCACGAAAGATTTTTGGTTTATACTTTGGCTGATTCTTTTGGCTTGTTGCGCTTGGTGCTTGTTGTCACATGACACCATCTGTTCGTCCTTCTCACGTGATACTTCTTGAATCACTCGTTTTCATGGGTTACCAGTGTGTGTTAATCGGTCTTCGTCCATCCCAAGGACATCCGATTTCCCATGCTGTCGCCTACTCTTCAATTGGTTGTTTGTTTGTTACACTGTAAGTACATTTGCGCGGCCTCTCTTCTGATTACGCTAGGATCAGAGCAATTGTCTGCTTGCATTTGGCCGTTGGGTGGATTGATTTCCGACTTGTGGTAATTTTTCATGCCAACCTCATCAGTGCGATGTTCGGAACACCGCAATGTGTCTGATCTAGAGAACGGTTGCCTGTAGCAAAGAAGGCTCCAGTAGAACGTGCATCTCCACTCTTGCCTAGGGGACAAAGTAACGTTGTCTTCTGAAGTAGCAATAGCAGGTAATGATCCATCATATCATTGCATGAACATGTTCACCCGTGCAAATGAGTTCAAAATTGAAAGTTGGCACACGCGAGCGTTTGCTGCGTGGAATAGCCTCCCCCAACGTTTCTCTATGCGCAGTTCAATGCGCTGTTAGACGCTTTTTTATACACATCCTCGCGCTGGCAAACTTACTGCCCCGATTTGAGAACTTACAGAGCAGTGCTGCGTCCTTTTCAGCGTGTGCCTTTCAGTTGAACGGCAGCCGCTAAACAGCAAAAAAGAAAATTGATCCGGGAAACTTAGACGAAAGCCTAGATCCTGTGTATTAATCCGTGGAGCCATAAATCCGTGGATCGGATAGGCTAGAGGGGATTCCAGTGCTTTTTCACGTAAATGAATGGTTTCAGAAGTATAGGGGCCACGCAGAGTTTGAGGGTGATAGGGTGTTGAGGTTCTCGATACGGAACTTTGAGTGACCTGTAGGTTCGACGATCCCGAATATCAAATGGAAGAATTAAGTTTGAAATCCTACGGTACTGTTTACACGAGGATAGACAAATGTATACAACAAACCTCAATTGTTCACGGTCGTAGCGTCAGTAAGTGCACAGGCCTTTCACTGACCGACACAGTGCAGCATCAACGTCCGGACATCAAATGACGGCGAGCGGAATGATGGCTCAGTGGTGTGGTTTGCGGTCGTCCCTTCCGACGAGTCTCATGCGATCACACGGAACTCATGAGAAATCAAATCAAGACAGACTCAGCAAACGGGACATGAACGCGCATGGGTAAGTAGGTCAGCTGCGCACATTCACACACACACAGTGCTAATACCCAAGTGTCGGACGGGACGGCCTCCGCGGCAAGGTGAGTGGCGGGTACGGATGAGCAGTAGAACTGGAGATCAAAAGTATATAGGCGGGGTAAGCAAATGAACGGGGAACTTATCATAAGATCAAGCTAGATTCAACATAAGGTGACCCAATTTATCATGTCACCTATGATCCGAGTGTTCAATAGCGGGTACTGATTGCAAGAGTACACTATCGTCTTCCGGTGAAGATTGGGGGTAGAACACTGGACCTACTTGTCTCCTGGTGAAAATGATGAACCGGAGAGATTCAACATCAATGGGATGTAATCAATGCGAAAAGTAAAACGATACACGTTCCACCACGGAGGTAGGTCAGTGTAAAGCGCATATCGTGAGGAGTCGACCTCATTGTAATTGACCTGTAACCGGACTTTCCCCGAGTGCGCCGCTTATCTGACAAAACTTTATACTATAATTGATGGAAAACCGGACTTTCGTCTGTAAAAAATTGAGTATGGATGTATATATGTGATACACTGATGATACTCTGCAGCGCCCATGGCTTACGTGCTTACTTACAAAAATGTGGCCACCCTCGTCTTGGTTGGGGTTGCATCGCATCAAAGCCCAACCCCCGGATAATCATAACGCACACTCCTCTCTGTTGCTCTTCGGCGTAGTCGCATACAACGGCACCTAAGGCTAGCAACTATGGTCTTCTTTTGGCATCTCACTAAAAACCTCCAGGAAATCTAGTCCACCACCCCAGAAGTTCCACCCCCCAGTCCTTACGTGTTTGGTTTCCTGCCTACCTACATCGAACTGTCCTCTGTCTCAGGTAGTATAATAGCATAAGTTGACAATCTTAGCTTGACTTTGATAACTGGAAAATTGAGTGCAGATCCATCCCTATCTCACCTCGTTTAACCACTTGTTGTCACCGCCCTAACTGCGGCAAAAGTTTAGTTCTTCCCTAATAAAGGAACAGATCCTGTCTGATGACTCCCATAACTCTCTATTTCCCTAACAAAGGAACATATCCTGTCTGATGACTCCCATAACTCTCTAGGCCATAGTGAACTCATCCCATTTGATATTCTTTCCAAGCCTTGATCTGCGATAGTAAGTGAACCTGACCATAGGCCCAACAACCTAAGGCCACGAAGCCTTGGGCTTTAGTTCAAACTGGCCGGTCTAATCGTGGCAGTTCTGCTGCCTCTCCAGATTCGTTATCCAGGTTCCACATTTCCTGCAGTTTGAGGGTTTTTAACACGTACAAGGCAGTATGCCTCTTTCCATGCTCTCCATTGCATTGATTTTGCCCGCCACTTTCAAATCTTAACGATCGTATCTTATCTCATGTGATAGGTTTCCCATAAGAGAGAAAGAGCCCTCGTAATTTTGGTTCCCTACCCATGCCGCCTCAGGCATGACCACGTCTACTTCGGATAGTATCCAATGTTTATGTCACCGTTCGTTTGTCACGAAATTCCAAGTACCCACAAAACTCACCATTCATGCTCCTATTCTGACTGTACCATTATGATCATGCTTGAGGGCATGCCGCCCACTAGCTGGGAATGAACATTGTTATTACCATTTGTGGATTGAAGCTGATGGCAGTGTTCTCTCACATTCCCTATCCATCTCGAAGCATGGTACTGTCCAACTGACGTAGCAAATTTCCGCTGGGCTGGTCCATCATTTTGGAGATTCTGGGCACCAGTCCTTTTGTGTCTGCTGTTCTTTAACACACTACCTGTCTGCATTGTGGCAGATGTTAATTTATTTTTTGATGGACTCCGTCCAATCTGATACCTCTTCAAACTCACCAGGCCCTACTGATCTTGTCCCATTCCCTCCTCTTCTCAAGCTCTGAACGCTCTGTATGGTCGGCATCTACTCCAACTAGTTTGTGCTTTGCATTTAAACGGATCCTTAGTCGAAACGAAACTGTCCACGACCCTGCATCGACTTCGTCCTACCTCACTTCTATCACCGTATACGATTGCGAACCACGCGGTAAGCCTGTCTCTTTGGTCATACCGTCTCCAATTTTGTCTCCACCCGCCATGATCACGTTGTAGTGGCTGATAATAATAATACTGTTTGTTCCAGACTAGTGAGTGGCACACTTCAGGCATGATCGTAATGGTACAGTCAGAATAGGAGCATGAATGGTGAGTTTTGTGGGTACTTGGAATTTCGTGACAAACGAACGGTGACATAAACATTGGATACTATCCGAAGTAGACGTGGTCATGCCTGAGGCGGCATGGGTAGGGAACCAAAATTACGAGGGCTCTTTCTCTCTTATGGGAAACCTATCAGATGAGATAAGATACGATCGTTAAGATTTGAAAGTGGCGGGCAAAATCAATGCAATGGAGAGCATGGAAAGAGGCATACTGCCTTGTACGTGTTAAAAACCCTCAAACTGCAGGAAATGTGGAACCTGAATAACGAATCTGGAGAGGCAGCAGAACTGCCACGATTAGACCGGCCAATTTGAACTAAAGCTTAAAACCGTCACCGAGGCTTCGTGGCCTTGTGCTGCTGGGCTTCAATTGGTATGTTTCCCACAATTCCCGAAATCACCCTATTAGCATTACTTCTTCGGGGGTAAATCAAGCTTCTGTAAGGAATATAAGAAGGAAAAAGTTAGCTACAATTTCTACTGTTCCAGTATACTTACGGACGTACACTTGAATACCAGGTGTTAATGACCCTCACGACCGTAACTTTGGTTGTTTCGAAAGCGGACGTTCTCTGGAAAGTTTCCAGCACTATAAAGTAGAACAGCGCGTTGTTCGGGATCACCTGAGGTTGAGTGCCAGGGGGTGTGCATGAGTTTAGCCGGTTGGTGAGCAGGCTCATGCCATTGTTTTTTTGGTGTGCATGCATGCTTGGTCTGGACCGGGTTCGACCAACGAGGCAACCCTTTTTACTGGCATGTGAGAAAGCAGGTAGTTGATGGTGGTGGCGGTAAAGACTTGTTGAAATTTTTTTGTGATGCTGATGGGCGCAGGCGTTTGCTCCGTTTTTTGGGAGAAGGGATTACGAACTGGGAAAGCTGCGGTGTTCCAGGCTACGATGGATGAGTAGAAAGGTGTTTCACAGCTGCAGTAGTTGTGTCGCCATGTGGAAGCTGGGTAGGGGCGCGCTGGACAAAACACTGACTTCGGACCTGGCCATCGGCGAACGTAGTGGAGCAAGGTTTTGCTGAAATGAAATCCCATGAGTCAGGGACAGCGAACCTCAACTGGACAAACGCGTCGACGCCAAGTTTGACGATTGAGATCAGCCTGTGTGATTCGCCACAGTTGATGATTTGAAAGGATACTACATTGAGCTGAAGTAGGGTAGAGTTTGAGGGTTGTTGTGCGATGTCCACGCTCACCGGTGGTACCACACTTGCTAACGATGGGATAGGATATTTTTAGACATGAGACATGGAAATGATTTTGGCCCAAAAGTTGCTAAAAATCCTGGTGAAGAAGAATTAGGACAGAGGTCCGCTGTGTTGTGAAGCGAGCTTAACGAGGTGACGTAAAGGTGTAGCATGTCTGTTGAAGAGCCAGTTTGTGTGAACTGTCTTGGGTTTGAAGTTGAGTCGGACTTTGTTCGCGCACAGGTTCTGAGCATTGGTGGTGAACCATCCGGGCGAGCACAGGATGCTACAGATGAGAAGATTCGTCATTTATCTGACTGGGTCTGCTTCAGCATACGCAGCTCCGTCGGTAATATGTTGGCTGATTGGTTGCCGTGACGACTTGGTCACTAGGTGGGTCATTGAACTAACCCCCCTTTTCAGGGGTGCAATATTGCCTTAATTAGTTTTTTGTTCAGTTGAACTGGGATATCTGGTCAAGGAGTTGGATGAGCAGAGGAACGTTTCGTCTCATGCTGGGGCTGGGACTGAAATGATGGGTATTGGTGCGAAGAAAAAGGACGGTGTTGAGAGTTGTAAACCACGAAGTTCGTGGACAAGTTTGCTCTGTACTAGTTGGCAGATGTGAGTGAATATACTGCGCAACGCTAACCACGGGATAGGCCTGATACAACTGGAAGGCAGGCACAGTTCTTGTGGTACCAACAAGAACAGTCTTCATGCATTATGCACGGTTGGATGTGTACCGGCCGCACCCGAGACGGGAGTAGTCATCGGGTTCTGAGCATAATTTCAGTGAATCGTGATACTTTAACTAGGTGTTAGTCGCTGTGATGTGAGTAAGGATTACCTATGGAGCCAAAATGGTGTAGGTTCGGGAACTTTGAAAGCTGGTGGCAGTTGCATATCGCAGACGGTAGGGCGAGATTCAGGCAAGGACAACTTATATAGATGAACACACGGATGGATGAAAAGGTCATTAAAAGGAGGAGGAAGGTTGCCCAGCACGATTGAAGAAGGAAGAATATTTAAAATAGTATAAAGACGAAACCACTCGGTTTACAATTCGTATCGCGCGCTCGGTTGAGCAGAAGCCATCTACCGGCGACATTCGACGTGGCTCCCAACGCGACCAAAAGTGACAATGCATTGAGGAGGGCAATGGGGTGACACCAGACCAGCTGTCTAATAGCCTGTCTCATAAAATTGCTCAACTGATCGACCAACAAAATTTTCGTCTACTGTTACCGGGTACCTTCTGCTCGGCAACTTGGTGGTAGTTCCCAATAAATTTGTCGTCTCACTTGGTTTCATAAAGGACGTCCGCGAAGTTCACTCCCAGCTGTTTACTGACCAAGTATGAATGACACCAACTGTTTTGGTCACTGACAACGGCACGCACTTCACTGCAAAATTCCTCGAGGAATGGTTAAAAGGTCTTGGATGTCGACATCTCTTTACTGCTCCACGACATCCCCAGTCGAATGGCCTTGCTGAGAATTTTGTCCGAACACTGAAATCTGCCATTATTTCATTCTCTCCTACTACTTTTGTGGAATTGGACCTGGATAGCTTGGGGGTGATTCTAGCTCTAATGCTGAACCAATGCAGGACTACTCTTACAATATCGTTTTATAAATTCGTTTAGAAAGTTTACTATGTTTTTTTTCTTATTTAGAGTTTCGCCTATACTGAGCGAAAAGTCATGGTTCTTGATACACGAAGCCATGAAAACATTCACCCACAATTTTGAGGTCTGCTTTAATGAGCCTATGAAGACGGAGAAGAAAAAACGCCTGATATCAGGCGTATCAAACAGGCAACTAACCAGTCGAATCACAGAGAACGTTTGGTTTTCATACTGTCCTAAAAATCAAGGATGCTGTCTTTTTGGGGTTTTCAACCAGGCACTCTAGGTGCGGTCCACAGGTTGCCTTAATACTATCATATCATCATATATATAACTCATATAGTTTAAAATCGTACCTATAAAAATTACTGCTCCATTAAAGATATTTGTGATGAACATGATTGACACTCTATTTATTGCTCTATTCATTATTCTCTTGTTTTACTATTCCATATGCTGTACACATACGCCAATTCGAATACATACGTGCTACTTGTTGCGCTGCACTGAATTCTGGATTTCTAGTTCGTCTGGTTATACTGATATACGTGCGGAACTTAACTCTCACAACTGGGCAATTCAGAATCCTTTTTTGGTACAGAGCTGTCCGGATGGTAAAAACCGACAGCCACCGCGTCCTTAGCCACAGCCAAAAAGGTCATAATCCACAAGGAGATCGCCGGACCAAATACCGTATGGAGTTTCACTACCGTGGATGCCCTTGGTAACTGCCTCCAAAGTTTTTCCTCCGTGAAAAGATGACGGCATCTTTTCTAAACATTGTATTTCCCATTGTGGAATAACGCTGTACCCTCAGCTTAGATTCCGGTCTCAAACTTCCAAGCTGGCGTTTCCGTCAAATCATCTACCAAAGCTGCACATGTATTAACGCCCCAAACCAGGTCAGAAACACATGTAAAGCATATCGTTTATGAAGTGCATGCGGCAACAACTTCCTGGGAATTCCGACGCCTTGTGGATACGGCATCGCCATCGGGCATTCGGCGAATACTGGTTCATGATTGGCTGTTGAGTCTAGGCTTTCGACCAATCAGAACTTGGCCCGATGCTGGACTGGCGAGTTGACTGATATTTTAGCGAATCTTGTGCGGGACGGACTTCTCGGCCGCAGCGGCTCTTAACCGCAAGCGGTAAAGCGGTATCTATGTGGAATTCCACCTAACACTATATGTGTTTGGTATTAGGAGGTCGAGGCTTGTCATTTGGTCCAGCAACTTCAGGCTCTTCCTCGCATCAGAGACCTGGCCTCTGCCGGCATCCCAACCGGGCAGCACCAATGGGCTATTCAGGAAAGGCGAACACTTTCAGAAAAGGTAGTTTTGGGGGAGTGACTGCTATGAGTTTCAGACCTTGGGAAACGAAGTGCCAACCAATGTAGTCTACAGAGTTTGCCGACGTTACTAGGAGCAAATAGGTGATGGATCTGTATTGCCATTGTTATACTTCGGACTGACAGTCTTCTTTCCGTCGTAACCTGGGTTTCAGTTTGGACACAGAAGACAAAAGCTCTGACACAGGAACATCAGTTTGCTTACATATCCGATCAATAACTTGTGAACTATCCCGGGTTTGTCGAATGAGGAGGTAACAATCAGCACAGCGAGTAAGTTCCCCTAGCAGCACACGCAGTCCAAAACGGCTGTATGACGGTTATATAGCGGGCTATAGTTCGTAAGTAATTCTGCGCATCCCTGCCATTGAATGGCTGCCTCTGGATCACATCTGTCCCGTACTTGGCCAAGCGGAAGGGCCTCTTCGAGGTAGACTGCTCTTAAATTTCGAATTGGTTGTCCCAATAATCGTAGTCTTAGGAATCTGACCGGATCTTCATCATATGTGGGTTACCAGAAGGGCAGATAGTGTCATAGATTTTTTGATAATGGGATGTGACTCTCTTGCTCAGAAAAACCTAGAGCTAGCGGGATGTGACCAGCGAACTAAGCATATCATCTAACAGTGATTTCTAAAGCGGTCGTTTTGGATCGACATTCGCTCCTTGTATGAACGCCATATGGCTATTTTGCGGTGGTTGTATATTATGACGCTAGTGGCGTGTACTTATCTCTGCTGATGGTGTGGCAATGATCCAACTACACCTTTGTGGTCTGCGGCTGGAGCCGCTCAGTTTCCGGTTGATGTTGGTGCTGGATTGAGTTTGTCCCGTACGTGGGCACAACTGATTTTGACGAGTGTTTGGGGCCAACTTCCGAACTGGAAGTCACTGGATTGAAGCGGATACCGGGGAATGTGTGGAGCCACTAAAATCAGGTTGAAGCATTGGCGCTCTCCAGCTAGCCAAGCGCAGCAATGTGTGTATCAGGTTGTTTACTTCCACAATCCTTTCGAACTTCACAGTGTGCCGATAGAAGCTTTGAAGTTGTACGTCTGTCCCGTATATCCATGCGCTATTGAGTTCTACTGTTGTCTGGTCGCTCGAGATATGCTACTACGGCTGATGTGCTACCCTGACATTCGATCGGTTGATGATCAACAACGATGAGGAGCATTCTACCTATCTGTGCTGTCAGCGATCTTTATCCCTATCTTAACCTTCGATTTCTTATCTCTCAATCCAACTCAACTACCTATTATCCCTTTGAGGCAGTTCGTAAATTTTGTCATGACAAACTGTTATGTCACTGGGTCATCAAGTACGGAGCGGCGTTTCCAGGTGATGTGTCCGAGCTTTTTTGATGTTTAAGTTTCTGCCCCACACTAAGGTCCTTTTAATGCGCCGTCTTCGAATATGACCATCTTTGAAAATTCACTTTCAGCTTGCGATTTAATGGACTATACGGTTCCCGCTCATTTGTTCCAAAAAGCTGACCGTGTGTTGGTCGTTTGGTCGTCACAAAATCAACCGACTACAGAGGCAATGAATGTTCTACAAGAATCAGTGAAGCATCATGTAGCGGAATTACACATGGAGAATTTGGAGCGCATTTTGCATGACTCGTCTGCTCTGAATGCTCATGAAGGTCACTATTCTTTAATTCTCTGCGGATGGCCAGTTCCTTTGAGTTCTGGCACGACTTCCTTCGAGCTCTTGTCCAGTTTAGCACCTTGTTTGAAACCTGGTGGACGACTTGTCGGCCGCGAGAATGTTTCACAGTGTGACAATATAAAGAAGGTGATTCAGCTTTCTGGTTTCGTGGAGTTCAGTCAGGTGAGTGTAATTTGGTTAGGATATACAAGCTTCAATTTCTCTAGTCTGATGTTAACCTATGTAGAAGAGTTTTTCAACCGCTTTTCCCATCATTTCAAGCGACTACTCCGTTAAGACTTTGGACGGATAATTTGAGGCAAACACTTAGAAAGGGTTAGGTATTCCCATGAATTACTAGTTTCCTTCAAAACTTGAACACATCAGCAGGCTGCCATTTGAATTCTTTATGGGGGACATCAGGGGAACGGAAGTCGAGATGATCTCTTCCACCTTGACATGATGGTCTGGCTTGAGTGTTGCAGTGACTATGTGGGCTTCACTGGCCGAAACTTTGTCTATGAATGTTTGGAAATGTCCAAAAAAAAACAAAGAGGAGCAGTCGGACAAGAAAACAACGA
Organism: Clonorchis sinensis; assembly: GCA_003604175.2. NCBI lineage: Eukaryota > Metazoa > Platyhelminthes > Trematoda > Opisthorchiida > Opisthorchiidae > Clonorchis > Clonorchis sinensis. The sequence goes on from CM030370.1 coordinate 55,892,845, forward strand.
GCCGATACTACAAGTGATCATTATACGGGATGTTCTTGATCTGAAGTCGTCATGTCCTTTATGAACGGGGTGTGGGGTATTGGCATGTTTATGTCCATGGTTATGGAAACAGCGGTATTGCCTTCTCTCGAGGAACGATGGGTTAGAAAAGGTTACCCCGAGGTATTGTATTCTAACCGCCCAATTGTTGATCCAGCACTGTCTTAATACGACCAAAACCTGCCAAAATTCCGATGTGGATTCAACCGCATCTGCCCACTGCATCCAACGGCGTCACAGGTGAATCATCTGTGCCTCACTCCCTCGCACTCTTGAGGTACGTTAGTCTCTTGTCTATTCCTGGTCGGTTCTTCCAAGTGGGCCATTTTGCCTCCTGCGCTGTGGGTCCAATTTCCGACCGAACGCTCCAGGTAGGATACATCAAATAGACCCAATCCTTAACCGGGGCAGCGGAGAACTACCGCTCGAGGTTGCAGTTCTTCGTTCGCAAACCATCACCCGTACCCCCTCCCCGCTCTCCAAATTATCCACTGCGGTCCATAACGCTGTCAGACTGTTCCATGTGTGAACTACCGCCAAGTGAAAAAAGCACTCCGGTAACTTCATATCTGACCTACGTTGCGGCATTCAGTGTCTATAACTTGTCGAATTGGTTAACAGGTAGCCCTTGCTGCTACTTTCTACCGGTGTATTTGGCAGAAATATATGATCCCATTTCTGTCGCGCATCTCAAGCCGCTTAGGATGGGATAAGATATTCCACCTTTTGCACTCCACCCTCAGTTGTACGGGTAACTGGTGTTCCGGATGCAGTGATTCATGCTGCCTGTGTTCTGGGGGCGAGATAGCTCAGCGGTTAGAGCGCGAGCGTACTGACCGGAAGGTCCGTGGTTCGAACCCTGCCTCTGCCTCTCGACTTCCCCTGTCTAGGCTTGGGCAACCTGGCAGTATCCCAGCCCTCGTGCTTCCTCCGGGTGGCATGGCAGCTAGGCACCGAAAGGGTGCTACAGCTGAACGATTTTTTTTTATTTTATGTGTTCTGGGGGTCTACACTCACTCCCAGAGCTGAAAGCGCTCTTTTGGGCTGGATTCCAATAAATAATTATCTTTGTTCTGTACGGTAGTCTAGATCGATAAGGATCACTGCAACTCGATACGGTAAGCCCCGTTTGCTTGTGGTGTCAGTATTTGACTCACAATAGAAAAGTTTTATCGAGACCAGTCACGACTGCTTCGGGCAGCAAGGTACCGTCTGCCGGGAAGAGCATTGTTTTGCCTGTCCAATTCGGTTTAGCGGAAGGGAATAAAGGATGTCACAAAATGTCTGGGGGATTGGTTAGAGCATGAATTTACTGGCTGGAAGGTCCGTGATTCGAACTCGACCTCTGAATCTCGACTTCCCGTGTCTGGGCTTGGGCAACCTGGCAATACCCCAGCCTTCGTGTGGCATGGCAGCTAGGCACCGAAAGGGTGCTACAGCTGAACGATTTTTTTATTTTATGTGTTCTGGGGGTCTACACTCACTCCCAGAGCTGAAAGCGCTCTTTTGGGCTGGATTCCAATAAATAATTACCTTTGTTCTGTACGGTAGTCTAGATCGATAAGGATCACTGCAACTCGATACGGTAAGCCCCGTTTGCTTGTGGTGTCAGTATTTGACTCACAATAGAAAAGTTTTATCGAGACCAGTCACGACTGCTTCGGGCAGCAAGGTACCGTCTGCCGGGAAGAGCATTGTTTTGCCTGTCCAATTCGGTTTAGCGGAAGGGAATAAAGGATGTCACAAAATGTCTGGGGGATTGGTTAGGGCATGAATTTACTGGCTGGAAGGTCCGTGATTCGAACTCGACCTCTGAATCTCGACTTCCCGTGTCTGGGCTTGGGCAACCTGGCAATACCCCAGCCTTCGTGCTTCCTTCGGGTGGCATGGCAGCTAGGCACCGGAAGTGTGTTACAGCTGAAAGATTATCTATTATTTATTATATATATCCCTGTCTGTAGAAAACCCACTCCAGTGTTGTTCATCATGAAGTCACTTTTCTCCCGGGGAACGCCCACAGGCCTCCCTGTCCAGTGAGTCAGATGTTTTCAGTGCGCTTTTGTGTACCCGACACAAAATGACAATGAGTGCCTTTTTCGTTAAGAAACAACCGTCGAACTGTGGACGTGAGCAACAAACACATGTGAACCAATACTACCGGTCGTAAACCCATTTCGTAGTTCCAACTTGATTCTGAAACTGTACTTCCTTTTTACTGAAATCAACCGGTTTGAACAAGAATGGTATTCAGTCATCCTGTCAAATCTCACGAACATTTCACACAAGTCGGACGAACCCTTCGCTGGTCAGTCCAACTCGATACTCGAGGCAATGCACGACAAAACGAAAACTAAATAGTTATTATCGTAGCGCCAGAAGATAAAGATGTTTTGTTTGGTCTGTGGAATATCAACCTGGAACTTTCCTTGTATACGCTTGATGTCGGAGAGTGAGAGTTTGCAAGACATGCTCTGCGATCCTAATTTATGACATAGTTTCTGCTAGGAATCGAATCAGAAGAAATGGCTTTGAAGGAACTAACTTACCGCACAGCTCTGTGAGAAACCAGTAGCTTTTGACTTCTCCGATTGTCTAGGCATTTCGAAAAACCAATCCATTAGAACCAAGGTCATGCATAACGTGTGTTCGCTAAGGTTGAGTCTAACCAGCTGCTGACTTAGACAATGTGTCTACTGAGGATTGGTCAGACCGTTTGTCTAAGTAGCCAGTGATCGTCACAAGGGAAAGTATTCATGAAGGTATCAGCTCGACGTTCGACCGAGAGGAGAGATAGGGTCAGAACTAAAAATGATCGGACATGCGGCGTGTTTCGTCCTTGCTTGGATTTATCAAGTGCCCGTAGAGGGGTCGAACACATGGTCCTTTCGGGCTGCGAAAGATTGTTCATTCCAGGCCAGTTTATACACTTTTGGAGGATCCAATTGGTCAAGCTGACTGTTGACTTATCCTAGCGATTTGACTGCCAGGGAATATTTAGATCTTCACCCGATCGATGCTTGAGGAAGACGGGTCGGCGGACGTGTGACTGCGGTCAGCAGCCTAAAACGTTCGTGAAAGTGTCTGTTCATCTGTTCGCCGAACTCGTCAATTAATTTGTGAACGTTTCATTACCATTCAAAGAGGAATCAACACTACGCGGTGATGATTGTATCTTGGTTGTTGACGTTGTCTCCTTGATTGATTACGAAACGTTTGCAAGCTAACTGTCAGGCTCGGTGAACACATCGACGGCTACCTGATCAACAAGTGGCAAATTCACCCTAGCTGCCAATATTTCGACACATTATCAACCAAAGCTCTGTGCGCGCGTCTGATGCGTCCCAATTGGGACGAAAGGCATCCGCTGGCAACTTTTCGGGAGGCGATATGTTCACTGCAATTCCCACTTCCCCATGATGGGTCGCTGGGACCAATATGGCGGTGCATTATATCCTCACCGTCCTCTCCAATTCTCCGAGTTCGAGTGGGGTAGTTTTCCAGACGCTTTCCAGATTCTATTGTCGTGGAGATCTGCTCTTGTGCAGGTGACACTTTATGCCTGAAGGCTAATCCATGCATTTTTGCAAGCCTTAAGACTTATCATCCCGCTGTCTTTGTCATTTTCACGTTCATCTGCAATTGCAGTTGTTACTTTTCTTATTTTTAGCTTGGTACTGATCCTATGATGTTCCTCGCGCGCCTTCCGTCCGAATACGCGCTCGGAACCTCCGCCCCATTATCTTGGCACAAAGAAGCCGTGGATGCCGCCTGGGATGCTGTGGACGCAGAGGTTTCGAATGGCGACATGATCAATACGGACTCCCTGTTGAAACCGACAGACTTGGCGAAACCAACTCCTTGCGGCCAAGCAACTACGAATGTAGCTGGACAACCGAAGAAGCGAGCGTGTAAAAATTGCACTTGTGGACTAGCTGAAGAGGAAGCAAAAGCAGATGCAGAAGGAAAGTCAGTGAACTCAGCGGCTGCAAAGTCTTCTTGTGGAAATGTAAGTTGCTTTCGTTCCTCGTCCCCTAGCATTGACTTTCCTCCGTTCAGCCTACTTTGAGTATATGGTTCATTATTTACTTGAAGTGCAAAACCAGCCTGCTTTTCAGTAATTTTGTAGCTGGGCAATATGGTCCAATTTTTTTATTGTTTCGTACTGTGTGCGAAACGTTATTAACGTCACTCCCATAAAAGTCGGAAATAGGTGCTACAAATATTGGGTCCAGCGGTCCAAATCGTGCGTTTCTGGAAATGCTCCCAAGAGGTCTGTTACTCGACTTGATGAAGTGTTCACTGTATCGTGCGTTAACCCAAGCGAACGGCGAAAGTGAGATTCTGGCGATTTATCCAGGTAAACAGGTTAACAGCCAATCGATTGTCTATCGAAGGAAGTTGGTTAGATCCAGATTTCAAACCACCAATGGACGACTTCTAAAACCGGATGACACTGCTAATCTCTGGTGCTCATCACCAACCTTGAGGAATAAGGGACCATCGGGCTCCCAGGATGTTAGGTCTCATCCAAAAGGCGTGTGAAACGCAACCTTAGACATCGGATCCTAGAACCACAACGGGGAGTCGCGACTTCTCCCGTCAGTTCGCTATTTTGTGGACCAGCTTCCTTGACCAAGGGCTTCGAGGGTCCTAAGAGTCCTTCCCTCGGTATAGATGGCCAGGAAATATCACACTGATGACTTTGAAACTTCACTATATTGGTACATGCATGGAGACCTATAACTGGCAACAAGATATACAGAATATTGTTGCACGTACTTAGCTCAAGCTTAGCCTGAACGCTACCTGGAAAAGTTCGTTATCAATTGCATATAGTATTTCTATGAATCAGCCAACAAAAAAAATGTGGTGCCTTCCTGCAACCCAAGTTTCCCTTATAACTGTCCTCGGACTGCTTGAGTAACAAGCTGCTTTAGCAACTACTCTGGAGACTCCTTAAATAGACTTCTGTCGTTCCTCTGAACACCCTCTGGAGCACAATTTGGCAAACTCAGCTCGCACTTCATCTGAACTCGCCATCGTCATGTTTGAAAGCTAGCTACCGCTTCTGCTGCGCAGGAAATTCGGTAACATCAGGCTCGAATACTAGAGGAGCAGGAGTAACCCTGAGTAAGGCTCTCTCAGCTGTGATATTGGAAACCCATCACTCAGAGTAGCGGATTTAGTTAAGGCAAACAGGAATAAAGTAAACACTGGTAGTTCATCGTCCCTCTACCAACTGACCAAAGTCCTGTGACCTGGCGCTAACCATCGGGATGTTAAATCTGGACACAGGTCGCTCACGCCGGCATAATGCAGCGATGGAAAGGGTTTACACAAGGTTGCCTTTCTTACTAGAGCACCAACATAGACTGTGATTATACTTTCACCGGCGCAAAGGTAGCCATGTGTTTCTGCACTAAAAGACTATGGCCACCCGGACGGATCGATGTGACAAGGTTTAAACAATGACGCATTGTGGTCGCTTTTCACTGAATTTGTCAGCAAACTTGCAACGCCTCCGTTTTTTTTGTTCATTGAAAATCAATGAGCAAGCATTCAAAGTGCCATACGACGCGTTGGTAATGCGGTATACGGAGCACCGAATCGACAAGCTAAACCGTGGATATCACCGGAATCAGTAGAGCTCTCCAAGCTTCAGCAAACGACACTGGCTGTTCATCCTCGTGGTCGAGGTTTTCAGGATGTCAAATACCAACTATACAGGGATTTGAGGACTGTCGGAGAAAGCTGCCGGATATCATAAGTGAAAGAAATTGCGCTCGTGCTGTGTCAGCAAGACAATCTGTGGAATTCAGGAAAACCAGTATTGTATATTCACTGACTTATCCGTCACTGTGTGGAGTACATAGGAGCTAAGTTTGTCTGCTGTCTCCCTCCCAACACTTGTACATGTCAGCTAATTTACTCCCTGGTCCACACTCACAAATCCACCATGTATGAAAGGCTTTCTCTGAAAAACAAAAACAAACACCTGGATGAGATGAGACTCCCGCTGTTCGAAGCTGGAGCAGATGCCCTGTTTCACCAGCTGACTTACTTTGGTGAGACCTGGGTGCGAAAGTATCGGACAGCTGGTCAAATCCAATGGGGTTCCTGGCGGATGTTTCAAACCGCAAGAGAATCAGCCCTATCTTCACGGAAAATATTAGTGACCATCGTCTTTCGTAAACTCTTAAGCTGCAGGAGGCTTGCTAACTGGCTAAGCTGCCTGGACCAAACTTTTGCGTTGTGGCAACTCTTTGAGCACTGTCATGTTTCTGGACATCTCAGCTGTATTCGATTGTGAACAGAACTTCTCCATGGAGGAACACGGGTAACTCTCCCAGTAATTCTATATCACCATTGGTGTTCTGTCTTCTAGTTTCTGCTAGATTCCATCATCATTGTCTTGGAGACGGTTCTTTCCAACTACGCTGATGGTGGTGTGGAACTCCTACCGGAAGCAAGGTTGCAAATCTCAACTATGCTGACGATATCATTATGGTAGCGAATGACCTGTTTATTATACGAGTCACGTTCAACGATTTGGAGAGGGAAGAAAAACTTCATGGGCTGTTGCTTTTGCCATCAAAGTGCGAGCTGCTTGTTCAAGACCGGTCAGGACCTTCACTGCTGTTGTCAAGCACAAGCGCGACCCTTAGAGTTAACAACTTAACTCATTTGGAAAGTTGTCGTTCCAGAAAGGTTTGGTATAAGGTATTGAATTTATAGCTGGGCAACGGTTTGCGTTTGACACAACACTTCATCAGGTCAAGTGTATAGGCTCTAAGGCAGAGAACCAACCAATATATCCTTCGAACAGCACACCAGGTCAGCGGTAATTGTTGGTTAGTGCGCATGCCTAGTCGATGGCTTAGGGGAAACGGAATTCATCTTGCTCAGGCTTTTACCCTTAATATTCCGGTTTATGGCACTTTAGTTGATTAGTTCTGATTGTAGTCACTGGCAAATTTTGTTGACACCGGGGCCGTACTAGGTAGAGTATTGCAAAGAGAAACAGAGAGATAAAGTGGAGACTACCGTATCATGGCACTCGGTTCTTGTTGCAACATAAATCAGCTGACTAGTTTTGGTCTTCAGTTAGTTTTCAGGGCTCCGGAAACGGTTTCACTAATCGGTAAATTATATGAATGGACTTCCGAGTACAATAGATTTCGATAGATGACCAAGCATGCAGTACTTAATCTGGACTGGTTTCGCGTTGTTATCCCGTGGTACCCACTGTAAAGTCGCGTTACACTTCGTGGGACAGTTATTAAGAAAAACCACGTCTCAACGAGAACACGCAAGTTGTATGGGAAACCTTTTAGAGAACTTTTCGATTCTTGGTGTGTAAGAAGTCGGTTACGAGTAACTTGTTCAAACATACATTGAGCATTTCTACTTATTTCTACGAGTATTGAGTTAGACCCAGATTTCTCTAAACACTAATTTAGTCTACTCCGCTATCTTGTTTCAGTGCTACCTGGGTGATGCATTCCGGTGCTCAACGTGTCCCTATCGTGGACTACCCCCGTTCAAACCAGGAGAACAGGTCAAATTACCAGATTCCTTCCTTGAAGCAGACTTGTGACCGGTGTGGCACACGCACAGCCTCGGACACCACCTGATAATCATTATTTCACTTCTGTACACTACTACCTGCGAAATAGAATCCCACTCCTCTGAAAACCCATTTTACTCCGAATCCGCTCTCACTGGATTGCCTAAGTTAGACCTGGTTGCGAGTGTCCACCTTCCTGTTTTGTATGCCTTAGAGGCGGTTAGAGCGCGAATTTACTGACCGGAAGGTCTGTGGTTCGAACCCGATCTCTGCCTCCCGACTTCCCCTGTCTAGGCTTGGGCAACCTGGCAGTATCCCAGCCCTCGTGATTCATTCTGGTGGCATGGCAGTTAGTCACCGAAAGGGTGCTGCAGCTGAACGATTCGATTCTGTCTTAGAGGCTACATGCCAGATACGTCACGCATCTCTGTAGCTCAGTGGATTTATAACCATAGTGTCATCGACTCAAAGCTGTCACCTTGTGATTGTCGACCATCAGTGACGCAATGATCCTGCAGGCTACACTGGCTGAAACTCCGTTTCTTAAGGTCCAGCCATGCCAAGAAGACCAAAGTGGAACAGCCAGACGGCCAGGGGCGAGCGGCCGTTTGTCATTAACCGTGATACGAAGTGGTCTAGGTGGGAGTACGAGGGCATAAGAGGTTCCTTCCTTGCTGAAACCTCGCTTCATCTCTCCGTCGATGTATGCTGTATCTCCAAAACAGGCATACAAGACCCCACTTTGGTCGTGAACCCCAATCCCCTTGCGATGAGCTCACATGTTCCGCATTTCACTCTTCGCATATCTGGTGGTCCTGATGCAGTGGTTCGTGGTAGCTACGGTGTGGGGGTTGCATGCAGTGGCAATCAGTCCCAAGGCTGGAAGCGCTTTACTGGACTGGGTCCCAGTAAACAGTTGTTTGCGCTGTACGGTTGTCTGGTTCAAATAACATCAATGCAGATCAATGCAATAAACGGTGTATATTTGTCATCATACGTCCCGACAGACTGCGTTTCTGAACCTGAGCAAGATGGGTTTCACCGAGATCTGCCACGACTGCTTCATTCAGCTAGATAAACGGATATTAGCATCCTGGTGGATGGTCTAAACGTTCAAGTTGGACAGCCAAGTCCCCAAGAAGCAAAGTAGAGCGCTGGATTCGGAGTCAATTATCATCATACAGATAATGGAGGGTGATTTATTCAGTTATTTTTAAACGTCTGTTCCTCGCCAGTACGGACCTTCAGCGCAAGTGCCGCACCGAGATACTTAGAGGTTAACCGCAGGCCAGTTGTGTGCTCAGTTGTATCATGTCTGTCAGCTTTTATTGGAGAGATTGCTGTTACTCCTGAGGTATGCAACTTGTCTCTGATCATGCCATTGTGTGGGTTTGGTTATCACTTTACTTTCCGTCAGCATTACACGTTCTGAAGTAGTGAAACTCCGTTCGTCAACTTCGACGGGTTTCAGTAGCTGAACGATATCGAGCTGATCTGGCTGGAAAGATACTTGGAACGCACAGTCAAGCCCATGGTGAAGATTGCTTTGAAAATGAATGGAAGAGGGCGAAAGAAGCTGTGCTCTCAGTTTGCAGGAACGTCTGCCTAAGCCATGCGACCTGACCAAAAGGACACTTCTTTCTTCTATATAAGTGGATCTTTTTACCGCCAGAAAACCCATACCCGCAACTAGCGACCTGCATGCAGCTCCTTTGGACGCCAGATACTCAAGCGCCTGAGGAATGACGGAGAACGCTGGTGGATTTCGAAGGCCCAGGAGAGGGAAAGCTTTTGCTGCAGACAACAGCCGAAACGATATACAAGACAGTACGGCAATTCATTCACGAAATCGTCCTCTTGAGCGATGCGCTAAAGAACAGTTCAGCTGGCCTCCTTTAACAACCTCTAGGAGGACACAACACACTCACACTTCATAGGTTACGCTGTTTAGGAAATCTACTCCGCGTGCCAGAAGACCGACTGTCTCTAAAAGCGTTTTTCGCCCAGCCTTGTGCTGAGGTGAACAGCCCATGACCTGGCAATCGATTTTAAAAACACTAACCTGTAGCCTCTTTCGGAGTGACAACTTCCCCCTCCCTGGACAGGGAAATATAGACTCAACTGACCAACGGTCAATGAAGCTTTCGAATATGTCTTAATCACGCCGTCAATGGCGCTGGTACTGTCGACTTCAATGCTTAGCTGCCCAGTTTTGCGAACTGACTGATCATGCCATCGCATCCAATGGTTGAATATACCTCCCCTACCCTGGCGATCGGAACTGTAGCAGCTGGAACCAAAGTACCCTTGGTACATGGTTTACAGATGGTAAACTCACCTACCTGATTACTATCTTAGTGTGGAGATCCAGACCGTCCAATCCATCACCACATTGATCGTTTGAGAATTCTACTCGGACGCGGGACGACACATTCGGACCTCGAGTGAATCTACCGCACTTTATCTAGTGGTGCATGGGAATTTATATTATTTTAAACGTCCCAAGCGCTAGCAATAACGGACGATGCACCACAGGGATCCGGGGTCAGGCTTGCATGATGTATCCCTCCGAAGTGTACCCAGGCACGCTACTGCCGAATGTCTAACTCTGATAGTTCTATTCATCAAATGTTTGAATAAAAGTATCTATAAGAAGGGGGTACATAATTTTACATCAGATTTTGCTGCTCTATCAATAATTGTGTCCATTTTGCTATTCTGCACACTTGCATTTCGTTAAAAAGCTTATGCTGTGTCCGGAGAGGTGCCATTGCCTTACACAGTTAGCTACTTCAAGTCTCTGGGTTGGGTTGCCGGTCTTCAAACAGAGGTAGGATGAATGAGGAGAGGTTAGCATCTGTACTTTGTCGTTGTAATACAGTCTTTCATTTTATCCTTTTTACATGCATTGAGATCATGTCTTATTCCTATTTTAACCCAAGTGTAATAACAAAGTGAATATGACTGCGGAATTACGAACCTAACGAGAGCACGCGCGTGTTGCAACAACAGCGTCACAGATGTATGCTTTGGTTCGAATTTCTTACTAGTATCCTGATAAGATTTCACTCGAAACGATAATCTATTCAGACGTCAAGGATAGGCGCTTTGCACAGTTCAGAGGGCAACATATCTACCGGCTAAACAGACCCGGGATAAGTGTTATGACATTAAGTCGCCTCGCACCCAATTCACAAAAACTTAAGAATGTTGGTGTGAATTGTCACTAATTGCGGCGAAAAGTACAAAAAACTTAGGTTCTGCGCATGTGCCAAACAAGAATCATGGATGGGTTTTCAAATAATATCTTCGGGGTCCTGCTCCGCTGACTTTGGGGTCGTGATTTCGGCTGAGCGCGTTACCAAGAATGTGGTTCCAACGTTTTCTTGCTGAGACGCCGGGGAACCAATTGTCGTCAAGACCCCACCACTTGGAAATGCCGGGAATGTTGTGAGTAGATCGGCGTTGGTTGAGCTGGAGTAGAATTCGTTGAAGTCCAGCCTAGGGGAAAAGAACCAAAACACTCAACACCTAGCTAAGAACCGATGAATATGAATACGTACGATAGGCGGTTAGCTGCTACTGTGCTATGAAGCCCAGCGATTGATTACCTAAGAAGGATTGATAATACTCAGGCGAGTGCGTGTATTGAGAGAACTGGTGCCCTTGAATGGAGTCAGCGGCATCGAACGAACCTCACCTTTGCATCCTAAATGTGACAGAATGCAGCTGCGTGTCGAGAAGCCCAAAATTCGTTGTGAGACCTAATTCTTGCTCTTCGATTCTATCATATGTCTTGCATGTCGTTGTAGGCGGATTGAACAAAAGACGGAACCGCGTTCTCATACTCTTCTCTATCAGAGCCGCGGGTGTAAACGATGCAATTCTTAGTAAGCTGTGCGGGAAAGGAACCGAAGGACTGGCCGTTGCTTTCACTCATGCACAAGCTACCGTATCTAAGCTTGGGTCACCTGACAATAACGCAGCCAGGTTGCGTAGGTGTTATGCGCTGAAAAAGCGCCTTGTCGGCTTGAGCACTGTCGTCAGCATTGTACTGATGACAACAGTCACGAACGTGAAAACACAGTGTAGTGCTGCGTTTTAACCGCGAAACATACGCGCGTGTATTTTTGTTCTAGTCACTGCACTTCTGACGACCATCAAAATCCAAAACAACAAAACGGGCATTCCAAACGCAATCAAGAGGGCATGTCGAAGAAATGAGTGCGCCTGAATGAAGAATAAACGAGTATCAATAGTCACTTAGTTTCGCAACACCGGCTTCAGTATAGATGAAACCCAAAAGTTGCGTGAGTCATGTGTGTTGCCAAGCTGGATAGAGAAAAACGATAACACGAGTGGTTTATGCAGTCTTGGGGCTCCAGATAGCTCAGCGGTTAAGGCGCCGGCTTACGGATCGGAAGGTTCGTGGTTCGAACCCAACATCAGCGTTTCGACAGCTCCTGTTTAGACTTTGGCGACCTGGCAGTATCCCAGCCCTCATGTCTTCTTCCGTTGGCATGGCATCTAGGCACCGAAAGGGTGCTACAGCTGAACGATTTGATTTGATGATTTATGCAGTCCTCAGCGTCATGATGGGTGACAGAATAACCAAATTCATGCCAGCTAGGACATGGTCAAACAATTTCGATTATTACAAGCTCAATTTACTAGTCGGCAAGTTGGTCGGTCCGAAGATCGACCACAGTTTCTGTTACTATAGTGTGTTTGACGATGTAGACTATTCTTAAACACAAACATGTGTTGGGTGCATTTAGGGGTGACGTAGCTGCTTTGTGTGAACTATCACGGATTCAGCACGCTGCACAGTATACTCCGTCGAGTCTTTTAACCCATTCTAGTCAGATTCAACATATTATGATTTTTTAGACAGGGAATTCAAACTGACGAATGGGTGTAGATTTTTCGGGTTGAACCTGCCTTCGGTTTTCACCGGTGCGGTCTTCAGCTATTCGCTGCTTTTCCCCCACGTACGTAGCACTGCAATATCCGTAGTTAATATCACAGAAACAAAATGTTTGGTCAGTTAGTGGTATGGCATATTTGGGAAGCAACGGGGGATGAATTGAAAAAGGATTTCTGTCCCTGAGATTTCAGTTTTTCGTTTCATCAGTTTCTCGAGGATATCCTGGTATAAAAACCCTCTTGGTGGCACGGACAAGGGCAGTTTTTCACCGACGCGGCATTCTGGTTAAGCTTCACAAAAGCATGAATACTCTTCTACACTACTTATATACTTAAGTCGGAGAAGTTAGACATCAAGATTCGGAAGCTTCGCAACCGCATAGTGAAAATCCTGTCCCCAGGTGACTTTGGATGTGTTTGAACTTCTATTTTCAGGAATCTGTCAGTGGTTATGCCCTGCGCAACTACTCACCGATCAAGCAAATGCCGTACCCAGACTACTGCTCGGCATATCGATCAGTGTAGCCCACGCTTGCGAGAACACTCGAGTTGCTTGGACCTGAAGAGCCTAGCAAAACCACCAACGGAAAGCATAGCTGAAAACGCTGCCTTGGACGCAGCCGGTGTGAACAACACACAACAGCGATAACTGGATGGGCTCAACGAAAGCTTCGAAGCCAAAACATCAACAATCGGCTAGTCGAGTGCCGCCCGAGGCGACAACGAGCGGCGTTGTGGCCGTTTTGCCACGGACTGTCAGCTTAGGTATATATCCAAGAAGAAGAATACTGCGCTGTATCGATCTGAACTAAATCGATTTGTTGCTATTCTTAGCATACATAGTCTTAATGTCATTTTCTGCGTGTTACCAAGTCAATGATTTCTGACGGACTTCCAGAAGCCTGTGGAGGATCGGTTCTTAGAAAAAGCCGGCAAAGTGACGTCCGTTAATACGCAAATTCCGAAAGATACAAGTGTTTGGACTTCGAAATTCAAGAGAAATGACTTCAATCTTCTTGTGTCAAGTGAGAAGTTCAACTTTCTGAAGCAAACGATGGCAATACAAAACGTCAGTAGGGCACATCTGCAGTGCCTACCGGTTTTACGGCAATTGCACAACAAATCCGCGCGGCCCGTCTAAAGGGTCAGAGTTGTTCTTTGATATCCTGTTTTCTGCATTTTCATCAGATGGTTCAGATGTAACGCCCTTTACGTGCGTAGCTGCCATGCCACTCGAAGGAAGCACGAGGGCTGAGATACAGCCAGGTTGTCCAAGTCTAGACAGGGGCAATCGAGATGCCGGGGTTGGATTCGAACCATGGAACTTCCGGTCACTGAGCTATCTCGAGCTCGAGTCAAACATGCGATACTCTTCAATACACATGGGTGGGAACGTTCAGGGCACCTGCGGTGTAGTTTTCCCCGAAGATGTTTTTCAGAGGTTTCCTTAGCACCAAAACGGCTGTGAAAGATATATGCAATCCATAAATACCAATGCGGCTGCAAAAAATACGCACATGAATGCAATGAACGTCACGGGCCATGCACCCTCTACCCAGAGCTAAATGGTGCTGTGAAAACTTAGCTACTGGCTGAATTTAAAGAGAAAGCCGAAAGTGGTGGTATGCGACCCCTCGCATTTCCTCTGTCCAATAAAAATAAACTCAACAGATACACTTATTTGCATTTCAATTTGGTTTTCACGGGAGACTCAACTGAATCTCTCGTTTATGATATTCTTCAACTGAATGTGCCACACAAAGGCCACCTCATGTTTCAGTTGGTACGAAATTCGGGACATCGCAGTGCATTTTTTCATAAAAGGTTCAATTAGAACATAAGGCTGACGGAAACTCGGGACTGCGCCTACCTGATGAGCTCGAAGAAGGACGAAACCGGTCGTGGACTAAGAGTTTTCAGCAACCTTGTGAGTAGCTTCCTTTATAAACTCAAAACTGTTCTAACAATCATCTGGAAATGGAAAGCTCGAAATTCTGTCATAAAAACTCAAATTGGACTGTCCCCACAAATAGTTCAGCACAAATAAGTCTTCTCTGAGCCTGTGGCTACTAAATGGGGTTGTCGTCGCGGTCGGTCGTGCCATGGTAGTAAGTTTGCCGTTGTTCTGGTGTTTGGCAGTTGTGTAGACACGTAAAAGTTAATGCACCGGAATTAACGATGCTCGCTTGCACACAGGTGTCCCTCATAGGCGGATTTAAGATGTCTGCGCTGCAGTTAATCTGGGGATACCTTCCACAGTCGGTAACATTAGCTACTCCGAAAAGGTCAGCATCCCTTCGGGACAGTCGATTTTCCGAAAGGTTCGTTCGTGCGGAAGGGAGAGCTTTATATCATCCCAAAACAGATCTATGGAGTCATTTGACCATGCAGTAATAACGTTGAGGGAACAACGTCACGGCAAAACCGCAAGGTCAAATCGGGACCAAAGACTACTAGAAGAATGGCTCAGAATTAAGGTCAAGCAGGTCCAGAGGCAGAATTTGCTTGGAAAGCCAGATTCAAACACACGGAATAATAGCAAACCACCAAATAGTTCACAGCTATCCAAGAAGGTTGAACAACAAAGATACACAACGAATAGCTGCAACAGAGAGCTTCCGATCAAGCCACAAACGAGAAGGATCGATCTTCAGAGATCGGGATTACTCAGACCGACGCCTATTCAACTTCTCTACCCAGGGAATGGCCGATCCATCAGGGAAGTGTGCACAGCGAATGGGTGGGCGATTGTGGATTGCGATGCGGTTTCGAATCCATACTCTGTGTAAAGGGTCACATGCAAGAGCTAGAACGTGTACGCACTTAACGTTTGCCCTGTTGAACTTCTTGTCACAATAAACACCCTATAGGTTTTCAATGTATGAACATCTCTCAGAGGCGAAACCCTGTGCACCGTTTAGCTACTCTTCTGTCAGGTGTTGTACTGTGGAGTCGTCTGATCAGATTTGAATCACACAGCTTGTTTTCTTCGAGCAAATAATGATAATCATTCAGCTGTAACGCCCTTTCAGTGCCCATCTACCATGTCACCCGAAGGAAGCGAGAGCGCCGAGAAACTGCCCAAGCCTAGACAAGAACAGTCGAGATGCAGAGGTCAGGTTCGAACCACGGACCTTTCGGTCAGTAAGTTCGCACTCTAACCGCTTAGTCATCTAGAGTTCATCGAGCAACTAAGTGATGAAGCTATCAGAACGCTGGAAGCCGAAATCCCTGAAAAACTTGAAATATATGCCAACAGCGAAAGACGGCGAAAACAGGATAAAGCACGAACCTGGAGACCAAACTGGACAGCTTGTTTCTTTCTTTCGAGTAGTGCTTCAGTTTGTCCACGAATTCTACCAAGAGTCCGTTGAATTTGTGATCGAAATCGATAATGCTTTGCGCAAAAGATTCGTTTTTGCCAACATCCAGAAAATCGTATCGAGTAACCTGTGTAGACAAGTACAGAGACCGGCATATATAAGAACAGAATGTTCGGGACAAAATTGGCCATTGCGCTAGTTGAAAGTGGCAGCTAGGATGGAAGTTGGGTTCTCGGACGGTTAAGAACTCAAGCGATGTAAGACAGGCAAGAAACTTAATAATGGGAGTAGAGGAGTTTATCTGAAAGTTGTATGAGCATGCTTGCTGGTCGCTCTGATCGCCAAAAGCTATCGAGAACAATTAAAGCAATAAAATAACTTCTTACACCTTTTTATTGACGTAACATGTGCTCAAAACGGGGACTGACATTCGATTTGCAGGTGAGATTCGATCCCGGGTCGTCGAAGCGGAACTTTTCGACGTTAACCACTGAACTACCCAGGCCAAAACTGTATGTAATCAAAAGTCGCCTTCCAGACACACAAACGGAATAGCTTCAGAACGAGTGAGAGGTTGTCTAAAATTCGACAAATATCAACTCAGGTAAAAACTTGCCAGACCCGAAAACACTAGCAACTATCGAAGACCATGGTGCTCGCTTAATCACCTTAAACTGAATAAAAATTGCTCGTATGATTGTACCCACCGTGGCAGTATTTGTAACCTCTTTCACATTAAATGTATTGTGAGCTGCGTGACTGCCCTCATCCTTCATGGTTCTCCTTTTCCACAGATCTACAATGCGCGACTATAGACCTAAATACTTCGGTAACTAAAGTTTATAAATGCTACGAAGTACGCTGAGGAAGACAGTCCACAATGACTCGGTAAGACCTACTTCGCAGATAATCCAGTGCACAAACAGTTAGACATACTTTAGTTATTCGGCTTGGTGCAAAACAGCTAGTTTGACAATTTGGTGGGACATGCCAAATTCATTCGCCTCTCGGAGTCTAATGTGCAAACAGAAGCCACCAGACTTATATCACATTTTCACTGGTCATCCCAGTCGAGTGAAACAACCCGAGTACCACTAGCGGACACCTGTATCAGAAGGTCTTTGTTGGTCCACTCAAAACCGGTGTCTAACTGGTCTCTACAAGAGGTGAAATTTTCGAACACAATATGGCCATTCCAGGTTGAATGTGCTGTCCAACGAGGAGATGGTCGCAGGCAGTACGACCTTTAAAAAATTAGTAACTGCCCCACCATCGGACCAGATTTTGTCAGTAGGAATGGAATGTAGGCTGTCATAAAAATGACAGCAAACCAAGCGAGAACGTGCGCCGAAAGCGTTCCGAACATGTTGTTCGTTTGTTTTCTGAATATTCTGTCTTACTTAACATGGACCAAATGTAAGTATCGTCCGGTTGGCTCAAAAACGTAATCGATGACAAAGATGGTTGGTTGTTCCTCTGTGACCCGTCTTACTCGATAATAAAAAACGGAAAGAATTCAGCCGATACACTTGACGTGTATCATTGGAACGTTGTTGATAACAGTCACCATACTTCGAGATAAACCAAACAGCGCACCTTGGTGAAAACAGTATCACCAGATATGGTTGAATCTGGAGACCAGCTTCGCCCTCCAGTCGTGTGAGCTGTCGATATGGTAGGGAGACAAGGGGTGGGATCCTGAAGGAGCGGCTTTTGGGGTTGGATTCTTGCCGATAGGTCGGAATCGGCAATCCATGAGTCTAGAACAGATACCGAGAGGATGCGTTGGACAAAGTTTGCGAAGAGGACGCAAACGACGTTCAGTTTACCAAACAGGCTGAGCAAGTCCGGACTAGTCAATAGACAGTCGTCCATGCAGACTTCCAAACAGTACAAGTGAGCGTCCAGCAAAGCATCCAGATTGGAAACCTGTACAAAAAAGAAGTTCGAGATCACGAAATTAAGGCGGATTTACAAACTGGGCGGCAAAACACGCGAGAACGAAGGCTCATTGATAGACAACAAAACGTTACAAGGTCACTTCCTCTGCTAAGTTCACACTGGCAGTAGACCGATCTGTGAAGGTACTGCAGGCCGCTAGCTGTATGCAGACTGTATAGATCCGAAGATGGACTCTGTGACGGGCTGCAAAAATCTGGCAAAGACATGTATGGTTTGGGTTGTTTGCACACTACGATTGACGCACCTGATCTGACAGATCAGATTGCTCAACGCAACCAGCTGACCGCATACTTTTGTTTCTACAGTTTGACGAAATGGGGAACTTTCGTTTGTGTGGTGAACAACGGGTCTAACGTGGACAAAGTTAATTTCGGCTTACCGAAAGGACAGAGTAGAGGGCGTGGCAAAAGACAAGGAAACTGACCTTATCTATTTGGTTGTAAAAGTGATCCCACGTTGGCTCGATAACTTCCACCGCCATATAGTACTGGAAATGTTGAATGAACGTGAGCATTCGCTGACCCAAAAGAAATGCCGTGGTAAGCCAGGTGGATTTCATACAGTCCACTCTTCGAGCCAGCTTTCCCAGAACCCAACCGCTGAAAACAAAGTGTGCATACCCGAATTAAGAGTCACGGAAGCGTAAGTCCCTAGAAGCAGTGAACATGCAATGCAAAACAGACTCACCTGCAGAGGCGTCGTTCCACGTGCTTACAATAGAACATGTGGCGAAACAGCATTTGGTATCGGTCCATCACTTGGCGATTAAGTACCAAACTGACGGGCCATGCGACACTGTAGTCCACGGAAAACGCTTCCAAGGCGGTCAGGTTGAGGTCTTCTATGGGAGTTGAGTCTACCGGTGGAATCCAGATGGTGAATGGATTTTTTTATACTCTCCCGTGTTGAATGTGACAAGAATTTAGCTAATCTACATTAGAACTGCCACCAGAATAAGCCCAATCTATAAATGATAGTGGAAGTGAGTAGAAAATACGGAAGACACATGTGTGCTAACTACATTCCTCCATAAAGCACATTATTTGTATCGGAAACGAGCAGGAACGATATGAGACGATCCTTTATTATAGAGGCTGTCTACAGTTCAGAATTTCCGTACTTGCTGAATCGCGACTCTTTGTTTCGTGAATGGTTGAGCAAACTGGTACAATCACGATAACGCACGGCTAACGACGTAAGCCGAACCACATCGAGTACATTGGCTTTGAAGTTAACGACCATTCGGTTATAATCATGCGGTGGAAGACCCAATACCGTACGCACAGGCATCAATAGGAGAAACAGGTATCCCTAACAAAGTTGGGCCAGACAAAGAGGCAAGTCGAAAATCGTTTCAAACGAAGAACTATGTATCGTACTGCCGACAGTCAGGGCAGCGATCCTTCGGCGCTGGAAACCACACAGAACCGAGTTGTGACAGTATGGGCCGAGTGAGAATCGTTTATCAGGGCGATGAATGTCCACCACTGGAAATACAGAGTCATTTGGTGCTAACGTGCTGCAAACGAACAACATTCAACTTACCCTGGTGAGTATCAGATCCGGCTTGCAGAACCATCAGAATCTGAGATATCAGATCGTATTTATAGAGTACGACTCTGAAAAACAAGGCAACATGTATTGTGCGGAATTCATTGGACAACAAAATTCCATTATTGACAAAAAAGTCTCTCATGAACGTCTGGTTGTCCTAAGGAATACCAACCTACGAAGCTCCCTTAGACATTAGTAACCTTGGGTCGTTACTATGGGGAAACATCCCCAAACCGTGATGTAAGGAAAAGAGACGACGCTGCAGACCAACAAGACTGACGGCAACGGAATGACGATGTATGACTCGAATGAACGTGAGAGTACTCCGAGCTGAATTAGGTTGAGACACACTGGGAACAACATACTAGAGTCAATGGTTGCATTTGAACTAGGGGAATGAGCAGTACTTCGGGCTTTCGTGTGTACCGATCGATTCTTAGGGATATGGAAAAAGACACTGATGATATGAGCAAATATCGTTGTTGTCGACAGGCGATCGTCTCCAAACTGTGTGAGAATGATGTTCGAGTTTGGACGCGTTTGATGCAACATGTTAAAAGTCGAAATTAGTAGACTATTTCGAACATCCTGGGTGGCTTTTTTTTCGGGAGAAAAATGGTTGAGATCGCACTCAAAAATACTGTATCGGTTTGCTAAATGGGTTAACTCCTGTTCATTCGTTACGAAATGCTCACAGTCCGTATAACCCAGACTTCACGAATTTGATACAAGGGAACGACGCAGAGTTCGTTACTGCCAAGTCAGACTAAAGTCAAGCGCAGCAAACACCAAAGTTGTGATGGCCACTGCGACATACTGTTCTGTGCTGAAAGACAGTAGTGAATATAATCTTTCACACGGGTGCTTCAGCAGTAGGTGATCTGTAAGCGCTTGGTTGGCTAGTTTATTTATAGGATGATACCACACGAGACAGGCAACAGGCTCACGGGTCGTAAATACCCTAGCGGATTTTTCGTCTCGTGCCGCAGCGTCTCCGTTCCACTTTGGGAACTTCGACGCAAAGGGTAATATAATATCTCCGGTCATGAAAAACAAGTGCGTTTCAGTGAACGAGCAATTTGCCGCAGAACCTCTATGAATGCATAAAAGTTCCATCGAACATGCCTAAACTAAAAATCCATTATTATACAGTTCCACAGTAATTGACATACCATTGTTAACAGTGTGGCTCTGGTGTTTCATCCTCCACTAGTGTCAGACCACCACTCTGTAATATCCATCCCGCCCGTGTCTGTCACCAGCACGCAATATGTGCTCTAATTGTGCCCAGAATAAAATCGGAGCTCCAATGGACACAGACAAACCAGCAATCATGAATCGGCTGATCCGTGTAATCGGTGAACGGAGAAAATCGGGTGATCTTAAAAATCAAGGCAATCGTGGTTCGGGCGTCAAACACATAAAACAATCGATGTAGGATGGGTCAGTCATATGAGTAGGACTTCATTGACGGGATAAAGCGCGTCCGAAAGGCAGTGGGTTCAGGATCGGTCACCAACACCGGTCGAAATACTAAACCGGTAAATTTGGAACCGAATCTGTAGTCATCTTCCATTCGAAGCTTCCAGCAAGAAGTTGCCTCGCGTATTTGGGTTACAAGAAAAGCCGAATTCGGCGCCTTTAAGAACTAATCATTCCTAGACTGCTTCCCCCAGTCCCTTTCATTCACGTGGTGTGTAGGAAAGTTTCAAATCGAGACACTTCAAGGGGACGCCCCCAGCTGGGAAAATGGACTAGCAGTTTGCTTTGCCACGACTCGAGATGTAATCTCACCGAAGAGAAGTCAGATACCATATTTTGTGTGGTAATGTCTCTTTGAGGGATTGCATATTGGTCAAACAAGACAGTATACGGAACAATGTTGTAGTAGAACATCTTTGAAGAGCTTATTCCGTCGGGAAACAAACAAAACGCCCCGATTCTACTGCAGGGGAACGATGCCTCCGCTCGGCCCCGGTGGTGTTCGCCCTATGTAGATGAGGCCAGGTGAATTATCTCTGGTCTCTTTTCGGTAATCTGCTTGGAGTAAGAGAGCTGATATACTGCGAGTCATGCGTTTGAGTTTGACTGCTTGATAACGGGATACCGTAGCCGAAAAGTTGAAGCAATGTGCGCTTTTCTCAACAGTTAAGAGGTTGAATATAAACTACAGAAGCCAAATGAACTTGTGGACGAAAAAAGACTCACTCACTTGAGGTTATCTTTGAAGGGATCAACCGTAGCAGAACTGGTACGAATCGCGATTTCCAAAAGCGAACCCAATCGTAGCAGTGAGACTTCTGTAACCAGAACCAAGTAGGGAGTGATAGAGGTCCCCACCCAACAAGGCGAAAAGACAGAAACGTTGCTCCTCACGAGGTAGTACAAATGAGTTCACAGCCAAACAAACTTACCGGTGCTGAGTTGACACAATTCAGTGGCAGCAGCATCCATGAAGTGAACGATGAAGTCCGCCTTGTCCAACAAGAAGTATCTTTTGATCGAGCTGGGATAGAAGAGATTAAATGACATGAAGTGGGTTCAACACTGTTCACAGAAGGTACACGAAGAACACATCAATCGGGCTGTGTGGTATTTGGAAAGCTGCTCACGTAGGTGTTTGAATGAAAACACGAGAAAATAGACAAAAAACATTTCAGAAGGCATATTAAAAAAGGCGGCTGATTTTAATTCCCTCACCCAACACTTTCAGAAGGCATATTAAACCAGGCGGCTGATTTTAATTCCCTCACCCAACCAGCTCATCGGCAGCAACGCCACACTGGACATATTGCCAGTGGCTGACTTACTCCCCAGGAACTCGCGATAGTGCAACTTCTCGACTGGACGGGGCTTACTGGTCAACAGTCGTTCCAAACGGTTGGTGTCATCGCCGCTTCTGGTACAAGCCTGCAACACCGAATAACTCCTTTCGAATGAGCTTAATTTGGACGGTAACTTGGCCCAGGAAACGTGCACAGCTTGGAGTATGGATGTGAAATAGAGCACTGGAAGCTCAAAGTGTCCACCTGGTGTTTGGAGTCGTTGGACAGCAAACGGACAGCCAGTCTTACGTTTGAACATCTGAAACCACGTGCGCCAACTCATACCAGGTAAGTAACACGGAAAACAAACCAAACACGTGTGCGAGTGTTTACTGCTTCACCAGTACGTTTCTGATCGCTTTGCTTTGCTCATTCATCTCTTGCTATCTGTTAAATGTACTAACTCCAGGTAATAAAACCGCACTAATTGCAATCAACTTTACAATCACACTGATCGCAATTAAATTCAAGCGAACATGCACTGAGTCAGGATTGGCAAGAGACTCGTAAATCCAACAATGCACTACCAGTCGAAGTAGTGGGATCATGTAACCAGTAGTTGAGTAATTGTGAGTACGACCTACACAGACGTGTTGTATGACTTCAGTACCAATTATCTTATGCTTGGAAGCTTTTAGAATATGCGTCCGAGGTTGTTACATATTGTAGGACTAAAGTACCCACAGGGGGAAATCAACTGCGAAAAACACGGGTTCATAGTAGAAGCATTTTCATTGAACTGACTTACTACTGAACTGGATGTGATCAGTAGGTAGTCTTGCTAACATGAGCTCGGTGGTTAAAAAAAATCATTCAGCTGTAACACCCTTTCGGTGCCAAGCTCATACCGCCCGAAGGAAGCACGAGGGCTGAGATACTGCCAGGTTGCCCAAGCCTAGACAGGGAAATCGAGAGGCAGAGAAGTGGGTCGAACCACGGACCTTCCGCCACTAAATTCGCGCTCTTAACACTGAGCCATCTCGCCCCGATTGGTTAAGGCGCGAACTTACTTACCGGAAGATCCGTGCTTCGAACCCAATCTAGACTGTTTCTGTCAAGGCTTAGGTAACCTGGTAGTATTTTAGTTCTCGTGCCCCCTTTGGAGGCATAGCAGCTAGGCACCAAAAGAGTGTTACAGTTGACTGATTGATTGTTGCTTAAGAGGTGGAGAACTGCAGAAGTCATAGTTGCACCAATCCAATTGGTAGACTGATCTTTATGAAACCCGTTCCTTTTATTACAGCAATACAGGCCTGCGGCACGAAAGTAGCAATGCAAAACTTTTGACCTGGAGACACGATAAACTACTACCTAGCCAGAATAGTAACATGAGAACGCTAAAAAAAATCGAAAACGAAGAAACGCACCTCAAGTGCTCCTTCAGCTGGTTTTCTTTGACCATCAGTTTTAGTAATAAGCTGCTTGCGTACAAATGTGCCCGTTCAATTTGATCCAAATAAGCCGAATCTGCTTCGTCATATTCAAGCGTTTGTAATGGGGGTAATTCGTAGGCATCCGCTAAACAGGTGGAAAAGTTAAAAAAAAGGCACGTAATTTGCATCGGATCTTGAAAGGAACCAAATGGAAGAGGTCGTCATAAAACGAGAAAAAATTCAATTTCAAAGATTTTCCGTAACTCGACTCCACCTTCGCAAGCACCTTAATTCTCCGAATGCAGTTGTCCTCTTCCCAGTAGACCACGTTGGGGGATCGTCAGAGAAAACGTTCTTCCCAAATGGGGAGAACTATTCTACCATCTAATTCCGCCTTGCAGGATATGCCAGTAGTCGCAAGATACTGAGCTCACTAATTCACATAATGAAACAAACAAAAAGCAACAACAGACGGTTGGCATCTGCACCCTCCCCCTTCCCGAAGAGGGGAGACATTTTCGGTCAGCCTCTTTTGCTTGTCTCTGTATAAAGGGAAGCCTGATGCCTAGTCGTTCAGCTGTAGCACTCTTTCGGTGTCTAGCTGCCATGCTACCCGAAGGAAGCACGAGGGCTGAGATACTGCCAGGTTGCCGAAGCCTAGACAGGGGAAGTCGACAGGCAGAGGTGGGGTTCGAACCAAGGACCTTCCGGACAGTAAATTCGCGCTCTAACCACTTGAGCCATCTCGCCTGATGCCTCAGAAATTTTGACATGTGATACGTGAGAAACAGAGCTAGATCGGCTTTGTGGCCAAACGGGAAGCAAAATCACACGGACGTTACTTTGAGCGTACAGTCTGAATGAGTGAAATCGTGGTAGAAAGGCCGAGTTGATTTATGAAAGAAAACGGTAGACTTGTACGCGCTTAAATCCGAACAGGCTACCTGTCATTATGGCTATCAACCCAAAGCAGCTAAGACGCCCGCGCAGCAGCTTCACCGTTGAACAGGTGATACACATATCTCTGTCTGTTCTCACCACAGGATTTTCAAACATGAACTGAGTCTACCGGAATACAGATAACTATTGAATGCATACGCACAGACGCGTAGCAATATGAAGGAACGTATTGCGCGAAGTGCCATTGTGGTTAAGAGGTGAGCGTATCACTGGCTACTTTGTCCAAAAATAAAATAAACGTCCTTTATTTTCCGTGCACATCGCATTGCCCTCTTATTCTGCCGCCGCTCGATTCCCACCAACATCTTCCAGGTCATGTGAAACAGGCACCCATTTAACTAGAATAGCAAACAGTTTCTCATTTGTGTTTAATGGAGGATTGTGAGCCGACTGACCGAACAAACGGATGTCAGGGAATAATAACCACAAGCGTAAGGAACAGGTGAGATGTAAATGACCACAAAAGCATACTGAAAAGTTACACTCTGTCCAAAGCAGTAGCTTGCATGAACTGTCCCTTAAATCATCGCAGGACTCCGGCCACTAGACACATTTAACTGTCCAATAAAATTACTCTGACAGCGTGACACATCGTCAAGATGGTCGTTACTGAACCCTTTCTCCCATGTCTGTTTTCACGTAATGTTATATTCCGTCGTATCTCTGGATTGTGTTATCGAGGCACTGTCCGTTTTGAGAATTGTCAACTCGAGGTATATCGAGTCCATTTTAGCGACCAAGCTTTCTCTAAACTGCCGACAAACTTTCGCCACAGAAAACTAGAGATGAATGCCTTACTGTGAAACACGGAAGAAGAGTTTGCAACAGCTAGGACTATTTCCGGGCCTCATTAGGTGTGCGCGTACCGTAAACACAGCAAGCCCTCTGGAGCGATTTGATATTCACGGCCTACAATCCCAGTCTTCACACAAGCGTATCGTTCCTAAAGCCGCCTCTTTCGACCTGGCTGTTTTGTTCACAATCCAGTTAACTAGAGACCTCTCCACCCAACAAAACTCACCGTTTGTGTAGCTCGATTAACGTCATTAGTTTCGAAACGCGGCTTCTGACCATACCGTCCAGGCAGTGATGAACGGGATGGGTTCCGGCATTCAATGCAACGACGGTTCTCCGAAACATTCGACGCCGCATGCGAATCAAAAGTGGACTAATGTGAATAAGCTGGAAACAACATCCCTCCGGTTTGGGGTCTGAAGAAGTTGCACATACAGCCGTCATTGGATTGTCATCAGCCTCAGTGTTGACACTGATGCTTCGCTGCCGTAAAATCACAAAGTTTATCTAATTATATTTAAAGTCTTAGAATGAAGAGAAGAGTAGCTGGGCGAGGGGAACTCGTGCTGGACTATGTCAAGCATTCTGAGGTGCCCACACATCCAAGCGCTCACTCAGACAATCTGGAAAGAAACTGACAGCACGAACGCCACTGACATCGATCAGCCGCCGTTTCTTGCAGTCTCCATCCAAGGGCGTGAGGGGTCATGAGGACCACATCCTGGAAAGCGGGCCACACTGACAACACACAAACACTTCGTATTCTCTTTCACACCCCTCTGCGAAGTTATACGTTGTACACCTCGCGGTATACGTCATCCTGAGGTAGGTGTGGAGAACAACACTTGTCTCGGTAGGTGTTTCGGCATTCCTAGCATATGACCGAGCCACCGCAGTTGATAGTGTTGCGTGTTTTCCACGACTGAAGTATCCACCACACAACCAAATGCTCGTTTTCTAATTAACTCGTTACAAATTCGTTGACCAGCAAAACTTCTGAGAACTTGGTAGTAAAAAAGCCTGAAGATGCCTCATATCACTGTTCGCAGTGGCCGTGTCTGGCAGCCATACAACAATATAGCCCTTACCGTGGTGTGATACACGCGACCCTTGAGACTAAGTGATATGCCTTTTTTGACGCCACAAGTGACGCAAATCAAATTATCAAACGTGGTCCGGGTCTCTGAGATTCGCGCACTGACTTCATCACACTTCCGTCAGAGCTAATACAAATAATACACAACCTGCAGTGATTCTCCTTGAATTACAACAGGCCTGCTCAGAGACTACGTTTTGAAGCATGACTTTGTACTTTGAAGGTGCATACCGAAAGATGGTATGATGGTGGTCAGTCTATTCAACAGCCTTCGTATTCAAACATGAGGGCGATGTTGTCTGCGTACTCCTGTCCGACAAGGTTCTCACCAGAAACGATTCGAACACCTTTCAGCGTTCGCCGACGACGAAGCTGAACAAGAATGGAGAGAGTGGGCATCCATGTTGGACATCACTTTTTCCAAGGAAGCTATCAGAGAGCTCACCATACGCTGTCACACGCCCAGGAGTAGATGAATATAGGGACCGGATTGTGTTCACAAACTTCTGGGACACATCCTGTTGGCCAAGTGTAGTTAGAAACACCGACCGGTGTACTGAATCGAAAGCACAAATGGAACATAAATGTGCATTACCTAGCGGCTTTTCACTAAACTCTGCCCCGTTCTCATGGGGGACATGACAGGCCGCGCCAACGACCCAACTCGTCAACAGGTAAAAAAAAGTAAGGGGTTTGCTATTAAGGTGTCAGGTGTGTGATCACTAGCATTACCGGCCCTACTCAGTCTTACAAGCGTCTTTCATGCTTGTATCACATGTGATCGGTTCTAAACAGACACGACCCACAAATTTCTCCGGCTATCACTCATGGAAGGATTTGCGCCCATAGTGTCGCACTTTCATAGTGTATTATATGAAATTCCTACGGGTTCGCAACTTTAACCAAAAAGTTCATATGTATTCAGTGAATACCTGAAGACCTGCTTCAAATGTAAAGATCCTCAGTTGAAAACGCACACCATACAACGGAATGGCACAAAAGAATGATCATGTGAGCCCGCAACAAATAGTAGGATCGATAGCAAATGACCCAAGACTCCAAAAGACGAACACATACACGGTGTAATTGGTACTGTGGTAAAGGACTTAGCTAGTATTGAGATTTCTGTGAATGCGGTGGTTTTCAGCTAAATGGATGACACGCAATTTACTAAAGAAAAAAGCACACCTGTTACAAAATCCATGTTTAACGAAGTCTATGGAACGGTTTCAGACCAGAGCTTACCACCGTTCAAACGTTTGCTGGATAACTCCGGCTCTTGCCGCTTTCATTTTCACGCCAGCAACCAAAACAGGCCCATTTAGTGATCCTTGTAAAGTGTCTCAGTCAAGAACTAACAAGACCACCGAATAGCTGGCACATTCAAAACAGACAGAGGAAATCATTTGATCGCACTCAGAAAGACCGTTCAAAATGTCTAGATGTGGCAAAAATTCTGTCACATCAGTGCGAAAGATTTCCGTGGGAAAACGACTCTGCCCTGGGGACAGGATGATATCCTCCGAAGTTTTTCTCTCGAAAATGCAGTGTCGTTTTGAAGTAGGATAAAAACCACTAACATTGGCTGATAGAATTAAGTCTACTCACCACACTGTTGCACAACGTTCAAATACTTCCCCGCGTTCAAGATTTTTGACAGATGGGATCCAAGAAAGACGGGTAGGTTGTGAGAGACAATTGTGTAGTGCTGTTCCCAGAAGAATGTCCAATCGATAGTATCGTTTGACAGCCGATCCAGCTGATTCGGGACTTCATTGAGAGCACGGCCATCTTGCAAGAAGTCAGGCATAGGGCCGGCAGCAATAAAAAACTGCGTCGCAATAGAAAGAAAGCAATTAATAGATAAGTATTAGGGCAACAGAAAAGCGTATCGAGGCTACCCAAAACCCGAACGATGAAACGAGGACAGCATAGCTGCCGGATGGGTTCAATTCGTGCACGCAGTCGGTCACTTAACGAGAAAATTGTGTAGAAAAAGGCCATATAACAGTTTACAGCTCAAAATAGGATTCTGAGATAAGTCCCAATTAAACTGACATGATCGACAGAACCGCGGTTGTCTCAAGGTCACGCTCGTGTCCCTGTGAGCTCATAGCAGCGATTTCGGTAGACTCAACGCTTCACAGCTTCAGCCACTTTGACCGATTGTACCTCGCAATGACTCGCAATGCTTGAAATCTTAGTCCGCGGGCTGAATTTATCGGGCAAAACCAAACTGGGGCCCGCATCACGAAGTAGCGTACGAATATACCTAGGCAAATACTCCTTGATCTGTGTCTCAATTTTTCCGTCAGTTTCAGCGATATACGTACCGGGGTTTTTATTCGGGAAACTAATCACAAAACCGGTTAGTTAACGCCATTCATGAAAAATTGCACGTCCAGTAGTTGGGGCAGAGGAAGAACACATCATATGAAACTAGTGCGAAAAAGTACTTATCAGCGGAAGGTCTAAGACCTACTTCATGATATGTATCCGAAATGACTCCTCGATAGATCCATTTCTGAAGGATTTCAAAGAACGGTACAGATGCCTGTAATAAAAGAATGAGATTGTGGAGACAAAAGGCGCGTTAGGGAGAACATTGGTTCACAACATGACATGATATTAGGAAGAACATCACCGATTGAGGACTGAGTGTTTAGGAGGTCGAAATTAACCAGCCGTTACGAGGACGCCTCCCAAAGTGCAAAGTATTTGCAGTTTTCAGACACCTACATGAAAAGCCATCCTTACTGGGAACCAGACGACGTAGGAGCTGAGGTTAGCGTTGTCAGGACACGACATGACAATGAAGTTTCCTCAAAGCCTAACCCAACCGATAACCTCGATACGACCACCCCGACTACTATGAACAGCAATCTTGTACGTTCACAGTAGGGTGTCATAGATGATTCCTTGCTTCAAGCGTAGCCGCAAACCGACTGGTATCTCGCGTAGCTGATATATAATAGTTCAGTTAGAAGCCGCAGTGTTGGTGCGTTCTCACGGACTACTGAAGCAGATGTCGGAAAGATCGCAGGGCCTTGCAACCATATCGATGACTCAGATGCTACCGTCTTCTGTTAAGAAAAATGTTGACGGTAGGGACGAGGTGCATCCAGTTCTAGATAAAAAGGATCCTCTGAATTTGAATAAGTACTTTTTCCATTTAAAAACAACAAGATTGAGAAACAAAAAAAAACTTCCCACGGTATGTTTCATCAATGATGGAAACCTTTAAGTAATATGCTGCATGACCTATCCTGCTATATCCACCTAACACGACCCATAGTGGATTGCGGTTTTCACAATGATATCCGAAAATTCAGGTGTTCGCGCCTTTGAGATCCTTTGCCAGGATTGTGAAAAGATGGTGAATAACCACACGAAGTTGATAATGTAGGAGAGCCCTTTGAAAGTCCCCTTACAAAAAGAGGTGTCCATTAAGAACGCGCATACTACCATTCTTGTTCAGATTTGCCATGGGTGAAATAGGGAGGCAAACGCTCGCAGGCTTTACAAACCCGAATGTCTAAACCGTTGTTGACGGGAGCCTTGCCGGTCTGAAGTAGGCTCGGAGATGAGCAGAGAACTCAGATAAACTGACTCCCATCAAATCACCTTTCGGCATAAGCTTTGCACCCACAAAGGGAGAAGTCATGTTAAAGAATACACGGTCTCCGAACGTGTCCTTCGCAATTCAAGGAGAAACACTGAGATTGTGAAACGTCTTCAGGTCTTTTAGCACTGATTTCACGGAACCGCTGCTGGTGTTGGAAAGCCGCTAGGAAAAAAGCGCTTTGCTGCACTCAGTAACCACGTGCTAGGCATGACAAATCATCCACACTACCGAAACGAGTGCTATTTTTCATGCCTCCTTCAGAGTGATATAAACCGTAAGATGGATGACGCGAGTCTTGCCAGAGGGTTACGAAGATTACGGGACCTTTGGGTGTTGTTGGTGCAGTCCACCTTCCGAATGGAGTCTCTGTGACCCTCTATTCGCTTGGCTGGAGATGTTGCGAGGCTAGTCCACTAACCGATGTCAGAAGCGTTTGTGCTGTCAGTTTCTGTCCATATGGTCTAAGTGTGCATTAAGAGGTGAAGGAAAATGCATGAATCGCCTTAACAACGAAATGCTTTTCCCGATTTATCCACTTGGTTGCCATATTCGGATGTTTGGGAAATTTTCTGCTATAGTTGAGATCTGAAACGGACTTCTATACACATACTAACGAGACCACAGAGGTTACTCAACAAACGCCATAGAACCCATTACTTACCGAACGTAGGAGATAGGTGGCCAGATCATGCAGCTGTTTCACTCCATACACCTTCCGAGCGCTGTCGTAGAGTAACGACAACACCGCACCGCCAGTGCATCCTCCGGTCTCAATGTCCGTAGCGATGCGAGCAAGCTGCGAAAACATGGTTGCTGTGTCCTAGGTGAATGAAGCGAACAAAGAAATGATAATACAGTAGAAAACATAGATGTGATATGAATCCAGTCCGAGACTAAAAAAATACTACATTAACAAGCCAATGGTTTTCAACTAAGATTTCGTCCTGTAAGTGCAGCCCATGTATACTCGAAAGCCGAGAAGCACTGTACGTCTTCTTTATCCTTATTGGGAATCATCGGCAGTACACATCTCACGAAACTCCCGGGGAGTCTCGAACCCTCAACCTTCATGCTAGTAGTTTGAATAGGCAACCTTTAGGATGTGAACAGCTGATCAGCTCGCACTTAGACACAGTATAGCGCCGACCATCCTTCAACCATGGGATCCACATCACGTGTTGACTGGCTCCTCAAATGATGACTTCTCAGATGGAACTTGCACTCATCTTGCGAAGTTATAACCTTCACTTGCACCGCCTTGGTGTGATCGCCATGGGTGACCGAGTGAGCCTCTATGGAGCCCTTCGTGATGACGACGAGAGAATCGGACCGGCAGGGGTTCCGCACTAGGTTCCTAACCCAGCTGACCTTCCTTAAACCAGAACTTACCAGTAACGAGGTTATGGTGACTAAGATGGGGAGCGCGTTGCATATGAAATCGCACATAGCGGCGGTATTCCACTGGAACACTGTTTTATGCTGATCCGGACAGTGACTCCAAAAATGCTGGAACAGCTAAGCGCTGCGTTTCCGAGCTGTTATCACAAACTGCATGTTTACTGCCCCTTGCTGAATGCAAAAGCAATGATATAAGAAGGTCATCGAACATGGTATCTGGAAAAACCGAACACTTCTATAAGCCATTTTGATCAATTACCGGAGACGACTGCAGCCAGTATGTTCACTTACCTGAAGGCAAAACTGTAACCGAGCTAATCCAAGTCTGCCCGCTCGATACTCATTCTCCAGCTGGCACAGTAGGATAAAGTAGTCCTTGAGTAGCCGTCGCATAGCTCCGGACAAGGCATGGTTGACCAGACCTTGTTCATATGCAGATTTTTCTTCAACGGGGAATGGGAAAGCAGCAACACAAAAATCAGCGGGGTGAAACACGGGATATCAATCTCAAACTATGAAATGAATCATCAGCGCCAAAGGATAGAATACAGATGAGAAAAACGTACCATCAATGAATCGAACAACAGCTGAGTAATCGGCGCAGACTGGCAAAATCTTGTTTGCTGTATCCATTAACATTGGGGCTGTGAAGGAGAGGAAACGAAAAGATCTGACATGACGCGGGTGGTTTTATTTGTAAACTGGATGCACCACATAACTTTCACAGGACTTGACTCAGTCAAGACAAACTTATGGATAAAAACAAACATATGTGTCACCTGCCAAAGTTCGCACAACAGGAGGCGCGATTGATATGCGCAAGGACAACCTACCATCAAACATCAAAAGGACGTCAACACTTTACCAAATTCCGAACACGTGGATTGAAGTCTCGACAGTCTTCAACTCGCCAACCTCTTCTCTACATGCAGTCTCGTGACGCGTAAAAATACTGAACTAGGAGGGAGAACCGAGTGCGAAATGTCAGAGTGTACGTTTCATAAAGTGGTTATGTCCGTGGGAATATTTTTGGCGGTCAACCAAACCGGTTATGCTACTTTGTAAGGGAGTTAAAAGACCACAAACTCTACCGGATCTACCAATACCCAACTAACTGTGTTGATACATGATTCGTGGTCGAAATCACTGAGCGTTGAGCGGAATTGACGAACTGCGATAAAAAGTCAACTACCTTCATTTCAGTGATCAGCAGAACAATATACGGCGATGCCAGACATTGTGTCGCCTCTAACCATCGGAATAACACAGAAAGAAACAATGTGTAAGAAGGAACCACTTCATTCAGTCCAAAAAAGCAACAAGCAAACGCGATCACGAGCACTGCACAATCTTGGACGAAGTTCAGACTCGCAGAGACCAAGGTAAGCGTGACATGATCGCCTACAATTCTGAGCTCCAACCGGAGGCATGTAGAGCCTCAACCATATGTCAAGTTAACGGTAGATTGCACCGCATCAAAAACAAAACGTTGGGTTAATATTCACGGTAATCAAAATGCAGTTCAGTTCGGTTCATCAGCTATTAACGACGTACTAAAAGTACACTGGTTCCAGCCTTTTCAGTTTCCGTTCAAGAAAAATGAAAGAACAAAGAAGATACAGCCAAACATCGAAGATGATGGCAGAAAAAGTTAGTTCATATTAAATCAGCCTAGTTATTCGAGGAGACGGGGCTCGAGATAGCTCAGTGGTTAAGGCGCCAGTTTACGGACCGGAAGGTCCGTGGATCGAAATCAATCTCAGCATCTCGACTGCTCCTGTCTAGACTTGGGAAACCTGGCAGTACCTCGGCCCTCGTGTCTTCTTCCGTTGGCATGGCACCTAGGCACCGAAAGGGTGTTACAGCTGAACGACTTTTATCGAGGAAACAGGAAACTGGGCAGCTACTCACTAGACGCGATAACTTGGATGCAGAAGCGTCATTGACTGCGCGACTATCCGACGTCTACCGATGTCACTAACTATTGATGAGGTGAGTCCGGGCATTCCCATCCAGGGAGGTGGTAGCTGTCAGCTTGATAGTGGTTAGTGCTTTCATACTTCGTTGTCAGATCATAGACTGTCCATCTATTGATTATTTCCATTCAGCACAGGGTTGGGTGAAAAGAGCTCTGCGAGGTAGACGGTCCTTGAAAATGCGAAGTATGTGTCCTAATCACAGAAAACTGCATACAATTCGCTTATAAGAGACAAAAATCAAGAAGGGACACCACTGAGCGTCAGGCACTGCCAAAATTTATGAAGATAGACGGATTCAAAAGCAGCATTCACACCAAGAAAAAAGACCGACTTTGGACGTTTGAAGAGTGGTGTTGTTCGAAAACCTGTCTAAGAGTAAAGATATGGTCGGGGCGCCCAGCTCGATTCTCAGTGATTTGTCCCTCTTGATAATCGGTCAACCTGCGCAAAATAATGTCACAGAGCACTTCGGATGATACGAATATCAGGTTGATGCAAT
The DNA here is from genome assembly GCA_003604175.2 of Clonorchis sinensis. Taxonomy (NCBI): domain Eukaryota; kingdom Metazoa; phylum Platyhelminthes; class Trematoda; order Opisthorchiida; family Opisthorchiidae; genus Clonorchis; species Clonorchis sinensis. The sequence goes on from CM030370.1 coordinate 55,926,766, forward strand.
AAAAGCTTCCGCATGATGTTCCTGCGCCCTTTTTGAAGATTCGGACTATGGTTAAAGCGTTCTATTCCACCGTATTCTGTTCTCACCCCAAATCTTCCGTAATGGGATAATCAGGCTGCTCACCAGGTCTTCACCACCTTCCGGGTCGGCTGCCTTGTCGCATCGAAAGAATGGTATCCTGAGAGAGATTTATGCTGCTGACGACAAGCTAGTGTCGATGTTTCATTCAGGTCCGTTGGGTTCTTCCAGTGGTGAAGGAAGCCAGCTGAACTGTCCTTCAGTGTTCAGGCCATTGTTCAAGACGGCTTGGCCTCGGGAGACTGAGAGTACAAGGGGTGAAACCTGGACGTATCGATTCTGATGTTATTGCGCATAGCAGATGCGTTTGGAGGCGCAACGAGCTTTTGGTAGGTTGTAATTGTATTTCGAACTCATTGGATAATTAACTGGCGGTTACGGTCAACCATTAGGCTACAGGAATGTACGGTCTTTAGGACCGGCCTTTTTTAACTTGTTTTTCCCCAGGTGAAAGCTACATCGCTGCTTCCATAAATATATTCATGCTGGTCATCTAAGGGAAACATCTTATAGCTTACTATTCCCATACAGACTGTCTCGTTTTACGGTTAATCGCAGTGCGGGGGCTGGTTGCTCACCAATGGCCTTCTTAGCGTAACTGCACCTTGAGAAACTGGATTCTAGTCAATGTAGTCCGCGGAATCGTTGCAGCATTCGAGCCCGAAAATCACGGCAAGGCAACAACTGCTGGTCATTTCACCTTGAAGGGTTGCGATCCTTCCTGGACATAGTCAAGGCTGATAATGAGGAATCTACTCTGGAAGACGAACGGAGAAATCGGGAAGATGGCTACAATTCTAAACCATGTTGACAATTTGTTCTTCGCCGGATACCATATCCGTGTAGTGGTTTGGCAAAAGCCGAGCAACCTCACAGTTAACTTCATGTGGCCTACATGTCAAAGAACGGTACAGTCTTGGATGACAATAGGAAATGAGGAGTCCGCGGTCCTACGGGGGACCACACTGAGCATATTGAACAGTGTAAGTTATTGCTCTCATCTGAGAATAAGTTTGACGGACAACTTACACATGTTTTCATCCAAGTGAAAAGTTCTGATACGAGATCGAACGTCAAATGGAGTGGGCTGAATGTAGATGCCTCGGTTTCCCTGAAAAAAAGAGGAAAGAAACCAATTCAGCCGTCGGCAATACGCAGTCTGAACAACTAATGATTGCTTCATCAGACAAGTTGGTAGAATATTCTGCAAGAGTGTAGCTCACGAGGAGTACATTGAGTACATTGATGATGGTAGATGGATGGACAGTGAATATAAGCTGGTTACTGAGGAATAGCACAACAAGGCACAAAACAGCAATTTCGGAGCCCGAGTAGGAAGGCGGCCACAAAACAGCATTCCCCTGAGGAATCCTGTTCAAGGAACTCCAAAGTGTCTCTTTGTTTATTTCTTTGTGGGAAGGGTGACGGATAGGAGCCATACTGCGCGCTTCCGGCAGTGGGATTGTGAAGTTTCATTTGACAGTTCCGGTGAGCGTGTGAAGTTTTCCATAATGTCCGAAGTGAATGCTCCAAGCGTATACTACTATTGGCTCAAACCAGAAAGCGAACCTGCCTGGTATTCGTCAGCGCTAGTCATCTGGGTTATTAGGAACCAGCGATTTTTGTATCACTAACTGGATTCGAACAAAAACACAGACGACGACTTCATCTATCATGAAGACTGTTCCCACAACGAATGGAGCGAAACTACTGGACCACTGGGAACTAGTGAATAATTGTGCGCTGTTATTCGGTATTGCAAACCTGATCCATTCAGAAGAATAGTGCTGTGAGCCCATTGTTAGCCGGGCTGATAAAGTTTCTGTTCGAAGTGGTCTGACTACAGATCTGGGCCAAAGACATTGGATACATTTTCTTGGAGTGATAAAACAATTGACGGAATCAGAAAGTCTCTTCGTTTCGAGGAGCTCTGTTTCCCCGAGTTAGGAGGAGTCGCAATGTAAGAAATTGCCCGCTTGATAAGAGTATCTCCTTTTGGGTGGCCTTCTCTAAAATGTACAGTATTTGTATAGGCTGCCTATGCAGAGACTTTAGTGTATATGACTCAACCCATTGGCCTCGAATCCATACGTAATTGTAGATCTTGTGTGGCTCTGAAAGATCGGCTTGTTGCAAACTGTCGGACTCAGATTCATGTGCGTTTAACCACGACCCACAGTGTCTATTGATGAATCACCTCTGATGATAAACAGTCGAAATAATTACTATTTACACAATCGTGTATCTACAGACCCCACCGTTTTGGTTTGTGGCAATTACGCCGTACTACGACCGATGCTGTCGAGTATGGCAACAAATTTTAGCGGTTGGCACCGTGCACATCGATGTAGGTGGTAGAACCGGGAACTTTCTTCAGGATGGCACCTCGGTTGATCAGAGTGATGATACGACAACTCTTCCGACCTTGTTATGCTACTTTCACAAGATCTGGGCACAACGGCCTGACTAAACTGTACTAGCGAGGCCCTGGTTATTGCACCACATCAATGCGTTTTCATGCAGTTGCGTGGGGATGCAGGAAAGAAGATGGCCTCTGGACATCCCAAACACTGGCCATCCAAACCACCAGTCACATCCAGTCACATCCCCCTGCGTCACGAACAGCTACATAAGTACAAGCACAGTGCCGCTCAACGCCTACACACAGACGAACCGCCAAGTTATTGCGCACTGTGATGTCACCTCGGTTGGTGACGGAACGTCTGCAACCAAATTGCCCAGCTCAGCGAACAGAACAACGGTCAACCAACCTTAGCATAATCATATTGTGTTACTATTAGTATTACTATGCTACCTGATTGGCCAGCGCCCAAAAACTAGTCTGCTTTTGACGATAGCAAACCACTGCCTTATTTGTTGACTCGTATCTAAAAAAACTGATTCCAACTCGGCACAAAGAAATATGTCAATAAACGGTCAACGGTTCCAAGGTCTATTGTTCACAAGTGCCAAGTGCGTGCTGAGGAAACACTCGTTCAGATTGGAAACGTGAAGCTACGTTTCGGGTATGTCGATGAGGAATGAACTACGTGTTGACAGCGGTTTCAGGGAAGTGTAAGCTAGTTGAGGATTCCTTGGAAGGGTAGTTAAGACCTAGATTAGCTGAATTTCCCGAAAAGTCTGAAAGGAATAGCTCGAGATAGCTCAGTACGCTCAGTTAAGGCGCCAGCTTACTGACTCGGAGGTCAGTGGTTTGAACCCAATCCCGGTATCACGGCTGCTCCTATCTAGGCTTGGGCAGCTTACCAGTATCTCAGCTAGACACCAAAAGGATGTCACAACTGAGCGACCATTACCTAAGAAACACGAAATGCTTCTGAAGCAGACGTCAAAGTTACCAACTAACTTGGAGCAATCGAAGCAAGTCGCCGACAATCGCATATTCCTGCGCGTCCGCCGACAGAGAATTTATGGGTGTTTTTGGATCCATCTATAGGGAAATCAAACGAAGAGTGGTGTTTACAGATTAGAAATTCTAATGCTGGTGGAAAAATCTAACCAGTTATTCTGATTCTTCTGGTTGTGGAAAAATACTAAAAGCTTGATAGTCTTTAAGAAGGACGTAGTCTACGAGACATCAACATTAGGCCAATAGATCGCACACGGGTGCTGAATGCACTTTGCTTGATTAACAAGCAGTATTTGCATCCATCACCAACAGAGATAGCAACATCAGTGTTCACGCTGATGCTTCATTGCCATACAACCATAAAGTTCGTCTAGTTATATTTAAAGTTTTAGAGTGAAAAGAAGAGAAAAAGAGTGGGTAAGGGAGGGGACCTAGTGCTGACCCGTCTCAAGCATTCTAAGGTGCCTAAACCTCCAATCGCTCAATCAGACAATCTGGAAAGAAACTGACAGCACGAACGCCACTGAAATCGATCAGACCGCCATTTCTTGCGAGGTCTCCAGCCAAGCACAGGCGGGGTCACGGGGACCCCATCCTCGGTAGACGGTGTTTCGGCATGCGTAGTACATGACCGAGCCATCTTAGTCGGTGGTGCTGGATGATTTCTCCAATTGATGTACCTGCAGCACAACCAAATACCCGTTTTCTGATCACCTCGTGACTAACACGCTGACGCCATCCAAAACCAGCCACGCTTCTGAGGCATCGGTGGTCGAAAACCTGAATACACCTCACATCATCTGTCCTCAGAGGCTCCGTATCGCACCCATATAACAACATACCCTTTACTGTAGCCTGGTACACGCGTCCTTTAAGATCTAGCGGTATATTATATATATATATATATGTTCTGCAAATGAGATGTTTGCCTCCAAAGGGGGATGTAAGGAGCATACAGCTTTTGGTTATCATTGCATTATTGCATAAGTTATACCAAGTTCCGCCAAGTCTTGGCCAACTGAAGCACACAGGCACACACAGACTTGGGCCTTAGCTTCCGCAGTTCGATATTCGTGATCACTTGAGTATGTACGATCACTATTTCCACTGGCAAGGTAAATAACTGTGCACATCAGAACGCGCGGTAAGTGCTATGGCACGACAGCATTCTCCGATCCAGCAGCAATAAGAGGATTCGGAGTAAAATAGGAAATTTCACCGATTAGAAGTAAATCTTTCCCAGATTAGCACATTCGGAGTTTTCTTACCAACTGGGTGATCGTGCTACTGTTCAGAAGTATTTCTCATGCCACGAGTAATGACGAATGAGATACCTCCCATTTTGCTTTGACACCATGTATATGCTAATTCACCAATGCTGCCTGCATCCGTTCTGCACGGTTTTAGTCATTATTGGAAAGGACAGTATGGTGCGTTATCCGCTGCAAAAGAGCTTCGATGGGCAATGATTGGTACTTGCCATGCTCCCTGATAAAGAGGCCGTTCTTTGTGGTGCGTCTGAATACGAGTAAAGGACATAAACGCTTCTATGGATAAGGCCATTTCAAGAGTTACACAGACGACCACAATCTGACGCCAAAACATCCCTTTTTCATGCTCAATGAACACTACTTACAGCTCTTCCTTAGGGTTACTTGCAACAGCAACAGCTAGGTAAGTGAATCAGAATCTACCTGTTCTTTAAATGGGATCTGCGCAATCAGTTTATACACGTTTCAAAAACGACCTATCTATTAAAGTGGTGGTGGTGGAGTTCGCAGTTGAACTGCAAACGTTTCATTACCAATCGAGGTGATATCTTCAGTGCGGTGCAATAACCAAACAATGCGTCCGAGCTACCTCTATTCCGCGACATCGACAACACATTTCGTATTTTGCAAACCTTTTCTCTTTTGGAAGACAGGTCAACTTCAAACCAAAGGAAAATGGCTGTTACTCACTTCAGTGTCCCCAGATGGCAAGAAATCGTTATACAAAGTAGCCCGATCAAGTAACCAATCCGGTTGTGTGGGACCAAGTCTGTTAGATCGAGCTGTCACCAGGCCTCGAGTTGCAGAGGTGGTGACGTGTGTCCGGCTCGAACGCATTGGCAATAGAGTACAAGAACTGGTGGTCCGCTGACTTTGTGAAGCTGAGGGTGTATTGGGCATTATTGGGTAATCATCGACAGAATTAAGCAGCGTAGTGCGCAAAGAACTGCGTTCAATGGTGTTTGATTGGAGATTGGATTCAGCCAACCGTTGCTGTAATTGGTTAAAATCCTGAGGAGCAAGTGTAAGGGAAAAATGTGACATACACTGGACCGATCAGGTTAACCAATGGAACGGGGAACAAAAAGGGAACTATGTGAAATAGTGAAATAGAAGACTGACGGGAACCTTGTCCTTAAATGTCTGTGAAAATTGGAAATGGGGTTAATGACTGTGGATAGACCGCAGATGGAAGTATTATGGGCTTATAAGACACCAATAGCAGTCGGAAGCTGGCAAAGGTTCCTGAAAACGAAGAAGGAAGACGCGACGAATCTAACGGCTCGTCTAGGATGCCATAGGACCGGTACCTTCATCACTGCTTGCAAGAAACGTCACATCGTTATGCTTTGGGCGTGAACTCGGTGAAAGCCCCGGTTTATTCTTTTCTGATACATGTGACGTGACAGTGCAACCCCATCAGAACGACAATCGAACTATTGGAATATTCGTCCTGTTCTGGCAAGTTCCTCCGGCAAACGCCTGCGACTTACCGAGTGTTCACTTTTTTAATCCGGTAGTATCGATTATCGATAGTTTGTCCGGTGTATTCGGTTTTTTTCGGTTAGCCTGAGCTAAAAGCAGCAAGGAAGGTCGCTCCTGACTGCAAGCCGCACGCCAGTCGACGAGCGTAACAGTGATGCTCATATAGCAATGGTACGACCGACAGGCGCCTGTCCATTCAGTGATCCTATTGTATGTTCTGATACGCGTCTGCATCTAAAATATCCCTTAAAAGATCAATCTGCTAATATCCCGAGGAAGTGCAACCCATCAGTGAAGACTATGCAGGATGCCTTGGTCAGCATTGAGGTAATAGACGAGCAAGTGGTCCCAGGTTAATTCCTAGTTCAATTAAATGGGACGCTGTTGTTCCAGATAGGTTGGAACTTGTCTTGCAAACTGCAGCATAGGAAACTCGAACCTCGAGCTACTCAGAATTGAAAACGAACTGATGCATCGATAACAACCATCTTCTCGAGGATGCAAAATTAGTGGATAGATATTCAGCGCTCGGTAGGTCTACTCCAGTAGCCGGCGTTACCTTCTGAGTGGGAGGGTCTTGTATGATTAGCATAACCACTCTCAACGCCGAACCGTGCCTGTAAACAACTGATTTGTTCCGCCATTGAGCGGAACAGCAAGTAATGTGAACAAGTGCCAATCAGCTCTCTCAAGTAAACAGACCTATGGCGAAGGTTGGCTGAATAAAGTATAACTTGCAGTACACATGTCATCCAACCTTTCAAACGCGACCAAAACCACTGCAGAGATTACTTGTTCTTCTGTGAAGCTACGGACTATTGTGTGCAATTTCTCTTTCGTTAACCCGCTGATCTGCTGCAATAAACATCGCTGATGATTTAGGTCCAACGACGCAGGTGATAATAATAGGGGAGTTTGAGAAAAAATTATCGTCATAAACTGATGAGGGTTCATAACTGCTGGCCTCACACTAAAACAGTAAATAGCAGCTAACCTATGGACTAGAAGTCCAATGGAATATCGATCCCAATGCTGAGGACGACAATGTGGAATACATACCTGACAGCTAAGCGATACCTCCGTTGAATTTCGGTCAGCTGTTCTTCGATCTCCAAACTTAGTCGTATAAGCGTGTTCCAGATTGGATAGGAGGGTTTGATCAGTCTTTACCCGAGAAAACAAATAGATGAAGGGACCAAGCTCTCGAGCACTAACACATCAATTAGAGCGAACAAACAGGTATCTTACTTTCTCAACTTTAACTCCTCAAACTTTTGCGCCAGAACATCGGCCTGAGGGTTTCTATCGCACAATGCCTCCATAGCGGATCGCAAGTTGATCTAACAATGTTAGAATCATCATCCGGAAAACTTACTTGACCTGCATTTAACGTATCAATACTTTGTTCTAATTTGTTTGCGAATCCTAACATTCGGTTATCCGTAGTGGGATCGAGTCTACAGGAAATGAAATATTGTGTTGCAAAAGCAGCATACCCAAAAAGGGTGGACAGCGCAAACACATGATGCCGAATGGCGTTCTTGATATTGTCTGAACCTGACATGCCTTTGAAGTGACACCAAGCACTCAGAGGAAGAGTGTTTCAGCAGGAAATAGGCAGATTCTGGTGCGTGATCTTAGGGAAACTGGGTTTTCATCCGCAGTGGTAAGGTCACTGCCGCAAAAGAACGTTTGAACTCATGGAAGAACTAGTAAAAGTAATTAAAAATGTTATGCACTTGTTATCCAAACGTATTGTGCAAAATGTAAACGGGTGAAAACGAGCTCTCTGTGCGGTCTCTAATGGATTTCGACTGGTAGTGGAATTTGTATAAAAAACGAAATGTCCAACTCAGGACCATTCTCGTAGCTGTGTGAGCAAACGGTTGATAATCTATATTAGGAGCTTCGACTGTCAAACCACAGAGGGCTTCTACAGGCTGGGTGGTGATCCACCCACACGCCAGCTGCCTACCATCTAACGGGTAGTTTTAATTCAAAAAATTTTGGAGTTGATAAGTCATAAGGGTTTTCTTTCAAACATGAGGTTGCCTTGCATCAAATTCATGAAATTACTGAAGGTTAAAACTTTCAGCGTCCGAGTCTGTGATACAGTACAACTATCAAATTAAGTTATTCCAGTTAATCCAGTCATTGTCTTTCATTTACGTCGATAATCTGCCCGGCAGATTAGAAAGCATATGCAAAACTAATACTCAGAAAGCTATCTATTTATTAGGGATGGGGGAGAGATGGCTCCATGGTTAAAGCGGAAGGCCCATGGTTCGAACCCGACCTCTGCATTTCGACCTATACTATCTAGGTTTGGGCAACCTGATAGTATCCCAGCCCTCGTGCTTCTTTCGGGTGACACGGTAGCTAGGCAACGAAAGGGTGTTACAGCTCTGGATGAAATTCTGAACAGGTCTAGGAAATCGGGCCTGTCGCTCAACACTCAGAGGTGCTCAAATCAAGTTGAGTACTGGGATTGGACCAAAAACCGACTGATTGGCTTGGATCACAAACGAGGAATACAGAAGGGCGGTGATGAATCGAACTCTCACACCGCTGGCGGCAACTACTTGTAAGGGGCGACACTTGTGTCTAAGCAGCCAGCCAAAAGTTATTCTTGCGGCCGGTTTCCACCATATTGCCCTTCGCTAGACCACATGTTAAATATCGTATACACTACACTACACCTGAGAATGGAGAATGGCCGCCAGGTGGATATAATGTTTAAATCTTCCTCAGTTCAAGTTTACGAAGCACAGCGTTGATGTCTGGGAGGTTATTCAAAGCAAGTGTGGTGAGTGTGTTGGGGCATAAGCAGTAATCCCACAATAAACGTGGAATGACCCTCTCTCGAAATTCTTTCACAAACGTTGCCAAACGAACGGCGAAGAGTAGACTATCATCAGGCATCTAATCATGTAAAGACGCTTCTGCTTGATGGCTGAATAAAATATCCGCCACGCCTTCGCATCACCAGAGATGAGCTCAGAGCGACGGGACGGTCAGTTCAATTACAGTACTCGCATCATGGATTCTTCTTTCTGACAGATAGTATGCATTAACGCAGAATGAATTTAGCGTACGAGCAAGAGCGAATTGCTCCCCTACTCGCATCAGTGTGCGAACATTAAAGGTTCCGATTTTGGGTTTGAAAATGGATTTCAAGGTGGTTGGGGTTGTTATCGAGGGCGATATCATAGAAGTTGCCCCTAATTGTGATGCAGAGAGAGCACTCACAATCGGATGAGGAAGAAGAGAAGGAATACGTGGTGCAGGAAGACGTCAAAAGTGACCTGTTCGCGCTTACCCATCCTGTTCTATGCTGCATGTAAGGCGGCCCGACTAATGGCACCAGATGACGGCCCATAGGACATCAGAGAATTACTGGTTATGAAGTTCACGTTTGTACGTGCGACCCATGCCTGCAAAGAGGGTGACTAAGGATTTTAACCAAAGCTTTTGGCTCAAAAACCTGATCGCAAAGCAGCGCATGAATGCCGGTATACTGTCATAGTAGTACAAGCTTTTAGGGAACAATTTGCCATGTATGTTCCCTCAACTTGGAAGGCCAGGAATATTGTTGGTATATAAAACTGTGGGTGTCAAAATGAGACCCCACAGTATAGCTCAGTGGGTATACGAATCGCCATACCACTTTAAGGTGCAGTCTTTTCATGACAGCCAGGTGATTCGCTAACTATGCACAATGCTAATAACTCTGTGAGATGGTCTTCCGACAGATATCACCGGGCAAACAGTGGAAACCTTAGAAACTTCATTAAATAACTGTTTGCTTTTTGAATCAATCGCTTGGGAGTGTGATCCTATTAGCTCCGAACCCAAAAAGAGCACAATGCTATCACCTACCGGTGGTGAAGGTAGATCACAACTTGCTGCTTCTTCCGGAATAGCCCTGTGGACTCCGTCTCTGGCCGTGTTTTGGCCGCGACATCTGCGCGTCGAGGGTGTCGACAACCTAAGGTATCTAGAAGTCAGCCTTCAAGCCTCGACACCCGGTCTATCTGGACTGTTTAAATGTTCGCATTCAGAAGCCAGCAAGACAACAAGCTACTCTTGTTCTCAAGCTGGACTAGCTTGACACTGACATTCAATTTAATTCAGTTTATCAACTATAAACCGAGTACCATGGGTACATTGATTGCAGCTGTTACAGTTTCGGGCACCGGAAAGTTGAAGAGTGTGAGATGTACAGCTGAGCACTGGAGGCGATGGCATGTTCATTTAGTTCGGGAATTGAATAGCTACGCAATCGATGCGATAGCTTTGATCCACGAGCGCCACTGACTGCGCGATCGCGTCCTTTATGACAGTATCATAAGCCATTGGTGAGATGTGTCCCGGGGCCTCGAGCCATGGAGACCGCAGTTGTCGACTCGTCTAGGTTCATTGGTTAGTGTTCATACTTCGTTGCCAGCTCATACACCGTCCACCATTTGGTCGCTTCCACTCAGTACAGGGCTCGGTGAAAAGAGCTCTGCAAGGTTGACGACATTTCGGTATTCAGAGTGCATGTCCTAACCAGCGTAACCTATGAAGCGTGAGGAATCCATCTATCGTGGAAGAGGTCTTTCTTCCTACAACCATTTGCCGTGCCTCAGCAGTACTAATCCAATGTTCCCACCAGACCCGACCAATGTTTTGGAGACACCGATGGTCAAACACTGACAGCTAGCGCATGTCCCCTGCGCTTACAGCCCACGTCTCTGATCCCTAAAACAGTATGGATCGCACCACCGCGGTGTAAACTCTGCTCTTGACAGACAAACTGACATCACGCTGACGCCATTTGTGTTGGAGGTTGGAAAAAGCTGCTCCGGCCTTCCCGATTTGAGAAGTAGTCTCATCTTCAGTCAGTTAGCCGAAACTTATACAACTGTCCAGGTAAATAAATCACGTCGACCGGCTCGTTTGCAAGCATGACGTTTGAGCTTGGTCCCACCCAGTCTTGTAGCAGCCCTTTACACATTGCAGGTCTGAAGCACATACCAAACAGTGCAACAGAATTATTTAGGTTATATAAAATGGTTTGTATTTGGAAGCATCCGAACCAATGAGAGCTATATCGTCCGCATATTTAATTTCTGTGAGGGAACGTCCCGGGAGCATTTTGATCCCCCAGGTTTTCAGAGACAGGCAGAGAAATTTCAGGCAGCGCATCAATAACACAGTTGAAATGAAAAGGTGAGAGAGGGCAGCCTTGCCTTACACCACTGCACGTGGTGCACTCAGGCGAAAGCTTGCAGTATACTCGTGTAACGGTGGACACTACTGATGAGTCTATTGGAAGGTGGGGTTTATTAAGGAATTTGTGGAACTGTTTTGCAGCATTCGTTTACAATTGCGTGATGATCAATGAATATCCAGGAAAGTTCAAGAAGACTCGTTTAAGAAGAAAGTGGATATTCAGGTTCATTTAAACAAGGTGCATATGAGAGGTTTACTTTCCTGTCCGATAGTTTGTAACTGTTTAGTTGGTGTTTTCTAATAAACAACTCCGCAACGAATAGTCTTCCTTTTTTCACTCGTACCCATCCACACGAGTTCGAATACAGTGTCCTTTTAAGGGATATAAATTTGGAAGGGACACCTTTGATTGTCAAACACTACCAAAGTTGCTAACGATCGAGAGTCAAAAGCAGGTTTCAAATCAAGAAAAACGATCAACGTGGCGCTCAGCTCGGTTCTCACAAATCCATCTCTCCAAATAATCTATCAGCCTGTGCAAACCAATGCCAGAGAACATCTCAGATGCAAGGGATACCAGGATGATGCCACATGGTTTTCGCATGACCTACTCGCGCCTGTTTGAAGATTGGAATGACGGACGAGGAGCTCAATTCCGCTGGTGTTCTGTTTTCGCTCCGAACCTTCTGACATATAGTCGTCAGACCGTTCAGAACCTCACCAACTTCTTTGAAGAGCGCGGGGTACACAGCATTGGAGCCAGGAACCTTGTCGTGTTGAAGGAAAGATAGCTCACGATGGATTTCTGTTGTTGACAGCGGGTTGGTGTCGACCTTCCATTCAGGTCCCGCTGGGTTATTCCAGCGATTGTGTTGAAGGAGACCAGTTGAACTGCCATCTGAAGTGTCCAGCCCATTGCTCAAGGCGACGATTTTGTGGATGAATTGCCGTTCCGCCTTTTTCGGATCGTTCAACTGTAGCACCCTTTCGGTGCCTAACTGCCATGCAACCCGAAGGAAGCACGAGGGCTGGGATACTGTCAGGTTGCCCAAGCCTAGACAGGAGAAGTCGAGAGGCAGAGGTCGGGTTCGAACCACGAACCTTCCGGTCAGTAAATTCGCGCTCTAACCACTTGAGCCATCTTTTTCGGATACTGTTTCGCTGATACCTGTCTTCTTTTGACCCGATAGCTCCACGGTTAGAGCGCGAATTCACTAACCGGAACGTCCGTAGTTTGAACCCAATCTCTGCATCTAGACTGCTCCTGTCTAAACTTGGACAACATGGCAGTACCTCAACCATCGTGCTTCCTTCGGGTGGCATGGCAGCTAGGCACCGAAAGGGTGTTACAGCTGAACGATTTTCTCGCCGGTTGATCGAATCACCTGAATTATGGCACGACTGTCGCCTGCAGCGGAAGCCTTCTCCGTCTCCTGGGCCTTCGAAATCCACCAGCGTTCTCTCACTCTTCAAGCTCCTGATTATCCAGTAGTTGAAGGGTCAGCATGCGCCATCATAGTCGGTGGTTGCTGTTATGGTCTTTCTGACAGCAATAAGACCTGCTGATCTCGATGATATCCACTGCTAATTTAGTTAAGTCTGATGGACTGGACAAACAGTCCTGAAACCCAAGAACATAGCTTCTTTAACCCGTTTCCATTCAACCACTAAGCCATATTCGTTTTTTTTCGTATTCGTCATCGGTATGTTTGCGCCTTTCCAGTAGCTTTCTAGCCAGATCAGCTCGATAATCTCGAGCTGCTGAAGATTTTCGAAGTTGAGGGGTGCAGTTGCTTTGCCTTGTCACGCTTAATGCTGATGGAAAGCGGAGTGATAACCGGGCCCGCACAATGTCATGATCAGAGTCAAGTTGCGTGCTCCCGAAGGAACGACAATGTTTAATTTAGGCTCCCCATCGGTAATTGATAGCCACATGGTCCAATTGAGTCCATGACTGTCTTACAGTTGATGACCTCCCAGTAACTCGAGATGGCTCAGTGGTTAGGGCGCGAATTCACTGACCGGAAGGTCTGTGATTCGAACCCGACCTCTGCCTCCCGACTTCCCCCGTCTAGGTTTGGGCAACCTGGCATTATCACAGCCCTCATGCTTCCTCCTGGTGGCATGGCAGTTAGGCACCGAAAGGGTGCTACAGCTGAATTATTTATTTATTTTTTAAAAGAATATGGACATGCCGGAGGGAACTGCTCACTGCCTACACACACCCATCGACGGGGACAGTACAAATTCATCCCCAGACCGTCTCACAATACGGCTACTCACAGTAAGAAGAGTCTTGCTGCTCCCCTTTGGCGTTTCTGGCATGATTCCACCTTGCGGAACGAAGTTTGGCCAGTGTAGTTCACGGGGTCATTGCCGCACTCAAGCCCCACCACCACGTCAAAACTGCAGTGTTAGATCGGTGAAAGCTAAGAACGCACGAAGATTATTCAGTTGGTCAGAGAAACCGGACACCGCCTGTGAGCGGACTCATCGAGAATCAAAGTGGTATGACCGTCTTCAGTAAAATAAGAAGCCAGAAACTCCGGAAGGAGCACTTTAGAAAATTATCCTCTATCTTGTTGCATACAACTGGATAGAATCGGGGATGGTGTCCACTTTTCAAAAAGAGACCGGGAGTGGGTACGATAATCACAGGGGAATCAACTTGACTCAATTCGTAACGGCACGCTTGGTGTCACTTTGTTGTGACTTGCTGAACGGTCGTGCAACTCTGTCGGTCCTTTGCTTCCTGCTCCACCCACTATGGTGTATAAAAAGGCATCGTAGCTTCAGACAGCCATTTACGGAGACCAGGGAATATTATTACAACCGTATTTATAGGGTCGTTACAGAATGCCCAACAAGGTTGTAGTATGTACGCTATGGAAGCACCAGGGGACAGTGATTCTCCGAAGGCAGGTGTTCACGACAATTTGTGGATGGAAAACAGAAACAAAGCTCATGAGCCGAAGCCCAGTAAGCAAGGTTTCAGATCACCAATACTTACACATATATCAATCAAACTGGCAGATACCGTATACTACAAGGTCGAAGTAGGATCTCCGTGAGGGGACGAGGAGCGTTGAGCGAAAGATGCTCCATCCAGATTGGCTGACATTCTGACCAATCAGGGCAGGCTCGTAACCCACACCTGACATCCGTCCAGCTCGGTTATTAGGGGCGACTTGCCACAAGACACACTTGTCCTTCGTTGCCATATGGTGGCCTGTGAAGCACTGACTTGAGAGCATAAAGCGGGATTCTGGCCTGGGACATTTTTTATATAATAAATAAATCCTTCAGATGTAACACCCTTTCGGTGCATAGTTGCCATGACAGCAGAAGAAAATACGAAAATTGAGATACTGCAAGTTTCACAATCATAGATAGGGGAAGTCGAGATGCAGAGGTTGGGTTCGAACCACGGACTTTCCGGTCAGTAAATTCGCGCCCTAACCACTGAACCATCTGGCCCCTAACGCTTGTGAATATGGTATCGGACACAGCTCCATGGACATAGGCTATTGGAGAGCTCTTCATTTACTCTCACGCCTGAAAACTTGAGAGTAAAGACAGTTTGCCACGTTTGTGAATATGATAAGGCATATGTATCTTCGGGCTTCCGAGCGTAAGAGCCAATGGAGAGCTCTCCATAAACCTTCGTACGTGGAGCCGTGTCTGCCAAGAAAACACATTCTCTCCACTCCAATTTAGTGTTGTGGTGGACGCGATACCGGCTTTTCTGACAGCCACACGATGGATTCCTTCAGTTTCCAACCCCAATCCAACCTTCAAACATGTCCTTCTCACTGCACGATGAGAAATCGGCCCAAAAGTCATTCGCCGTTCTACGGATGATTCGGCGCACCTTCTCCAGTATTACTCGCCTGGACTTCCAAATACTCTATGGGGCCTATGTCAGGCCGCTCCTTGAATATTCCAACCCGGTTGTCTACTGAGGACGCACGAGCTTGTCCAGCGAGTTGCTACGAACCTGGTTGCCGGCCTCAGGTCCATGGACTACGAAACGCGTCTCGCGGTGTTTGACCTCTCTCCCCTAGAGTATCGTCGCCTCCGAGGGGACCTAATTCTTACTTACGTCCGGTTTGAACAAGGGTCAGCTAACAGGTTTTTCACCGTTCACCCAGCAAAACACACGGCGGGACATGGAAAGATTTTTAGGCTCAGAGCGCACACTTTCCATAGGCAAATTTTTTCCTATTTCGGGTAGTTTCTGCGTGGAATAGACTTCCTCAGACGGTTGTCCTCAGACGTCCTCCTTCTAGTACCCAGTTCAAAACACTATTAGGCAAGTATTTATGCGAGCCCTCGCGCCGGCAAACATACTGCCCCGCGCTGCCCCAGCAGTGCTACACCTTTTCTTAACTTGCGCCTTTCAGGCGAACGACAGCTACTGAAAGACATGCACAAAACCGACCCGGGAAAATTAGGCGAAGGACTCGATCCTACGTATCAATCCGTGAATCCGTAAATATGCATCATCCGACGACAGGTAAAGCCGAGTGTTTGCGCGGGCCGGGAAGCTTGCCGGGTCCAAAAGGTCGAAGAAATGGAAGGAACGAAAATGCTTGGCTGTTCCACTTGATTCTTTTGACACATTCTGGGAAGTCTGTTGTCGGGCAGACTGCTCCGGCATCCAGCAAATGACGCTTATACGGCTGGGAAGAAAATTCCGAGCAAAAGTTGTGTTAGTCATCCGTTTATTTTCATTCGGATTGTGGGCATTTGATGGACACATGGACTGTTAACAGGGGCCTTCCTCAGCCGTGGGGTTGCTCGAACGTACATCGTTACTCAAGCATCAAAATGATGCTGATCTTGACGGCGGATATTCCCGTGATTGCCCAGCTATATAAGAAGGGGGGCCCATCCCAAAAACTACAAACACCCGACAATAGCACCGCTCCTAAAAACAACTCTGTATGGAATGCAGCAAACAGAAATAACGGTTTGATTCCCGTCGTAAAAAGGCTTCTGGCTTTACTGATACTTTGGCACGCAGAACTTTAAAGCGTGAGCGCCACGGGTGATTTCGACCGATTACCTATCATCATTAACAGAAACACCAGGAGAGAACATAATCCTGTCAATTTATTCAAACAACGTTTTCTAAGAGGAACAACGGGAAGGCATCCGAGGTACCCTCACCACTCAACAACTGCCAGACGGTCTGGATAGAAAGCAACATTATAAAGGCAACTGACATCTGTTGGCCGCCGTATCGTTCAGTGTATTCAGCCAAGAACAGGGAGGGCTACGTGAGCCCAAACCTGGAAGACCAGCAGCTCCGACATTACTCAAAATTTCCGTACAATTCCTAATTCCTTTTTTCCGTGATTTATAATGTCCAACTCTAAGTTACCGCCTTTCCTAATTATGCGCGGAAAACGGTACTAATCTTGACAGATGGTAACTCTGAAAGCGTAACACATGGCCAAGCCATCTTCATTTGCCTTGCTGGCTGAATCCTTCGAGTACATTCTGTTTCACTAAAGGTGCCTATTGCACCTAATTACAGCAACCGCCCTGAGACACCCATGGCCACTAAACTGACTGCGTTTCACATCCTCAACAAAAAGGCTTCGCAACCGTACAGTGAAATGACTGGCAAAGTAGTCCGACGTATACTTTCTTTGGGCACCGGCGATATGCCCTTTGCGTGTCACACGTGGTGCAAATTAGCAAGGCAGTTCTGGTCCACAGGGTTTGTGCATTGGCTTCAACGGTCGCGGTAGTAAGAGCTTATGCGAATACCAAGATAGGTACCTATCTGCATTTCGCTTTATTCACATAGAAATACCCAAAGGCTACATCCTGTATCATGACTATGCATTTTGTGGATGTTTGGGGACAAGCCACTCTAGGTAACGGAAGTTTACATCGATCGAACGTGTGCGTTGCGAGCCGGCTACGGACCACAAGGATGCCTGCACTGATTAGCCAGAATAGGGACCAATCGGGGTCGAACATTCACCAAGGCTCTTCTCTAACCACTATGAAGATACTGGAGTGACCTTGTGGAAAGTTCCACGTTAATCCCACAAATTCTTGCGATCCGCAAAAGCCCATCCGTCGCCAACGTGACTTCCGACTTACCGTAGTGTCTGGAACGGTAGGGTTGCCGGACCGGAAAGCACGGTGTCGATTTCTGCAGCGCAAATCTGAGTAATCTGCATCAACGTAAACTGCTCGAAGAAGTTTAATAAGGGCCTTTAAAACTGATGCGTAGCAGGTTGCGAAATAGCAGAAAAACGCCGGCCGTAGATTCTTCCAAAGACATTGCTGCTACTTCAATCCCCAAGCTTAATTTCAAAGCTGAACATAGGCAAGCCCATGAAGATTGGTTCAGGCAATGTAAGGACATGCTTCCAACCGACTCCGCTCACTCTGATGACGCCTGTTGTGTCCAGCTGATGTTGCTGGGTCTGGGGATAAATGAACCTGATTAGGTTAAAATACTCCAGATTCCCCCGTGGTTGTAGTATCGCAGATATAATCAAACTCCTATCCAAGATACTCAGACAGCAAATTTTTCCTCCATATTCGCTAGCACTATCTTAAGATTACCAAGATGGATACTTAAGACTCCATCACGCGTCACGGTACCATAAGCAAAATCGTGAACCATTCAAGCTGAGCGTTATGACCGAAACCAGTTGAAGGATCTACTCTTCGCATATGTTTTGCAGGTACCGTACGATGCTGGCATCCGGACCCGGTTACTCAACCGATTTATACATGGTCTGGATTTGACATTTCAGAAGCTTACCGCAGAATGCCAGGACCCCGTTGTTCTCGAGGTAGATTCTGTAATAACTGGATATTCCTAGCGTTCTTAACCTGTCGGAAATGATGTGCAAATTAGCTCCCAAAATGTAATCACGGTCAAGACGGTCGTCAAGAAACCCGTCAACACCCTGGTTCCTTGAGGATTGGCAGTTTTTATGCCGACGAGTTGAACGGAACTGCAGGCTCAGGGGCGTTATCGAAGAAACCACGCAGACAAGTGCTACAGAAGCTACCTCAGGCTTTGGCCTGCACAATGATACTCAGGGGCTTGCCTGCTAAATTTAGGATAAGATTTCTCCGTTGAGTGAATTTTGTCACGATATACTTAAGTGTTGGACTGGCCACCATCAAATGGATGCAGTTTTTGACCTCAGTCTGCTTTCGTACCGAACCTGGAAGATTAATAAAATGCCACCAGTTGATCGCACAAAGCACACTGTTAGTAATGCGCCAGATGGGAGCCTTAAAATGATTATGAAGTTGAACCGCTGCATTGCGTTCAACGGGGTTTAACTCAAAGCCGTTCGCTAGCAGTATGTTTATTGCCGCAATATCCGGTGACATTTTGGCCGCAGCGATACCCTAAGACCGAATACCAGTAGAACACGTTCGATAAATCGGTTATTTAGCTCGTGGCGTCAGAAACCAGCACCCTTCTAATTCGATCCGCTCTTTGCGAACCCTGTAGGTAGTCTGCACCTTCCGCCCATAGTCATCCTCCTTCAGCCTTCAGTCCCACGAATATGCAGGGCGTTTTACTTTTATCCAGGAATCCAACGTGAATGGGCCGGCAGAAGTAGCAACGTAAGGAGGGACCTAATTGCATGGAATAGAGAAAACTCTTGAGTACCTCTGACGTAGGGGGAACATCTGCAATAACCTATACTAGATCCAAGATCAGCATCTTCACCGACCCAGGGATGGACGAAGAAGCGCGCATGACTCCCCGGGCAGTCACAACTCGATTCAAAGAAACAGTTTGGAGAACATGGTCGATAAGCGGAGAGGTCCGGGAGCGGACTGCTCTCAGTAACCGGGCATTATTTCGATTGTACCAGTGTGTCGCGAGCGAGCTACGGACCATGCAAAGGCATGAACTGATTGGTCAAAATACGAGCCAATCAAAATCTTACATTCAGGCTTGGTCTTTCTTAACCATCACGGAGGTTCTAGAATGATCTTGTAGAGGTTCCCGCGATGACCCTATAAATACAGTTTTACTATCTTTCCTTTCCTGTTTCGGGCTACCGTGCCTTTGATATATCACAGTATGCAGGACGGAAAGCCAATTGAGACGTGGGAGTTGCAACGCCGAGTATGATACAATCAGTGGACGCGAAGCGTAGGTCGAAGAATCGGTTGAAACTTGCTTGATTTTCTGGTAACACCTGAGCATCCCTGTCTTTTCCAGGAGTGGGGACAATGTTGTCTGCGCATCAGGCGACAACAATATTTCGAATCGGAAAAGATCAAAAAAGTGGGGATTTACAGACCCCGTGGGATCGTTCCGTTGCCTCACCAACCGAGGAAGCCCAAAGCTTGCCGGCACCAGCGCACGTGGATGGATAGCAAGCCCTCGCGTGCCCCTCATGTGTGTACAAAGGGGGTGGAATACGCTAGAAATTTTGGAGCAGGCTCAGTCTCGCAAACGTTTTGAGAATAATAAACCAGTCCGAACCATAGAAATCAAGGAGCTTCAGGATCCTGGGATGTCTACACGCGTGTCGCTGCTCTAAAACTCAGCGGATTGTGAAGATGCCGTCAACGCAACCGTTAACCGGCCAGAAGTTCACCTGCTGGTTTCGGGTCACGTCTCATGAAACACCGTTAATTAGACGACACAGGGTAAGATGACGGTAGAGATCAGGCTAAATTATCTGTTTGCCACATTCACCGACAACACTGGAAAAAAGCAACACTAGCGACTCCACTCATTTGGCCTGGGTGACCACTCCCACTCAGGCAGAAGCAGGTATGAGAATCAAGCACCGCCTGAGTATTTCACCTCAGACTCTAAACGGATTTGGTTAGATTTCCTTAGGATCAGCGTCCCCATGAAGCATTAAAGACATTCGTTTCAATGCGGCTGGAGCTCAAACTTCACCATACAGGGGTCCGTTTCTAGATAAGACTCCATTTTTTGTTGAAAGGACTCAACTTGATCACCCAAGTGCCTTACGTTTCGAATACATGAAAGCCGTCGTATCGGTGTTGTCTTGCTGACCGGAGACGTGTTTTGGTCTGTTATGCGCATCAGTCAGGTTAGCCTTTGGAGGCTCCCAAAGTTTCTCGCTTCTTCCACCTCCTCAGCTTTCCGGATCTACCACATTTCGCAATCCGAGAAAATCCACTATTTTGCTTGACGATGCGGAGGTTGGAGGTTGGTTCTCAAGTGGAAAACACCGTGCGGACAAGCGGCACCTGTTGTATGTGGCATTAGCGCTGCACAGAAACAGCCGGTAATCAGCACGCAACTTCGCCAGGCAACAACCGCGAGTTGTCTCACGCATTTGCGGTTTTCTGTTAGCTTATTCGAAATAACTGAGCTGTTTTACTGGCCTGGCCTTCCACCCGACCCGATAAAATATCTGGTAGCTGGGAGTATTTATTAATGTACAAACCGCAAATATTACTGCTTGGTGGCTTGTCACCCTGCAGATCTGGTAGCATGCACGAGGGCTGAAAAGCTCGTATGGTGAACGGGTAGGACTGTGGCGTTGCACCATGATGCGTTCGTATACCCCCATCCTTCCAGCAGCACGGGTGCATCGTCCATCGCCGGTGGTTCTGAGCCTGGCCCTTAATTCAAGAAAAACATAAAAGAGCACCGTTGTTTTATGTCTGTAGCTGGGCTGGGCTCGTCCCGGTTGCCCCTTTTCTGGCACCACCAGGGGATACAAGCGAATGACATCTGTCCTTTGGTTTGGTTAAATATATATGCATGGGGTAGCCTGAAGGTACTGTACGAGGTTCACGGCTCGCTTTGACGTGCAAGGAGTTGCCACCTTCGTCTTAGTTGGGTTGTGCCACCACTTCATCATCCAGATATAACACACGTTCTTCCCTCTTGTTCTCTGAAGCCACCAACTACATATATAATGTAGATTCTTTACCATTTCCTGAATACTGGCAGCCACAGCTAGCGTCTAATGGCTGTTTTTACCATGCACCATTCCTTTCTTGAAGCTGACTCCGCGGCTGGTTACTCTTACTCTTATCTTCCTGTCAAGCTGACCTAGCAGATTTCAGTTAAACTAAGGTTCTTATCCGTTATCTTGGAAGCTGCTGCCCGACCGCCTACTACTTGTCTGCTGTCCCTGTTCACAATAAACCCCTCTGTGCACGACAGAGACCCTATGTTTGGGTTCTTTTGCTGAGCTAAAAAAGGCCGCCGTATAATCCCACCATGTAATCACCCGCTCAAACTAGTCAAGCAGCTAGATAACCTGCTAGCTACCTCGGCGGCAAAGTCCTTACCTTCCCAAAATTAGGCACCTACTCTGGTCCAGCCAGTACTTGGTTTCTAGGTCAACCAACAAGATCCACCCTTTCCTGGGATCATTCAGCTTTCTGTCAGGTTGTAAGGGCCCGATCACGCCTCAGTCGGCTTGTTCCCTACAGGCCGGGAAATAAACCTATCATTCTTATTAATTATAACCCGATTCGACCAAGGTGAGCCTCAGGAGCGCTAGGTCAACCGACCGGCGCCTTCATGACCACGGTAATGTCAACAACAACAACGTATGTACTCGGCCCACCGTAATAAAGCAACTAAAACTTTTATATCAATAATACGATCCTTTGCAATACAAGCACGCACAATGAACGGACGGCGAATAAAAGTATGTATATGTGATGCTTTACAAACATTTTAAACAAACCTCGTGGAGTTAAATATCAGTTAACAAGGATTCAAGCGGAGACCAGTCGGCCCGGTTACCTAAAACGATGTCCATCACTGCAAAACCAGTCGCGTAGGTTTTTGATCCTCGGAAGTGAGAGAAAACGAATACAATGGCCTTTTAGCTTTATTTCAAAGAAGTGGCACGTATCGGTGAAAGGCGCATCTGGTGTACCTGCGAGGAAGTTCTGTTATCCGGCGAAGCCCGGGTAAACCGAGCATTGAGTTTCGAATAATGATTCTGAAATCTCCGCAGCTGTTGATTAAGCCGCATCTATTATAGCTGGCGCAACTAGGAGGCGAACTGACCTGTCACATTTCCTGAGCGTGCCTACGGAGACACCGCTTGAGGCTGAGTAGACTCCATCCATAATCGTGTAGCCTAAACTCTAACCTGCCAAGGCGCCCAACTTAAATTGTGGGATGAATGTGTCCTGGACTAATGCCACTGGCTCAAAAGCCTAATCACAAGAGGGCAGTGTTTATACTGCCAGGGTAATCTGTTCCTTCAAGGGGCCAGTTACCGCACCTATCCCAACCCCAAACTGTGACAGCATGAAACTGTGTTAGTCAGACCTCCATCCATTGGATGACCTAGTACGAGTGTCGCACCTACACCGCCTGGTATACCTCAGTGGATCTGGTAGATGAAAAAACCGTCACACTCCTCGCGACAGAACTAGGTGGGATTTGCGGAACGAATAGGTGAAAAAAGAAGAAAGGGGCAGCAACAATCCGATTAATCTTGGTCATCCTGCTGTATTCAGCGCTTAAGGCCACCTGATTGATGGATCCACGCCAAGGCCGATGTGACATTAGATGGTCTGCCACTTTGCAATTTTTTGGTCGCAACTTCACACGTTAAGCGTCAAGACAGAACCATACAAACACTTGCCATCTTGACTTTCCTAGACGGCTGCGTTCGGATCTGTAGTCAGGTTAGTGCCCCAAGCTACGCTTGTTCAACGAGGTGTACATTAGAAATTAAAAAATCTAATCTTAATATTCTCATAATGTTCGGGTACTCGGATCCCTCTAGAAGCTTCTCTACAATCTCTCCATTTTTCGCTCTACTCATCAATGAAATAACGGGTTGAGAGCTAGGAAGTTTTCGAAACAACGTTGCTAAATCACGGCTGGAGAGTACCTAGTAGGTCTGCAGTATGTAGATGACGTTTTTGTCCTTTTGGGCAAGGCGAATTCTAGCCATGGACCAGGGTGACTGTCATAGTGCCACCTTTCGTGGTGTCGTGGGCACTTACGGGGACTAGTCTACAAAAAAATCCATTTTATGTTAAAAATATGCACCGAGAATTGAAAAGCTCCAAGTAGCTCAGTTGACGAAGAAGCAAATTACTAACAGGGAGGCCTTGCATTTGTAAACTCGATAGTTTGACTGCTGCCGTCTGGACAAACTAGCGGCACTGCAGCCTTTGCGCTTTTTTCAGGTGGCATGGTGGGTGCACCAAACGGGCGTTACAGTTGGACGACTGTTATTAATACGTATTCACAGAAGTTCCTGTACAATTTTACGCACCTTAATAGCTGCAGTAACTCCGATGGACAGCCGCTGATTTTCACCGTGCACGAATCCTGAAGGCGCGAAATCACCATGCCCTGTGAATGTTCGGTTTTAGTAGCCAGTTCTGTCCAAGGTGACCCCATTATGACTTCCGACGTGCAAGACTCATAGTCAGGGACTGGGCGGCGCAACTCAAGGTTGTACAGCTCGTAATAAACTCGCGTGGCATCTACACACATTTTCGACCCTGGGTTTGACACATTCCGTGAAGTTATACCGTAAATTAGGACACTTAATTGGAGTCTAGGATATGTCTCAAAGTTTCGTTATCATTACAGCACCCTAATTTGCCGCTTCTTCGGATGAAATCCAATTGCGGCTTGGCTCATCTCCCTTTCCATGACTACACGGCAAGGCCAAATTATTATTCAACTAGTTGCACGAAAGACTTCACTCACCGCGAGTCGCAACACTACGATAATCACGTATAAGGGTTCATACTTTGGCGTGTGCCAGTATGTTTAGGTTAAATCCAGCGGCGTGTCTGTGCACGAGCTTGAAGTTGATGAGAGCTTCCTCACTCACATATTAGGTAAACCGGGCTGTGGAAACAGTGTGGGGTTCAGTGAGTGCACAAGCAAGCAAGAAGCCAGCGTCGCACGGGCTTGGTTCGGAAGCTACCGTTGCTTTTTGCATCCCCGTGACAGGTAGCCAAAATTGAATCCCTCACAATCGCCACCGGTGAGTGTCACAGAAATGGTTATTTTGAACGCGAGAGATTTAAACTTAACGCCAAATAATGAGCTGAGTTGCGAACAAACCTCTGTCTAGACTCAGTAAGTAATGGAAATCTGTCTAACCTGTGACAAAGTTGAACAGCTAGAATGTGTATGAAAAATTTGCTGCAGGGGATAGTGGTCACTGAGTGGGTGAAGGCCTTACTGTTTTACTAGTAAGATGTTTAGACTCAGGGAGGATCTGAGTTTTCAAACAGTAGGCCGGTAATACTTATCTCAGGTCTGGGATGCTATGGCCGGTCGCGAGCATATACTGAGTGCCAAGACCGGGACCCCGGGGAGCACCGCTGAAGGCGATGAAGAGCTCGGAAGTGAAACTACCTACTAAGACCTAGTATGTCCGGTTGGTAAGAATGGGTGGCTCCCTATTGCGGGAAACCGGTAAAACCGGGCCTTCCTTAGTTCCGGATTGGTAAATTGTGTGCAACGTTGAAGGCCTTTGAAGAATCAAAGAGAGTAAAGAGGCTGCCCACCTTTAGTTGTCCCGTGTTTGTTCCGGGTGGTGGATAATGGCCTGTTTTAAGGGTGTAAGAACTCCGGGTACGAGGGATCAGAACTTTTGAGTAAAACATCGCTCTCGTCGACGGATGCGGGATACCCTTAGGCCAGTTATATTGTAGTGAATCACGGCCGTGTAAAGTTAACCTAGACCACAAAGCTTCGGGGAGGTATGTGCGTAGGGAGGGGTACAAGATTACGATCCGCGACGCGTACACCCGTAGTGCAATCTCAAAATGATGCAAGGCGCAACCTGGAATAGAGGTGTTGAATCTAATACATCCGGAACGGGCCAACAATCGGCCAGTAATATTAAGTATAGCATTTTCCTGGTTCAGGAGCAGTGCCTTTTCGGTGCTCAGCTGACATGTTTCCCAAGGGATGCACAAGGGCTGCGATACTGTCAGGTTCCAGAGCCCAGACAGGAGCAGACGAGATGTAAAGTTTGGATCTGAATCACTGACCTTCCCATCAGTGAGCCCGTGTCTTAAAAAGTGAGTTGGTAAAGCTCAGTTAGTGACAATAGCTGAAGGACAATTAGGACACCAGGGCGCGCAGCTCGGACGGCTAATTGTTCAGCTGGGGGCAGTTGCTGTAGGCCTAGTCCAACACAAGTGTGTCCGTCCTTCCGACCGGTCCCAGCTGGAATAAGTGGGGTACGGTGTGGTTGGAGGGCAGGTAGTCATGAATAAACGGGTGCTCATGGATGTCGGTTCATGCCCCACACAGTAACGACGTTAGGTGGGAATAAAAGTTGTACTGGGTGAAGTTCGGACCGAATGTAGTAGAGTTGTGACCAAAAATGTGGAAGTGGACTGAAAGGTGAGGATAACTAGACGGCAAGAACGGTGTACACTGCCGGTAAGGGTAGGAGTGTTGTGATGTGGAATATGCCGGAGGGGACGTATCCTTTTTAGGAGTAGAGAAAAGACGACTGTGGTTAGTGAACTTTGTGAAATTCTCTGAAGTGCGAACGACACAGATGGTGGGGGTGGATGTATTTCATGACCAGGATATGTACCTTTGACGACATGGATGGACGACAGTTGGGGTGAAGCCTGTTACATTATCCCGACCTCACGTTTGGTATCGGTAGCTGTGGAAGTAAAATATGTCGGGTTTGCAGTTTCTGACAGGCTCCTCTGTATTTTCATGAGATACATATTAGGTGAAAAATCTGGGGCGAATTTCATGCCCCACTTTGAGAATCATCGCGGTCACAGATATAAACTGGGGCGTCCATGCGGAATCTGCACAGGAGTACAGTCGCAAAGTTGATTCAATTACCCAAATTGAATAGCAAAATGTTTTGTTGGGACAGACGACAGGTGCTGATCAACCACAAGCATTTTAAGATAGCTACACACCACTGGCAGAAGACCAGGGTAGAGAAATGAACAACCGCTCAGTATTCACCGACTGGAATTGATTTCTCAGACACGACGGTGTTTTGAAGGTAACCACTTCATAGTTGAGGACCTCTTTATCTAATAAGTCATCTGCAGTCTCAGAATGGCTGATTTGTTTAAGCTAGGAAATCCTCAAGGTCATCCTGTTCTTCGCACTGGAAGGGCACATAAAGGTAATAGGATATCGCGACTTGGGGTAACAAGTCAATCGCCTGCAGTGGGCGGAATTAGCAGGTGGTTCTGCAGCTGTAATAATTTATGGAAATTTCTAGAGCCAACATGCTACTGTTGGTCGCAAAATATGACGGTGCTTCACTCACGAAACCAAATTTGGCCCTATACCTGCCGGTCGACTGGACGGATGAAGAATCATGTGAAAGAAAGATAAAATGATTTCACAGTTTAACACTAAACTTGCTACACGCACTTGTGCCGCCAGTTTGTCCATCACAAAAGTCTCCACGGGATACTGTTGCTCGTCGTTTCTCCGAACAAGCCAAATAGGGTCACGATTCGTCGAAATCTGATGTCAGCAAGGCTCCTTCGGTAGCCCGAAAATGCTCGCAGAGACCGTACGTTTCCATCACATGAAAACACGTCATTCGATATAGCCTGATGGAAGCCACATCGTGATATGCCAGAGCTTGTGAAGACTGCGTCGGGTGTTGAAGCTTTAGAGTGAGGGGTTAAAGGCAGGACGACTAACGTCAGTGCGCTAGGACTTCTTCAAAGAAATTTGCTTCATTTTCGCCCAATCAGAATTTGTAAAATATGAGGGCTTAAGAACCCAACTGTAATCTCCCCTGTGTATACAGTCTGGGCACATAATATGCGAGTGGCGTCCGAGTCCTTACTGGAAAGCCGGGTTGCTTAGGCTTGTAGATGTAAGTATGGAATGCAGATTAGCTGCCGCCATTTCCGGTATTTTTGAACTAAAAATAATTGTAGCACCTGTAAACTGCTATTTTTCATGCTCAGTATCATCTTCCTTTTTCCTATCAATATCAGTCACATCACTGTACAAAAGTTTGTTTTACTGAAGTACAACCGCAACCGCCCGCTTCTTGGGCCCAACGTGACTTTGAGACTTTTGCTGAGTGACTGTTGTTGTAACTGCCAGTTGGCTATAATTAACTGCTGCTAACTCTAAACGTGAACGAAAATTTTATATACAAACGCTGGACTAATCTATTCACACCTGTGGATTAATATTGCGATCACCGGAGATTTGGAATGCCTGGAAGGTAGAACTTCTCTTGGTGTGGTGGTTCAACGGAATACGGAACTACGGAATCTCCTATTTTGAACTGGGTCAAGATTCACTTGGATTTTTCTCCTTGTGACTTTGTATCTGGTTTACATTTTTAATTTGTTCTGTTCACTAGAGACTCCTTAGGGCCGTTAACCACTACATAATCCGCAAGTAATGATGATTCTTGACTCAGCCTCTGTATAAGCGCGGACAGAGACAGCCAGTTAGGGCAAATGTAGCGACCGTTATCTCGTTTCTAAAATCCTTCGCTACGCTTGTATCGCTACACCGGCGTGTTTGTGCACACTATCTGGATTTGGGAGCATATTATTGGTACTGCGCAAAACCCTGGAGACCGTTTAATTCCTCCGAATATGTTAGAAGATCGCAAAAGCAGGCCGATAGCAGATTATTTTCCCTCATTTTCGTTTTAGTTCGGCGGTGTAATTGGCTTCGTCGTACATGTATTTGGCGTTTGTGGCCATGTGCTTGCCTGGGAGACTCGTTCACAGTAGGAAAATCTGACGTTTCGGGTAGGGGGAAGTTGACATGCGGATGGATAGCGGCAAAGCGCACTATGCCACTGGAAGCCCGGCCCAGTTTTGACAAACAATGAGCTGCGAGCCAAATACAGCAGAGCACTACTCGTAGTACTACCTCAAGTGTGGCCACACTGCACGCCGTTAACCACATACTCGCTGCAGTCCTGTTCAAGTGGAAATATCAGGATCCATAGTGATCTCGTAGACATCACGATATGAAAGTAGAAGCGAAAATTGATGGAAGAAGTGCCTAGGACTAGTATCCTCTCAGAATAGTGGATGTTTTTAGCATTTTTCTGTGTTGTTTTATCGTGCCAAATCGTGCATCTCTCTCTACCAAAAAGAAGGAATACAGTTGGAAGATACCGAACGAAAGCCGTAATGATCGATGAATGAAAAGGCGGGTTAGCTTTGTTTGACCATTTCCTGACCTCCACATAAGAGCGCGAAAGCTCCTGTGGTGGTACAGAGCCGTGGAAACTAAACTATCTGTATCTTATTGACGATATGCAGAAGGAATAAGGACGCAGCCCGTATCAGTAGAAAGTTCCAGTAAATAAGGAGGACTAAAAGATCCACGTACTCAGCCTTCTTTTGGTCGATGAGGTTTTAGACCCATCATTGCGAGCAAGAAGTTAACAACCGTACGTAAAACAGTCGCAAAAATAAAACGACGCTAGACAACTACCGTATGATAGAAAAGAATAGAATCAAACATAATGAAGAGCAAAGGTCCCGGGAAAGATCCTTGGGGCAACCCCTTTGAAAACTCGAACGAATCGGCGAGATAATTTAGAACTCATAGTTGTGAAGTTAGTTTGCTCAGGAAGGCTGATAACAATCAGGCCGGTGAGCCATTAACCTTTGGGATTTCCCAACTCCAGATAATTGCACCACGTGGGATTGTATCAATCATCCTGGACATGAATTTTGTGTTCAGGAATTATGTTAGTCATGCAAAAGCGGGACTGGACAAAAATATGATGAGAGAAGAGGCACGAAGTGTTCACCTCGTTGATGCTCTCCACCAATACAGCACAGGATTGGTTGTAAGACAAATCGGACAGTAATTAGGAGAATCAAGTAGGCATCCTCCGTCACCAGTGAAAAGAAGAAACACTCACATCCAAGCTTACGAAATGGTGGTTGGTAGTAAGGGGAACTGGAACTTTTTCATTGGGAATTTCGTCCTGTAAAAGCCTAGGAGCATTGAACAACTATTTCATAATTATTGGGAACGTTAAATAGCGTGCATCTCACGGACCTGCACAGCGTTTCGAAACCATAACCGCTCACCCGGGTAGCAGCGTAATAAACTCACACTTAATGTAGCGCCGCCCATCTTTCAAGCACGGAATCCACATAACCTGGTCACGTGTTGACTGGCTCCTCGAATTCTCGGATGGAAGTTTCACCCATTACGTGAATGCATTTATATTCTGAGCTACTTGTAGGTAATTAGTATTATGAGAAGACTTGGGAACTTTTCAACGGAGATTTTATCCCGTAAATGGAGCTCATCTTCGCCGAAGGGCATTTAGGCATCCTACAGCAGTTATATCCATATTAGAATCATCAGAAGTGGGGGCGTCACAAAATTTCGTAGTTTAGAACCAGGGACTTCCCGATTAATCGGTGGACCGCTCAAACCATGAGCTGCTGATCAGCATTGCGATTACTTCATGCTTCAAACACTAGGCGGCAGTTTACGAATTCGAATCTATGGGGGTTCGCAAAATGCACGCTGTCGTTGGCTTTTAACAAAAATGAAATAGCTTGAGTGCTTTCTAGCTTTTTGGCGCAGGTTAACTCCACACATACCACCTCAATGAAACTGGAACCTTTTAGAGCCAATTTCTAATGCACGTCGGTCCATAGGTACAGGAGAGTCCCCTTCCTGTGTAGTGAGCTAAACCTGACGCTAGTTTAATTCCGATGCGACAGTGCAGATGATCGCCAACATCTGCTGGATACAGTAATACCAGTGTAAACACCAGATTTTGTATCAGGAATCCAGAGCTCCTTCGTCGCCGGGATACGGCTATTGAAAACTTACCTCTGCTTGACTCCTATTCTGATAAGCTACCGGAAAATCATTTTTTCGTTTAAATTCAAGGGACAGAGGCTGCTCTTCTTTTTTCATGTAAGCGTACACTATATGATACCGGTTGACTAAAGCGGGTATACAGAACAATATTAGGTGCACCTTAATTCAAGCAACAACCGATCGTACGCAACAAGCTACAGCATCCACCCCGTTCCTTCTATTCCATTTCATCTTATCGCTTCCTCTTCCCTCCTCCTATGCTGTCGTTCTTCCGAAGTGAATGCGTTTTATAGGTTAGACGTTTGACTACATCACTCTACACTACTGTACTCTTGTATGATGAATCCCTCACTAAAAATTCAAGGGTGTAGTGCAGACATCATTACATAATTCAGATGCCCGGGCAACTATAGCCACACGACCCACCAACCACTGCTCTTTCCAAGGTGAGAAATCTCCCCTGCATACACTTGAACATGGATAGATATTCACGTTGCTTATGCTTGTAGCTCGCGCTCTTTCTCCCAACAATTTATTTCATTTTGGAGCATGCGGGAGCCAAGTGAACTATTCCAGAGCAGCTTTCTGTCTCATGTTTTGTTCAATTTGTCACTTGACCGTGCCGGAATTTCAACTCTGGAGGAGCGTTTTAACAATTTTCCACCAGCGCAGGATAAACGCACATCAGTTATTGCCTTTGGACGGATGAAAGTGTGCGTGCTTGAGTTATGTGGTTGGTTTGTTTGATGCCTTGATCGACGAAGCAATAATCCTATTGATTGTGCCCATTGATTGAACTCGCTACCAGGAATTCCCATTCAAGATCTCAAAAAATCAATATACACATGCTGTTACCCGAACCCTACCTCATCAGCTGCAAACCAACCAAAAATCTTCTTCGATAAATACACTCATTTGCAAATCAATTTGTATTTGCGAGAGACTCACCTGGAACCCAGCTGAATCTCTCGTTTGTGATGATTCCAGGCAACTGAATGTGCTGCACCAGGCCGCCTCATGTTCCAGTTGCTACGATATTCGAGATATCGCGATGCATGTACATACGTAATGCACTACTCATAAGGTTGCTGAAAATTCTTCGAAATATTCTTCTTGTTAATCATTTAAAAAAGTCAAAAAGCAACGGACGAGGATAGCGTTCATCCTGAGATACATGAATATCGCTCTGTAGGAAGCCTTCGAACTCTACACCTTTTTCTGTTTCAGCTGGTAAGCCGGGCCTGCCACAACTGGCTGTAAAATTCTGGTTTTCTGTTTTCTTGTAAAAAAAGTGTGACAGTCTTGTATGGCAAATCTCTGAGGAAGGTATGTCGTGGATTTTGCCGCACATTTTGCACACATCTGGACCCTTCTCAAGAGTATGAGAACATGGCTTAACTAAGGTCGTTCTCCTCCAATTACTCTACGATGGCTTGGAGAAGATCGAACTGATATCCGCAGCAAACCTAAGACATTCCTTCTGACGTGCACATTTCCATGTACTTTCACCCATTGCATGCCTGTGTAGACTGTCTGGCTTGATGATGGGGCAATTTCCAAACCCTTTGCTGTTCCCAAAACCTAGTGTTTGTCAACAACACCTCAAATACAAGTTTACAACGCGGATACCTCCGAGTTTTCTCAATGCAAGTACGGCACTTATCGAATGTTTTGTTCAAGTTTACAATCAAGTGGGTGATGTATATCTCACTAGTTAGATACAAAAATTAGTTCACGATTCCTGTATTAGCTTGTTGAAAACCCGAGAGGTCTGACAGTCGTTTTTGATCAAGCCAGCAATCATGCGGTACTGTTTGAGCTAAAGGTTATGGCTGGTGCGTTAGGGGCTCTACTTCACAAGAAGAAGCGACTCATCGGATCAGTATACTTTAAAGTCGAACGGCCCACAACATTTTGACAACAGTTTGTCCAACTCAAAGGATTAGTGGATGCCATTACACAAAATTATAAGGACAGCTCGGATGGAAAAATTAAGTCACTTTGCTTACTCACCTTCGTGCCTAACAGCCGCTTATGACAGTAAAAACTGGTCCGTTAGTATGGAAGACATCCTAAAAAGCAGTGTTTTCACCACTTGAATATATATATATCTTGTTTGACGGTTAGAGAAGCCCGTTATGTCGCCACAAGTTTCAGAAACCGCTGCGACATCAGAGGAGTCGATTATTCAAATGTGTATTTCACAAAGTTGGGATGGAGATTTGCATACTCGCTCCGGCCTTTTTGCCGTACGTGAGATGGTAGTGCCCTCTTGCTGTTTAATAAGGGCCCAGACCAGCACCCCAAGACAGATATGGAACAATTTGTTGTTTAATTTTCTAGAATTGGAGTAGCGTCTCGTTCTGTGGATCCCCAGAAGGTAGTTGCAGCTGCTGTGAAATTGGCTCAACCCGCCACGAGGTACAAAGCCAGTAATTCGGGAGATTTGCCCGATTTTCTGGTGATATTCGTCTAAATCACCCAGTTGCACAATGAAAAGATGACCCTTTAGCTGCATAAGAGATGTACTGTAACGAAAAAAGACAACAACAAGACTGCAAACATTAGTTTCTCAAACGAGGCATTTCCCACCGAGGATTGCTGAAAGAATAAAAATAAGAGGTTCATAAGTTTGGCCGTTAATTTTCTCGCATTGCTTCGAACAGGAGATGTTTATTCCATCTCGGATAAGTCATTGTTCACTCACAACAATCCAAAATGTAGTTCACCAAATTCAAATTCTACACTAAAACAGTAACTTTGTTTTGAACTTCGCGGGTTTATATGCGCACGGGATAAAACGTTTGGTTTCATGAACATGTAAGCGGACCATTTAGTCGTCGAACAGGCACCACCCACCTGCTATATTTGGAAACTATGAATGACCCAGTTTGAGGCTTGGATGGTGATGAGCGAGTTTGAAAGAAATTTAGAAATTCCGTCACCATTACGACGCTTTGATGTTTGAATTTACGGCAGAGTTCATACGGCAAAACCAATTCTTAGCTCGAAGCATCCGGCCAAACTCTCATTGGTAGTTTGTTCACTTCCAAGTGACAAATGGTCAACATCACTGTGATTTCATGTTTTCTTACAGAAGTATTTCACGGGTTACTCAAATAAGGATGTAGTCATCCCAACCGCGGGAATGAAATCGCGGTGAAAACAGAAAAAAAACTCAAAAATAATTTGTTAAACATTTCATAGTCTTTACTGAGATACTCTACCGACGTGAATTTGGCGTGACTCATGCAGGATTCTCCAAAGTACAAATAAAACCATCGGTTTCTCGTCAAAGCACACTAATCCGCGTTTTCGACGGCCTGTTTGTTTCTTGTAACAGGTACAAACTAGGTTGCTTCAAATCCACAAAAGGCAACAAGCTGGAAGATTTTCTAGAATTTTTTGTATGTTCAAACTAATGTGTAGCAAGCTCTGTAATTTCCACTGGGTGTAGGGCAGCCCGTGTTTTGCAGTTCGTTCAACTGTAGCACCGTTTCGGTGCCTTACTGCCATGCCACCAGAAGGAAGCACGAGGGCTGGGATACTGCCAGGTTGCCCAAGCCTAGACAGGGGAATTCGAGAGGCAGATGTCGGGTTCGAAATACGGACTTTCCGGTCAGTAAATTCGCGCTCTAACCACTTGTTCCGTCTCGCCCCGTGTTTTGCAAAGTAGAACTGAACAGATTTCAGAGTTTCCCCCCTCTTATTACGGTTTAAACATTCCAATATCGTTTGCTACGTTTCTCCTGTCAACTGAACAAATTATTCAGAAAGTAGTCTTGCTGTGCTGAGTCGACCCAGTTGACTATAATCACACTGTACCAGGCAGTGTAGTCCACGATGCCTATAGTAGGCTGAGTTTCTTTGGAGAACAAGCATGTATGGATTATGGGCCTCTGCTAGTATTGAGCAATTGTCGGATAAAAGGCCAAGGTCCTCCACCAGCCTCTGTATCTAGCAACTTAAATGCAAGTTATCGGTCTGCTGAATTCTTCATCAAAATGTGTGAATAGCTGTCACTCTCATCTGGAGAAAGAACAAAAACTTCCCACTCGGCCCTGCAAGGTTCATTCAAGCTGATAAGTAACAACACAGAATCTGTCGCGCATTGTAGGATGCAGAAAACGATTTGCAACGGATAAAACAAACCTCATCACATTTGATCCAAAACGTCTATCGATCGATGGAAACCCTCACTGGTTGCTCGCTACCAGCTCAGTTATTGATCTGCAAATTTCCGTTACTGTTCCAGATAAAACAGTCCACGTTTAAAGTTTATATAAATGTGCCATAAAGGGGATCTGGTAAAAAAAGGGTTGGAGAGGACAGTGGTTGTTCGCGACTTGTGATGTCGTAGTGAAACAGGCTTACCAAGGCGTTTTTCCAAGCTCTCTGTTGGAAAAGAAAATTTAAGATTGCCGTCTTAGTTGAAATTAACCTTCATCACCCAAAGTTAGGAAATTCATTTTAGAATGAATGAAGTGGGAGCGTCTTACGAAGGCTAGAGTACCCTGCGTCGAGCATCAATGGAACGGCTCAAAAACGCTGGCTTCAGAGGTTTGGATATCGTACAGGCTGTCGAATTCGACAATTCTTCGCGAAGCTGTGTAATCAGTATGCGTAACCAATTGCCTATGACCAACTGGAGAATGAAATTCGCGATCTAGGGTACCTTAAAATTCCCCTCACGAGACAAGATTCAGATAGGTCTGAAGGAATGCAACGTGCACGTTACATCATGGGGATCTGTCACTCGATAGGATGGCTTGAAAGAGGGCTGTTCGCACAGGCATGAGGTGCGGTGCGCTTGCTACAAAACAGACAAGCTATTCGGAAGGGGCTTAAGGTCCCCAATGCAGTCTCAAACGTGCATACTTGCAAAGATTATCGAGGAACGCGCCTTAGCAAATTTTATCCAGCTTAAAGTTAACGGAACACGGCTATCTTATCGATTATCGCTTCGATGGTGTGTTAGTGGGGGACCCTTGTAGCCACCGCATGAAGCCATACTGGAATAGACGCGAGAATACGTCAAAACATAAATGAATAGATTGATGGTAATCAAGTGACCGGTGCATGTACCCATTTTCAGGCGTCCACAAGTGGCCGACTGATGGTTTGCAACAGACCTCTGCACATCCACACGTCGATCTTAATCCCTAGGGTCTACAACAATTTTGAGTTTCCATTCAGCTGCTAATCATTTCAAAGTATGTCCTAGTGGTCCGATAAATCTGACAGACCCTGTTTGCAGTGCCTAGCAGTCCCTTGCGGGAAACTGATTCTCATGTCATAGGATGGTATATATATATATATATATATATACGTCTTCCATAACCGATCATGTTCTGTTTGCCGACTATGTGAATACAGATGTCCGGAAAGGCTGGAGAGAATAACTATACGTTTATCGCCGTGAGCCTGGAAGGTTTTATTAAACAAACATTCATGCGTCCATGAATTTGGGGCGTTTAGATGGCAGTACATCCTGCGAGTGCCGGACTTGGACGGAAAGGCTGTATAAACGTTAGGCTGACTACAGTCTTTCGCCATTTATTCTGCTATCTTCAACTTTCCTGGGCACTTGTCTTCTGTTTTTGGTGAGAATAAACGTTTGGTAATACAGACGAGATGTCGTGTTCCCCTTCTAGCTCAAGGGTTTGAGCCATCATGTATTGCAATCGCAATGCTCCTGGGCTGATCCAATGGAGAGCTTTCGAGAAACATGGCTAACGCCTGTAAATGTAAGGACAAATACGCTACTCATCTCATCGTTCGCATACTTCCTTTGGCTTTTTGACTACACGTAGATAAATCTAATTGTTCTCAGTGTGGCAACTCCGACTAACACCGTGAATTTCCAGTGAGTACTTTATTGTAACGACGTGAAACCTAGCCAGAAAATGGGAAATGTGGACGGTATTGCCGTTACATACCCAGAATGCGATCGATTCCATCAATACCACCTGGATCCATTTTAATATTGCATTGCGAAACACTAGGCTATCGGTTCAGAAAACGAGACTGCTAATGACCAAAAAAATGTGGGGTGTAGGCTCACGGACGATGGTTGCAACAAAGAGAATAAACTACGATGGGTTTCGGGGAGAAGAACACAAGGAACACCCCTTAAGGAAAGGTTAACAATATGATGAAGATGGCCTTTTCGAAAATGTTTCTTGAATGAACCTCAAAATAAGTCCTCGTGAACCTAACCTGGTAAATCAGCTGACTGGTCTCTTTACTGTGTGTGTGCAATTCTTTTTAAGGATTCTGTGAATTCAGTTCTGATTTCTCAAAAAACTTTGAAAGTGGACTACTTTCGCTCCGTTTTCCGTAGGGTGGGAACAATGACAATACACACACTAACCACCCAACAACTGTGGCAAGCTCCATTTCACTGTTTGGAACCGTCCCACGCAGCTCTAAGTGTAAAGATATGTGGGCTGATTTAAGGCAACCTAGAAAAGATAACACACACCGGCGTTTCAATCAGAATTCTGAAACAAACTGTGCGGCATGGTGAAATCAATGCAGTGATGGATAATATAGTTGTCTGATTCGCCCGCTAGCTAATTTTTGCCCGAAATGTACTTGGGGAATTTGACGTAGGCCATGGCAGGACAAAAGAAATATCGCAATTTTCATTACTGTTTGAAGCATGAACAGTGAGTTAAATAAAATAAAACACAGGAGACCTCTCTGACAAATGGTTACTGTCTTATTGAGATCACTTAACCACAAACAGTTCTGACATCTCGCCAAGAAAGACTATCACAAAGGGGCATATTTCTGGTTCGCTTGGGACGCCAACTGCTTTCGAATGAAGAGCCTCACTATATATCGTGGCTGATAGGGGACATTTGTTGGTAAGCAACTACTGTTTGGATGAACAAGGACCGTGGTATGAGAGCCATCTCAACAAAGAGCCTTTGTTTAAATGAATCACCGTATAAATATCATTTTGGCTAATCAAGAGTAGACCTGCTGTCGTTAGAAACTTGGTCCGCCATTGCTTACTCCGAAAGTGCAAGGGAGCACTAAGAGTACACTAATAATTTCCGGAAAGCCAACGGTCTATTAGTCGTTGTCTTTCTGAATATCTGCACACGCATCGACTTACAGGACATTTCCGTCAAATTCTTGATTATGGGTTGTACCAGCACATTTGTTTGTAATATTTTACACTGGTCAATGAACCTTCACTCTTGCAGTTAGATGTAACTCACAATCTGGTGCCTCTCTCTTCTCCTCATCTAAGGTGACTCACAAGAGCCGCAAAATACACACATCTGAGAACTCACCTTCCATAGCCATCAGTTCACTCATGACCCGTTTGACTGGGTTTAAGAAACGTGAAGAATATCGTTTAATTACAAATAATGTCGATGAACAGAATCTATTACAAGGATCCTGAAAACCATCAGTCCGAAATGCAACTAAGTTTTGAGTATACTATCTGACAAGAATAGTCGTCCACAGCCCAAGGACGGCAGCCCATGCGGCTATTACAGGCAAGGTAAAAATGGTTTGCTGAAGTGCGTGGTCAGAGACTGTGTAAAGAATTTGTAAAGTGCTGTATTTTTCAGGGTCGCCTTACAAGAGGAATCCGGTCATCAAAAAACCCTCAAAAGAACAGTTTACGCCCCAATATACAGCAATTATCGGGTGTTGCTCTACTAGGTGACGTTGGCCATGTTGGTGAGCAAAAGTTGTCGGGGAAGATGTTATTGCCAGTGGTGTGTCACTGATAATGACGATGTTGAGCAAATGCGTGAAGATGTTTGCGGTCGAGCAGTTATGCCTCCGGGTTTTCGGGATAGGTTAAACATATCCACGTCTTGAGTTAACAATCATCCTATTTCACTTTTCGCTCCGGAGCGTGGGTGCCACTTGATAAAACCATTCCAAAACCGACTGAACGCACTTGTCTCTCCAAGGGGGTATGAAGCGGCAAAAACCAACCGTTTTAGTGGCAGTAGATTTCTCCACGGTTAAATGTGCTTCTGGTGCAGTCGACTGACCACGCCCAAAATATTTCAGACGGTTTGAAGACACCCGGACTTTCGTGGAGGGATAGAGGTGAAAATGAATTCAGCTGAGTTCGCTCACCAGTTCTTTTGAAGATGAAGCAATTTTAACTTTAGAATGTTGTATACCAACGAGTGTTTTTTTACAAAAAGGCTCAACCTGATGCCCCTTTTTGGTGAATGTCTGGTACAGTAAAGTACTTTGTCCTTTCAAGCGAAGCGTTTTATCTGAACTGACCGCAGTCCAGTCAACATCTCATTGAATCTTCGATAAATACACTCATTTGCAAATCGATTTGGTTTTGCGAGAGACTCACCTAAAATCCAAATGAATCCCTCGTTTGTGATGTTTCCAGGAATATACATGTATCGCGATATCTCGAATATCATAACAAATGAAACATGAGGCGGCCTGGTGCAGCACATTCAGTTGCCTGGAAGCATCACAAACGAGAGATTCAGCTGGGTTCCAGGTGAGTCTCTCGCAAAAAGCAAATTGATATGCAAATGAGTGTATTTCTTGAAAACAGTCCAATTTGGGTTCAAGTAGAACATATGGTTGACGGAAACTCGGGGACGACGCCTACCTGATGAGCCCCAAGAAGGGCGAAACCGGTCATGGGCTGTCGAAGAATTTTCAGCAACCTTATGAGTGGTGCATTAGGTCCAAAACTTCTTCGAAAGACAAAGTTTTGCCTTAGATCCTATAAAGTACAATCTCAACTTTGTTAAGTACAATACCAAATGGGATTTTGATGAGTTGTGACCTGCAACTCTCATAAATCGTTTTATTTGTGTCTGCCTAACTGGATGTATAGGGGTTGCTATCTAGTAGACTACTCAACGTCCAGTTTTTTCGGGCAGAGTTCACTTTACCTGTCACATAACACGCGGTTGTTGAATGCATCTACAAGCAATAGTTTAAGAGGGGGGTCACCATGTTTGTTTAGGATAATTTTGCAGCCCCAAATCTCATTCACCGCAACTTCTGACGTTCAGGGTCGTCAGTTAGCTTTTTCGTCTCTCAGGAGAAATGTATTTTTTGCTACAAGCTCAAGGGTGTCACTTTGAAGAGCAACTCTCAGAAATACTGCTTTGTTTTTACTGTTTATCTGAGTTACTCCATGAAAATTCCATTAGATGAAGAACAAAAACCAGAAAAACCAAAAAGACGCTTGCGATAGTGTAAACAAACTGTAATGTAGCATGTATGACTTACATTTCTTCTCGTATGCTCTGAGTGATCGTTTCATTTCTCCTACAACCAAACACGGCAATATAGCTAGTAGAATTGAAAAGCGTCATTCCATTTCAGGCAAACTGACACTATAGGATTATCCACAATGAAGGTTACTTTCTGGTAGGATGGACAACATGCATACACTTCAAAACAGGTGGTCGGTACATGGGTAGTCGGTCTCTGGTGTTGAGATGCAGACGGAAAACATGAATGCCTTACATCACCAGCGATGGTGCCAGTCTAGGCCATTGGATCTTGAATCCAGCGTGTAGCAGTTTAAGCATATGTAAAACGTAGTTATTCCAAAACGACTAAGTTGACTGCTGTACTGCTGGCTGAGAGAGCGTTGGCTTATTTTCTGCCACAGCTGAGACTTAAACACCGAGTACAGCCGGGTTCTCGCAGCATGGCATTTTACTACTCAAGATTCCATCCCGTAGATGGGGTCAGTTGTCGAGCAATGAGCAGCTGTTTGTTGCATGTCGGGACTCACTGAACCCCAAGCAGTTTCGAACTCGCAATCTCCCACCTAATAACTCAAAACAATACCGTTCAGCTGCGAACGGCTAGTCAGCTGTGTGATTAACTTGCACTTAGACAAATTTAGCGCCAGTCGTCATTCCGGCGCGTGATTTATATCGCTCGTAGCCGTGTATCCACCAGTTCCTCCGGTTCGATGGAAAGTCCACGTAATTCGTGAGGCCCTTCGCTCCTTGTTCGACGAAAGCTTGGCGAGGATTTGAACCTTTGACAGTTCAAGGAATTTTTGGATTATCGTTCGAAAGTTCTTGAAATGGTTGGAGATTTCATCAAACAGCTGATTAGAGGTAGCTGCTTTTTGCGTCGAAAGTATTGCTTTTTCGTTTACAATGATTGCCAAATTCCTGTTACCATCAAGACAGAAGTAGTTTCAACATTCTTATTTATGGAAATATCCATATTGATCCTGCTCAGGTGTGATTATCTTCCGCGACATCGGTGTTTCTACTGCAGCAGTAAAATAATAATATATAAAACACTTGGAGTTATAAGAGTGCACCATAAAACCGTCTAAATATTTCACCTCTCTAAAACAACCTTTTTCGACCTGTTCCACAGTGAGATAGAAAGCCCACTGTCCTTGACCAAAATCGGACCAGACTCTCACTAAGGTACTCAAAAGAACATCCATACTGTCATATTCTGCCTGAGACTAAGTAACTAAATAAACTTTTCCTTTCAGTAAAAAAATCAATTTATTCAAACCTGAACCTTCCTCACGGAAGAGGACA
This sequence comes from Clonorchis sinensis, assembly GCA_003604175.2. Classification (NCBI taxonomy): domain Eukaryota; kingdom Metazoa; phylum Platyhelminthes; class Trematoda; order Opisthorchiida; family Opisthorchiidae; genus Clonorchis; species Clonorchis sinensis. The sequence goes on from CM030370.1 coordinate 55,967,512, forward strand.
ACGTTCAATCAATTGATTTCGGATTATTTACGCATCGATATAAATCGAACATTAGTTTAGCGCTCTCCGTTAGACTTGGAAGGACAATGCTGGAGAAATTGGTGGGACTGAACAACTCACGACGCATTTCATCATTGGACTGCTTCATGGCTTCGACTATGTGGAAAATAGGAAAAAAATCATTTAAAAATCTCCATCTGTTGTCTGCAAAACGTGATTATTTCCTCCTTTAAGTAGACTGTTATCGTGGGTAATGTACTGCCTCTAATGGGACCCGAAAGCGCAACTGCTTTTAAAGTAAAAAAAACTGGTGACTTTCTAGACGCTACATATTCTAATGATTGTTTCTTCATCGGGCAAGAATCCTTCCAAAAACAGGCTACTTTTTGATGATTTCTGCTGGTTTTGCCTAGAACCACTCGCGTTTCAAGGTTTATACGATCTGAAACTCTAGTACTACAATTGCTGGATAAACCATGTGTTTTGACGATCAGTCTGGAGTTTTTGAGAACGAACCATTGTGAATGTCTTGAATACCATATGTGTTTCAGCTTAATTCGACCGATTCCATTGTTAAACACAATTTCTCAAAGACAAGCCATTTAAATGGGCAATCGGGACATATCACTGATTAACCCAGTAGCGATGAACCTATGTATTTGATGTTGGTTTATTGTAACTCCGACAGGACAGTGGTGATGTGGTGAGATCCCCTCGGAGACTCAACACGATTTTGTGGCAACCGCGTATACACTGGAAATAAGTAGCACATTTATTGAACAGTTATACCGTCTTTCTCCGAGCTTAAATTATGGCTCTTCTAATAAAGCAATTTCTGATACAATTTTTCGAATTTTGCCGGAAGGAAAAGTGTAAAAGTTCTTTCGCAAGGGTAGTTAACTTGCGGTAAGGCCTTCACTACACTCGTTGCATCCGTCTCTCGGTACTTGTCTTTAGATACTTCGTTTTCTTCCATGTGGTCTGCTCACTCATCACTGGATTAGTCCACACGGGGAGGACTACGCTGTGCGACGCAGACTACTTAAAAACTCAGTGCTGGTACATTGTATGCCTCCAGTCAGTGAAAACTGAACCGAAGGCCAGAATGTGAGTATTTGTCGCCTAGCTGTAGAACCTTTAGTGATTGCATAATCATTATCCCTTAACGAACAAAAGCTGAGTACATTTCTGCTGGCACACTAGTATTTTTTTGAGAACTATCCGATTAACCCCATCAACTTTATTCTGAAGAAAACGCTTATCAAATTTTAGACCCGGAGGACAATAGGTTTTCGCTCTCACCAGAGCACGGTCATACAGGATTTACCCATAAATACTTTGACCGGAAAGCGTACATAAGATCCGATCGCTGTAGCTGTTCTGTGACATTCAGAGGCAGTGTGGGTCACTACAGGTTCGTGGGCTCCAGTTGAGAATCCAAACAGTCATTTTTCTCAATGAACTTTTCTTATGTATGTGACCAGAGGCTTGGAACAGTATTTAGCACCCGGCCGTGCATTGCCACTTAAGGCCACCTTTTGCTAGAGGCCCTGAATAGCAAAATTTTCGTCATCGTCTACTCAGGGACACTTAGACAGTTGGGTCAAATGACAGCAACCGTTTTTCGCTAATTTTCTATTCCAGACAAGGTCTTATTCAAAAGGGAGAGGAATGTACAACACCCGTAGAAAACACATTAGGCGAACGACTTGGTGGTTACAAAACTGTCTTGTCTAACAGGTTCGGAAAATTTAGACGATTTCAACTATACTGATAGGTAACAGTAGCCGCTTTGTGAGACCAGAAAGTGCAAAAGCTACCGACTCTTTATTAACGGCTAGCCAAGCATTTTTTGCCCAGTTAGCTTTGCATTAACGACATGGATTTATAAACAGGTAGTTAGTATGACGTGGGACGTAGCGCAGAATGCGAGCCTATCAGATCAAAGGGTTAGATGTTCTGGCTACTGTCAAAAGCAACTCAAAGTCTTGGTGTTTTGTATTCTTCGGTAAAAATATCATAGCGCTTAAGAAAGGAAACAAGGGACAATAGATATTTCGACCTCTACTGTAAGCAAGTTCGCTTCGTGTGTTCAAACGGATGACACTCCAATGCAGAACTCACAGCTTCTCTCACCGTCAGTCACTACTTGATTTAGAAGCCTCTCTAGGAGACCCGATAGTGGCAACAACCTCACCTACCTTCATAGTAACTTATCTTCAAGGGTATCGTATTTTGTTCACAGATCTATGCACTTTTGTTTGGTGTTTCTGAAGCCCAAAAAGACAAGTCACATGATCTTAGCAGAATGTTACATGAAAAAGCAACACTCACGTCTCTCCATCGTCTCAGCATATGCATTCTCATAGTCAGCTGAAAAAAACAGCGCAAAAAGCGAACCTCGTCTTAGTTCTTGCTGACAGGTTCAATACTGCAAAGCTTCACTGCCGTTTTGTTGAGTGCCGGCCATTTTCCCACCCAAAAAACCACAACTTAACAACCAAGCAAAGAGGCAGACTAGTTGAAATGGATTAAGTAGACTCCTGCTGTCCGGAAGAAAGCTGAACAACGGAGTCTCAAGCCTAAAATGAATTTTTCAGACACAGTTTCCTTGAATATGTCGAATGAACAGAAACAACAGTGCTACTGGATGGACATTTCATAAGAACTGAGTAACCAGTCTTTGGAAGACAGCGAGTGAGTGACTGGCCACTCTTTGATACCAGGTTTGGAATCGCAGATGAATTCTGACACCCGTGGTTTTCCAAAAAAAAGCTTGTATTCAGTCAACCTATGATGAAGCACTGTTTAGCTGTCACACCCTCCATGGACTTTTCCAGCCTTCTGCGAAGTGAAAACCCCTGACGCTATTCAAACCCACGAATTTCCCTTTGCAGTTAAACGTTACTCCACTTGGTCATGGACATCTGACTAGCGCTCTGGTTGGCTTGCTCCCAGACACGTTTTATTGTCACCAACTTTCATATACTTGCTCATATCACATGGTCTGAGGTTAAATGGTCTCATTGGGAACGACCTCTCACACAGAAGGCTTACGGGGTTTGTTTCCTTGTAGTTTTTCTGTTTCAGGGATATCTTCCTAAACACGTCTAGCAACCACGCTCATATGCGGAGAAACCGTTGATAAGATTGAAGAAAGACTTAAGAGAATGAAGACAAAACATGCAACGTTTGTGTTTCATGTCTGTCATTGTCCGGCAAAATTGAAAGATGCGAAAGGTTGCATATCCGCTACTCCGTTTGCTGCGGGAGCCAGACTGGCATGTGTAGGTTTGTTTGTTTATCTGCTTACATCTAGTTCAAAGAAATTCCCATAAAGATCAAATCAATAATTTCCACCCACAGTTGGTAATGATACAGTCCACAGAATAGGACCAGCTAAACAAATACCCTCCCTAGATCCACATGGTAGAGTGAACCAATTTAGCCAGGAGGAAAAATAGGGGGAACTTGGGAAAAAAGCCCTGGGAGGAGATGTGACACAACTTTAATCGAGACAAGACCTACTATGTTTGTCCTGAATTTGCATGGTGTACGAGACAGCGATCCAGATAATCCCAAATTGTTGTTAAGTGCAAACATCTGCAGCTAGCCCGTTTGATGGATCAAAAAATAATAGTGTAACAATAACCAACCATGCTGCAGCCAAACGGACTGTCTTTTATTGAACAATCTTTTGAACATGGACTTCCGGGAACGAGTCAATCAGCCTTGAACTAAAGAAGTGAAATTACTGATTTGCTTTCTCACAGCTTCGATTATTACCATCCATCAGAGCTTGAAGATTTTGTTCCAGTTAGCAGTGCATGGGAAAACTACAGAGGTCTTGGGATATTGGTAGCTCGGGAGCATTAATTGGAAATTAATTGATTGGTTGATGATCTGCCCGCCGAGCTTGCAACTGATTCGCGAACGGTTCGTCACCATTCTAGGAGACATCTTTAGTGCGCTGTTGGGTACAGCACTTTCCAGATTCAAGTCTCAACCTTGCACATGTATTCTTATTTGTCTCGTGCCCAGATTAGAGGTGCACCCCATCTCTGTATTTTCTTTCGCTTTTTTGCCTACAATACAATCCAGCCTAAACTAAAGGAGGTAAAAGTCTTACAAGTCAGTCACGTAGCACAAACATAATCTGAGTTATCCCTCACTGCATGCAGTCATCAGCTTTGTTAGCATTGGCGTACACTTGTGGACCAAAATTGCTGGACCGTTTATGCATTGTAATACAGGTGCGCATATAAAAAATGGAATGGGGTGTTTTTCACCAACAGCCAAGAAATATCGACGGAAAGGACACCAAGGATTCCGAGTCTACATATTCATCATCATCATCATCATCATCTTCATCGACAGCATGACGTCAGTGTTCAGCACCGACGCTTACCGACCGACGCTGCACCGACGCTGCCGTACCAGTTCATGGTTGTACGTGGGCTGGGATACTGTCAGGGCGCCCACACCTAGACATGAGGACGAGTAGGGTCTTCAACCAAAGCCTTTGGCTCAAAAAAACCTAACCGCAAGGCAGTGGTGTTTGGCGGGAAATGCAAATGCATTACTGTTTCTACGGAACAAGTCGCCACATGTTCAAACCCCCAACCTGGGGGGCCAGGAGACTGTGTTCGTCAGACCTCTACCCATTGACCAACCTGGTATGAGAGACTCTGTAAGTGTCGCGGGGACACTCCCCAGTATAGCTCCATGGGTCGCTGAGGCGCGCAAAGCGTCACACCACGGTAAGGCCCAGTCTTTCCGTGACGGAGTCTATATCTTACGGCAACCTGAAGTGAATTCAGGTCGAGGGAGGAGTATACACGACAAAACTGAAAGACCGATCAAACTGCGGTCCAAATCAAAGGGTTTTTGACGATTAATTCCACGTCAGTAGTCAGAATCTGCCCATGGGACGATTCATGGTGCTTCGGTTGAATGGTCAAACCTTGCCAGCTACTTGCTTGCGAGTCCACAATTCTTCTTCCATGTTTATGCGTTCGGCGAGCTGACATGTTCTAAGCGTTCTCTTTTGAACTGCAACTTCGTCAGTCCAATAGCCTCGCGCTATTTGTCATCTCTGTTACACAACGCGTTGGAATTCTATCCTAGTTCAACACAATACGGAACGAGTACTCACCTGCAGTTTTCTTCCAGCGTTCGATCAGCTGACATTCTATATAAAAGGTAAAAAGAAACAGAAAGGCGTGAGTCCTCAATGTCTTTCGTTCATCACAAAGAAAATGAAGACAAATTCGGCGGTGTGACAGCGACATCAAGGTCAGTCATTCAAACTTATTCACGGATTTTTCTCAGGAGTGCTATCCAAAAGATTTTGGTTTTTCCGTCGGACAGTCTAAAGACTTCTACGAACATATCTTCTGGAAAATGTTACATGTCTGACTGTGCGGTGATCAGTCCCAGTACAGACGTGACCAGACCCTCTATTTCTCCACCCCTTATTAATGTGGGCTCACGAAAGCCTGGTTAGCTATGGAATAAATGCAACATTCGTGATGAGACGTTTGAAAACATAAAAGATGACTTTAATAGCGCCGTGCGCACCATAAGTGGAAGGTTTTTTCACAGAACTCCCTTCTTCCAAAGACTCCACTCTATGTGTAAAGGCTGCGAGAAACCCCATACTAGGATAACTGGCTGAATTACGACTTCCCTTAGAAGTAGCAAGAGGAGTGTGTTAAGTATCGGAAGACGGTCATATATGTGATAGGCGGGACCGAAGTCCACAGTCATCCAAAGCACGTACTTGAGTCTTCATCACTAAGGGAGCAAACAACACCTAGAATGAAATAACGGAAATAAACAAAAATAAAGTTGGACACTTTTAAACTTGTTGGAAGAGTAAGTGACCATTCGTAATGCGCTACTCATAAGGTTGCTGAAAATTCTTCGACAGCCCATGACCGGCTTCGCCCTTTTTGAGGCTTATCAGGTAAGCGCAGTCCCCGAGTTTCCGTCAACCTTATGTTCTGCTTTGTCAAAAATGAATTGACGTCAATAGGTCAATATTGTCTGCCTACTGGCACATAGCGAGCAGTATTACGTCAGCTCTATTCAAATTTACCGTATTCTGAAAAACGATGCACATAGGGAACTACATTAGAATGGTGTATTTTGGTTTCGTTTACTTGTTGAGTAGCGCGAAACTAAACGTTCTCCATGTAACTGAACATCACGACTGTTCATTTACATCGAGACTGTTTAGTTTTGCGCTACCCAACGCAGGTCCTAAACCACAGTCCGACAACCGAATGGCATTCCGGATGCTAACTGTTTGGTCCGGACTTTAACAGATGCTGGAATGGAGCCAAACGAGGAGAATATTATACACCTTTTTATTTTAGGGTTGAAACTTTAGGAGCATTGTAAATCCTAAACAAGTTCTACCCATTCAGGTCTACAAAGACCCGAAACACGCCAGGGGGACTTAAACCATTATGAATCCCTCAAACTGACACAATAAGTAGCCACTGTTCTTGAAGGTTCACACTAAATCGTCAGAAATACCACTCTGAATTGTTCAACAAAATAACCTCTATTGGCAAGAGTCTGATTTTGTACCGTATAATGCAAGCCTCATTCAGTGTATTCCGATTAAAACATCCGACCTTTCATGCTCCAGATAGACGGGTGTTCCAGAGATTGATGAAAATCCATTAATGTTTTATCTGAAGTATTCTACAATACAATCCACATCTAGTCCTTTCTGTTGGACGAAGACTTTACAAAAGAACTGAGGTTGTGAGTGCATAAACCTGACTGTCCTTGAACGGATAAAAGAGACAACGGGAACATGAATACCATGGTCGAACTTGGTCAAACTGAAGGAATTATGGTAAAAGGAAATTTAGTGCGACCCGGTCGTGAAAATTTGTAACAAGTGTGAACAATTCAGGGGATGCAGTCACAAGGTCGGGAGAGTAGAATGGTTTGGAAATTTTACAATCTTTGTGCTTGGAGCTCAGCATTCTTCATACTCAGCATCGGATCTCCAAGTGCTTTTTATACGTTACGGTTTTTTCAAGCCTCTCGTTCTAATGTCAAATGTCCACTCAGTTGCCGCTGGTTTAACGACCCCTGTACTTACTTTCTCTTCGTTCCCTTGTCTGAGCCTGCTGTTTGCTGCCTCTACCTCACAGACTCAATATGCATTTGTAATCCCTCATGAACTTTTAACCTTTGACCTGTCGAACCAATTTTGTCGACCATCTTTTACGCGCTTTCCGACCATTTTGCGTTACCGCGTGTTGTGCGCAGGCGTGTCGCTAACTAAGATCGATTTGCCGTCTTCTCCGAGCTTTCTTTGGACTTGCAGTACCTCGTGCAACAATTTCGACGGAAACCCCCATAATTTGAGGTTTGTAACCCTTTTGTTACGCATTTTATACATGTAGTAGAGCATTTCATTGATAAGTCTCAAGAATTCACAATTTCTGGCTTGTGATTTTGCGCGTCACTCAGTTGGGCTTTCCTGAATAAGTCGAAGTATTCTACAGCCTTGGGATACTCGCAGCTGGGTCCAAACTGCAAGACGTTAACTCTGATCTTGTAGCCACATTGGACTTTTCCGCGATCTGATGCACTCAGTTCCTATGCCAAACAGCGAAAGTATAAGGACAACTTTTGAAGAATAAAAGGAACTGGTCACTTCTAGAAAGTTGTCTCTATGGACACGAACTTTCGTAAGCATTGAGCATCCGCCTATCGTTGAATAACAGCCTTGGTCACCATCACTTTCTGAAAATTTATCTGCAAGTTTTTCAAAGGCACGTTATAAAAGACGTTGTGAGGAATGCTTTCAACTTTTGGATGAAAAACAGCTGAAAATCGGCAGCCATTTTGACAAATATGGAGTAACAATAATCATTTTTACTCTAGCGTGGGGGCAGCTGATACAAAACAGGACACCTCAACAGCTCGTCACCCCTCCAAAGTAGCCGAACCGATCACAACTGCTTTCGCTGGATCTTCGGCACCAAAACGCATAATGCCCACGCCCGAGCCACATATGCTGGTATGTGCACAGTTGATTGAAACACCTACAGGACTAATGAATTGTCTCACCAATGATGCAATGCGGACACAATGAGTTTCGCCCACTTGTACGCTAACCCTAGGAGAGTCGATTGTCACCGATCAACCTACCCCAGAATTTGCACTGTATGGCTACTGTTGTCATAAGTAGTTGACAGAAGTCGGGTACGGACAACAACTTCAAAAAAGGTGCATTATTCAACACACGTAATTAGTGAAAAATATGAAGAAGGTTAGAGGAAAACTGTGTGTGAATAGGAGAGAGCCACCCCTATATTGAAATAAGACAAGTGGGATTTGTTATCGGTAGGCTACATGTTGTAGTTTGATGCAGGGCGTGTGTGCTCTACCCGGTTAGACAGTCTTTGCTGTGAGCTGTTCTCCTCACCAAGAGAGTATCCTCACTGTTTCAGTCCAGAAATGTTTAGGAAATTGTAGAATGAGCAGGTGAATGGGTAATTATTCTTTCATTGGGATTAAACAGAACCGAACTGGTGGGTCGTTGACTGTAAGTTTATCACCAGTTTGAAATTAGACGAACGTAATCAGCGTTCTAAACGAATCCTTCTTGACAACTGGTATTGACTTCTCATCATCTGTGAAAGTTTTGAATTTTCCTTCCCAAGAAATCGTCGTTGATGTTTTAGGGAAAAGGTGCATGTTCTTCAAAAGATGTGGCGAGTAGGCGACATCATTCGGTCAAGTATAACCGAGTTATTTTTGTCCAACTTAACGTTTTGAAATCTTTTTTTCTGCTGCGAACGGCGGAACTTATGTTTGACTAGGCGTTAATCACGGCAAAGAGTGATAGTCCTCATGGATAAAAATTTGGTACATACTTGATTCATCTGCAAGTTCTTCTATAGACATGATAGAATCAAGAATCGTGAGTCATTATTGTGAATACGGACAGAAAGTTAAACTGTGCAACAATCCCCTGCATGTTAAATATCAATACATGTCACTGCACGCCACAAACGCTCATTTACTGAAAACAGATGCATCGTGTTTGGTGAGCAGGCTACAGAGCTTGGAGTATGAAGACAGATCTGTATTCCTGTACCTACCTATTTCTCCTACATGAACTCTTAGCTAGAGGTCACCTGATCACCCTCCGGCAAGTCGTATGTGGATTCGGACCTGAATTTCCCAATCAATCTGTTGCAGTGCAACTGCAGAATCAGAGCGTGTGAAGCTCACTATGGCTCCCAAGTTGCGACACTGACCTCCAGCTTTCGTGATAAAAGTGATCATTACGATACCTCTACAGGCAAATCGGTAACAACAGAGGAACCCGTAAAATTAATACTGGCGTTGAGAGCACACATATAGGGAGATGGCAGTCAAACGGGTTTCCCATGCATACAACTATTTCATTCGGCAAATTCAGCTCCAGCCAGATCCTGTATCCAAACGATTTTACATTACAAAGTAATCTTCTATCCTATTGTCGTATTGGCACTCTACCGGGCACCTGTTTTCCAGTCACTCAGATGTCACTGCCACAAGTCGGTTTTAGTGCTATTCCACTTGTGGTTCTCGACAACATTACTATTCTAAATGCGTGCGTCTCCTGTACCACACATCTTCCCAATGTCTGTAATAAATAGGTGAGTTACGAAGGCTCCGGTGAAGGAAGCATAAAAGGTCAGCTAGTGGGCAACAAGTACCAAATAACTGATAGTTTTACCTTGTTTGGTTTCAGATAACTGTTTTGCCAGTTCACCTGGAATAACGGAAAGAAATAGCCAATAAAATTTCGTCCACTTTATTTACCTGACCTGACTTGTTGATGACCAGCCTCAAACCCGTACTTGTTAGAGTTCGGTGTCTAGACTTTGTGCAGTGACACAGAATCCCTTCTGTTCGAATCAGTTCTATTCCCGGTCTCTTCTCTTAGTGAACCCCCTGGACCTGGCGTATCGATCCCAAAACCCCCTGAAATAATTTAGGACCTCATTGTAAGTTGTTTGAAGCGCCTTACCAGATGATAAAGAATCTCAAGGAGTCGCTTCATTGCCGTACCGGGAAACAAGGTTTTTGCATTTGTTCCAAACCCACCCGACTAACTCGTTCTGGTGCCTTAACCAATCGCTTACCAGATGTACGTCCGCCTATTGCACTCAACTCAAAAATAAACTACAACTCCTCAAACCGCACGCTCATTTTCCCTGTGTGGTGATTTACTAGGCCTGTTTTCTAGCCAGCTGTACTGAATGCTGCCTCATCCTTGCTCTCGGGTTGCCCTGTTTAAGGTGGTTTTTTGTCCTACGGCATACACAATCAACGTACTATTTCTGTGTGATATCATTGAGGAAATTATTGGTAGTTCAAGTTGTAACGACGACCGCTGATTTATTCGGTGAGCTGGGCAACTTGGTTGCGAACATTTTATCAATAGTTAAGAAGTTATCATCAGTGTGTGGCGAGTGGAAATGCATGGCTGTTGCAGCTACGTGGTTTGTTGTAGGTTCTACCCACCAAGGTCGACCTTGGCCGATCATTGGTCGTTTGGATCAGTGTTGCTATTGGCCTGGTGGTTGACCTGTGTTCTGGCTGAACTTCTGGCATTCACGACGAAATATAGTGGCGAAAGAACTAGGAATTTCCAGATCGCTGTGAGACTAACCATTCATACGCTGCGGCCAAAAGGCGGCTTATCCCTCATGCTTGGTGCATCAAGTCTGCACGTATGGAGACATGGAACCATTCAGGCTAATCAAATGCACTATCACTACAATTGTTGTGTTTATAGTGGTTTGCGGTCCAAGACAAGACAACTTCATCCGAATTTTCAACCAACCAAATGGCAAAATGTGATAAGTAAGGAACGGCTGGAGCTGACTAGATTATATACGCTAGATTAGAGCGCTTTTTAATGTCGCGAATCATGCAGGACGGATAATCGGAAGACTGCTTCCCGTAAAATCAAAAAGACCCAAAACCTGGGTATGGCTGCTCGCCGCATGACTCAGGTTTTCAGGAAAATCGTAATTGACCATTAAGCGTGGAGGCAGAAGGTTCTAAAGAAAGCCATCCGGTTACGCTATTCAGAACCACTCTGTTTGAAGGCAGTCAGCTAGTTGTCCAGTCCTAATTGAGGCCATTATGTGACTGCACTACGTAACTTTGAATCCTGGGAACCAAGATTGACTTAAATATACCTAAATATACCTAAACATAGTTAAATATACCTAAATATAAGGAGTTTGAACACGGCTTGACACAACCAAGATGGAACGATTTCCTGGCCTTCTTGAAGCTTTCGCGCGGTCCATGGACACAGGGCTAAGTACTTCTTTAAAACAAGTAAACGTATCCCTATATCCAATGATAACGTGATAATAATGCTCCAAAGAAACCGGAAACTTGGCCGATTGACAGACCTAACCTGTAAAGTGGTGCTTGACAGTGTTCTCTATAGCATACTCTGCCTATTCATTGCAGACGCTTAGAACGGAACAAACCAGTGAGGATCATTAAATTTAAGGGTTACGAAGGAACGCACCGGACTCATTCTCCCTTGAAGTGGTTATCGTTAGTGGCCGACTGCTCATTTAAAACACGGTTGGCACGTTCAGCTTTAACGTGGCTGCCTCCAGTCCTACTTTAATTTGTAACTAGCCACTGGGATAATATATATATATATCGTGAATGAATTCAAGCTCACTATCTCGGTCCACTTCAGTATAATGTTTCTCTCCGAACTCTGTGATCGGTACATTTATCCCAAATTCAACGTTTTCCAAACCCAGATCAGTCCGAAATATCAATAATCACTTTACCGTATCATCTTTCCTATGCGTAGCTGTAATCCAACTCACAGGAACATGATAGTTAAGATACTGCTAAGTTGAATAAATACAGACTGGAGCACTAGAAAAGCCTGGGTTGAGTTCAACAGCTTCGCCCCTTAACTGCTAGATTGTCTCGAGTTCACGTCACTGGAAACAAACTGGGCTTGCGCACGGCCGGTTACGTCCATCCAACCTTGGTCCTGACCTCCGATGACGGCAAGATTTTAGGTCGCTCTGAATCAGTCAGCCGTTATTATCAGGTCGTGAATACTGAGAGGAGATTCCGACCATACTCTAACGCCCCTAACACATGCTAGTGCAAATACTGAAACAAGCAAATACTCCCATAGGGTTTCCGATTCTCTTGTGTCAATCTTAGCCGTCATAATCATCATCTGTCCACGATGCCTTGTTCAGTTTGAAGACGGCTGCAAGTATTCCGGAATGTGAGTCATCACGAGGGTCATTCATTTGCACTGATCAACGCTAAGCGCGCTTCCTATCCAAGAACAGTACAACTCTATCGTCACCGAACCAAGCAGATATTGTCAAGCTTGTGTATCCCCATTCACATCACCCTTGTTCGAACGGTCCTCCTGTTTTGGCACAGTTTTTCTGAGTCCACACTATCTAAGTGCGAGGTCATGAATCGATCAACACAGCCAGGATAGTTACTGTTTCGCCATTCAACACCTCGGATGAACCAATCACATCGCTCAAGAATGAACACACTCGTCTGTTCAGACGTGATAATTCAGTAACTCCAGACTGCGGTGGCGAAGTAGTCGTAACACGCTCGTCTCAAAAGCCTAGCATGGCCAAGGATATGCACTCCTGACGAGCGATGTGGATGTGAATCCTACAAATCCTATAAACACCCACAATTAAACTTACATGTCTGGTACTTTTGTGCAGAGTTCGTCATGTAAGTGAAGCTAATCTATGCTTGAAAGCCGAGAAGCATTGTACAGTTGTTTCATCCTTATTGGGAATCATCAGCAGTGCGCAACTCACGAAGCTCCGGAGAGTCTCGAACCCGCGACCTCCCGGCTAGCATTTTGAACACTTAACCGTTCGGCCACGAGCGGCTGGCTAGCAGTTGATTAACTAGCACTTGGACAGGAGAAAGCGCCGCTCATCCTTCAGTCACGGGATCCACATCACGCGGTCACACGTGTCGACTGGCTCCTCGAGCAACGACTTTTCAGACGAAAGTTTCACTCATCGGGTGAAGTTTATTCTTCCACTGAGCTACTTGTGGATTGTTGGTAGTGTGAGGAGATTTGGGTTTTTTGTGGAGATTACATACCTGGTATGTTTGCACATCAGGGAATTTTTGGTGACAGATTGCCGTTTCACTCTCAGCCGAGGCCGACGCTCTGTTTGAAAACGTTCTGCCATTAGTCGAGGCCACAACATAGGTGTGTGGCAGACTACCGTTATATCATGGGTTAGCTGTGCATAATAAAAAATAGTGAAAATTCCTGCTTTCCCTGAAATACCCGTGGCACGTAATTGCTGCCAAGGCGAGTTAACTTTGTCAAATATTCTGCCCAGCGTTGTGCGTCCTAGAAGCTCGGCGTACTATTCTGTTTGATACTAAATGGTATATATATATATCCACACACAACGGACGAAGGAAAATGCAGTGACAAGGAGGAGACATAGCGTAACTGATGACCCACTCCACAAATGAGACACCGGACTGTGTAAAAGGTTGCCGCGTGATTCCAACTACAAAAACAGAACACGTGCTATGCTTTCTGGGTCTTCAGGAAGGCACTGAACTGGACATTCAACTTCTGGGACAGAAAGTAAGTATTCTCATCCAAAATGTGTTCTGCGAATGAACTGAGAAACTTGGATTTGTGTATCCACGTGACCTCAGTCAAGCTCAGCAGCAAGTGATATTTACTTCTATTCACTGACGTTCATTCTGTTATTCTGTAAGTTCTTATTAAGGGGAAGCATCTCAGGCAGATTCACCCTTCATTGGAGGTTGAACTGACACGCCGTCAGTATGGTACATGTGCAGCAACTGCTACAAACCGTGACAAAGTCCAGAGTTGTTTGTAAGTCCTACAACCAGAATCCCGCAGGCAGCCTATGGATGTTATGCAGAAGCCTTGAGGATTTGGACGTTTCTCGCCTCTAGAAGTTGGCACGCTCCTTAATAATGTTCGTTTTCAGGAGAAAGGCTGCCTTTAAAGTTCGGTATTTCCGTTTGATATGTTAGTTCCGTAAAAATCCCACAGCAAATTGATCAAGTTAGTACGATTAACCAGCGTGTCTTAAAGGATCAGTGAAAAACAGTTGGTCAAATATAAATGGTGGTGAAATCTTACCTTGCTCTTCGGATTCACTTGCATCGGGATCTGTGATCGAGGTCAAATATAATGAATACGTCTTCACTCAAATCGAAATTGGCGATTAGGTTTTTGAGTTGTTTCGATAGTCACATTTGTTAAATGCAGACCTAATGACTTTCAGATTTATGTGCATAGTTGCCTCCTCGGAATCGCCTTTGTTGAACACATACGCACACTACTAGATAAAAAAACCGACACAGACTACTCATCACTGTTTTTTTAATCTATTTTACATTCCCACTTTATTGGAAAATTTGGGGACACACTTCCCCTGGTCCAGGTTGTCAGTCGGTTCTGACCGTCTTTTGGGTGCTGACCTCATCGACCTAAGAGATATACTATGATATTCCAATTTTCATGACTACAAACCTGCTATATATTGAGAACATTTGAAAGGTTATTCCAATCTATGTTTTGCACCATGGCGTCTTCTAAGGACCCTTTATCTTGAGGCCGGCAACTATTTGTCATTGCTTCTCGAACAACTTCGAGAAACGTAGAAAGAAGGGGCTAACGAAGTTAATTGAGGGTGAGGTTGACCGCCCGAACGAAACATACATGCAAAACGTGCCTGTCAGTAAGAAGCACTGGGAGTTGTGGAGCGTCTTGAAGCGGAAATAAGTCCACCACATGAACTAAGTCGATGGTTGTGTACTTTTAATTGAATGAGTACTCATGTTAGCCGACCCGGAAACATAAAACTTTGGAAAGACAACTTTCGTGATGATGCGTATTTGGTGTGGACTCTGGAGACCATTTATCTCAATTAAGCTGTTTTGTTATCCACGATATGTAGATAGCCAAATTCAACTTATGCGGCTCCTCCCAGAGTAAATGAAAAATAAAATGGATACTTCGCGAATAAATCTGCTACGAAATATCTTCAAATGGAAAAGACCGAGTACACAGCATAATGCAAAGCCCCAGAGCTATCAGACGCTTCCCATCCATGCATTCTCACTGCAGTTAGCTCTGCTTACCAAGGTGAAGCGAAATGTAACTGCTTAAACTAGCATTCGTGAGGTCTGTGTTACTAAGTGTCATGCATATGTCACCAAATTGCTGGTGAACTGCACCGAAGAGGGATGAGCGCACCAGTTTCACATCATCGAACAAATCAGATACATTACACCCTGAAAATACAAAGTTCAAGAAGCTGGATGCTTGCTCAGAACACCTGAGCTTTGTAAAGTGAAGGCGGAGCTGGTGGACCACAGCTCACTCGCTGCTCGGGAGATCGAAGAATAGAGATTTAACGGAGATGAATTACGCAAATATCGGCTAGTGTCTGTTTACGGTATATTTCATATTGACCTACATACCTTCTTGTTCTCTGGACACTTGTCGATCGAGGTTAACTGGAAATTAAGGAAATGGTAAATGTGATAGTTTGGAGCCACCATCCACTGTGATATGTAACGTGTTCGGCAATCAGCCGTTGACGAGCACTAGCAGAAAGTAAGTTAACAACTAAACGAAATATTACGCGAACAGGCAAGATAAGAGACTGGATACATGTTGCGCCGAAACCCCACAAAATTTTGCCTCAGAAAGTGCAAAGTTTTTCGGAACACTGAGCAAGTGTTTGGCTATTGTCCTAAAGGATTTTTCACCGTACCTGTTCTTATAAGGTCAGCATCCCGATTGTAATTTCATAGTCTTTGGAAGCTGGTGTGCTCCATAGGTTATGAATGTGGTCGCTATCAATGCTCTGTAATGTCGACATCAAAGCCTTGATGCCAAGAGAAATAGATCAGCTCCGAACTCGATGAGGTCTGTTCGAGTATCAGTTCAATTCTTCTACCCTTGGCAGTCAGTGGTAACTAGAATCAGCCGTATTCTTGAATTCAGAAGGGATCATTTCTTCCATAAACGAACAAGATGCGCCATACCAACAGAGAGCTTCGGTTGTCAGCTTTCATCTGAAGCTAAACTGGTGTGTTTGGTCAGAAATTCATGCGAATGCATGTTGTGCTTACTGTATGACCGTTGGAAGTCACACGAAGATGGTGCGTTCAAACTTGTCCGGACTTATGGACAGTGCTCCATTCAAACAGTCTTTCTGGAATGT
The DNA here is from genome assembly GCA_003604175.2 of Clonorchis sinensis. Taxonomy (NCBI): domain Eukaryota; kingdom Metazoa; phylum Platyhelminthes; class Trematoda; order Opisthorchiida; family Opisthorchiidae; genus Clonorchis; species Clonorchis sinensis. The sequence continues at coordinate 55,983,819 of CM030370.1, forward strand.
AATCACATTCTATTTATTGTCAAACCATTCTAGATGAACCAATCTTGGTCTGGAAATTTACCAGTACACCCCTCTCTCTGTCCAATCTGTACACGCTAACTGAAGTAATACGCAACAAGCAGACCATCTGCTGGATCTAAAACACTAATACTGGGGTACATTGACTTCCAAAGACTCCCTGACTCCGTTTACACGACTACGGTCGGAATATTCACCCAGCCCAGTTGGGTAAACCTCTACTCTAACTCGGTTCAAATAAACCAAACGGCTCGGTGCTACCTTGTTTACATACTTACTAAATAGCATTAGACATAACTCATTTTCGAAAGCGTTTGAAGGGGGGAATACTCTATTTCAAAGACCTGCATTATACCGTTTTAAACAGCTGAAGGCAGGCGAACAGTACGAGTCATTCGCGAAAATAAATTCATAGTAGTTCACTTATAAGTGCTGAAGAGAGTTGTAGTCCCACCCTGCATAGAATTCGTTTAACGGCATCACAAGTAGTCTTTTTTGAACTCTATTGAAAATTGCTGATAAAAAATACGATGCCACAGGGTGTGCGTTGTCTAATTTCCAAATCCAAAAGGTCTACTGGAGGGCAGGTGAGAATTCCACGCAACACACATTAATCTGTCATAACTTTATAATAGCAGTATAGCTGTTTCTATCGATTATTTCACTGCGCTATAAGGTCCCATGCTCCTGACCCATCTGTTTTGGAACTCGCCTTTTACTTCAGCAGTCTTCTTTATAAGTTTCTTCACTAAAAGGCAAATGGGACGATTTTCAGTTTGTTACAACCTGAAGCCTACGTGTTTTATGTTTCGGGAGAAAAAAATGAACATAGATTATGCAGTTACTCGCGTACAGCGGAAATTAGGTTGAATGTCCGCGCTGACGGATGCTGCGTGCATGTAACCGGCTAACTGATAAAAGACATTGAAACGTGAAACATAATCCTGCGACTGGTTTGGTTCAACTTTCCCAAGAAGCGCTTGACTGGTTCGCAACATCACTATGCGGAATATCATAAACAAATTTTGAGTAGATTTGAAAGGGAAAAAACTCGCAAACAAACTTAAAACCGGAGTATCCCTAGCTCGGTCAGTACTCTGTTCTCCAGCTACATTTTAATTATCAAGAGAGGGTGAAGATGTCGGACGCAGCGTTCGTGGAGTACTCTAAATCAAACACTGAGTGTTGAATCTGCAAAGGCATCGTCCGCCAGCATGCCGTTAGTTCGCAAAAATCCTTCTATCTTCATAAGCAAACGTACTTTCTATTTGGTACGGTACACCAGCACCGCAGTACATTGTATACACGGAACACACTACTCATAAGATTGTTGACAACTCTTCGACAACCCAAAACCGGTTCAGGCGGTCTGGCACAGCACGATTAGATGAAGAAGAACATCGTAAATGAGAGATTCAGTTTGGCCTTCCATGAAAAACTAATTATTAGGCAAGTGAGTATATTTCGCCAATTTCGTGTAATCTGGGTTCAAGTGGAGCATTAATATTGACGGGAACTTGGAGAATGCGTCTACTTGATGAACCACAAGAAGAGCGAAACCGGTCGTGGTCAAAGAGTTTTTAGTAATCTTATGAGTGCTTTACTTCTATACAATGTATTGCGATATCTCAGATATCGTTCCAGCCGAAACATGAGGCGGTCTGATGCAGCAAACTCAGTTAAAATGGACCATCATAATCGGGCAATTCAGCTGGTTTTCAGGTGAGTCTCATGTCAAAACCGAACCGATATTGGTCGAAACTTATCCAATTTCGGTTTGAAGTAGAACATAAGGTTGACAAAAACTCGGGGACTGCGCCTACCTTATGAGCTTTAAGGGAGCAAAATGAGTCATTTTCTATCGAAGATTATTCGGCAACCTTATGAGTCACCTGTCATACCTATAAAATGTATTTTATATTTATTAGGTTCTCACAACAATAAGTGCCTATGCAGCATTGTGCCCCTGTGAGCAGATCCCCACTAATATGAATAAGTCTGTCACACAACCTAGTGTGTTCTCTACATTTACAAAGGCTATGGCGACACTGGAATTTTGTGCTGCGTGAAGCCTGTATATCGTACCAAGAAGCCATTGTAGCCCAAAAGTTCGTCTATCTGATTAGCTGTATCAGGTTTGGTGTTTTGCCAAAAGATAAAACAGTTTCTGCAATTGAACTGGTCAAAACTGCTTGTGAGAACTTAGCTCATATTTGGTGCTGGAGTGACATTAGTGTTTCAGTCAAAAGTAGAGTCTACAACACGTTCTATCCAGCGAACCGTCTGAGAAATATAGCCACTGTGAACGCCTGCGGTGTTTAGTTTTCAATTTATCCAATAAGAAATAGCCGACCGAGAGGAAGATTTAGCTCCCGACTGGTATGCTAGCCATGTTTCGCAGAGAATGCTAGTGCTTCACTCCACGCTTCAGAAAACCGTCTCCCCCACAGAACGCCCTTTGTTGGAACGTGTGGCTCTCTACGTGTGGTGAAGCATCTTGAGTCAGGAAATTCAGCGGCTTTTAAAATCCTCGTCTTCTCGTGTATGGATCACGAGACAAAAACATAAGCTGTTCCGGACACCACACCACATAGTTGATAGTACTCCTGAATCAGAGCTATCACGTCCAGTGTACAGGTATCCGCAACCTACACGAACAAGCACCGAACATTTGCACCCCGATTTGACAGGATTTCTGTACACACCTCCTTATTTTTAGTTAACATCGAGCTACGGAAAATGTAACTATCACACCCTGGTACACGGCATTTCTTGGGGACTGACCCGAAGCCCCTGCCCATAGCTCACCACTAAAACATTTCCAGTCGCATTGCATGTGCTGAAAAACGGTAAATAGAATTCACGGTACCTGTTTCTCACAAACTGTGATAAAATTCAGATAGGGTCTGAACTGGCTACTTTCCAAATTCGTGTAATAAATCGAAACACAGTTGATAAATTGTGTGCGGCTATCTTGGCAGAAGCTTTGGAAACGGTCTTCGCTCGAGGATAGACTCAGTAGAGGGTCAAGTGTCATGAACGGTGATTGGAAGATGACTGTGTGTAAATCGACCAGACAGTTGATTAGCCGCTTGTAACCCAATGTTGTATTGTTTAATAGCTCACCGAAATAGATAACTGTGATACGCGCTGCCTAGGCTTAGCAACACAAAAAGACGATTGTACCATTCTTCTCGGCTTCTTAGCCTAGGCTAGCTTCGCTCGTTACACGAAGTATCAAACGCACATTGGAAATCCCTTCACCATTCATAACTAATAAACAGTGAGCAATTTGAAGTCTAAACGTCTTCAAATGTCGGGTTTTACGTTAAAGGACTGTCAACTGAATAGTTTGCTTTTCAGGTAACAGAGATGTGAGATGTGAGACTATCTGAATCACACTGATAAATTCCATCCCCCAATAATTGCGGATTCAGATATTCGTATTATCAAAGGCGACTTTTTTATGTTTCCTTTTTTAAGTTAAAAGCACATTTTTCCCGTAAAATATGTTAAAGTTAGTCTGAGAGATTGTAAACCAAATTTTTCAACGTCCCTACAAATAGTATACTTACCTTGCTGTTTCAGACGAATCAGTTCATCACACCCCGCACCTATTGTGATTGACGATACGAGATGTAATTTGGAACGATTGATACACTAAATAATGCTACTAATAATTTTAATGATAAACAACAGAAGTATCTGGAATCTCGGGTAATTTGCCCGATACCTGATCATATACGAAGGCTGGTAGGCTTCAGTAAGTTGCACAGTTTTTTTCTGTCAGTTTGGAGTTACAACATCTTTGCAGGGTATGTGTAAAGGTGCTCGAAGGAAAGGAATATATAAGAACCCTATGAGCCAATCCTGTTTGAATGTCCTAGCCTTCTTGGGAGAGTATGGCGCAAGCGGTGAACAACAGTGAGACAACTAGTTCCATTGTGGTTGTCTGTGTTCTCCGATACCCTTGTGACGTCCATCTATGCTGGTGTAAAAGAAAGGGACAACCCAGAAATTCAAATGAGGGATCTGACGAACTATATAGTGCTGTTGTAAGTTTGGGTGGTAGCTATTCTCCATGATCTACCGTCAAATTAAGTGCTGCGGAATCTTCGCGCCTTCCCGGTTGGGAGCCACCTGATTCTATTTGTACGAGTGGTTAGAAACCCCACATGTGACCGGTCTCATTGGTAAGCATGATGTCATTAGATAAAATTTGTCTGCTCCTGTGCGTCCAGTTACGTTCGCAAAGGATGTCTGATCAGTAAGTACGAAGGCACCTCAAGTAGACGTGGGTGTTGCTGTTCCCATTTGGGGCCACCTTGTTGGTGATCGATCCCAATGGAGACATAATACTGTTTGTAACAGGTCCATACTCGGCTTTTCTTCCCACTCTACCAGGACACCAGTATACGTCAATTATGTATTGCTGTCGATGGTGATGTGGACAGAGACTTCCTCGGACCACGCGGGCGGGGGGCAGTCTCGGTGGACCACATGGTTGACAGTTCGATATTGATGAGATCCTACAACAAGACTGATTGCTGGTCCAAATAATACAGCGACAGTACAACTATTCGTCAATGTTTTGAGTCAAATGCATTGATCTCACCACTGTACCCTCGTCCCGGTAATCTTGTGCCATTTTAAATGGCATTCGCCGATAGAAACACTGAATTTTTGACATTCTGCACAAAAATACTCTGTTTTTTTTCAAATTATGATGTTTCATCAATAAATTAATTATCTATAGCACTGACCGTAAGGTCGAAATCTACTTCTCGGTTGGGAATTGGCAGGCTAATTAAACCCCGGTTGCCGCTCATCACCGGTTTCACTCTGTATTGGACTGCACTTCAGTGCCACTCAATCAGCTTGACTGTTGCTCAAAAACGGAATTGCTAGCATGTCGAACAAATTTCTGTTTCTGCTGCCTGTGGCATCCAGTAGGGAAGCTAGCAGTTCTTCCAAGTCTCACGATAACAACTCTTGGTATTGCTTCAATTAATCCACCGATTGTTTACCAAACCTCTCTGAAACGTTGCTTCAATTAGTTTTCTGTCTCTTACCCTCGTAAAAGAAGACCGTGTGGACTCGCGCACACGTCTGATGAAGAATGTACTTAAAAGGTATGTGAAAGAACCCAGAAACCCGTGTGTAGGCCAATATACGAGAACCACAAGCACGAGCACACAAACAAAAAAGCCACTTTAGGCTTGCAAATTATTCATAGTGTGGCAGCCTAACTGGCCTGTGGTAAATGGCTCATAAGAATCTGTCAAGCGAAAAATCAGAACCCAGCAGTGAAACTGAACAGGTTAGGGTAGTTGGGACGTCTACAAAGCACAGTTGCCCACCGTCCACTAAAGAACGTGCTAGGATTAAATGCCAATCCTCACGTGCAAAATGTTCATAGAGGATGGAGCCTGACACGACAGGGCGAAATTCAAGTTGTTATTGTCGAAATTGCTGGTGTAAGGTCTTTTGTTTTTCTGGTTGTAATTTTTGTGACTGTCTCTGGTCCAGAACCATATGGGACACGGTAAGGTTAAATTTGGAGCTGTTATTTTGAAGCCGGACTGTGTAGATAATGCCTGTCTGCCTTTAAGCGCTAAACTGGATGAGGTTCGCGAATGATACTGGCTCAAGTCGGCTGCTAGGACCTCAATCGGGTAAGGTGCTTAGACGCATTTATTTCTTTGACATCTGAGGACATAGGCAATTCGTTCTTGATCGTTTTCCAAAAAACACACGAGGATCTCTTTGCACGAACTGATCACCCTTCACCTTTCTATCCATTGTTTAACACACAATCATTGCTATGATAGTTAAGCCTCAGTGTTTTGTACTGCCACATTGATGTCGACCCGAAATGATGGCGGTGACTGATTTCGCACGGTAGAATCAGTCAGGTACGCAGAGTCAAAAAACTATGTACTATTGCTTCGCGTACCTGTACGGAAGCGACTGCAGTACGCCACGAACCTTGGTAGTAAACCTACCACTCAGTGACCAATGGTCGATTGAACACAGACCATGTTGAAAAAGCTCTCCGCATAGTTGCAAAAATAAACTTACTTGGGAACTCTCCGAATAAGGAATAGGTGGCCTCCGTTGGTGTTCCTGTAAAACAGCAGGTTATGCAAAGTTTGTTCATAAACAGAACAATGTTAGGAAGGCGAGTGAAGATAAATGAACAACTAACGCACTACTCTTAAGGTTGCTGAAATCTTTTCTAAGAATAACGTGATAAACGAGAGATTAAGTTGGGGTTCAATTGAGTCTTTCGTGAAAACCAAATTCGTAGTCAAACAAATGCATTTCGTTAAACAAAAAAGTATGTATATATGTTAACTTTTTACGCACCTTCGGATATTCTTGACAGTTGCCTATCAACTTTAACTGTAAAAATGCAGAGAGAAATAAGTAAGCATTAAACGTTTCCATTTTTGACACGAAGATACTGCTGTAGTACGGAAGATGTGCTTCATTTAGGTAGCCATTGAAAAATAATAATGGATAACATTTACACTGGTGACACTTGGGACATATTTGAGAATTTTAGTTGAGACTTCATCCTGAAAGTATAGCCACCATCGCCGGAGAACCAAACTTAATTGAACTGTAATTGAACACTGACAGCAGTAACCCATTGGTTATTGGGGAAAATAAGGCGGATTTAAGTTGCAGTAAGAGTGTAATTGCTCGAATCAACTCAAGGCTAACCATTGCTCGCAGTCAGATGGAGGATGAAGACAAACCTCACCGTGAATCCAAGTGTGTATACAATTGTGGTCAAAATGAAGGAACACATATCTCGGTGGGTTGGATGTCGTCCGTTTCAAAACAGGGATAGCCTTGCGCAAGTAAATCACAGCAGTCACGCACGGCTAGATAGCTTTCCAAAGATCGTGAGATTGGTTGTTGACCTCAGAAATTCCTTTTCCTCGCTGTCACCCACTTATGATGAGGCTTCTCAAGCATCCTCTGTGTTCAAATCGACCTTGAACTCGGTGAAGCAGCAGTTTGTATCTTTTTAAAATGCCCACAAATTGCTCGCTTTCCCCGTTGATCTCAAAACGCGTCAGTCGACTGTGAACCTTGTTACCTGATACGTGTACATACACGTATCTGTGTATGAAGATGCCGTTTTAAAGAAAGTACACACTGAGCATTTCCAAAGCTAACATCAGTTGAACTCGATGATCAAAGGAAGACAGAACCCTTACAGAAATTATGGATTTTTTACCGTTGAATCTCTTTTTGGAGTTCTCTACCTTTTTCCACTAGCTCCACTACTCTTTCCGTCAGTTTTTTCTCCGAACTGCCAATTTTTTTCCCTAACTACGGTGTTTGTTGGGGAGTTGTTGAGTACCGCACACTGTTCTCCGATTTTTCACGCCAGTTGTATTCGTTGTGTACCGCTTCATGTTTGATCTGACACTGACCTCCTCATTCGGCAGTGCATCGCGTATGTGTGTTTGGAAACTCTGTCGAACGCCTACCCTCGTTTGTCCATTAGTCTGTTCGACTGTTTCAGACCTCTACTCAAAACCATTTTACCAACTTTTTGCTTGTCCCGAATTTCACTGGCCCGATCAAATAGGATTGTACACTTTGGAGCCCAGTTGCTTGATTTGTTATTCCAGATGGTCTGACCTATATGATTGGTAAATCCATATAAGGAAATCACCGTGAAGCGGATCGTGTTCAATAGGCGACCAGGATATCTGTCGCCCGTGTTTGTTGTCATCAATAACTTCAAAGTGCTAACTGACACACACACCATATTACTATTCTCGAGGTGTCATTTACAAGAATGCGGCATTTTGCCGAATTGTTTCCGAGCTATTACAGATTGTGATGACTACTAGGACAATCTCTTCCAGGTCGAACGGTAAGAACATTTTTTAGGCAAATTCTGGTCTGGACCCCTGTCAAAAGAGATCGGAAAGCAACTGTTTAGCCTGACTGTTGCTAATTTGGGCACCACCATACCACTGCAATAGACAGCTGGTCGCAAAAGTGTTCTTTTTTCAGGGGGTACATTTTTTCACCATTGCACTCTCAGCAGAGAACGCCTCTCAAAATAAGCTATTTCGGACGGAAACCACATGGTGTACACCGAAATGTCAAGCAGAGCGACTCGCTGTAGCCTTAAAGCTTGACCAGTTACTTATTGGTTCCATTTAAAAAGTGATGTCTCGGTAACCTGTGCATGTTACCCGCCAGAGGATGTGTTCATTGAAATTGCGTGCAACTACTCTGGGTGATGAACGCAGCAACGATGCAATAACTGTTTGCTCGGGCCACAACAAATACCGAGACTTACCTTTCAAAACTGCTGTTTCCACCTCCAGTTCTCCAACTTTGTGAGAAAGACGTTTCAAGTGTTCGTAAAAGCGAGGAGTACGGTTGACAAGCAGACGTCATTAAACTGAAGAATAAATCTTTCTTAGCCTGCTGCAGGAAAGTACTTTATTAAAATTATAATTGGCTATTAAAGCAATCAATGATACTTAAGTAATCAATTATCAGTTGGTTGATTGAATCGGGTCATAAAACTCCTGTTTCAAAAGTATCGTATTTGACAACATAATTTCGTTTTTGGTGATAGTGGTCCCCCATTGTTTCCATGATTTTTAGCCCGTGGCGATTACGACTGAGAATGATGCCTCGGTTGTTTCTGACGATCTATGTCGTACAGCCTCAGAAAGAGATCTTATAACAGAGGTCTATAAGTGTTGCAAAATCCTGTGTATGCACACGAGTTGGTCCGGTTTAGCGAGCAATAATAAATGTATAAACTGAATATTTATAATCTGAATACCCGTCTTAGAAATTTGACCGTGGTTCTATTGTTCTATTTCACCGTTACTGTGCATTGTATTAGAAAGGACGATGGAATTTTTTTAACAATATGAAACACGGTAGAACAACTGAATGCCCCTGATTATTTTATATCAAAGAATGTCAAACAGGAACCAAGCAAGTGAAGGGCTTGACGTCTATTCAGTCAGTGTCTTCACTATTACAACTGACTAGACTGAAACATTTTCGCAGAAATTAAATGCAAGCTTGTCTCCACTTAAAAACCACTCATCGGAGTCGCTCTTTGTCGAAAATTGGAGACAGTCCTAAGAGCTGAGCATTTGCTCTGCTTTATTTCACACGGATTGGGGTGGTTGTCCTGTCACAACTAAACACCCAATGTGTCTGCCTAGTCCACCGATCAAATGATCATATTGGCCCACCGTCAACAAGTCCATCATCAAATATAACCTCTTTACAATGACACATTTGTGATTCCACTGTTTCGAGACTGTTGTCCATCGAATTCTGGAAAGATTATCTAGTTCAGTGGTTTTCCAAGTTCGGATCTGACATGTTTTCAACCTAGCTTTAATTGGTTTATCTTTGTTTTTCTGCACTTCAGTGTACTTTGCTTTTCTCTCTTGTGGAATTGAGCCACGGTTTCCAATGCAAGTTGTCAGATATGTTCACCTTATGGCGTACAGGCGTACTGTACTGCAAAGTAGCCAGTTTCTTGACGGAAGAGTGTTGCGCAAAGTGAGTGAAAGGGCGGAGAAGCCTGGTTAGTTGTCTCCTCCAAAAACTCATGTTGTAAGCAACCCCAGGTATGGTGGCTGGTGAAGATTAGAGAGGCCCGGGTCTCGTCCGACTTCGGCCAACGTATGATATTTGGACCGGTTCGATGGGTAGGTAATAGTAAAACAGGCGTTGTCAATCGGTAACGAAAGTTCTCTGGTCTTCAGATAGATGACCATGGAGCGTGTAACTTTTGTAGCTTTTCTAGGCCGTGTAGGTCATCTACACAGTAGGGTTGCCGGGTCGTAGATCACGTCTGCTTCAGTCGTTTTTTGAGTCATACTATGACCGATCAAGGTTCCCTGTCACCTCTCATCCTAATTATATATTAATTTCATCAACCCATTGGAAATTCTGTTGTCTGGCCTTAAATGTATGCTGCTGCACCTACAGTACACCGTGCCAGTCCCCCTTTAACCGGGTTAATTCAAGCTTTAATCCCCGCATGCACAAATGGCGTGCCCAAAGTAGAACATGTCGAAACAATGACTGGATCCACGTATGGGTGCGTGTTTTGCTGTAACGGGAATATAAACTGCCTCATAGTCACGGCTAGTTCCAGTGTCTGAAGTGGGGCCGCGATGCGCCTTTTCATTTAGCATAAACTGTCTCCTGATGTTGACTTACTGCACACTTGGCAGAAGCGGGGCCATTCGACCCACCATTTTGTCCGTGGGTGGAGCTACTGGATGTTGGATACGGACGGTTGGACGATTCTGTTTCCACCATGAAAATACGACCCCATTTGAAATAAGTCTAAGAGGTCTCTGGACTTGGGGAAATATAAGTTAAAATGGTACATGTTGACTGGACAGCTTACTGTGGGTTAGCATAAGAGTGCGAAAACTTGTGACGCTAATTTGCACACTTTTTTGTCGAAGGTCATTGGCTGGAGACGAGCCACTCTAAATAACCAGGCCACACTTCGATTGGACGCATATATTGCCAGCCGGCATGCTGTGATTGGTCAGAACCTGAACCAATCAGGATCGAGGACTTTTAGCTCGCTGCTTCTCGTTCCATCACGAATATTCTGGGACGAAAAAGTCTGTGATCAGTCCATAAATACGCTTCTATCGGTCTTTTTTGTCACTCTAGGTGGCTGTCTCCTGGTACCGTGTCTTCTGGTGTGCCGCAGCAGACAGAAAAGCAAGTCAAAAGCAAATAAAGGAGTTATAATACCGTTTGCAAGACACAACAAACATATACGGTGTGACTTGGTGGTTTTGGTCCAGAGCTGCAATTTACAGTGGAGCTTTTCATCTATTTTGAATGAAAAATTGAGAGAGCGGTGTTTTCACCCAGCCAACCGAGCGCTGATGTCTCCTCAGCTGGTGGCGAAGCTTGTGCACGTCAATTGGCACGCTCTACGAACAGATCAGCGGTCATCTGGTCAGTGAATAATAACGGGGATGGTCTTCACACGAACGGATCTTACAGGGGATGACTGTAACTATCTGACCTTTATTGGCTATACAAAATAACACTGCCACCATGACTCACCTCGTGATTGCAGTTTGAGGTAGTCTTTCGTGATTTCTGTATTGCAATACACACAAGTGAAATTAGCGATCCAGCTAACGAGTAGTTGTGAATATACCATATTTTTCAGTGAACAACTGTAGTGAGACAAGGCTGCTTTATGTTTCACTGTTCTCTACACACAAAAAAGACGAAAAAGGTTACACCTGTTTGTTTAACCCTAATCCCCATACAAATGGACTTTGTCACTTATTCAACTAATCCATAGACTCTCCTATGCCTTCCGCAAATACTACGGATTAGTGTCTTCGGGCTCCATGATTTGTTTATTTAACCGTTGTTCTTGTCAGGGCCGCTCTACAACAAACTCTCGGTTTACCGAAGGGCGTGTGTGCTTCCCAGCTAGCTAATCCCAGGCTCAAAAACTTTACCTTCGGTCTACATGTACCTACCATTTGTTTTGTTTTAATGGGCACGACACTAGTGCATCAGTTCTCCTCTTTATTGTTGTTGGTTTGTGAGGTCATCGATGGGTTAGGCCTGAACTTGGCCGGTCAGACCACACGATAAGGAGAAGGTAGAAGGCCAGGAACTGTTAGGTGAGGTGAAAATGTACAGAGCCTCAATAGATAGGATGACTGAATGGCCAAATATGGTCACTCACTTTGTTCGTTCTTGTCCATCCAATGGCGACGCTCCTGCCGTGAACATTTGCACACCCACTTCGCTGGTCGCATGCTGCTAAGCCATGTTTGGTAAGCACCTGCTCCTCCGAAAAGGGTGGTGACCGATGGTGACTTATGGTAACCTTAACGATGCGTCGTTCTCCGCATACGCCTGGACGCGTCCTGACACTTAAGCTGTTCATCAAGTCCGAGGGAGAAGTTTTCGAACTTTGTGCTATTCAAGATCGCGATTTATACTAGTCTGGGATCTGTGTGTTTTTCTGAATTATACTACCAATCATGTCACTTTAGCCCAATCACTTTCCACCACTCGGACACGGAGTATTGGTTGATATCATTCATTGGAAAGTGGATAGAAAACAACGAGTGTTAAACGGAAAAACAAAAGCCAACTGACGGGAGTTTTGGGAAAAAACGCCAGTAGCAAACAGCATCATAACAGTGACATCGGACGGATCTAGAGTGTGTGTAAAGCTTTGGTTTGCCGGTAATGCTTACGCACCAAAACGTTCACTCCCCATTCTACCTGGGCCGTTCAGTCTGTCCACTCCTCAGTATGAACAAACTTTGCATATATGTGTGGAACACAAGATTCGCGAAATAATCAACGCAGCAGAAGATAGAGCGGCGATAAGCAGCGTTGGCACGTGGAAAATCAAGTGGGGAAACTTTATGAGCGCTACGTGGCCGCTGCGGTGATAGCAATTTATGGAAGAACAGCGAAAGTTGCACCAGTTGTGGGGGGATGACATACCTTGTTTCGGAGTAAATATAGAACCATACTGCGCTGGAACGCAGAAACAAGTAGCAGGTATATACGCGATGTGCAAATTTATTGGAAGATGCATAGATTCCAAAGTTATTGTGGAACTTTAATACCAGTTATAGCCTGCCAGAAAATCAAGTTACAGTCAGTTAATAGCTTTTGTGTGAGTAGACTAAGTAATATTTTTTTCGGGTGCGTGACCACCTAGCTGGAAGGAACTGACAGTCAAATTTCACTGAGCATAAGGCAATGCCTCTCTGTCTGGATACGCAAGCGCGCAAACCACAATGCCTTTTAATTTCATTTGTAGGAGAAATTCCACAATCGACGCCGAGATTACTCAAAACTGAACAACGCGTTTTTATTTGAATGCACAAGCAAATTTTTGTTCATTTTGTTCAATCTAATAATAAAAATAATCTCTGAGCTGTCACACGCTTTCTGTGCCTAGCTGCCTTGCCACCTTGAGGAAGCACGTGGATTGAGATACTGCGAGGTTGCCTAAGCCTAGACAAGGGCAGCCGAACTATCGGGGTTAGTTTCGAACCATGAACCTTCCGGCAAGTGTATTCAGGTATGTCCAGCTACTTCGCGCTCTCTTTTGATTTCCACAGTTCTGATGGTGAGAATGAAAAAAACTTGTGCCATTTTTGTCTTCCTGATTGTATACTTGCTTGTAACTTTCAGATTGTTAACACTCTTATTCTATTTTATTCGTTTGTTTACTTGTCTTCAACAGGCACACAATAAAAGCAGTGAAGCATATCTGGTGTGTCTTGCAACGGTTCGTCTGCCATGTTCTTCTCAAAGTGGTCACATGAACTTATGATTTCAACGAGGCATGTTTACTAGCCCCTGCACCTCAGAGAATCAATCCAGCTTGTATGAGTGAATCAAATTCCTCTGCTGGCTTCCCAAAACAGACCTCGAGATATCTCACTGGTTAAGGCGCGAACTCAGTGACCGGAAGGTGCGTGGTTCAAACTCTGGCGTCTCGATCGCTATCGTTTCGGCTAGGGTAATCTGACATTATCTCAGTTCTTGTGCTTTCTCTGGCTAGTGTGGCAGTTGAACGGTTAACATTTATTCAAAACAATATTCCCGAAGAATCCCCTAGTTTGCATGAAAAGTTTATTGCTGGGGAGAGGAGATTATTACGGACTTTTTTTGGGTACATTTGATAGATTGACAGTCTAATTCAACAAACGCTCGGTGTATCTTTGGTCTTCGTTGACGTTTGCACACCTCTGGTTACTGTATAATTGATAGCAAACTAGACTTGTTGACAGACAACTAGATCTGCCACCCAGACCAGACCACTCTTACCTGCATTTATTTCTCGCCATAGCTTAATTTAATGGTTCAAGAAAAGAGTAACCAAAACTGAAATCTCCGAGTTTTAGTGCTTGACTTCTCCAGTTAAACCCCACGAAGATGGTGAGGTAGCATGCCGACAAACTGGACACTCCACCGAGTCACCCTTCTGATGAGCATATGTGTCACGTGATGTCACATCCCTGTTGAAGAATGAATGTCTTTAAATCCTATATGGGGAACGCAAGAGCACTGTTTCACAACTTTTCGGTAGATACTTGGGTACATGGCTGATTCGCCTTTCGTGGCCGCCAGATAAGTGCCTGCGGATTCAAGTATACCTCTCGAGGGTCGCGAGACGTGCGCCGAATATGTTTTAGAGTGAGAAAAACACCCCTGTAAATTTCTTTTCAATTTTGATGAACTTCCACCGACTTGCGGGAGGAAATCTGTTAGCAGCTTCATTCCTGTCACAAGCTGTCACTGAAGAACACTTCACCGGACGGTTAACCGAAATCAAACGAGAGAAATTTGATTAAAGGGTCGAATAAAGCTAGCAGTCTATAGACGCCTGTTGCCTACTCTGTAAAACCGGAAACAGGATCAACGCCTGATACATGATACACGATGCACGATACATGTTGTGGGTTGGTGACGGTACTGCCATGCGGCTATAGTTCTTGTGTGGTGGTAAATTAACACGTTCAGAGAGGGATTCTATATAGACTATACATCTGATTGTCAGGAACGAAAACGTACGTTCGTAACTTGTTTGAAGTTCCAACACTAAATCCCCCTGGACAGCAAGTCGTGATCCAGGAATATTGATCAACCTTAGACAGGTCCGCTTGTTCAGAGGCGATAATCCATGTGCATCCAGCACGCTCCGATGGGGTAAAGTAATTACTATGGATGTCGGATTTCCCGAAATGAAATCCCGACACAGCTGATTAGCTCCAATAAGAGAGAAACTTGAGTCTGGTGGTTCCGCCTTTGTGTATGAACTTGACAAAATGACTGCTTTAGGACAGAGCGAGGACTGTCCAAGCAAGAATAATGTGAACTGAACGATTGCTGCAATCAATTTACCGTCGATGAGTATCTTCACACATACTCAACTCCACAGCAAGACAGTTTTTCGTAAACGCCAACAAAACAAATTCTTTCGCAAACGCCGACCATCTGGCTGATATGTGATCATTTCGGAATGTCCGAAGTGAACATGCGGATGAATCAGGAAACTCAACTATTCGGAGTCTCTGTTGATGGAGAAACTTCATACAACGACGCCGTATAATACTTTTTTCCGTTCACATGTTAATACCGCACCTGCCTTTTTTAACTGAGTTCCAACCGAGTTTCTTTCTGTTTTTGTTCGCTGCAGCTTGTTAACATGCGATATACGTAAAACGAAGTGGAACTTACATGACAAGTCCGAACCCGTGCTGCCTAAATTTCGGTTTCGAAGAAAACATGAAAACGTTTATCTTATTGCCATCGTTTCAACACAGTTTTTACAAAAGCAACAACTGGCTGAGCACTTGTCTGCCTCAAAGGCATGTCGGTTACTTTTACTTGTTAGATAATCCATAAAACCTTGTCTTTTGGCACCTATATCGCTGTGTAAAAACTACATAGTTAGTTTCCAGTGGCCTTTATCCTCTAACCAACGGAGGCGAACCGTCGAGAACACGACAGCGTTGCCTGTTAATCTCAACTTATTGTATGACCCCCTACCTTCCGAAGAGAGCTCAAAACTCCATACAATATTAGCTACTGTAACAACCACTCTATTGAGTGATGACTGCGCCGCTCTGCTGCTTACAAGTGGTCTCTCATCAAACGGAAGGTTCTGTCTGAAATTTTTTTAGGGCAAATCAAATATGGTCTCGCGCATAGCTCATAGCTTCACACGTACGATAGCCTCACATCGATGAACCAGCCAACAGAACCCTGCAGACAACGATAACCTCGGCTGAAGCCCGGACGTTAGAATCAGAACTTACTTGAACTGGCACTTCGACCTTTTTGATAAAAAGCAGAAGAGTTTTGTTTTGTTTCGTCTAGAATTTGTTCGACAATCAAGACACTGTTACAGATTTACCTACCGATGTTTTGGCCCGCATTGTCTTTTAGTGTACTTAGGGCTCTTGCAAACCAAATTACAGCCTTATCTCTCCGAGTATGTATTACAGTATATAACTAACCCCTCTCTTACCACGAAATGCTATTAGAACGAGTGAGTGAGAGTACGGAGCTACTCGCCATATAACGAAGCACAGGGATATCAACTCGATCGGCAATGGAATTTTGCAGGACAGCTCAGAGGCTCAAACAATAAGGATATTATTTGATCTTATAGGAATACTAAAGTCCTACCAGGTGGTAGCACGTGATACATAAGGTCAAGGGCGCACTCCAATACATTGAAAATCTCATCACTGGTTTTGGTATTCCAACTTTGTTCAATTAGATACTTATAAAAACTTGATGTAGATAGGCTGATTAGGGTTAGTGAAACACCTCCCGCGGCGTTTCAGTATTTGTTCATGAAGCCCAACTCAGTCTTTAATGAGCCAGTGAGTATGCAGACATTTGGTTGTTCTTTGACGTCCTTGTAATCTGTGTGAGCAAGCAGATTACTTGAGCGGGGACAGAGGCAGAACGGAAGTGCAAGCAACCATGGAGCTACTCAAAGTTATAGTCCAGTTTATTCAGCATTCAGTCAACTAAGCACAGGTTTGAAATCAGTTCGGCTTGAGTAGGGTCAGAACACAGCCTAATTGTGCATACTAGTTTGAAAAAGCTGAAACGAACTTATTTGGATTTGGCAGCTAAATTTAGTAGATCAAACTATTCCAAAATACATTCCTTGTCGCCTAAGGGTAAAAAGTATAGACATGGTAAAATTCCTTATTGAGCGGTAGCTAAAGGTACACCGATAACGAGTCGACTCCTTTTCTTAGTAAGAGACAATAAACTCTGGGCTTAGTTCGGTCCGAACGGAATCGTAAATGCTGAGGTCAAATCAACTTGGCGAAAAATATTTGCCCATTGCTGACGGGGGTAACTCGTGAGCAGACAAAGGTTCCAAGCTTTGGTCTGCGCCCAAAAGGGACTTCTATCTGGTCGCAAGCCCCAGTAGTTGGCAGTTGGGGAAGATCACTCGGTCACAAGTCATCAAACTGAGCTGACTTCAGCGTCCTTCATTTCGATCTGCCACAAGAACTCAGCGCTGTCAAAGACACTGAAGACGCTGTAGTCGATCAATTCAGTTCTTCATTGTGTCCAGAAAAAACTCGTTGTAACTTCTAGGTTGCCTTGGACGTGACATGTGTATTACCAATCGTTAAGTAATCGGTTTGTAACCACGTGAATATCCCTATTTTCGCACGGCCTTCCGTAATTTTGTTTCTATTGTTATCGGAAATTTGGTACCGATGGTCCAATGTGAAGTACGTGCATTTACCGGTTTCCATTCTCTAACTGCCATGCTTGCGAAAACTTTATTCAGCGTATGGTTGGAATCCCGAATGAATGATTCCGCCATCCCAGTCGAATCACGCCATATACGAAAATAGCTTTTTGGTAAGCATACACTAAACTAAACAAGCAAACATTTAAAATTTTATACGTAAACTATACACTTTATGTCATGCTTTAAAAATGCAGCCGTTTATTGCTTGTTGGTTATTGTAAGAGCTCCGGAATTCATACGCCTCGCAATCACGGCTTGCCTCTGTCCTGCTATCGTTATCCTGTTTAGCCCAAACGAAATACGGGACCGGGAAACTCGAGTTGCCCGCTTAGTAGAGCCTTGGTTGTGACAGAATTCAATCCAAAAATATGTGGCTTGCAATCTGGGCATGTTACCACTGCTGGCCACACCTAACTTATTACATTCAAAGAGGCAAACTTGTACACGGACACCCAAAACTTTCGGGACAATTTTTGTTGAATAGGCACAGAGATTAGGTGATCAAGAAACACTATCGATGTTCACTTGGTGCAGAAGAACGGACAAAAGCCTTTGAATGAGCTTCCAACCCTAAATCCCCGGAAGAATACCCTACCAAATGAGCCACTGCGGAAACAACCACCTCATACACGTCCAACCAAGTTCCATACTGATTTGCCATACCTGATCCCGATGGTTTCCGAAAACTTCCCAATAACTGTAGATAGTTGCAGAGTCTGTTTAATATCTCCAACCATTTCTGTTTTTTTTCCGGTGCTATTATTTAAGTTATTTCACAGGTGATTCTCTTTTGTCGTATCAAAATCAAGCAGATTTTAGGAACCTGCTCCAATGAGCCTTACTGTGACAATATCAAACGACGCAGTATCAAGTTTGTTTAAATTACTATTTTATATTTTTTTACCATTCTTGTGAAGGACGAAACACATATTGTTATCACAACAATTGAGATGGAAAACGACTTACTTCTAAATTCTACATTCCGATCCAAATAGGCTTCCCAGACTTTTTCTGAGGAAAAAGCGAGATAGAAAAACAACAGTTTGTGGGTCCTCTTTGTGAATAAGTTTGCTAGGTTTCCGTCCGGTTTTGTCTCCGCAGGATAGTAACTGATTTCGCTACGTCCACTCTAGTTTGTTGTATTTGTGTTCCTAATCAAAGGCGAATTATTGAATCTTGCTTACGTATCCACGGTCCCCGGTAACACAGGTCCTAAAAAGCTGTATCCTCCACAGAGTTATATTGCTCTGGATCCTTGCTAAATGTAAGCGACCTGAAATGAACGAGGTGTAACTGGAGCATCACCCGAGACAGTGTGGCCTTTCTTCGTGGCCAGCCCATAGACTCACCTATTTTGCACTGATGATTTCTCCAAGGAACAATTTTGCCACTGATTTACCTAAATTCATAGAAGTTTCCCAAACACGTTATACCCAAGAATGCCATCCTGATGTATTGCGTAAACGTACCTTGCGGGTGTTTTGAAAATGGCGGTAAAATACAACCCAAAAGATGCGTTACGCAGTATCCGAAGACTCATCGGGCCGCGGTTGCTTGCTTCAAGGCATTTGGCTACGATTAGAACTTACCTGGTGGAAAAAGTTGCTTTACTTAGTTTGTTTAAGTAAAACAAAAAAATAAGCAAACAACACCAGAATAATTGGAGCCACTATATAGTATTTTCGGAGTTACTACTTTGTATTCAAGATTCTAGGAACTTGATAGAATAGCTTTGTGTCTAAATTGTTGCAGAATATTACAAAAACAATTAGGTGGCAGAAATTAACACAAATTATAGTGCTCGTTCGCGAAAAAATGCATCGAATCGAAAGGTATGTATGTGCAAATCTGGAAATTTTATGAATGGCTGTTGGAAATCATGTGTGCTAGGAATAAAATGTATACTGTTTTCATAATCTGCAGTTAAAAAAGGTGTATCTTTTATTCTATAGACGTCCGAGTACACGTAAAAAGAGAACGGTGCTCAGGGAACCCAAAAAAAAATTTGCAACGTAACGTAACGTGTCTAAAAATACCCCGTGAAATGTAGGACGCGATAATACCTGGCGAGATGTTGCACCTCCTAGGACAATTTGTCTCACATTATTTAAATCTGTTGGCTATACTGTTTCCATGAATCTCTGGTTTGTTTTACCTGCAAAATAGTGTAAGTTACCAGATATTTCCTTGATGGGGTTCTGAGAGACTATTGACTGCAGTGGAATAGGCTTGTTTTTGGATAACTGTTGGGCTGTGTGCGTTTCATCAAAGAAAATGTTCTTGTAGTTTATCAAGAGTTGCAAGATAAGTAGCCGGAATACAATTGATGAAGAGGTAAAATTGGATTCAAGGGAGCAGTTTTTTATGATAATTTTCTAAACGTTTATTTATACCTCAGATATCGGGCGGCGCATTTTTACTTCAGTTTTCTATAGCTCATCTGACATACGTTACGACGTACTTTAAAAATTGGGCAAATTCATGCCAGCAACTCACCACCCTCTGTAATATCCTTCACTAAGGTGTTTTGAAGACAAACGCGCAGTGTTAATCAGCTACAGTAAAACAACTAAGGAGGCGTAATTAGCAAAAACACCCTTATTTCTTAAAATTTCTCATGATTTGTCTAAATTTTTTTTGGGAGTGGGGAAATACTTGAAATTTGTAGTGGAGAGTTCATTTTTTAAGCGAATCCTGCATTTCTGTTTTGTTGCACTTGCAGCCAGCGATTGTGTGCAAAGCGGTCACGTGATCAGCCCGTTTGCCTCAAATCCGCCAAGTTAGGCTTACGGTAAACGTTATTTAACCTGGCCGACTGATCTATTCGTACGCGTCATGTACTTAAAACCCAACGGTTCTGGGAGCACATGTAGCTTTCGTCGAAGCTGAAATTTGAGGTGAAAGACTGCTAAATATATTGTTCAAAAGTCTACAGTCAGTCTCCCTTTCGTCAGGCATTCATGATCTACGACTGCCCCACTTCTTACCTGAAACGAGGTAAACACCGCTCAGCCCCCGACCACCGTGTGGTCAGAACTTGTGAACAGCAATTCATATCGTGAGTGACTGGCCCCAGCTTCAACCCGCACCAATGTAACCGTTACACATTGATGAAAGCAACGGTCGTTTGAAGATTGACGGCACATTGATAAACAACGGGCACACATGTCCCTCCAGTCCTTCGGGATTAATTTGTTCCAAAAAAAGCCCATCCACGGGGTACAAACGTTGAGCTACACAACTTATCCTCCTCAAGTTGCTTTTTCATCACTAATCAGCACCACAAATATCCCATAACTCCGCCTGATTCATGTTTCTGTCTCGATTACGGAGATCCAATGTTGATTCTTTGTTAGTGCGCCTATCCTTACCATATTACAATCCCTTGTTAGTCCACTTTGGTTCGGACATCCTAGTGGTTCTCCAGGACAAACAAACAAGCATTCTCAGTCCGAGATTTCAACCAACAGCAAAGCTTCCTTACGAGACGTCATCAATCTGAGTGACTCAATATTCATCGAAGACTGACTAGAACAGTTTGGACCACTCCCAATAGTTTGTTTATTCAGCACGATTTCCTTTGAGCTGACCTCACACATGTTGGCATTTGTTAGCTACACTGAGTTTCAGAAACATCCATTTTTGATACTGACTGATGAGAATCAGACGGACGGAAGAACGATGCGCGGAATTGTTCTGGAGGCGACAAACCAAACACAGGTTAATTGATTAGACTTACTTGAAGAGGACCGTAAGCTAACTACTACAGAATACCAAAAGTGAAACAGGTTGAATTAGATCAGTTTGAGGCCGGATGGCTGTCAGCCGGAAAGTTGTCTCACTCCTAGAGATCGTTATAATCAAGGTACCAGCTAATCTATAAATATACAGGGCTGTTTTTGAAAAACTGCAAAGTAATTCCAGACGCCAGACTGACTGCTATGGTCCAAGTTGTTATTATTTTTTCACAAAAGTTCGACGTTTCCTGGGCTGATTCGGTTGGCAACCAAAACAAAACTAGTTTTTCACGCGTGTGCCCTGAATGGCTGACATCCACCAAATTTATCATTGATATAGTCGTCGGAATTAAGTATGTGTTACGTATATTAGAAACATTTTTGAGATTTTAAAAACCTGTGAAAGGAACACGTCTGTTGAGGTTTTAGCTATACGTTTCAATGTGCAAGAAAACCTTTGATGAAGACACAACGGCAACTGCGCAACAGTTCCATTCTTAAAAAAGACTGTCCCCCAATTGCTGATAACGAACCAATCCACAACCGAACACATGGAAGTTGAAAACGCTGCCATTTACACGTGGGTAGGCGAACAAAATCTGCCTGAACTGAAATCAGATAGAATATACTTACCCTAACCAACTGGCATTACGGTTTAGATAATTTTGCCTGAAGATTTTTCCCGCTGTTACCCAAATCGGTCTACCGCATGTTCTTGGAGATGAGTTGACACAGACAGCACCGTTTGACGTGGAACAATGGTTAGTTGTGACCACCTCTGCTTCTCCATAGGTTATGAATTGCAAATTGGAAATGACTCTAATAGAGTCCTCATTCATACTAGGGACAAACCTGTGCAAACAACAGATACAAACTGCAATTGAGACTAGATCGACTGGACATCCTAAACTGGGCGATACATGCCACCCGAATGATACTTAGATAAAGCCTGGTAGAAATGAGGTTTTAAGGTCATGCATTTCACTCATTGATAGTAACCCGTAACAAGTGGCGAGTTGTGTAATCCAGCCGCGCTGACCTGTAGGTTGGCTAAGGCATTTAAAGAACGACACTTGGTTCGCCAGTGTCGGAACAAGGAGACGGCAAAAGGACGAGGCAAAAGGACCGCACCAAAACCGAATCAATGGAAAACTTCCGTTAATAGCCTCGTAACCCCCATATTAGTTTTATCGATTGAAAAGGCCAAAGTGAACAAAGGGGAAGTTTTTGGGGAACAAAAGTGATGGGACAAGTGGATAAACATCCTTTCAGCAAAACTCTTCCGCGAATAAATTCATACGAATTTGGAGCTCGGATTACTTAAGTTGTTGCTGGTTTGATCTTGAGGAAGAAAATACCTCATTCGACGGATTAAATTAGCACGAGGCTTCTATGTTGTTCTGATGCAAACACCTAGGAAGTTAGAGTAGTTTCATTTGCAGGATGGAGAGGGTCTATAGGTTATTGGATGACTGTGCGCTGATAGGATCGATCCTAAACGCCCAGTCATATATGAGTACATTTTTTCCGTTAGTTTAGGTGAAATCCTCGGTGTACTCGATCACAAAGTCGTAGCTGTCTGAACCCCGGACAAGCAGACTTGGCCAGTGTTACCAGAACACTGTACTCTTCACCATTTTCCCGGGTTATTGAGGTCTACCTCCTGGATTAAGCTTGGTCCAAACTTTGAAAAATGTGTCTGCGTCGTAGAACTTGTTCGGTCAAGCGGGAACTAACTCAGTCGTTGGATCAAAGTACAGAAACCATCATATGTAAACTATTAGTCTCTAATTTATTGATCTGGCATTTCAAGGGCCATAGCTAGTAGCCAATAGCTACATTTCTTGTTTCAGTAAGGAAACTACTTACAAGGTTGCTGAAAGCTCTTCAACAGCCCACGACTGGGTTTGCCCTTTTTGGGACCCATCATGTGAGCGCAGACGCTGAGTTTCCATCAACTTTATTTTCTACATAGACCCAACTTGGACGGATTTGGACAAATGCACTCATTTGCAAATCAATTTGGTTATCACGGAAGACTCAACTGAATCTCTAAATTTCGTACCAAGTGAAACATAAGACGGTCTTTGTGCAGTACATTCAGCTCATAAACGAGAGATTCAGTTGAGTCTCGCGTGAAAACCAAATTGATATGCAAATGGGTGTATTTATCGAAATATACATATTCCTTATTCACAAATCACTACCCAGCAAGTCACCAGTTGCAACAAAACTAATTCAGTAGCTGCTGCTTTTAGTAACGTATCTGGGTAGTAATCGCGCAAAGGGTCAACCGCCAAACCGGGATGGGTGTTAGTTACAATTCCACCTCGTGCTGCACTATCGGGATCATTTATCCACAGTGCAAACATGGCTGAAGACGCCTGGCGAAATTTGTGAGCATACTTCACCCATATTTTTACCTTAAATTAGGATTAACGTATCTAACTCCTCTGTTAGACGTGGTAGATTTGAATCCACCTAAGAATGGGTAGGTTTCTTCCAAACGCATCTCAGCTTCCCAACGTAGCCTGTCTCAGACAGATGTGACACCACCAAAGTCGTGACCATTTTTCTATTAAGTTGCTCTTTGGATTAGAGCTTTGGGAATTTACCTGATCCCGTTGACCCTTTGCGGCCATCCCCAACAGCTCCATCTGAAAATTTGGTAAGGGGGAGAATTAAACAACTAAATAAATGAATACACGGACAATGGTCACTTGGGAAAATGTTCCATTTACTCCACGTTTATGAACGGGGTCTAGAACACGAAGGAAAATGGTGCCCTACTCACCAGTGTGCGCAACTTTTCCAAGAAGTTTCAAAAAGTCATCGTGTTACATGCATAACCTGCAGATTATTGCGCATGCTTTCAAGATCTTTAAGGGGTACTTCGAACAAGAACATCCCGGCTGTGTTTACACAAATGAGGCTGTACACGCATAACCATCTGGACCTGCTCAGCAGCCAAGTTTACCTATCAATTAGACTTTACTGGATGTCTGATCTAATCGATCAACATGATTATCAGTGGATCCTAGGGGTGCGTCGCAAAGGAGGTCATTGATTTCCTTTCCCGAAACAACTCTAGTGAATTTACACAAATATTCCAACACTCTATTTGGGCAATTCTAGTCCCTCTTCAACATTTGTTCATTGCTCATCAATGAAAATCACCGCTGATGAGTAAATTAGACGATTAAAACAAAAACTGAACTGCAGTCAGTCAACAGGAGAGAAACCCGATAAATGAATTCGCACGAAAGTTTAGCAAACATACATTCATTTCCACGGTGTTGCCGTATGTTATATTTGTATTTCTCTGTTTTTTCCAAAGATTATTCTTTATGTCATTAATCCGTAAGAGACAAAAGTTTGATGTATCGTTGTGAACAAAAAATGTGGGCCAGATTTTCATGTCCAGTTTTCTGTAGGTGCTCAGAGCCTACATTCTACCCTCTAAATGGAAGTTACCCGATGCTGAAAACCAGCATTGTTAAATGATCGACATCTGTGCTGATCCCAGCGAGGACGGAAGAGCTGTGCTATATCAAATCTACCCAGTTGGTGATCACATGGTGAAACGAGTCTTGGTGACAAAACTGCAGTATTTTCGGCACACCACTAAAAGCAAAAATCGGTCAGCAGCTGCTGATACGCAGCGAAAAGGGAAAAAGCAATACACTCGGTTGCTAAGATATACAACTACCCTGCTGTTCTCAAAATGCTATGCACACAGGTGTGATGCTAAACAATAGATCGGGAACGTGGTTGATGAGCCCACAAGATCTGGAAAGAATTTCAATGCCGAATGAAGTCATGTTTTGGGAATTTCCTCCGTTTGGTTGGATAGTGGGGACAATAATGCTCAACAACGTTGAATGAACTTCGTCTAATAAGCAACTGTCTGCTTTCAAGAAACCGTCCTGTTCAGCCATGCGCGTATCTGCACCGATCTGAATACGATCAGTCAAGGACAGTAAAACAAAGAGCATGAGAACTAAGTGGTAAGTCACCTCGAGAGTTATTTGTCTAAAATTCATGCAGGCATGGGGGGTGAAGCAAGAAAAATCAATTGCCAACAGACATCACCCACTCACACGGTGTGTGGAGCTTCTACATCAGATCCGTTGCCCTGGCTCCATAGGGTGCTCAGTGCTTATTCCACAACATGTCTCAGTGCTTACAGCGCAAACTTACTGACCTGAAGGTCCCTGGTTCGAATCCAAGCCCGGAAACTTTAATGCCCTTGTCTGGGCTTCCGCAACCTGGCAGTATATCAACCCTCGTCTTTCTTCCGGAGTGAATGGCAGCTAGGCATTAGAAGGGTATTACAGCTAAACGAATATTACTATACTGTTACAGAACGATTCAACTAAAGTAATTTTTCCGGCCATACACTCCAGTTTGATTGTCTGTAGCCCATAAACTGAAAAAATAGCAGGCAACAAATAAATTCGGCCAGTTGAATCACCCTATTCTGTTGGTCTATCTGAATGTGTCAGACTATCGAAATAAAAGTGCCTAGTTTATTTCTAAACAAAGTAAAAATTCGAAATCTGAAGATTTAGAGCATGTTGCACCCAGGCTACTGACAAAAGCGCCAGCCAAGAAATGCTTTGTCTTGGCCATGGATGTGTACATCCTTGTCTTGTAACATCGAGAAGCGGAAACTTCGCCGTTTACTTCCCCTTTGAGCAGCACTCGATATTTGCGTGGTTTTCTTAAGAAGCGCACAATGAAAAACTTTAAATAGTCAGATAAAATAATACCGGGACCTACGTTTTGCAGCTTCGTGCTTGCAGGCGGACGAAGATTTTTCAGCTGAGTAGAAAAATAGTTTGAAACAACGTGAGTAGCCGGAAGACAATCAGGCAAACATGATTACGTGAATGTTAAAGTATGGAAGGCAAGACCTGCCTCAAAGTCAGAATAGAGTCGAATCAAGAGACATTTAAAGAAATCTGAACGATGTGTCACTCAGGTGTGCGAATTTGAGGGCACCAGACTTCTTCCTGGAGAATCAACAACTGAACCTGAAGTGTACTTCAGTCCGTCGGTTTCTTGGAGTGCAGTAGATTACACTGAAAGTCTGCTGGCATGAGTTTTCAACTTTTTAGGGGTGCATAATGGGACCTACTGCAAGTTTGTCAAAGCTTTCCTGAGCAACGGATCAGACTGAGTGTGTTATTGGTGTTTTTTTACAAGGAGATCCTAACGCAGCTCTTTCAGTTCAACATATTCAAAAGGCCACGTGTACAGGTCAATATACTGAGGTACACGACTTGCAAAAATCGATAACAAGACGTCCTAGTGGGAACAGGTCAGATAAGCGTTTGGATTTCAAAACACAATGACCGGTCTTCTAATTTTGACAGATCTGATCTGGACGGCAATTTGTCCGAAGGACCTCCCTCAAGAAGACTGACCAATCTGAATTGCTTGGTAGACTTATCAACCGAAAGTTAACTCACCTACTACCGAAGGAGGAGGAGGATAGGGCCCTGGAAGAAAAACCAATTACCATGTATCACCAAATTTAGCTTAATAGGTAGTGAAGAACAACAGAAAAGGAAATTAGAATCTTATGCCAGAATACATAATATGTGATGGCATAACAACATATGCTTCTCTTGACCTATTTTGCAAGGGTGCGAACATCTGTCTTATAACGGGAAAGAATCCACGACAAAAAAGTTTTAAACCAGGTTAATGGCTTCTTTGTTTTCGTATCAGGTTAACCGGATTATACTAATAAACATGTGGTTTTGAAGCCACTACCTCATCCATGTAGCATTTATTGACGACGATTGTCTTGCTTGGGGATAGGACGCTAAGGTTTGGTGTATTCATCTCCCCAAACTGTTTGTAGATGTCTCAACCCACATGCGTTTTCTGCACTGACTTTTGTCAGAATAGAACAAAATCATACAAACTTGCATGCGGCAGTACTGACAGAAACAACTTTGTTCACCGTTACTTCACTAAGCGACAAGCTAGGTCCGTTGCGCAACGACGTGTCCGATTATCGCTTCTGAACAAAACAGGA
Organism: Clonorchis sinensis; assembly: GCA_003604175.2. Lineage (NCBI taxonomy): Eukaryota > Metazoa > Platyhelminthes > Trematoda > Opisthorchiida > Opisthorchiidae > Clonorchis > Clonorchis sinensis. Next base: position 56,010,961 of record CM030370.1, read on the forward strand.
CAAACTGGGGTCATATTACAGCCAGACTCAAACGGAATGCATTCAAGAGTAGCAGACTGTCGGGCGCAACTACTGCTATGTAACATTACCGTGGCCAACACCAACCTGACTGGTTTTGATCTAAACAGACCCATGGCGTGTAGCTAAAAATTGTGAACAAGTGGACGTAAATCCCTTCTAAATTATTGTCTGTGTCTCTTCGCCTATTCTAATTTCGGACAGTTTAACACACTTAACAAGTTGACACGGGTTGGCACGGTTTTCTCCCCCCCCCCCCAAAAAAAAAACATTATGGAACACGGGCTTGATGGATTCTAGAAAAATACGTAATAAAAAGTTTTGTTCACTCACCATCGCACTTCTTGTAACTAGCAGAAACTGAAGAGGAATGAAACAGCGGTAGACCATACAACATTTGAATGCACCGCAACGGATCCGTGACCTTCGAAATTGTGAAATTGTCTAACACATCACCTAACAAATGGGTACAAACTGCAGTTGGCGAGATTTGTTTCTTTTGTGTTGGTCTTAATAGAGAAGTTTGGGTGTGCAAGAAAGAGCCAAAGAGTCTGATACACTGAAAGTGAAAGTGGGCAGATCATTTACATTCAAGAAATAGATGAAGTGTATGTAGACATCAGCAGACAGTTTTTTCGACTTTTCACACGTGAGCCTTTCAATTTGTTTCTATGTGAAGAAAAATGGTACGAACGGTTGATGCTATTGTCAATCGGTCTCATGCGTCTTTCGCTTTGTAATAGATGATTTAGATAAGGGCCAAATTATTGCCAGGGCACCTAAATCCCCAAGGAAAAAGGGTTACTTTTTTTGAAAGCCTGAAGATCTTAAGAACGAGACAGGAGTAACGACTGCTGGAATGTAACCCGTTTCAAGAGCGGATTATTGACCGTACCCAAACCTCAAGCAGTGGTAATGCGTTGAAATATTGGTAACTCGGGTGAGTGTATTAGTTGTTGATCAGGTGGCTGTTGATCTGTTCGTCGAGCTTGCCAATTGGCTTGCAAGCGTTTCCTCACCATACGAGGAGTCATCACCAGTGCGCGCCTAACCCACCCAACTGCGCACTGATGATGTCTCCTGGTGTGGTGACGAAACGTTTGCAAGCCAATTGCCAGGCTCGGCGAACAAATCAACAGCACCCTGATCAACAACCAAAACCTCGAGCATGGTACATATACGGTTGTTCGAACTGTATAGGTTCATAGAAACCCGATTGCTGGTGTTAAAAATTTGGGAACTTTTAAAGATGTAGCCAGTCTAGGCTGAGAATCATCAGCTGTTGACATCTTACGGACTCCAGTCCGCGACCTCCCGGCCAGTAGTTTGAACACTTTTCAGGTTTCCCGCATAGATTGACCCTACTTGTGGGACGATATCTTCATTCAAAAAATTCGAAAATTCCCCTTAGCTATCCATAAGTAGCTCGGGAGGAAGAATAAAGTTTACCTAATGAGTGAAACCTCTATCTGAGAAGTCTTCACTCGAGAAGACACTCGACAAATATGATAACGTGATTTGGATTCTCTGATGAGTGGCGCTATAGTGCAACCGACACAAATTGCTGGTCAGCGGCTCGCGGGCCGAATGGTTGAGTGTTCCAACTACCGTCCCGGGGATGGCGGGTTGAAAACCTTCACGAAGTTTATTTAGACGCACACTGCTTTTGATTCCAAATAAGGGTGAAACAACTGCACGTATACACATCTATATGCATACCTACATATACCCATTTAGTGTTCATATACAAAGTATAAATACTGTTGTACCAAGATAAGATAGAGGCTCTTTTATCCCCAAATAACGTGCATACCTAAACGCATAGGTTCACGAAAGTGTGTGAGAACAGTAAGCGACACATACCAATCCTTTCTGTGGTAACTGAAAAGCAAAACGATGACAGTCAGAGAAAAGCTTAAGGCGAATCGTTCCTCTGGATGTCAGTGTGAGTTGTGTCTGTCTAGTCAACCTTTGCTGAGAACCCATGATGCGGGTTTTGAACAAGGTGGGTGAATTCGGATTACCAATTTGATAAATAGGATGTAGCCATTGCTAGTTACCATTGTACGTCGTCTTCCGTTACGCATAGACTGGTAATAAAGTTTCTTCTACAACACTCCGCGTTAGACCGACATTCCCTCAATATCCATCGCTCGTAACTCAAAATTATTCTGTTGCACAGACTGTATGCATCGATACACACTAATTGGCCGCAGATGATTTACAGAGCGTGCGTTTTTACTTCGTTCAGCGACTATATTTAGGTAATAATCCGCCATATTGATGTGTACTACAAGCAGTAATTTACCGTAATTTACACACAACCATCTAGCCATGACTTTTGTGCTGTTCGACCCCAACCTGACCAATGGAATATGGCTTCGTAGTGACGTAGATGAGGAAGCTGGTGGACCAGTATGGTCGTCTGATGGCAACGGAGGAAAAGGCAAACCTGTATTCAACACAATATAACGTGTAAGTTGTAACGTTGATGGTGACCTGGCGGATGGTTAATGATCCGTTCACAAAACAATGAGAATCGGCCTATGAGTGCCATCCATGTGTCAACCGTCTATAGTGAGAGTAAGTCAGCTGTAGGATACATAGACAAAGTTGAAGACCATGATTACTTGTCGCCTAGTTAATGAAAGTAGTACCAGCATGTCCCGCAAGGTGACGAAAATTCCAAAGGGAGCCTAAAGTATCGACAGATACACTCATTTGCTAATCAGTTCGGTTTTCACAGGAGACTCAAGTGAATCTCTCGTTTATGATATTTTTCAACTGAATGTGCTGCACACAGGCCGCCTCATGTTTCAGTTGGTACGATATTCGAGAAACTACTCACAAGGTTGCTAAAAACCCTTCGACAGCTCAAGACCGGTTTCGTACTTCTTGGGGCTCATCAGGTAGGCTCAGTCCCCAAGTTTCGTGCAATCTTGGTTCAAGTAGAACATAAGGTTGATGGAAACTCAAGGACTGCGCCTACCTGATGACCCCCATGAAGGGTGAAACCGGTCGTGTGCTGTCGAAGAATTTTTAGCAAACTTGTGAGTAGTTTCCTATGGGAGGTTAAGTTACTTTGACGCAGTGCTTTCGAGCAAATTTCAGCACGATTTTAGTGAACAGAAGACAGCAGCAGAAACCGATCTTGCCCGTTGGAGAACATAAACTGTTGAATTTGCCGATATGAGGAGACGGACGAAGTTAGAAGGTTATCTAACCCTTTGTGCCTCAGCTATGCTTCGCTTAACTAGTCTTTTGGAAACCTGAACATGAAATAAGTATTCGTGTTTTGCAGTGTGAAAATTATAGGCTGTCAACGTGCATGAAACCTTGACAGTGATCCTATCGAGTAGTCAGCTTACAGCAGGTAGGCATGCTATTTAGCGCGACCGATATGAGCTTCATTCCGACATGTCCGGTGAAGCCAGCATAATGCACACATCAAGCAGGATGCACAAAATCGCAAGAACAGTATTATAGGCCTACATCGTGCGCCATCGTGAGTCATCTGTTTTATTTTACTTCAACAACATGAACACACTCTCAAGAGTGACGGTAGCTGAAAAGCTGAAACTTGCGCTTAGGAAAATGGAGGCTTCTAACTGGTAATTTACGTCAAGTAAGAGTATGAAAACATGACAAACGGGAGATTCAGCTGGGTTCCAGGTGAGTCTCTCGCAAAAACCAAATTGATTTGCAAATGAGTGTATTTCTCGAAAAGTATGTTTTCTTCTTGTTGAGAGGAGGGGAAGGATGCTTCGATAGCACATAAAAAAGCTGATTTTCAAGAAGCGACAAGGTGCTAATGGCCACTACGACAGGAACCAAGAGGCATCAGTTAGGTGCGAGAGAAAAAATAAGGCAATACGTGTGATACTGAACAAGCAAAACCGGCCAAAATAATTTGGATGTGGATTAGACCAGCTGTCAGCTATCACAGTAACCTTCATCTATACACCGCCGACATTGGCTTTCCCAAAAGGGGTGATTGCTCCATGGTAGCGACAGTTCGGTTTTGATAAACTTCTTGTCTGTACAACAGTGAAAAAATGTAACACCATTTAAGGAAACGTGACTCGATGTATTGTGCACACTTTGTACGCCTCTCTCAGCACATAAACAAGGCTGCTTGAAAGTTGCGTTTTCGCTGATATAATTAGAGACATAATCACAAGCCTGCTAAACTTGCCTCTTGAGGAAGCTCACCCACAATCATAAACCATGCCAGCTATCAGTGGCAACTTAAAGCACCATATTGAAGAGAAGCAAAACGTCGTTAATCCCAAAGGATCACACCATTCGCTGATCCATATAAAAAATGTTCGAAGACAGTGTTTCCATATCCGGTTTGTTTTTGTCCTAGATTAAAGGCACCGTCAGTTGAAACCAAAAAAGAGGACCAAATTACCCGGTTTATGACACGCGGATAAAAATTTTACAGTTATAAAACAGATGCTGCTTTGGAGTCTACTAGGGCATCCACATAAAGCACACAGGGCACGCTGCAAGAAACCTTTGAGATGAATTTATTCCCCCCAATTTTTGATTTCTTTTTCGCTCAAGTCAAACCGTACTTGTGAAGATGTCAACATGAAAAAGTTCAGAGTAACCGCTTAGCAATTTAGAAGACAAAATTGCGTTGGTTATTTCCAGAAGGTGATGAAGATTAAAGCCAAACTGCGGGCACGTCCCTTCCAATTTGCTTAAGCAAAAAGAACCACTGCCTAGAGATCACAGCACAACTTCGGATGTTCCGAAAAGCATTCGTCTGTGAAAACAACTATCAGAAGCAACTTACTTGTGGTATCCGATCGGTAAACTGTCATAAGGGTGGAAAAATATGATTATTCATCACCCTGATCAATTCCACAAGACAGATTCTCATCTGGTACCTAAAAAGGTTGTGCGCAAATGCAATGTATTGTGGTTCCGTTTTACACAATAAGATGTGAAAAAGTTATCGACAGCCAACCAAGGGCTTCGCTCTTACCTGGTATCATCATATCGCTCTGTAGTCAGGAGTTCTAGCAGCCGTTTCCCTGATTTGAATGCCAAACTGTACACATGTACAGCTATACGCTCACCTCAAAAGTTGACGTTTCAACCAACTCAGCTCCACTCACGTATAATTTCGGGGGGGGGGGCGAAGACCACACGCACCTGAATAGCTCAACACCGATAGTACACTGTCAGGAAGTTTTCCACAACCCCATACAAGTAGCACTGGACCAACATAAATGAGTTGCCTTATTGAATGTCGTTCCAACTGAAAAATAAGATGGCCTTTTTACGACACATCTGTTAGCATAAATCAGAGATAGATAGCTGAGATTCAGTCGGATCTCTTTGGTAATGAGTGTATACCTTCACAAATGTTGCACTCTTTTTTTCAGAAAAATCACCTTATAGTACCAAACTTGGAGCACAGATTTCCTCACAGAAACCAAGCCCACTCCGGCCCAGGAGTTGTTCACACAGGTGTCAAGTAACTGAGTTGCATTGGTCATATTTTGTAACGCCTGGACAACGCGAATTGCTCCTGAAGACTTTTGCCGTGTTTTTTGTTCTTGCCGTGTCTCTCTCCCACGGTCATGATTACAGGCTAAAAACATTTCCCTGGTCCGTTCACTAATTTGATTACAGGGCAGTAAACTTTGTTACAAAATGTTACCTTTTGATTGAAAAAGAGACCTAAACAGGCAATAGAGGAATGCCGTGGATGGTAATCTGTTGGTCGGATGCCAGATAGTAAGGAGAAGACGGTAAGGTTCGGCTGCCTTAAAGCATGCAAGCGAACCCCACAACACATAACCTCACTTGAAAAAACAGCATCTGGATTCAATTTGCCCGACACTCACAGTTAGCAGTCACAACTCACGGTAAGAAATTGTGTTGACCATCTTTTCTGGTTTGTAGGTGAACAATGAGTGTCGTTCTGTTCAGTTCCCTGAATTCTGCTCTCTTTTACAGATCACATCATCCTAAAACGCGTCCAGTCGGAGATAGGCGTGCCTGACCCTTATTGTAGAGAGTAACAATGTCTAACTGGTACACAATACACTTACTGTCTGACAACCTCTAGTATGTTTCTCGTGACAAACTTCAATCGAAGACGGTCATTTTGTTAACTCTGCAAACTTTGGAATCTGTTGCGTATCAGTCCATCATAAATGAGGATGGGATGACAAAGCACTATTCACTGGTATAAGACTGATACGGCGCACTGTTATCCGCTTATCGAATGCGAATCTCCGGCACACCGGGACGTCAAAATCAGAAAGACGCCTCACATAATTCAGTAGACATCTTATAAGTAACCAACTTTCCTCCTCAGGTCTCACGAGCCTCTTCACGCATTCACGTGAGTGCACAACGATGTGATGCGATAATCAGGGTCCGACTACCTCAGTGGTTTCAGGCAGTCTTGTTTTAATATTGTGAATCTGTCACATGTCTTACAATGTCCAATCGCCTCATTTCATTTCAGCGAATTGAAATCACTGGAGAAGAGAAGTTAAGTACTGCCAACCGCAAACTGTTAACCAGTAGAAATTATAATCCAGTTCGATCGCGATTGATCTTACTGGGTTGTACTTTACGTAAATAAATGCCACAACTAAACAGTGGTGCGTACGCACACACGATGTTGTTAATCAGCTTTAAATAATTTTGGAGAATAGATACAAAGTTCCTCTCAGGTATTTGCAATGCTAAGGAAAAGTTTGATACTGAAAAACTTATTTCTATAAAGGGTACGACGTTGTTGTTCCAGTATTTGAAGGTGCACAAATAGAGGCGTTGCTAAAGTAAACTAAACAAACCTGAACTTACATGAAACGCATTCGTTTTCATATATTGGAACTGCAATCCAAAAAGAGGTTCTTGAGTACATTGTGATGACATAGCTTAGTTGAACATAAATGAATACAGCCGGAACTGTCTCGAAACGATGCGCGGTTGTGAAAACCACTCAGAGGAGATTCATATCTGCGCCTACCTCGATAGTATAAATCGGGGAGATGTTGGTTGTGTACTGCTGAGATTGCTGTATCTCATCCGAGTATCCACAACAGAGGCTATTGAAAATTCCCTTCTATAGTAAGAGCACACACTATTATTATTAAATTCAAAAACAACGAAAGATGCGTTGCCCCCCAAAGCTGAATGATTTAGTTTGACAACTGGTTTGTCCAGCCATCAGCCATAAAGACTTTTCCTACGGCAGCCGATGCATTAATCAGAACGTGGAGAGATTTATAAATTTCATTTCAGGCCAGTCTACGCTGAAGAGCATTCTACAGTAGTTTAATGCTTGTTGGGAATCGTCAACAGTGCGTGAAACTCAGAGAGGGTGTCAGTCTGTCAGTGACTGAACACATAATTGTTCGGTCTTAAGCGGCTGAGCAGCAGTTTGGTTGGTTTTCAGTTAGACAGAATATAGCACCTTTCATCCTGCAGTCACACAGATCCTATCACACGGTCACGTATTGACTTGCTCCTCGAGTGGTGACTTCCCAGGTGGAAGTCCCACTCATCTTGTAGATTTATTCTTCCTATGAACCACTTGTAGACTGATCGTAGTATGAAAGGATTTTGTGACCAGTTAATTAATTAAGTAGTCACTAGTTATTAGCCATTGATCCCTTAGTTACCGCATTTAGTTACCTATTAATGAGAACAACCGTCAGCTGAACACATTCATCATCCCGCCATCATCATCTTCATTATCGTCAGTGCTCAACACTGGTGCTTCGCTGCTGTACACCCATAATTTATTTGAAAATATTATTTTGAAAAAAAGAATAATAGCGAATGGAGAAGGAAATTAGTGCTGGCCAACCACAATCATTCCGAGATGTCTACACGTCCGGACACTCATTCAGGCAATTTGAGTACAAACTGACAACAAAATCGACACTGACATTGGTTGGCAGCCATATCCTGCAACGTCTCCAACCAGGCGCAGTGAGGATTACCCTGTCCCCATTGTGGAAAGCGAGTAGCACCGACAGCACCCAAGCGTTTCGTAATCTACTTCATACCCCTCTACCAGGTCAAAGGTTGGTCATTTCTCCACTTCCGTCACTCTGAATTGCGCACGAACAACAGCACTCTCCTCGGCAAACGATGGTTAGGCATGCGCTACATGTGTCCTAACCAGACCAGTTAACTGAATCAAATGCGCCCACCATTTCTATCAAACCCAGCCTGTGCGAACCTCGATGACAATTGTACGGGACTGCGATGTATCTGTACTGTGAAATGTACAGCGACTTTTTATCGTTGCATCCAAGACTTTTAATACTTTGACTATCTTAAAGTTGATTTTTTTTTAGCAGTACAGGACAACATTATATCAAAATTCATCGCTGATTAGACCGCCCACACTACCACTCAAACTAGCGTTCCTTGGAAGATTCAACCTGAGTAAATATTGTATATGTTTACACTAATCAACCCATGTAGAGTACTCCGCATCAGTGGGCCACTTTTCGGGTGTGTTCGGTAGAATCTGTGCCGCGAGACGTCTAACCAAAAATGTATTCTGGAAGAACTTCGCAAAAATGAGTTACTATTCGTGAAACAAATGATTCTCGCGAATGGATGCCCGAAATGATTCATAATGTAAACCGTGGAATCAGGAATAACAAGAACAAACAGATTATTTCGGAGGAACACGCCTGTATCTCATCGTTCCACTCGAGTAGTGGTTATTTGTGGCGGTGGTAAGACGGCAAGACCAAGAATGTTCTTAGTCTGATAGTCTCTTCTAATGATCTAAGCCTGGTTCCTGTTCCAGACATGCGATCCAACCGAAAAACAGACCAGCGAAATATACCACAACATTATGCGCTGATCCTGAGCGCAGCTCTCTCTCTTGGTGATGTACTCCTCTGCCATTAATTTAACCGTTGAAGTTTATCCCGCAGGGAGCTGGAAGATCTCAGCCCGCATACTGTGTTCCGGCATGCCCATCACTCACAAACTTGCATACTTTGTTGTCATTTCATTAAGTCCGAGAATCCCTTACTTCGGTGCATTTTCTACGTGCATTTTCCGTTATATCGTATCCTTCAGAGAGTCATCGATCAAACGAGAGCGTGACGAGACTATATTTACTGTAAGTTCAAGGTAACTCAGGGAACACTTATGTAGGGACACGGGTGTATTGTGCAGTGTATATTGTATTGTGCGCTCCCAAACAGGTCCGCCTTGTGAAGGTAAGTACACAACTCTGATCACATTTCCAGACATCGCAACACGGTCCTCTGACATACTGAGGGTTAGACATGCACTAGTGCAAGCCAACGAACACATCTAATCAGCCACTGCAGTCACACAAAAGTTCGCTGATGGATTGACCAATGGACACGCATGTGTGCCAACTCTCTCATATATTCAAAAGGCCATTACAGTATTAAGCCTTCGATTGAAATGCTTGCGGGGACCTTTCTTGAGCCCGAGTACTGTGTGCCAGGCCTGCGGTTTGCCAACTTATAAGCATTTCCATCTTTGGAAAGTGCAACTTTGGAGCATGTGTTCCAGGTGCATGTACCCAAGAGCTGAATCCAAACCTTTTAAATACGGGGGATCATCTAAAATTTTAGAGCAACAACACTCCCCCACTTCCTTCATCTAGTACAGCTCATGGAGCAGAGGACTGGCTGGGAGTGGTTTCTCCCAGACATGTGCCCAGCGAATGACAGCAACCCGTGTTCAAGTTTCCCCTCTCTAAGCCGAACTAGGCGCCCAACTCCGAGTTGCGAAGGAAATTGTCAGCCCCCAACCTCTAAGGTGGGATCACGGCAGTAATTAAAGTGACGGACGTCGTAGGGGTAATGGAGTATCCGACATCTCCATCGCTGAAGGTCGCGTCACTTTAAGTGGCAATCTTTGTGCTTGAATGTGTAGGGAGCCGAGCTGTTTCCCAGGAGATGGGTTGGAGCCAGTGATATTTCATCTAACAATCGGAGTCGGTGACATACGACCAAGGTCAGTCACCCAGATACCCCTGCCTTCATGCCACAAGATGAGAAGGCACACATAATAGACGTGTCTTGAGAACGTGTGGTTAAGTTCCTGAGGCAGATTTTATTGCCTAATATACAGTGAATAAACGGGAATTCGATCAACGAAATACGTCAAAAAAACAAGCGAAATTCATTGCATAGTGGAAAGATTTGTCCACCCCAGCTTGCCATGGAAATGTTAAGCAACGGCCCGCTCAAAATTTTAGCCAATTGCAATTTATCTCATAAACCATGCACTAAAAAAACATATATATACATATATATACCATTATTTCCCCCCCCCCCCCCCGAGTCATAAAAAGGGAACATAGCCTGAAAGGTATCTCATTAACTGTTTATAGAAAGGAATGACGCCTTGCCTTGGGTCTTTCAGCTAACCGAAATCCACTGAGAATAAAATGACTCATCAATCTTTTCACAAATGATGTCAAACGGCATGAGTAATAAAACCCACAGCTTTGTGTTCCGAAGTTCGTACTACATCTGAATTCCTGTCTGAACCCCCCTTCCTCAGATTTCACGGTAAAGTGGCCGATTTGACTGTGTGAAATCAGCTCAAGTCCACGACTTGACAGTTATCGGCTTCGTGTAGAGATAAATCAGTTTGCAAGCATGGATCACCTGGATTCCAAAGTTGAATAGAAATGGATCAGTTAACCTTATTTCTCTACTTCAAGTACGCTTGGCCACAAGAACAACCCTGTGTATCTGCTAAATGGCGTTTCATGTGGCTGACCCATTCTAAGAGTTTCAGAAATAGCATTATATATTTAATTAAAACTTAATTTACGCTGACAAGGATAGCATCCAATGCAGACAGTTGCAAATCCACGTGATCAAACCTGGGTTTAGTTTCTCCAAAAACAGCAAGTTTGATAACAAGTCTAAAGATCTATTTGAACCACGGAGATAAAGCTATGAGATATCATTTCGGATCAGTTGTGGACATTCGGCTGCCAATTTCTGTGGTTGTTTCAAAACAAAGCATCGTTTGAGACTTTTTCGTTTGCAAAATTTTCTTCCATCATGTTCGAAAGCTTAGTCTTTATAGTAGATTCCGATGGCATAACTACGGTTTTTCGTCCAGGTGTGGTGTAAGATAAATCTCTCGTTTTTTTCATAATTTTTGGATGCATTTTTGTTTCGGAATGGAGAAGACAAATTTGGTCCCTTTGGTCGATGCATTATTCAAGTAACTTACGTTGGTGAATATTCGTTTGGGAAAACACTTTGTAAAACGGCTGCTTGACTACAAATTTCGTATGTGAAGGCCGTAGTATTCTATTGCTTTTGAAAGTGAACGTTTGGTCTGCTACCCTTTAAGTCACTTACGCTTTTTACTTACTTAGGGGCGGACATTAAATATACTTTGATATTCAAAAGGCTGTCTTTTGAGGTGGTTTGTTAACTGAGCTGAGGAGTGGGTTGATAAACAGGATAGTTGAACAAGACTTACATTGGATATGGGTCTGCGCTGGCAACTTCGCCACTACAAGGGGATGTTAGATGCGGAAGAAAACAGCATGCGTTTATTACATTTTATCGGTACACAAGCGATTAACTTATTTTGTAGAATACACTCATTTGCAAACCAATTAATTTTAAACCAGGAACTCAAAGAATTCCAGCTGAATATCTCGTTTGTGATAGTATTCAACTGAACGTGTTGCACAAACGCTGCCCCATATTTCAGTTAGTCCGATAGTTAAATATTCCGGCATACTTTCTTGATGGAACGCACTACTCGGACATTTGCTGAAAGCACTGCAACAGTCTACGACGGATTTGATACATCTTCGGGTTCCTTAGGCAGGTACACTCCAGCTGGACCTTATGCATTCTACTTTCGTAAGTCTTAGTAGCAGCTTCATCTTTGGGCTTTTACAAACAGATTTTCCGTCGCACTGCTAGTTTTAGCGATCAGGACCCCATGGCCCAAGACACACAAGAAGAAACCAACTAATGGTAACTGAGACTATGTATGATTACCATTATTCGTAAAGCAAGCAAAATCAGGTGAACCTTCGTCACTGACTGCCAGCTCCACTGGTTCATGAAAAACTTGAGTGACGCAACTGTGCGATTAAAGTTAGTCGCTGAAACGTACCCCAAACGAGGACGAGGGGGGGGAGTAAATGCTGATCACCGAAAGTTCATGTTGAGTGGTGATTGCGAAACTAACTTGCTGCAACCTGTGTACGCACCAGCTGCATTCCCGCTATATGAGGGTTGGACACGCCTTCAGGTGTAAACATGTTTAAGGAGTAGAGACGGTAACAAATAAAGATGTTTAGAACGTTTACAGTTTCCTGTTGGTAACCATGCAGTCATTCTCCGTAGAATGGATCCGCTGAGACAATGAAGGGGCATCTACAATGCTAGATTAACAACCAGTAGGTTGAAAATTCGTAATATGGCATCACGTAATTAGGTCCGGAAAGAAATGAATTAAGGTTGCAGTCTCCGACAAGCCGTTAGGTTTGTCATGCAGCCTGAATTGCTCTTGTCACGGTGTGCCATCCGGAGGAACTCATCACCATCATCATCAGAGACAGCAACATCGGTGCTTCACTGATGTACAATCAAAAAGCCTTAGAATGAAAGGAAGAGGAAGGAGTGAGGGAGGGAGGGGAACTGGTGCTGGCCTAGACCTGAGGTGCCTACACCTCCAAGCGATCAATACGACAATCTGAACCGACTGTTTAAAGGAACTGCGCTAGAGGATGTCATGTGCATTGCCTCCAAGTTCAGTACTAGAAATTCTGTATTAACTGCCTATTTCGCCAACATCCAATACAGTCGTTGACCAAATCGAACATCACGTTCGTCATCGTTATCATCTTCGTCGGCCGCGAACCCTGTAGGAGGGTATAACAGCCCAAGCTGCTACGTACTATCGACTAAACTTAAACGACGGTATGATTTCCCATGTGGCCTCAATTTTGAGCCATCAAAATGTTAGTAATAAATTAGCTTAGAAATTGAATAAAAAATGGAGTTACTTCTGCTCTCCTCAAAAAAAACAACCAAAGTTTTGCCAGTTAATTCCGTGCCATCAGTAATGCCCTTGAAGGCGTCGCCGTAAAACACCGATCCAAATCAAGTAAACGGAAAACAATTTTGCATTAATGGATAGCATGAAATGCTCAGAAAATTTTTCACCAACTTAAAGTACGTCAAGTTACTGCATTCTTAATAAATAACAATTCTGAAGCCCGACTACGATAATGAATGAAATTCAAGCATTTCTCCAGTTACTAATCAAAGGCAATGCTTTCAGGCTGGTTTATTGTTTTTATCAGAGGACTGACCACCCAGGATAGACTAAAAGAAATGGATGCACTGTGCAAACTCAGCCAAAACACACTGCATTACACCGTTTTTGTTTTATTTGGAATTAGAATGACGATTGCCAGTGGGATTTCGGCAAGCACTTACCGTCATTTACCACTCCATCGTTTGATTTCACAACCATCACAGAGTCTACAAAACAGCGGGGTACATAGGGTTTGAGCAACAGGTTCTGAACATGAAATGGGCATATCTTGGGGTTGAAACACCAAAAGACAAAATATTCGGTTTACAGTTGCGCACCCTTGGAATGGTTCGGAAAACGAGTAGTATGGTTCGCTCATTTTCTGTGCACTGCCTTTTACGTGGTAGCCAAACCCGAGACATATCGCCAGCGAGTTGTAAAGGAGAAATATGTTTTCGAGTCGCAAATAAAGAAGCTCAGAAGCTGTGGGAGACAAATTTGCTAAAGACGATTATAGATCACTGTAATTTCTGGTTTTCAAAAATCCAGCTTTTGTGTGGTGAGAATAATTTTACCTTAAAACCAGACTTTTTGGTGATGAAATTTCGCTGTACAAAACACAGTGGAAAACCATATGGAAGTTACATGTGCGCCTTGTGTTGTGATTCTGTTTGACATTTTATCCGTCTGAGAGTGCTGACTCAACCGAGTTCTTCTTGAACAAGTCGATATAGTTTACAAGAAATGAAATATCCCAATTATAACAACAAGTATGTGAGGCCTCTTCATCTGCCAATTTGGATGTGATAATCGCTCAGCTACCAATGAACGAACCAAGTTCGCATGACGCCAGAAGAGGCGTCGTGTTACCGTCAGCAGGTGGTCCGCTGAATACTCAGAAAGGTACCAAACTTGGTTCAGTCGCTCATTTGTGGAGCAGCTCTGAGTTTTACTTTCATTTTGCCCACTGCGCAATAAATGTTCTTTCAAGCTGTTTAAGAACAATGTTGTTGTTACTGCGCAAAGGAAGCTCTGGTGTGAATCCAAAAGTATACATTAGACAACAGATTGTGAGAGTGATCGTAAAGCCCTGGACGATGCGGTTACTGCCAGCATGTTGGTGCGTCTGAGGAGAAAACGGGGCCCAGAAGAGCAGGCAATCAGCCTTGATGTTTCCACCTGGCGGATTCCAGTTTTCTTTAAACCAGTAAACTACCGCAGTGGGTTACGCTTATATCCTTGTTGTCGGAGACCAAGCTTATGCTACGGGATAAGACAACAAGTAAGGAACCTACCAATAGTTTACCATCAGGAAATCCATTCTCAATCAAAGGACGCATTCTCCTTGGCTCATGCTACAGATTGCTTTCTGTGTGAAGTCTAAACGAAATGGATGCACTGTGCAAACTCAGCCAAAACACACTGCATTACACCGTTTTTGTTTTATTTGGAATTAGAATGACGATTGCCAGTAGGATTTCGGCAAGCACTTACCGTCATTTACCACTCCATCGTTTGATTTCACAACCATCACAGAGTCTACAAAACAGCGGGGTACATAGGGTTTGAGCAACAGGTTCTGAACATGAAATGGGCATATCTTGGGGTTGAAACACCAAAAGACAAAATATTCGGTTTACAGTTGCGCACCCTTGGAATGGTTCGGAAAACGAGTAGTATGGTTCGCTCATTTTCTGTGCACTGCCTTTTACGTGGTAGCCAAACCCGAGACATATCGCCAGCGAGTTGTAAAGGAGAAATATGTTTTCGAGTCGCAAATAAAGAAGCTCAGAAGCTGTGGGAGACAAATTTGCTAAAGACGATTATAGATCACTGTAATTTCTGGTTTTCAAAAATCCAGCTTTTGTGTGGTGAGAATAATTTTACCTTAAAACCAGACTTTTTGGTGATGAAATTTCGCTGTACAAAACACAGTGGAAAACCATATGGAAGTTACATGTGCGCCTTGTGTTGTGATTCTGTTTGACATTTTATCCGTCTGAGAGTGCTGACTCAACCGAGTTCTTCTTGAACAAGTCGATATAGTTTACAAGAAATGAAATATCCCAATTATAACAACAAGTATGTGAGGCCTCTTCATCTGCCAATTTGGATGTGATAATCGCTCAGCTACCAATGAACGAACCAAGTTCGCATGACGCCAGAAGAGGCGTCGTGTTACCGTCAGCAGGTGGTCTGCTGAATACTCAGAAAGGTACCAAACTTGGTTCAGTCGCTCATTTGTGGAGCAGCTCTGAGTTTTACTTTCATTTTGCCCACTGCGCAATAAATGTTCTTTCAAGCTGTTTAAGAACAATGTTGTTGTTACTGCGCAAAGGAAGCTCTGGTGTGAATCCAAAAGTATACATTAGACAACAGATTGTGAGAGTGATCGTAAAGCCCTGGACGATGCGGTTACTGCCAGCATGTTGGTGCGTCTGAGGAGAAAACGGGGCCCAGAAGAGCAGGCAATCAGCCTTGATGTTTCCACCTGGCGGATTCCAGTTTTCTTTAAACCAGTAAACTACCGCAGTGGGTTACGCTTATATCCTTGTTGTCGGAGACCAAGCTTATGCTACGGGATAAGACAACAAGTAAGGAACCTACCAATAGTTTACCATCAGGAAATCCATTCTCAATCAAAGGACGCATTCTCCTTGGCTCATGCTACAGATTGCTTTCTGTGTGAAGTACAAAACTACTCTGCAGCTATAAGGAATCAATGGATGTCACCACCGTTTTGGTTGTCAGGGCAAAAGTTGGTGCCCGCTGCTACATCAGCACACCTGAACCAAACGGTAGCTATTAAAAGACCTTCGTGTGGCTTCTTTATCGAAAGTATCACTTCAGGATCACTTCTAGATCAGCAGGTAGCAGCATAGATGGCTCGGTTTGCAGTATGGATGGATTTCGAAAGGCTTGGGGAATGAGTGGCACCAAAACGGGCTGGATGCGACACAATCGCGCTGCTGATCAGCCGAACGGTTAAACGTCCAGCTGCTGGTCGGGAAGATGCGGGTTCGAATCTTTTTGCATATTAGTGACATGCGCACTGTTGATGGCTCCCAGTGGGGGCGAAACAACTGTACGGTGCTTGTCAGCTTTTTGGCATACACTGACTTTACGTGCAGGATGAAATATGTATTGAAGTATAGCTCTGCTCAAACTGTCTGTTTTCCCGTCTATGCACAGGCGTATAATAGTTCAATCAATGTTGACTGGCAGATACACCTTGCTTGTCAGCGAAGCTTGAATCGTCCTTGAAGGTCTGGGGACCAGCCTACAATTAACACACAGCCGCCGATGGGCGAAAACGACTGAATACAGACAAATTGGTTTGATTCTCTGTGTAATGTAGCATCTTATCAGGTCTGTGAACACAAGTCTCAAATGAGCCGATCAAACAGGACTGATTGTGTAACACGTTAAAGACAAGTTTCGAGTAAGCTTTGAACATCAAGATACAATTTTTGCCGCATTTTACTGGCAATGAGCCAAGTCTTTGGATGACTCTCCCGTACTACTTAGTTTGTTTTCGTGACGTCTTACGTACGTGCAGACAAACCAGAATCTTACACTTAAAAAATAAAGCACTAAAATTTCTGAACTTCGAGGAAGACTTAGGCCGCGGCTGCTTGCTAACAAGAAAGTCACTGACATCATTTGCTATTTTAAAGCCGAGAGGATGCCCACAAAATGGGCAGCTAATTAAGCAATCACTGAATAATTTCATACGGGGAATCACTGACCTGCTTGAGACATGTGGTAGGCTGTTACGGACCAAAGGAATGAGGATATCCGGGAAAAAAATGATTCGGTATGAGAAGGATTTGAAGACTAATTATTCCACTCTTTATCCTGATGGTTGGCCGAAAATCCACTCACAGATAGTATACAACTTTTTATTTGTATTTCAGGTTCACCTCGGAAGATGGACGCAGACATGTTACTGTGACGGTTATAATGAGGAGATTAAGGCATCTACGCTCAGCTATACAGCTGCGGGAATTTAAGAAAATGCTAGAGGTTTCCAGTGTAATTAGATGCCAGTTTTACAGCTCTAATTCTTCGTCTGACCAACTTCCTTCCGGTGGGAATGAAAATGTTTTTAATGTTTTCAACTACACTGGTGATTATGTGGCTATGATTAATCTTTCAGTTGAGGTTTTTTCAGCCTAATGTTAAGACCAGGTCTGTCCCGGAATTCAGCTAGGTCGGTGCTGTGAATACAAGTTATAAACTCGCTAAAAACTCACGAGTGACATCACCCTCTGCAAGGCCTATCAGATAGTCGTTAATCTCCAACCCGGGGAATCAAAGGCAGACTGTTCAAGCTCCGGGCAGAAAAATGATTTGCACTGTGTGGAACATCTGGCATTCCCTAAAGCTGCCTTGATCTAGTACGAGACGGTCCCTTGTGTCTAAAAGTACATTTATGCGCATGAGAACTAAATGACAAACTATTTGCCGGTCTTATATTTCCGATTAGTATTACTCAGTAAGCCTTGGTAACAAGTCTCTTGTGTACGAAGGGCCAATATGCATCGCAACGGCAGTTTTGCTTCTCCAGCCTTCCAACTACCGATACACGTCTGTTTTTCACCACCACGACAGGTGTACGGTAAAGGTCCACAGTGACATTCAGTGTCCAGGACGACCTTGGAATGAAGTACTTCAAAGCACTGTCTGTGTGTAGGTTTAATGTTATCACCCGTTGTCAATTCATTATCCCCAAAAACTAAGCCAGGTATCTCAGCTAATAAGGCGTTGGCTTCTTAACACACTTTGAAGTATGTATTCATACTGTAGGAGAGTTTGGTTGTTTGATATATAACATATAATTCGCTTCATCCGAAAAGGTTTTTGAATATAAACACCCACAAATTTGAATTTAGAATTCAAACTTTCCTATCTAAATAAATTGTGCTGTGTATTTTCGATATATTCCAAGCCGATTTCTTTCGGCCGTGTTTATACTTGTTCTGTCTGAAGAAGAGAACTACACCACAGAGGCTTCAGGATTTTCCCATGATTCCTTTACTGTGTACAGTCTTCATCAAGAACCACATCCAGGAAGGCAGTGAGTGCAAACAGGAGGTGGTTGTGAACTCACCTGTGATCCGAGAGAATTGAACAGTTACTGTTTCATGAAAACGTAAAAACCGAGTTAGTGGTAAAAGGCATTGTGAGAAATTCATTCCAAACTTTGCAGTCACAAAGGTGTTGGAATCACAAATTGCTATCACAAATTCTTGTCTAATAATGACTAAATTCAGTCCTGGCGCCGACCTCCCGGAGACCATTGATCTCAATTCACACATATATTTAGGCTATCCGAATCCGGTATTTTAGAACTTTTCGCCTTGGATGACCATCACCCCAACCAAAAATACAACATTCGGGTTTGTCTGCGTTCATGTGTTTTCTTATACACTAAAACAGCTGGAACAGTCAGTCTTGCTTCTGTTCCTTTGAATTGCATTTTAGGAGCGGAACAAATATCTTTTCGCTTTCCATGACCAATTCTTTCATATTTTCAAGACCTTTCAGTAAGAATGTCAGCCATCGGTAAGTCTATTACATACACAAGGAGACACAATCGTGAAACGAAGAAGAGGGAGAAGTCCCTACTGTTCTCTACTTAACCAACCACCTCGCACTCGGAGTGTCAAAGTAAAATCTCATTGAAATATGTACATCACCTCGATAGTCAGTCATTCGGCACAAAACATTAGAAGACAAATAGCTGTTCGTAGCATCCCAAATTGAGAAATTAAATGTTTTGTTCGTTGATCTGTTCGCCGAGCTTGGCAGTTGGATTGCAAACGTTTCATCACCAATCGAGGTGACATCATCAGTGCGGGGTTGAGTGATGATGTCACCTCGATTGGTGATGAAACGTTTGCAATCCAACTGCCAAGCTCGGCGAACAGATCAACGAACAAAACATTTAATTTCTCAATTTGGGATGCTACGAACAGCTATTTGTCTTCTAATATCATATCCACGATGTGGTCTTTGGAGAAAGTAGTCGACCTTCTTGGGGAGCCGCAAGATAACAAAGTAGTCCACCGCGTGGAAGTGAATACAAAAATCGTGCAGTGAACTTCCTCATGTCGTCAGAAATACAGCCGTGTGCTACAAACTTCTTCAGATGCATCTGGCGGAGTTGGGAAGTAAAAAGCGACACAGCTCAAGATGGCCCAGTGGTTACGGCACGAACGTGCTGACCAGAAGGTCCGTGGTTTCAATCCAACCTCGGCATCATAACTGCTCCTGTCCAGGCTTGGGCACCCTGGTAGTATCCCAGCCCCCGTGCTTCCTTCGGATAGCATGCCAGCTACGCACCGAAATATTTTCACGGCTGCATGATTATTTCTTCCATTAGTAAGTTGCATATACCATCAAAAAGTATGCAGTCAACCGTTGTGCGGTGAGGCGAATAAACTATCTACCGACACAGTAAGTCTGGCCGCTTTTCACTTGCTTGAACCTTTCGTGTGATGATACGCAAAACGCCAATTAAAATGGAAACCTGTTTGGGGGAGTGCACACTTTCGGAAACTTTGCTCCATATCCTTAGTTAAGTCATTCGGTCTTTGGAAGAAACCTGGCCATATATTATGTATGATGCATATACATATATATATGTATATATATATATATAATGTGGATAAACTTTATGACATCGCTCTTCATTTCAACAGTCCCAAGAGTTTTTCATATTCTTGTGTTTAATCACACAAAGAAAGTACTTGGTTTCTGCTGGGGATTTGTACACTTGTGCACAAAATCCCTCCATAATGGATAAGCTGAATTTGAGACGACTTCGATTTTTTAAAGGACTATCAGTTACTGCAGAGTGTCAGTGCACTTATTCTCAGTAATTGTTTATTATATCAGTTTTACATCCTTGCAACAACATTAAAACAGAAGAACGCGGTAAGAAGACAGATCTGATTGATTTGGAACAACGTGGCTCTAGTGAGAGATAACTTTCTGGTATGCCTCATCAGATCTTATATATATATATATATATATATATATATATTGGACGCGGGGTGCCCGGAAAATTCCATCACCTATACCCTTCAGCAAACCCAGTGGCCTCCCTTAAATACCGGCTAATTCCTAATAACTTCGTGATTCAGGTCCTCAAGTAAATTTAAATCCGCATGCTCAATATCTTGACAAAAACGCAGTATCTTCCTAGGCACTGAAAAGCAAGTAATTATATGTTGTTTGTGTTCCTGGAACTGTGGTATACGGATATCAGTCATTCTGGCCCCGTTAAGCGTTACAACTGCTTGGGTTACTGTTGGTCAAATTTCATTAGGTTGTTCACTTGTATTCACCACCTACGTGTGGTCTGTTCATTTGGCCACGTGTGGCCACAAAAGTTACGGACCTAAAGTATCTAATAATGAAATTATCAGAACTCGTTAGGTTTAAAGATCCTACCAGTGTAACGGTGGATACTACTGATGAGGCATGTGAGTAGCACGTCTCCTCGTAAATCCGCTTTCCGTCTCTTGAAAAGTGAGATCTGTTACGGAATTGGTGGAGTCGCTTTGTAGCATTTGCCTGCATTTGAGTAACAGTCAATGAATATCCAGAAAAGTTCAGGAAGACGCGTTCAAGGAGAAAGTGGATATTCAGTTTTGTAAACAAGATGCATATGAGAGTTTTGCTCCCCTGTTCAATAGTCTGTAACTGTTAAGTTGTTGTTCTCAAATAGACAACTCCGCAGCGAAGGCCTTCTTCCTTTCACCAGCATCAAATAGAACTGTAACACGCGGTAACTTCAAAAGAACCACTTGGAAGTCGGTTGAAAATGTTTTTTTCTTTACGTAGCAAGATCATTCGCTGTCAAATGCAAGACCTCAGAGCTTGGTGTAGACTTCCTTGTTTGTCAACTCAGTAGTGTGGGGTGTCCGTCTACACGCGTGTTTGTGTTGTGGCAAGAATTTTGTCGCGTTGTGCAAGTAAACTGGGCTCCCCATAAGCAAGCAGCCCAAAGTAAGTGTTAGGACATCGCAGCAAGCCGATGAAATTAATCGGAAAGAACGCTACGCAGCCGAAAACATTCAAAATTTTTGCACAGTTAACTGCAACTTACAGAACTGCAGCGGAAGGTCTTTCAAGAAGACTGAAATACAGAGACAGAGTGAGGTGAAAGTACACAAAACACTGGAACGTACTCTGATATTGCAATCCACTTAATAAATACGCTCGTGGAACGATATTTTCTCAACTCCGGTTGCTCCCACGATAACGAATGAGTAGGTGGTTTACTTGCCTTTGTGTCAGATCTTGTTAGTTGCACTCAACAGACATGTTCGCCAACAAGTAACGTGGCCATCACAGAAATATTTGTGCGGTCCCACTACGTCGAACGTGTGGGTCTCAGTAAGGATCGAAGGTTCTGTATGCTGGCGATGTATCAGACATATTGGGGCGATTCTCATCTTTTGGGTTGGACTCTAACAAATGAAGCCAGTGACCAAATATGTTGCCCTAGGTGCATGTGAACTGGATTCTCCGCTGAGGTGAAAGTTGCACAGATTGAAATTCATTTGGACATGAGGCCGTAAACAGAATGTTGAAAGTTGATGCAGAAGAAACCGAAAGATGAATAATGCTTAATCATGAATTCTGTAACGTAGGAAGAAACAAACTCATGGAAAGGGAATGAACTTGAGCGCATATTTTTGCTCAAATCCACCACTCATTTGTACCATGGGGATAGTACAACCAGTGGCATTTCTGTTAAACATTTGGCACAGTTTGGCGAATTCAAATTCCAGGCCGGAGTAACTAACTCACTGCAACTAAAACCTCGGCAGGATGTCAGTGTGAACTCATGGGGGGTCTCTGATACCCGAGAACCCTACAAAGTAACCGTTACAACGGCTAAATTTCCTGTAGTCACTCAATATACAGGATGATTGTAGGAAGGATTACTCAAACATTCCACTTTTGACGGTTTACTGATTCAGAATGTTGTAGGGCAGTGAGAACAGGTTGTTTGTTTTTTATAGGCTAGGCTTATTAACCCCTTTGGATGCGCTCAAATCACGTTTATAGTATAAAACTTGCTTTACGGATCATTCCAACTCGATGTTTGAACAGATGACAACGCGAAATGACCCCAATTTATGTCACGGAGGAGAGCTTATGTAGCTCAGGTTACCGGGGGAATGCCAACGTTTCAACACAAATCTAGGCGGTCCAGTCAGTGTGCAGTGTATTAGAGTGTTGCGCCAGCGCTTCTTTCAATCAGGTCTGCAGCTCGCTGCTACCAGCGAAATTGGTTGTTGACAGGCGAACTGTTCGCTTAATCAACAAACAATTTGTGGTGGCGCATGAACCTTCCAGAAAATATGCAACTACTTCCTGGAGTATGACCCCTTGCACTTAAATACGTTCTGCTCAGTGAGCTCAGTTTTTTATTTGAATGCATTGAGTCTGCTTAACTACATTTTGCTCACTATGAAAGCGAAACACATTGTTTTTATGCTCTTTGAGTAGGTTGCGGTTTCTAATACATAGATGTGAGTTATCAGTAAGATTGTTGTAATCCAACTGTTCACAGCCGTCACACCAAACATCCGCTCCTCATCCAATAGAAATCATCCATGTGTTCTTGTCAGGTATTGGCTGATTTCAACTGTGTTACGCCCATTAATGAGAGTCACTGATAGCGGCATGAAGGGTAGAATAAAGAGAAATAAACTTACAGCGAAAGTAGCCACTTCCACCAAGATCTGTATATCACGTAGCGTAGCAGAAAGATTATTGGTTGAGGTAGAAATCAATGCTGATCGCAAACATCATCCTATTCTTCTGTATGCATGTAGTAACCTACACATTCTAGAGGTCTCTAAACACTTGGAAGTTTTTAGGTGCCTAATAACTCGAACTCTCCGCCGAATGCTTTATTTCAGATCTAAAATATGGAAAAGGACGCAGGACGAAAATCGTGGTTCTTTTTCTCAATCTGGGCCTAAGGGTAATTGTTCACAATATCGTTCTTGCGCACACAGCGCCCTAAAAGGAATAGTGCCTCCTCAGAATGGCCGTAGTTGCAAACAACGCTGTCCGGTGATCCCTGAGAAAGGACTTTAAGCTAAGTTGATTTTGAAAACCATTACTTAGTGTTCGTATGTAGTGTTCAGTTATCTTACGTGACCTCAACCATATCATCTGCATGCCAAACTCAGTCCTAACATTGTTCCAAAACAACTCAACGAGTGGCAGTCGACACGGATGTTATCGACGCTGTGCGTTACAAGGTAGGTAGTTTGAGGTCTTCCTCCCCCCTGACATTGTTTCACATCGCTCCTTCATTTCTCTACAGACCTGTACCCTATGAAACTGAAGGAGTATGCATCCTGAAATAATCAGCATGCGCTCACTCGGCTGGAATGGCGGATTGCTAACTCTTGTGAGACTATCAGTTGACCCGTTTGTTGATCCAGTTTTCAGTAACCGACTAGGATTTTCTGATCGACCTGGACTGGAACGCTAGATAACTGCGACTTGTTGGGCGGTTTGAGCGCAGGTCAATACGGTGCTCCGTCTAATTCATCACCACAGATATAGGCTTCAGTGTATTAGACATACATGTATGTTACTTGGCCAGTACGACATACTCCTATCGTCACAAAGTACGGATTTGGCGTCCGAAAACATTTCAGAATTTTAACAATCTATGCGTGCCTAAATTTGAGCTCTGGACGTACACGCTACCATAAAGGTGTACCTTATTTTCTTACATTTTAATGACCAAGTACACTGGACTTTTTTGGAACATGGTTGAAATTTGCAGGCTCACTATGACACATTAATCTATAGCTCGTGTTTCAAAACCCCGACCAGCTTCTGGTGTTTGCTTGTAAAAAAAAGTGAACACGAAGTGAACAGATTCGGGTAGCGACAGTGCATAGGGAAATCAATCATGCGATATACTTCGTAGATGTTTCACTCACTGGTCACGAAGCTGTACTTAGATCAGTGGGCATAGTAATTCAGAGTATTCAACTCTTAGATATATCGAACGTCTCCGCGCCTCACAGAGTAGTATGTGGAGAAAAATCGAAATTTTAGGCGCTTTATAGCACCTAAAATGCATTTTCCATCTCCGACAATCAAGTACAGACAGTGAGCTAGATCCATTCAGTAATACATTCAGTTGACTTTCTTAAGTGACATGTAAATCAGACAGGTTTGCAAGTTTAATTTGCTTTGCCTAACAACCAAGTACTCAGGATACACCGTAGATTACTTAAAACTTAATTAAATTACCACCAAAAAATGAATCCCTAGAGAAGAAGTCGCTTGAAAAAACCCAAACAGTGCTTTGGAACACTTCAGTGATCAACTTGGAGAAAGAATACTTATAAAAAATAAATCACCACAACAGTGTAAGACTGCGCCACACCGATATGCATATACCAGTGAATTTTATAACATTGCCATGTAACTTCTCAGATAAAATAGAAAACACGTTTATTAGCTCTATAATCTAGAGAAGACGTACCTCTTCCTTTTATCATACAAACGACTGTAGTGCATTCCTCCTCTACAAGCAAAGGTTGGACAGTATGAATACAATAGTTCATTGCAAATGACAAAGGTGAAAACTGCATCTAGGATTGACTTCAGATCACCTGTCGGTTGGCAATTGGCTTGTCTATACACTTGGAGCCACATTTCAACGATGTCAACTGGTGTGCTATACCCCATGTATTTCACCGTGTCACGTACGAATCCTCAACTACTTAAGTCAGTTGAACGGGAATGCAACCTTTACTAAAGGAGGCGTAGCAAACAGAGGAAGGTCAAATCCGTTTGCACTCACCCTTGATAAAACGGTTACAAGACTGACTGAAACGGACGTTTTCCAGCCTCTGGTCCTAATCAAACACCAGACTTTGTTCTAAAAGAGAGGCTACATCTGAGACCGTACTTTTTCCGTTAGCACACAATTTCTTCAGTTTACTTAACTAGCCACTCCCCAGAAAATGAAAACCCATGTTTTATGGAAAACAGTTGTCGATCCTGTTAGCACTGACCCGGGAATATGGTGACTTACTAGCTAAGCTTCCAAATTCCTTTAAAGTGAGTTGTGTCTTTGCGTTTTACTGACCACGTTGACCGTCCTACTGAGCTGAGGAGATCCAGTCGAATGATGGGGGAGTGTTCAGCGCGTGTTTCCAAATTCAATAATCTATTTCTTTGAGTACGTTGACAGTCAACCTACCAGGTTGACTGTTTATCAGACCAAAATATTTTTATCCATATCAAAACAAATCGCACTTTTACCCAAACCCACTACTCATATGACTGTTGAAAACTCTTAGACAGCCCACGAAGAGTTTTGTCCTTCTTGTGGCCCATCAGGTAGGTGCATTCCCCTAGTTTCAGCCACCCTTATGTCTAAGTTTACTTAAATTGTAACAAATACACTGAACACAATCCTTTAAAAACTAACTAAAAGAAGTCCATCTGTGATTCACTTGAGCCCCGCTTTTTTAGATGAGTACCTTCATTTGGCTATCTGAACGGGTTCT
Source organism: Clonorchis sinensis (assembly GCA_003604175.2). Taxonomy (NCBI): domain Eukaryota; kingdom Metazoa; phylum Platyhelminthes; class Trematoda; order Opisthorchiida; family Opisthorchiidae; genus Clonorchis; species Clonorchis sinensis. The sequence continues at coordinate 56,036,847 of CM030370.1, forward strand.
CAGACAATCCTTCTGGTGTGAAGTATTTGCGCACACACACACCCCTTTGCTTTTGGTACAAATCCGGTTCCTTCACACTGTTCCTCGTTTAGCGTTCAATAACCACCATGAAATAGCATTTGTGGTTGTATTCGTCATGGGCATTTTGTTTCGATTTCACACTCGCCAGTGAACTACCGAACTGCTGTTTCGCCTCTTTGGGCTGTCTCATAGGAATGTCAAATCGAATGGAAATTAGTGAAGGACTTCCGAAAAGCGGTTGCATCCTACGGGTGTTTTGGCCTCTTCCAGAGTGAAGGATGGGAAGCTCAAAGTTCAGAAGAATGCATCTGAACTTCACTACAACTGTACTACACAAAGACACTGAATCACCGTACGCATTAGGTGACGATTTTTGACGGGATGAACATCGAACAACGTCTCGATGTGATGACGTAAGTTACGTAATATCTGGGGTAGCACAACTCACAGACATCAATACTTGAAAAAAAATACACTGTGTTAGCTTACCGTTATGGACTCGTTGGATGGTCCTATACGTTTTCAAGTCTACAAAATCAGACGGGACCAAAAGAGAATAATTACACGTTCATTATAGAAGCGTATCATGAGTGTCACACAGTGCCACAGCCCATCGTATTACGGATCTCTTAGGCTTCGTTTGAGGAGTGTTGCAACTGTACTTCCTCTGGGTGACAGTAATCGAGTTTCCGATATTCAGAATATAAATTGGCAAACTCTGTAATCTCATTTCTATTTAGGGTTACTGCTAAGCGGGACAAAACATTTTTGTGAGGTCTGGGTAGGAAAATAAGACACTTATTACCAGTCTGAACAATACGAAAGTGATTCTTCCCGAGGACCATTTGCGCATAGTCTTTGAATAGGGATACGCGGTACCCAGTAATGCAAATCTAAGCTGGCATTTTGCACCAGACACTCTCCAGCTTACCAAAGAAAGGAATCGAGGACAAGAGAAAAGTATTTGTTTTGTGGTTGAGAAGAAGGTAAAGCGAGGCGTCTTCTGAAACCGAATAAGATGGATACAGCCAGACATGAAAATTGCGTCACGTGGGCGTCACATGATTCACTGAGTAATCGTGTCTTAGCGATGACCTCTGGACCGCACTCCCCTCTGGCCTCAAACATGCAGTGTAACTTATTTCAACTACGGAGGAAAGGTTGTGCTTCGGAACCTGAATATATCTTCCTCGCGAAAACACTAAAAAATTCCACGCTTATGCCTTGGTAATTTTCGGGTTCTCGTGAAGATGGATTACTAGCAAGATAAACAGTCTGATGGTGACGAAACTGTACTAACATAACAGTTGGTTTCGCCAAATGTCACACCTGAAATGTGCTCCGCCTAGCTCGTCAATAACAACGAATCCTGAAACCCCAGAAAGTACGTCCGCTGGCTGACATTTACTCGGCAGTATCAAGTAACTCCTGAATCACTTACAGAAGAGCCAAATTCTTCATTCTTTAACTTTGCAGTGCAGATACAAGTACCATTCTCGTAGGAGTCAGAGTTTCAAAAAGCTACCTTTGTTCGATATGAATGAACCATTTGTGTTAGGCGGATATTGAACACCAAAGAAATGCCTTAAGTCCCACAGACTGCTATCAATAGAACAAAGCTAGTGGGCACTCAGTTGCGCGTTTAGCAAACAACCTAACACATGGCGTCATCTGTTTCCATCGTCGCAAAGAACAAAACGATCACCGCTGAGCCGGACCATACCAGGGTACCTCGGTGGTTTATGCGCTACAATTAATCCGTGTGGTTGTACTTGTTTGTGGCAACTTCATGAAGTCGCAACAGTGATAACCAGACTAAATGTCGAAATGTGTTTTTGGACCGTGGTTCAACCGTCGGGACTACACAATGCGTTTTGAAAAGAAGGCAATCCCTATCGGATTGAAATAATCAAACTGATTCCTTTGATATTGAAGGTTTTCAGGTTTTGTTCTCTCTAATGGCAAAGTTTTCCAGACCAACACACTGAGCTTTTGATGACGACAAAAAGGTTGTCATTTATGGGGCACAAATCTGTGAAGACTACCTTGCTACAACAGCGCAGCTACTGTATTTGATAGCACCGAGTTTCCATTGGTCAAGTGAAGTTTAAGATTTCCCAAATTCATCTGGTGCACGAGCACTAGCCGGTGTTATTTCAATAAAAAACAGCATCTGCGCATTATTACAGCTTGGTTCGTTACTCTGTGGCTACTGATTCCAGAATAAAGTAGTGTAAGTCAACAACTTTCTGTGCATTGCATATAATCGCCACGTTTCCCAGTGTTGAGAACGGCGTGTAATGCCCGCCACACAAGTTGAAGAATCAGGTTCGCGATGAAGGTTTATTTATTTATTTATTTATTAGTATTATTTATTATTCCTTTATTATTATTTATTTATTTGTTTATTATTTGTGTTCTGTTCGATTGTATTCCCTTCTTGGTACAAAGTGCCTACACGAAAGCTACATTAATAGCCTGACAAGGTTTAGAAACCAGAAAATCATTGCTGCTTTGTTCGTCTGTTTTGAAGTAGGTAAAACAGCATATGAACAAGTCCGACTTTCTGCATTTCGGCCCTCTAGAAGCCAAGATGCTGAGAAGACCTATTATGGACCCACAACAACACGTCAAACTTCGTAGAATTCAAAGGCTGGGGATTAGTAGCCTACGTAGCTCTCCTCGTTCTACGGGAACTGGAGAAAATTATCCCAAGAATACAAGGTTAATTTCCTGCTCTTATCAAAGTTTTCCACTAGGAACTTCCATCTTATGGCTTGTACACAAAATGCCATATGTATGACTTGAATATCCACAATTTCTAAGTGAGCATGAGTTGTTAATCTTTAGATTGCTTGTAGATTTCAATTAATAACTCACCAACATGATCTGCAACATTTCAAATAGGATTGGAACCGATGAGATTAGTCATCAGAATGGTCCATAGTCTTTCTTGCAGTTGTTTTATCGCTCATAAAATAAATAGGTGCCGGATGAGTTTTGGTGTCCCTAGTTGACACATCTTCAAAAGCACAAATGGTCTCGAGAATGATTTCGATATCTCACTGTTAGGGCTTGGTTTGAGAACACTCTCCCAAATCCGTAAACCATCAACTGCGACTCATTCAAGTTCTAGACTTTTCATCATCATCTCCAAGCCACGTCGTCCCCAGACTGGCCATGATCCCTATTATACCCCCACAATTCGTATGACATTGGGATTGGACTGAGTCTGCCTCGGCTGCTGTAAAGTACCTGCAAATGTCTAACCAGTCCGATAGAAGTTCAATTTATTGAACGTGCTTAAGCTTTCAACCCCAGCATGGCGTGAACGAGAGGCATTGTGTCCCATTATATCATTAGTAGTAGTAGTAGTAGTAGTGTTGCCTGGAGTCTTCGAGGAGTTGAGGGCAACTACTTCGACGTCCTTCATCAAGGCTAACCTGATCGCCGTTCAGGAGCGTCGAGCAACTGTTATAGACGTCAGTATATTCTCGGATGCACACAGAATGACTGCGTGGAATAAGAAGAAGCAGAAGTATGGTGCCGACGAATATTCCCTCGCCGTAATCTCAGCCCTACGTCGACTTTTTGGTCCACCAGCCGATGATCATTTCTTATCGGGGGATCTGCTTTCCTAAATCCACGTTTGCTCACCATTGTGGGCTCTCTGCGCACGTACGACACTTTTATGCGTGGCACATGGCGTTGAGTGTACATTGTTGTCACTGAACCTCACACCAGACCCAATTTGACGGTCACTATGTGCCTGATGTGCTAGAGCTTACCGCGCCTAGAGGAGCATTCAGCATTGTTTGTCCTTTCCCCGGTTGTTGGTCTTTACATATGTGTTTCCATACCAAACATTCTTACATGCTTTGGGATTCATCTTGTCTGATTGGAACGCCTTCTAATGGGACGCTTCTCTTTTTATCTAATATTCTGCTGTAACCCATCCACATCCACCACTTGCGTTTACTTTTAACGTCAGTGAGCATGCTCTTCAAATTAAACCATAACATTGTCCTAGTCGCCTTAACTGAGTAATAAGGCTTAGAAAATTCAACTTTTAGGATGATGTTTTTCGTGACTCCGTTTTTAAGCGTTGATGTCTATAATGGGCAAGCTAAGAACAACGACAACGTTTCTTGCTTCTAGGCGTACCCTACAATAGGCCAAACATGCATGACAAACATATGCGTACGTTATTATCGTGATTTGGGTGGGATTTCCATTAACTTACAAAGTGTTGAACTCAGCCTTGAGGCTTTTGCAATTTCCTCTTGTCTATATATCAGGCCTGCTTAAACAGGTCACTTTAGATCAGAACAGATCACCTGATCAATTATGGTCGACCCAACGCTCACTTCTTAGAAGTGTTTGCAGGCGGCCTCTTTTGATAACCTGAGGCTTTCACTGTTGGGTTTTGTGCGCGATGTGTGTGTGTGCAAAGAAGATATTGGCTCGTTATTTACCAGAAAACCTGCGGCTTATGGAGCTTTGGACAAGACGTGGTTAAATGGCACAAACACTTTATTACGACTGACCTAAGAATACCATTCAAGTTCATGTACAGCAACTCAAAGACAAGTTGCCTCCAATGTCTGAGAATGTTTGTATCAACGAATCCCGTTTTTTATGTCCACTGGTCTAACACCGGCTAGCAGAAACGTTACGGAAACATCCAAAGTTATGTTGATTAGAGGGAGAGGAAAACCGTAGAAGTTGCGCTCCTTGAACTGTTGCCGAGTTTAAATCATGTCCAACCGGAGTCGGCTTCCCTATTTTATACCAAGTACCTCATCACCAAATCCAGGAAGATATCAGGCGACGACTCTTAGACAGGACTTTGTCCTTACATTCTGTATGTAAAAGCAATTCGTCTGAAATTTTTTTGTTACTCCGACTAGACAATCTGCACAACTAACCGTCCAAACTGCTGAGGACCAAACCTGGGCCGTATTACTTCCATTTATCACACGTGTTTTGCATAACTGATCTGCCGGAGGCGGGTGAGCCAATGACTAGTCAGTTGGCTGTTTTCTGGCAAGTAACTGACTGATAACTATCCTATTCCAGTTTTTGTCTGCTTTGCGCTTGAGCCAGATACACCTAGCCCCAAAGCGTGTGAAAAATTTTTTGACCTAAATGATTTTGTCGCTTATGTTCATTACAGATTAGTTCTTCTCAACAGTCTGCCTGAAGAGTGACAAAGGACACCGAAAAACTTTCTCCCCGTTGTATTAGGTTCAATTGGGACTAGCTGTCGTTCTGAATCGTGTGGGTATGAATTCGGTTACCTGCCAAATAACTGAGTACAACACATGCATAAGGGGGACACTGAACGCGCATGAAACTAAAATGAGGTATTTCATATCGGTGACTTACGCTTCCCATGTGCAATGTATAAGACAGCTTGCACCAGAACAAAGAATAATAGGCGCATCTTCTATGACCAGACTATGACCAAAAGATTCTGACTATCTTCTTCAGACTTAGATCAGGGCTTTTATACGTCTTCCCTTCTCATTAAAATCAACTTACGTCCTGTGAAAAATTTAACCGTCTGATTGCACCACCTCATTAGACAATCCGTAGGTTAATTAGGGGAAAATTAGGTGCTAAACTGGAAGTATTCATCGGACAAATACCACGGGAGCTACCTGTTTCATCAGCGACTCATTGAAGGTTCGCGAATAGTTAGAGTCTCTGCCTAACAGCCGTCTATTCTGACGGGAACTGGAAACCAGAAATCCGGCCCGATCGCATAATACTGAGAGGTCTTGAAAACCAAACCATTCCCGCTTTGCTGAGATTATGGCTTCAAGGTGATAGACAGGAGGGCATCCTCTGACTCTTGTGAGACGCTGTTTGATGCACATTTCTGCACCGAAGGGGGGGGCCAGCCACCCCTAATAACTGAACAGCACGTCAACTGAGCTACTGGTTGCTGGATTCTACTCAACGAGATAAAAAGGAACCTAACGTAGAGTATGTATTAATCACATGCAGCCTGGAATATCGTTCAATGAGAAGTTCTCTGTGAAGCGTAGTTTTAATTTTTTGGACCAAGATTTCTTAAACCACTAGAATGTTTATTTGGACCGCACTGGTAGACTGAACTGGTGTGGTTAGGTAGCCGCAAACGCTTCACCGACATCCCGATATTCCTCTTTATGTAACCTAGTTGAAACAGTTTAACAAGTTCAACTTTTCATGGTTTCAGCAAAAATTGATGAACTATATACTGGAGCAGACACAGCGAAGTTCAAGCACCGTATCGTGCAACTGCCTTCTACACTCTCTTCAAGTTTGTAAGCGTTGGATGATTTGCCATGGAACTTTGAACACAAACTTACATCCTGTTTTTAACTCTTCAAAATCACTCACTCGAAGCTGGACCTCTCTCACGTGACCTGTGAGTACATGGGCATAACGTATAATACAAAATATAGGGTGCCGTACTTTCAAAAGCTCACTAAGATATGAGGACATCTTCCTGTGCATTCTCGTTTACCGAATAAGGACTTTTCGAAAATTGAAGTTTTTCCTCCGTCTGTAGCTGCGGTTTCTTTGGTGTGTGGTTTTGGGGACAAATGGATACTAGGAATACACCTTTAAGAACTTCCATGACTCTTCTCTTTGGTGTGTTACAAATCAGTCTTGTTTACTCACCTCAATGTTAAATTCTGGCGTTTGTTTGTGATGACCGATTGTAGTGAGATTTGGATGCTTTTAACCTGACTGCCTCAAAATACACGACCGACCGGGCGTGTTTGGTTTTCGTCACATAAGTGTGTCCGAAAACCCGTAGAGTTTGCACAAACAATGTTGATCCCTGGTAGGACATTCGCTTGTTGTATTCTTCGACTGATTCTTTCTGAATCGCATTGCCAGGCTAGCTGTAGGTCAGCACCCGGCGTAGTTGCATGGATGTCTCAGTACGGTATGATGAGGTTTTGGACTCTGTCGATTTGTACGAAGTTAGCTTCTAGAAGATTAGGAAGAACAAACGTGTGATGCCAAGCAAAAGCGAGTAACCCAGATGGCTCATCATTTCTTGTCAATCGTGATAACTGTCATCTATAAAGCCCAGGTAAGACATACCCGGCAGGGGATGCAAAACAAGGGTGATTCAGGTCCGTAGATATGTTTAATCCATTGGAAATAGCTTGGAACCGATTGAGTAGTCACCATTTTCGAAAACATTTGGAAACAATCGGTAAGTTTCGGAAAATTCGTCGACAGCCCACGACCGGTTTCGCCCTTCTTGGGGCTCATCAGGTAGGCGCAGTCCCCGAGTTTCCGTCAACCTTATGTTCTACTTGAACCCAAATTGGTCGTTGGCTGTCGACGAATTTTCAGCAACCTTATGAGTAGTGTACTACGTATATACATGTATCGCGATATCTCGAATATCGTAGCAACTGGAACATGAGGCGGCCTGGTGCAGCACATTCAGTTGCCTGAAAACATCGCAAACGGGAGATTCAGCTGGGTTCCAGGTGAGTCTCTCGCAAATACAAATTGATTTGCAAATGAGTGTATTTATCGAAATCGGAAGGCTTATCTCTGGGCAACGTTTCGCTGTTGACACCGACGAGTTGACACGTGATTGTGTGTGGTTGTCAATGCACGTAGAATCACTAGCAAAAATAGGGGGTAGAAATCCTAACCCGACCAAATTTCACAAAATCCCTCTTCCCTCCACAACTATCATAACACTAGCTCATTCAAACAGACGGACGAAAAGTGTAACCGATGATCAAGAGGGATCGTCGTGTGAACCGAATCGGAAGAATCAGACCCTAAGCCGGACTCAAATCCATGTAGGTTTCCTCATCGGCTCAATGCTTGGTGACCCACCCTTACACAAAATCCCTTGACCGACACCTAACAGAGATTTAGCTTGACTTAGCTGATTGGTTCTCCTTCTGCCTTAAATCTCGACCAACCTCGTAACCTAGTCACTTGGCCTGACAAAGCTTTTGTGTCGAAATTGGACCGTTGCTCAGCAATAAATCTACCGATTGTTCCAAATTATTTTCCGAGAAAGGGTGGTGTAGATTGCGTATACATTGCAAAGAAATACACCACCCGGTAGGTGGCTAGATGCCAGAAATTTGGAGTTTTCCCTGTGCCAAAGCCTAAGTGTCTTCCAAGGCGATTTGCAGTGTCCAGGTTACACGGAGGGAATTCCTGATGGAAATAATGTTTTAGGCACATGCTAGAGGTGGAGTTATTTCTGTAATAGATACGTTTTCGGACCAAAATTCTGTCACCAGAAAAGCTGTCATTGGTTGTGCCCATACTGTGGGTCGCACTTGGCCAAGTTTTTATCCAAAATACGATAGAAGGCTCGGCAGCGTTAGAATCTTCCGGTGTGTAAGGTATGTTTAATGAAGTACATCACAAATTCATACGTTGTTGGGTTAACTGAAACTACTCGTAATTTCAAGCTTGTGTTTGAATGTCTAGCGCGCGTTGCGATGTGTCTCACCCACAGAACACACTCACTTAACTGGTGAGTGACGAATGATTCCAAGACTTTGACTATGCTCTCCTCCCAATTTATCCTTCAAGCTGTCAATCCCTGTTTTGCGCTAGCGCTCCAAAGAAAACAGCAGATCGTATTGTCTATTCGGAGAGGGGCCGGTTCTAGGCTCATATCAGAGACCCTATTTTCTACACGCGATTTACCAATTAGGTAACTTCCTATTTGACTGAGCTAACACGCCCATAGTTTGAAGGACATTAGTGCTGCGCATGTACGATGGATGGTTAGCAATAGGCTGAACTTTTATTGTCAAGCTAGGGATTTTACCTTAAAGCTCTTAAGTCGCTTGCCCTGTAACACTTAGTAGAGTAGACTCAGGTGGCCATAACCCACATTTAGAGATTGATGCTGCACGATGTAGGCTACTATATCAGTCAGTATATCGGGTCGAATGGGGAACAAATCTTTGTCCTTAGCTTGTTTACATGCCTGAACGCATGGCAATATATCCAGTCATGCTGACGACACAAGATTACACCAGTTTGAACTGAGGCACCCTGTAGTACGGTGGCCGGTAGTAATTGGCCATCCCAGATTGCCAGCCAAACCCGTCTGAGAGTTAAGTGGCTTGAAGAAATAAACATGAACCACGTCTGACATCACACTGTCCACCAGCTTCTTGTCCAACTTGTTTGGAGGACAGCGTATTTGGCTGAGCTACAAGCACTGTTTAAACACAATAGCGCTGTTCGTGGAAGTTGTGGAAACAATATCGCTTCTGAAATTATTTAGCCCTTCTGTGCAAACAGAATGAGAGATCAACTGATGAATTGATCCCGTCAAGAACAGACTAGACCTCAAGATGGTGTGACGGCCTTTTGTCTTTGTGACCCACCATTTTCTACGTTTGAGACTGACAGAGTCAGCGGTTCGAGGAGGTCAAACCAAAATGGCCTCCTTGCCCTCCAGGCTATCTAACTTATTTCCTTCACAACTTCTCGTCTTTTGGATCTGTCCGGAAAAAGATTGGCAACAACTGGTGCCAATTGTTTGCTTGTTGAAGGAATCAGTAGTACAAGGGCATTCTGTCTCTTAATTTGCGCCTACATTTTAACCACCTTAAGTATACTACTCGAGTAGAATTAGTAGCGAAACAGATCACTCAGGTAGCCATGGGCTAGTTAAGCTCTCTCTCTCACTGAGGTTCAGTGGCTTCTTTTGGCGATTATCTTGTTTCCTGCAGAGCACGAATTTTTGAAAGACAATACTATTCACGCTGTTGTCTGTTCACTACGTAACACCATTAAGAGGATAATGGTCTTCTGGTAAATGAACTTTTTCACGCGTTACGTGCTAAACTAATTGCCTCATTAATTATATGAAGTTGGAGCAAATCATTAACCCGTTTTAATGAGCGCGATGATTTCTCGTGGATACACATCTAGCGGTCACAACTGTAACCCGCTTAAGCCGAATAACGGGTCCCTACCTCCGAAGTATAAGCACATTGGAAAAGCAGAATAACAGGCTGTGCTTGATTTCCCACGCAGTGCTGAGCAACCAGACCACACAGAGGAAGAAGGATTCTTCAAATCAACTATTGTATTGGAAAGACAATCTTGGGCTTCAATTTGCTCTACAATTTGAAATCGAATTTTAGTTTATCCGTAGTTTGCTTCAGCTACGGCAAACGAACTCCTTCATTTCTTGTTTATACAGGTCAGCATTCCTGCTTTGTTTAATGTCAGCTTTCCCCAGTGGCAGATCACCTTCAGAAACTTGTGCGTTTTTCTGTATCACTCTTCAAAACGGTTTTCTTCTAAAACGGCGTACTCTGAATCAATGTCACTCTCCCTAAATGTCCACAACATACAACCTCTGTCAGACACTTCTCAGTTTTCAGATTCCTCAAATTCAGGCTTGATAGATTCTGTTCAAGAAACTAACCAGGTGACTATGTTTTCGGGAATAGTATCTGGGGGGCAAATCATTGCTGTCCGAAGATAACAAATCTCATTTTCTTTAGAGCCACGCAAGAAATGTACTTGCCAGTATATGTAGTTTGATTGGGTTATTAGACGTTTTGCACTTTCGTCAACCTAATTTGATTGTAATCTCTCTTTACAGGGAGATATTTTTTAATTTTTTTGAAAGAATCGTGAATGAATTTGTCAATGACTTCAAACAGGACATCTGAGACGGTTTTCTGTGAATTTGTCTTGAGTCATTCCCGTAGATACTATCGACATCATCCTTCTCACAATATACGGCAACATTTCTCAGGGAACTACGTTGAAAAACTAAAGTGCTGTACTGAAGGAGGGAACTTTCTTCAAAGATGAACTGGCTTCACTGAGGCTAGTGCTTTGTTGTTTTCAAAACTTCTAAATTCCAACTACTGCCTGCTCATTTACTGAAAAGTAATAAACAAAAACGTATACTTTATGTATTATATCTGTAAATAAAGTACCTTTAATGTAATTAAAAGTAAGTTATAAGGGGTTGATTTAAGAACAGTATGTCATCATCATCATCACCATAGACAGCATGATATAAGAGTTCAACACTGATGCTTCGCTACCGTACAATCATGATTCATTTGAAAGTCTTATTGTGAAGAAAAGAATAAAGGTGGACAGGGAAGGGACTTGGTGCTGCCTCACTACAATCATTCCGAAAACGTTTGATAATCAGATTGCTTGCCACCTAAGAATCACAAGTATAGCAACCGTGATTTTCCCCATTTCCACTATCTGACAAATAGGCAGTTTATGATTCACATTGAGGTCTTGGAACAAAAAAAAACAGATTTTCTGAACTTGGAACTTACGCACCACATAAACTGGCTTTCTGATGCGCTTTAATGATTAAGTAAAGACTCATTCTGGCTCACTAAACTGTGCAAATGATGTCCACGGAGCTAAACATATCGGCAAGTGTAAAATCTATAAGTATTTGGCATCGAAGTCGCCCTACACCCGCGAAGTTTGTAATCTGATATCCTGACGACTTCTGACTGGTTTTGCAGTTTGACCGGGCCATAATATGGCAATCACAAAGCTTCATGGATGGCCAAGTTCGGAGTAAGATATTAGCTAGGAGGCCCACAGAAAAATGGTGCCTTTCTCTTGTCCTTAAACGCCACGTATCATCCGACCCCCCCCCCTCAGTTTGCCCCACGCCCCTCTAAACTTTTATTTTTAGAACCGGACATAAAGCACTAGTCTCCCTTTATCCACTTGGTTAAGACAACGAGAAGACACGAAATTGCAAGCTGTACACATTGCCAGTAATCTGCTTAAACGATAATCTATTTCACTATGAAACAAATGTCGAATAGGGTGAGTGGCAACATCTGCTGGACGATCAGCTACCAGGAGGACGTTAAAAAGTAAACCTATGAAACAACAAAAAGCTTTGCTACGTGTCACTCGAAACCTTTCGGATGCTGGCGTCAGTTGATCGGTGGTGCCCCACTGATGTGAAGAGCGACTGATTTCTTTTCACGCAATGCTGAAGGAACTCTGCGCGTCCAGGTAAGGATCCACTCAAATCACTTTTTTAAAGTTTGATAGAGATGGCAGTCGTGTTTCTTGTTTGGATTGTCAATCGGTTATTTGGTGGCGTACATATATATGTATATATAAAGTGTAAAGTCGTTTTCTGCAATATATCGGTTGGCTTTTACGATTCCAGAACAACCAGTTTCTGCAATATCTCGGTTAGCTTTTACGAACAGAACAACCAAAAACGAAGCATTTCGGATAAACGTAAGAAGAATTTTTAGAATTTTTAGAAGGATAAACAGAAATCAAGATCACAGCACCGAAGTGATTCTTCTTGGTCGGTTGGTCGTGAGTCTTTTGAGTTTTGTTTGTTGAGTTATTTGTTTGTATCAACAGTGTCATAGCCTCCAGCCTGATTCAACCGATTTAGCTGCATTAAGAATCGGCCGACTGACCAGTTTCGGTCAGATACTGCAAACTAAGTGGATAAGTCCGAATGCCCTTGTGAGGTTGATTGGCTGACAGGTTGACGATCGTGCCTTTTCTGGCGATCTAACCCAGCTTCTTAGGCTTTTAGGGTGACAGTATTCAAGTCCGTGGTGGACCTACCGTTGCATAATCAACTTGCAGACAAAGAAATAAATTACCATTAGTGAATCGTTGACTAACCGCTTGTCCTGACGTTTGGTATTGAGGTTTTGGATAGTGCAGACAGAAGGCTTTCACATACCAGTATCGAATGTACTTCTTCCAAATCTGTTCAACGGACTCTCAAGTCATGCAGCTCTCAAATGGGAGTAGCGTACATAGTGAATGTGCGTCTTTGCTGATTTTGGAGGTTAATACATCAATTTGTATCGTAGAGTTAGGGAAGAGTTGTTCTTTTGTAAACTTTATTATTTGCCTGTGTTCATTCTCATTTGTGCCGGATGAAGCAATTTTCTAACCATGTAAAATGTTCTGCTCGTATGCGATACCGGCGAAACTATTGAATCTGCTATATTGTTCAGACCACGTAGGCCGATCGGTGGAATCGAACGCAGCCTTGGATTCAAGGACTATCTTAATTATGGGTCGTCTGTACAAGTAGCGTTGCTCTAACACTTAACGGAGTGTGAAGATGTGGTCCACACAGCCTCTATCCGATCGAAATCCCGCTTGATTCTAACATGTCAAGGATTCGTGTGCCGCCTTAAGACGCTAAAGAATCAGTGACGCCAAAAGCCTTGTTCTGACGGGCATACAGCTGACACCTCCGTGGTTACCACATTTACCGCAGGTATCCTTTTTGAAGAGCTCGAGATGGCTCAGTGGGTAGAGCGCGAATTTACTGGCCGGAAGACTCGTGGTTTGAACCCGACCTCTGCATTTTGACTTCTGTCTAGGCTTGGGGAGCCTGGCAGGATCCCAGCCATCGTGTTTCCTTCGTGTGACATGGCAGCTAGGCACCGGAGTGGTGTTACAGCTGAACGATTATTAGTATTTATTACTCTCATTCTTTAAAGTAGTGTCACAGTAGTGGGAAACGTTCGCTTCCAGGTGTGAGTTCTGCATAAAAGAGGTTTACTCTTCTGTAGTTTCAGGCGGCTCCAACCATCGTCTACAATGTAAGTTAAGTGTAACGCCTTTGCCAATTTTCCAGTTATGTCAGTGTCTGTAGTTCCTCATCCTATCAATTAGGCTTTTTAAGGAAACTTTACCCTAAGATGTAGCACACACGTATCAGATTGCCACGTTGCAGCGTTGTTTTTCTCAAATTTACAGCATGATAGAAAACTGGTCTCTAAAATCGCCAACCTACGTCAACATTTCATGTGATGGTCTACCGATCAGAGTCTTGTTGTGCTCTTCGCTTAGCTGAGAAGCTAAGATATCATTAATCAAGACAACATCAGAAGTGCACGTCAGATGCCAAGATTGGTGAAAAGACCAGCAATCACCTGTACAGTGGCAAATGAACTCTCCGGAGGCACAGTTAGTTTGACCACCGTTTCCTTGGTTTGTTTTCTGTCCATTCCGTGCGAGCTTCAGAGTCCGATCGGGGTACAGATTCCACTTTCTTTCAGGCACTTTTCCCCAGCTTTCTCAGCTTTTTCCAAAAATTAAAAGCTACGAACTACCACTGACTTAGTTAAGAAATTCCGCCTTTGTTCCCGCTTTTTCACCCTGGATCAAGGGTTTTCACCAAGTGAAAGTCCGAACCAGGTTGAAAATAGTTTAACTCAACGTTTTTTGGAATTCACCCTTAGACACAAGCAGAACCAAGACTGCTGGTTACTCAGTTGGTCGGTCGTCTGTTCGCCGAATTACGGAGAAGAATGAATTTAAGTAAGCATCGGTTGAACATGTGTAACTGTGTAGAGGCTTGTCGCCAGGCGGAAGTTTCGCATCCACGAGAAGCTTTAAGCGTGCAGCGCCCGAAGTTGTTGAAATTATCCCGGAATGTTGGTAACTCGGAAGCGATCACTGGGGCTTGATCAGATGGTCACTGATCAAGCTCAGCGAACAGATCAGAGGTCGCCTGATCAAACACAAGTGAGCTCATCCGGGCTACCAATGAAAGGAAGAAGGCCTTCACTGCGGAGCCACTTATCAGAGAAACACCAACTTAACAGTTACAGACTATTGGACAGGGGAGCAAAACTCTAGTATGCATCTCGTTTACAAAACTAAATATTCATATTCTCCTTGAACATGTCTTCCTGAACTTTCCCGGATATTCATTAACCGTCACTCAAATGCAAGCAAATGCTACAAAGCAACTCCGAAAATTCCTCAATAGATCTCTCTTTTCAAGAGACGCGAAGCGGATTTACGAGAAGACATGCTACTCCAGGCCTCATCAGTAGTATCCACCGTTACACCAATATTGTGATGCATTTCCAAGAAACAAGGTTGATGACTGATATATCAACGTGTACTGAAAACATTAAAATTTTAGGTGCAAACTGAAGAAACTTCAACTTCACACATAAGTAGCAAAGAAAACCCATTGGGAAGATTCACCATTTTCTGAGTTCCCGGTCACAGCTGTTTAAGCAGCCTATTGCAACAACTGGAAGAATATCGTTGTTTGAAATTGCTAACGTACTAGCAAAGTCCCTGGTTTGATGTTAGAGGTCTTCCTCTTTGTAATGTATATATCTCAGTGCTATACATTTTAATTGTATGCTGGCCCCTTAACATAAGGCCCATTTGGAGGCATGATTGAACGGAATTTGTGGGCATTTAATCAGCATGCTGTGTGCCACACTGGAGTTTTTTTTACAGAAGCGATAAGTCTCTGATACTGAAAAGCTCCGTTATCACGGCAGCCTGAGCACGTTCCATCGACTGTTAAAATGTAGGATAGCACTATATTACTTGTAAGTCTACCAGTAAGTCACACCCTACGAGAAATTTCAAGAGCGTTAGTTCTTGCGTTGCTTAGGGGGCAGTGCGTGCGATCGGTTCAAGTGTCTTTCCTGGACAAAATAACTTACATAATTTTACGCGGAATATAACTTGAGATGCTGTTGATTGATTATAAATTGTAACGCAGTTGCCAACAGTGAAGAAGTGACATTTGCGTGAAGAAGTTTTACCACTATTTAGTCGAATATTGGGTTGATATTAGCTAGAATCCAGAATGCTGTTTTAAGGAGCACAAACTATTCCATTAAAAGGCTTATTGACTGTTAGAGCGCACGATGACTTTGCCTGGAGTGACTCATCACGAACAATGCCATTTCCGTCTGCGCCATCCAGGGTTCTTGGTTGTCCTTCTGCGGGGATTCCACAGGGTTTCGTATATCACGATTTCTCAAGTGAACTGACAAAGTCATTTCAGCCATGGTAAAATGAAGTTGGGCAAAAAGTATGAAAATGTACGAAGTTGCCAGCTACTTGTAGGACATATTTCCCCATTTTCCCACCTTTTTTCAACATGAATTTTACAACTTTCCTCTGGCTACTACTATCCGTAATATCCAACTTTATGTCCGCCTTTTATATCTGAACCAGCGAAATTCATCACACAATGCAGCACGTTCACTCAGCGCATCTATCAGAGTTGTACTGCGTTCACATCTTGTCTAAGGCAATCGAGATCCTTCTGGGCACAGTTACCGGCCAAAACTGCAGACCATGCATCCTCTCCTGAATACCGCTTCTGGAAGTAATGAATTAAAACGCGATCACCGTGTCTACGGCGGGCTATCTGGTCAGCGTTGGAAAATGCCCGAAGATCCTGTGTATTTTGTTATCTTTCTGCTGCACTCTAACAAATAGATGACTGTCTTGCTCCATCACCAAAGCAGATCCATCCATCAGATTTCTGACTACTCCGTACAACAAAATGGGGAAGTCATACGTCATATACGCAGTTACGAAGCTGTGAACTATTCACCACAGTCTCATCCTAGCAGTTGTGCAGTTGTGGCATCAGATTTTGTTTATGAGCTTATTTGGCACCCGAATCATGACGTCCTCCATCAACTGTGACATACCGGAAGTAACACTGTCAATCCCACTAGGAACAGGTGTGGACTTATTTCCAATGAATTGTAACAGATTTCTGCAGCTCGACTGGCAGACAAATGTCCTCAAAGTATGCAGTCATTTGAATCGAGTGAAATTGAGTGTAGATGGCATCCGTCCAAGTCCCTTTGGCATGACACACTAAACAACGTGAAAAAACATGACCCTGGAATTTGTGAATCACTGATGACAAGGAACCGTGTAGATATATGGTTCTCTACATGAAAGCACCGCCTCAGAAGGCGATACCATTCGACCATTCAGTACAATCTAATAGCATGGAAAATCCAAGATTAACGTCTTCGGACTTTGTGAAGCTGCGTGGTAACTACATTCGTTGGTGTGGAACACTGCGCATTTCGACCGGACTATGGAGTCTGAAACACTTTCATGGGTAATCTAAGATTCCAATGCGGTATCAGCAATCAAAGCGTCACGGTAGACAGCTTGCATAGAAGTTCACTTGAAGTGAAGTTTGGAAAACCCCACAGTTTATCATTTGACCAACCGGACATTAATCTCAGGAGTTCTTTGACGGAGGAAAGCTTTTCATTCAATCGCAAAGTGATTAATAATTCTGACCTGAATACTAGCCAGCTACAACAATGATGATTCGTCTACGATGGCTGTTTCGTAAGATGCAATCAGCTGTGAGCCCAATGGCCGCAGCAGTTTTGGAGTTTTCCTGGTGGATCTAGCAATTTGAAGAGTAGTGAAAAAATGGAATCGCTTTCAAAACATGCGTAGATAAATCCTGACTGCAGGGTATGTTGACTAAGAGGTAAAAATCACTCCTAAAGCGCCTCTGCATTGACCAGATCCTTCGCAGTAGCTAGGCAAACGGAGTGATAAACATACGCATAACTGTCGAGACCATTCCAAATTTGTCTTCCTCTGTGCAAGAAACGCGCTCAACAAACGCATAGTTGGAAGCCAGGTCACTGTATGGCCTACCAGCCGATGATGTTCTAGACTCCGAAACATGAATAACTAAACTTCAAGCCTATTTCACCATCTTTATATGTTAAACGGTCAAAGAGCCACACCTCTCGGAGAGCCGGATGCAAGTGTCTGTCAGATGGCTGAAAGTGTCATGGAGATATAACTTCATTCGTTCAAATATAATATCCCACTTAATATGTAGTGGTATCTATCATACATTTGTCTATTACTCGAAATTAACTAATTTCTATGAAGGTCCACCCATGTGTGTACACCAACCGACCTTTCTACATACTCAACTTATTCCCCACATTGTTACCAAGCGATCCCTGGAATTTGTTTTCAGAAGAACTTCGATAAAGAGCCTCGTTTGGCAAGTAGTTCCCGAATACTCTCAGATCAGCAGGTCCCGTCTACCTGGAGCTCCTCATCACTTGAAATTGAATCCTGACATCGATATGAACCTAAAAGTATTCCTAACCTAAAAATAGTCACAAAACTGCCAAAAACACAATGCACGAGTGAGGACGTACCACATGCAACAAAGCGTGAACCGACGTACTTTGAGATCATTTCAGATTTCCGTAGTCGATTAAAGTATTGAGTTAAAACTCATCAGTATCATCCTCCACAGCATGTTTATGTTGAGCACTGATGCTGTGCAACCGAAAAAACACAGTTCATTTGAAAGCCGTGTAAAGAAAGGAGTAAACGTGAGGGGGAGACTTGGTGCTAGGCTACGAGGTGGCTATTTCTCGTTCGGACAGTCTGGATAGGAACTGACAGCAACAACGCCAGTCACATCGACCATCAGTCATATTTTGCAGCCTCTATAACCATGCACAGGTAGGATCTTGTTGATCCCATCCAGAGATGAGTCGCTGCGACAGTCTCAAGACTTTTCACAGTGGATTTCATATCCCTCCGCTAGGTTGGATATTGACCACCACTTTGCTTAGGTACGGAAAACAGCACTTTTGTCGGCCAACACTGATTTGGCATGCACACTAAATGGCCTAGCCAGCGCAGCTTCTAGTGCTGAACACATTTTTTTGATTAAGGTCACCGTTGCACAGCCAAAGATCTAACTCATCTTCTCACTCAATGTTATTATGAAAAACAAGCAGCTGTGCTTAAAATTGGGTTTTCCAAATTATGTTTGTCTCATATTCGACCAAAATAAGATTTGCCCTCTCAGAATCGAACTAGCAACGGTATGAAGGGGCAACAGGATAACTTGTGTTATCCATTACGCTTTTGTTTCTCTGTATATCTCTGTGTGCACCTCCTCAACTCCACCATCCGATCAGCCACATCTTTCCAAATAACACATTTGGAAGTGTGCTGTGAAAGTCGGCCAGCTTTCGGTAGTCGAACGACTTAAAACACACTGACCAAAGTGTGGGTCATATGCCAGAAAAAGGTGTGTGGGCGAAACCGGTCGTGGGCTGTCGAAGAATTTTCAGCAACCTTATGAGTAGTGCATTACGTATATACATGTATCGCGATATCTCGAATATCGTAGCAAGTGGAGCATGAGGCGGCCTGGAGCTACACACTCAATAGCCTAAGAACATCACAAACGAGAGATTCAGCTGGGTTCCACGTGAGTCTCTCGCAAAACCAAATTGATTTGCAAATGAGTGTACTCATCGAAGTGTGGAAAATCTTTTGGAAAGGCGAGCGGCGTTAAATGTAAGAGAGATTGACGTAGAGACGTGGAGGAGGATGTGGAGACAGCGTGGTGCATACCGGCCCGATAAAAGGACTTTGCCTCATAGACTGATTTCAGAATATTCGGGAGTTAAAGATGCGTACTTTGCTTGATGTTATCAGACTCTAGTTGAACAAGCTTTGACTAGTATTGCAAAGCTGGTGTCATAAACAACTAAGTTGGCAATGCGACTCGAAGCTTGTACTCTAAAGTTACAGTGATGCCCAAACAGAAATCATCTGCCTGGTGAAACTTAAACAAATCTATTAGTGAGGACAGAAAGAGAGGTTCCAAACCAAAACACCGTTGAAACTCGAGAAAGTTCATTGGTCAAGGCACGAACTTACTGGCCGGAAGATCTGTGGCTCAAACTTAACCTCATCATCTCGACGGCGCCTGTTTAGGCTTGGGAAACCTAGCAGTATCTCAGCTCCCGTGCTTCCTTCGGGTAGCTAGTCAAAGAAAACATTTTACAGCCAAATGAAGGACAAATACTGTTGACATCATACAAGATGAAGAGATCGATGGTAACTGACTGCAAGAGCAAGTCAATCAGCCTGGAGCAGATGTAAGCAGGAGCAGGAACAAGACTAAGACTTTTGTATGAAGAAAGATAGATGAGATGTACACTGTCACACGCTTCCTGAAAAAATGCTCACCAGGATCAACAAGCCAAAACGTCCTAGCCATGACTTTATTTTCTCAAAAAGCCTCTCTGGGATGCTGCAACAGGAATGTGTTTGCTGTTTATCGCTATACGTGGCATTATGTACGTTTTGGGGGCTGGTTCGTTGCCTGGTCTCGTCAACACTCCATTTCCGCTTACCATCTCATTTCTATTAGCTTTATGTGGCTAAATTGTATGTCGAATCAACAAACCAACGCTTTTTAGCAGCTTACAATCACTTCAGATATTGCGCGCTAAAGGTTATCTCCGTTGCTGGCAGCCTAGAGGTTAAAAACTTGAGATTTACTTCGTAGATGTAGATCAGTAACAACAAAAAACTAGCTTTTAGAAAATGTGTACCGGCAAATTGTGATGGATGCTTACAACTAGAGTCATAAACATTGCGGAATCGGTCGAAATTAGAAAGGAAACTCACAAAAATGCGGCATTCAAGACGTGAAATAGAGAACTCCGTCGTCAGTCACATCAAGAGGGTATCTGTTCTCACACGATTCCCTGGAACAGCCAGGTACAGAGAATGGTAGGTACGGGTATAAATCGAGTTGCTGTACATCACGAGTCTTTCCTCACCCACAACCATCTCAATCTTCATTTCTGTCTGTTTACTAATTTCATCGTCATAAAGATTGTGTTCAACAAATGGATATTTGTGCGCCAACTGACGACACAACAAAGTGGAGTGTTCCGTCTTAGCCTCTGTTACGTGCGAATACCCAAATTTTAGACAGCGTTCAATTGATCCATATTTTATGCGGTTGAAAAGCCACGTATCCCGGGGTGCAGGAAACCAGTGTCTGCCGAAAGGCCGAAAATATAGCGGAAACACCGTTTCATAAGGCCAGATAAAAGGCTGCGTGGGTGATGCAGCAATATCCTTCACATGCGTTCCGTTTGATGTAAAATAACAAATATCCATGAAAGGCCATCCATACGTGCGTACGGGTCGACTTTTTTCCACATCCAGTTCTTCCTCCGCGATGTCAATGATCGGCCCATAAAGTTTGTCCCTGGGTTCGCTGGTATAAAGATTGTAGTGAGGACGGAGTTTAAACAGAAGATCTCTAACTTTGTCTCGAATTGACACGTCTACAAGCACATCAGCATCATCGTCCCATGGAATAAAATCATGGTGTCGATAAGAACCCAATAGCGTCCCACCGTACAACATGAATCGGTCCCCCAAACCATTGGCAAACATGGCTTCGGAGAACTTGCGGAGCAATCTTCTGGTTAGTTTTCGTTGTGCGTCGCTCATCACTGGTTCATAGGCCGGAGGAAGTGGAAGAAATTCCCCTCTGAGATTTCGTCTCCCTGCTGGATGCGCTGCAACTGGGTCTTCGGGCCAGTGGAGCGATTTCAGATCAGGTAGGGAGGCGGACACCTTCGGTGTTGACTGAGAAGGAAAGACGCGGAAATCATCTGGATCTAGGCTTGGGATTCCAGACGTATTGCCCGGTCTCCGATCAAACACAAAAGGACCGATCTGACTTGATTTGAAGTGGTGGAGCAAAGTGATCGCGACGCTGATACAAGAGATGAAGACTAGCGCTTTGATGAATTTGTGTGACTTCGCTTGACTTTCTGAATTCCCTTGACTCATCGTGAGCAGTATCGTCGAGTTTCAAACTGTTCCCGTCAAGTCATGGTTCCAGTTAACACCCTGAAGATGAATGGAAAAGTTGTGAGAAGGGCTTACTACTCAAGACGATATAAAATCTAGGCAATCCGCATAGCTGAGCAGTAGTGCACGCCCGTTTTCTTCTTTTTTGGAAACCTAATCATGAGTATTCCACAAATCTAAGCAGATGGTTACCTGAAATCTACTGCTATGCTTCGATCAGTTCTCTTAATGTGATCATCAGGTTATACTGCCGGACTAATTTTGATATATTCTGTGCATTGTTATTTTTCTATTGTTTTTGTTTCTCCTCTTCAGGTGTTTCAGCATTTTAGATTTGTTTTAGAGCGTACACTTCATTCAAAGAATACACAGAGCTACAGTTGGCTGTGGCCTCGTTCTATTGGACTATTTCCTCGCAAAAAGCTAAGCAGATATGTTAATCAAACGCGTGGACCTGTAGACACCCGGAATACTGGTGTAAGGAGGAAAGCCCTTCGCCATGAAGGACTGACACCAAACAAGCAGCTACAAACTAGTGGACAGGAAAGTACACGTCTCATATGCACATTGTTTTTAAAAACTGAACCTTCACGGATCTTCAAGGAATATCACGCAATTGTAACCGAACACTGCAAATCAGTTCCACAAGTTCCGTACTAGACTTCACCTTCCATTAGACGCGAGGCGAAGCTTCGAGAAGACCACAGACTACTCGCAAGTCTCAACAGTAATATCCGCCATTACACTGGTAGCTCGGGTGCGTTCATTAGTGGTCGATCAATGGCCATTGATCTGTTGGTCAAGTATGACAGTTAGCTTGCAAGCGTTTCGTCCGGTGTCTAGGAGATATCATCATAACACAAATCATCCTGACACTAATTAGAACGGACCAATAGTATGCTAAGAAGGGTATATACCAATCAGCCAATCGCACGAACGGATATGAACTGCTCTTTGAAAGCTGTGTAACAGCAAGCAGGTAACTCTCACTCAACTGCGCACTGATGATGTCTCCCCGATTGGGGAGGAAATGGTTGAAAGCTAATTGCCAAGCTCGGCAAACAAATCAACGACCACCCGTTCGGACAACATTGCACACATCCATTTATCTGGGAAACGTGAATAGCCTACAGGACTGAGCCAAGACAACCGGCAATTAGTTCGTTGTTGTCATAGACAGAAATCCGCTACCTACGTATGCTACAGTGAATGTGGGATCAAGAAAGACAGTCCGTTTTTTTCGGAATATATTGAAACGATGGTCATCCGGTAAAGATCTCCAAAATTCAATCATATCAAGTTCATTAGCGTGTATATTACTTAAACTCGGTTTACCGGTCCCGATTATTGGCCCAGCTAAATTATGAAATATAAAGATGAGTGGACAGACTTATTGTCCAGTAATAACCCATCTGAGTCTGCGCCTAAAAATATGGTCCACAAGCATATAAGGTCCCAGTTCTCCAAAATCTGTGACTCGATATCTCAAAAAACTACTTACGGTGATTGGGTTCATTGCAGCAGCCGAACGTCTGTAGAACAGGCGACAACCGATAATCTGTTACGGGACTATGGTCGATGGAGTTCAGAGATAGGTGAACTGACAGATCGCACGTGCGTATCTATGTATATGAGTGGGGTGTGTGTGTGTGCTAGAAAGTCCTCGTTGTAGTCTGACCAAGTAGCACGGCCCAGGTATACGAGAACCAGATGTTCGTCAAATATTCCCATTTTCAAATCAGTTTGGTTTTAACGGGAGACTCAAGTGAATCCCGACCGAATCTCTCGTTCATGTTATTCTTCCACTGAATGTGCTGCAGAGACGTCGCCTCATATTTCAGTTGGTACGATATTTTCTCAATGGAAATTACTCCCTAAGTCGGAAAGTTTTCAGCAAACTTGTAAGTAGTCTCGTTCAGGAACCAAATGTTTTCCGCCATGTTGTCTATGATTTGGGTTGCCAGTTTGCCCGTTTTCCTCTACGGTCATTTCAAGTTCATTTGGTATACATTCTGTGTTATGAGATCTGGTGGGTTTCATGTAAACATCCACAACTGACCTGCTCTAAAACCAGGTATTTCGAAGTGCTAGAACTGATTTATGATTCACAGTGCATATATGTGGACGTTGTGTTGCAAAAAATCGATTCGCTGTCCTCAGACAGAAAAGTTTCACTAGTCTGCACAACGAGAGATTCTAGTCAACTAACATGTCCCACTTGATGTGCCGCAAGGTCAGTTCGTTTAAAAGTGCATAGCTGGAAGACGAAGCCCCAGCAGCCCTCACAAACCGGTCAATGGAGCTTGCATAAATCCGAAATCACCGTTTCATTACGCGAATGGTGAATGACCGTATAATTCTTTCAATCCGACAACTGCGCTGAAAAGTCACTTTGGGCAACTACTCCACCACTGAGAAACTTTAGTGTAGTTATAGTAAAGTAATATCCACCAGCCGTCGTAGTCAGATGAACAAACGTTCGACTGCAAATAATTCACCAAATCCACTGATTGTTTTACCTGCAGCAGCAACATCACCTGGACCCCCAAAGCTCTGCGAGCCGTTACGACCAAGTTAAGGCAAAATTTTTCCACAAGCACCCTCAAATCAGCAAGTATGAACTGACCACTTAACCGACATTAAGCAGTTATTTCTGTGTGTGTGTGTGTGTTATTTGTCGATAAAGAGAAATTCTACTAGCGAAATACACTCATTTGCAAACCAATTCGGTTTTGCGGAAGACTCACCTGGAACCCAGCTGAATCTCTCGTTTATGATGTTTTTAAGCAACTGAATATGCTGCACCAGGCGACCTCATGTTTCAGTTGGTACGATATTAGAGATATCTCGATTGTTGTGAGTAGTGTATTAGGTTTACAAATTCTACCAATTTGTTCCAAGTAATTAGCTATTATTCGGTTCGCGACCAGTCGAATTTCCGCTTCTACCAGATCAGATAATTTTACGTGATCTTACGGCGCAGCCGCGTATAAATACCTGCTGTCTCTTCAACACTACCGTTCTACGACTGTTGCCTCGCCCCCTGTCGTTGATAGTTTGCTTCGTTGTGTTGCTGGTATTTCCGAAAAAATAAGCATTCTCCGCAAGAAACGGATAGGTATCGAAATAAGCTTCAAACACCCCGTTTATCCACTTAAGAAACTGGGAATGCATCTATTCAGCATAGTCAAGTGTCTATGTACACTGAACTAAAGAAAAGCCTTTGACCCTCAAAACAGAAGACTATTGACACAAATTTTTCTCTACCTCTTACTCAGACTAAACAAATAGTGAGATCGCCTCATTCCGACTTACCTCTATGCGGCCAGCCATATTACTACTTACGAAAGTTCTCGTGCATGACTAAAAGTACTGACCACCTGATTTAGGTTTCAGTGTACTGCTTAGTTTATTAAAAGTAAACTAGCCGACACTTAGCGGTCATTGTGAGTGTTCTTTTTGCATGCTCCAATCATTTTGTCCGGAGAAACCGTCTCAGCGTTATATCAAAGTACACAGAGAGATGGTCGTTTTACGAATGGTGATGTCCATGACAATGCAACTCAAGGTACAAACCAGTTATGTTCTATCGAACGGGTCCAGTTCAAACCAGCGTGGACTCTTCAGAGGAATTTAATTTTTTAAATAATAACAAATTGGGCCTGTTTAAGGGAACACCGACGTTGCCAGCTAGAAATAGAAACTATCAGACATGGACAGGAAAGAAATAAGAACTTGAGAACAATAAAATGGATTAATTTTGGTGTTCGTTCAAGGTGTGTTTACGCCCAACAGGCCCTTTAGAACTCATATAAACGGTCCTTGAGATTAGTATCTATGCAGGTGCAGCTTCAGGTGGTGTATGTGTTAGTGTGAACATGAACCACGATACCTGTGAACATATATATATATATATATATATATATATATATATATATATATCAATACATATATACAACATTAAAACCGATTACCATTCCTTCTTAGTTGAGGGTAACAGGACGTGACATACAAATGTTAAACATGCTAAACTATGGTCTACAGGAGATGGGGGATTAATATTGACACTTTGTGTCAAATCGTTTTGAAGTTACCTCGGCGGATCAATCCAGGCGTCTGCAGTTGCTGTCAAATGAAGTCCGGATGACCCAGTTTCAGACATACGTCAAGCTCATCTGTCCAATCGATTTCCGTTGCCGCTTGGCTCAATATTTGAAATTACGGACCATCCATGGACCATATACAGAGGGGAAACTACGAAGAACATAACCTCAAATCCGGAGTCCGCATGTTTGACTGTTCCAAATATTCTCCATTGTTCCGGATTTTTACATTTTCAGTGTGATTCAACAGAATGTAGGTGGCTCTCACTTGCTGCTTGGTTGTTACGATTTAACTTGTACGGCCGCTTGCAATCTATGCAGTTAATCCCAATCCTTGTAGTACTTTACAGATGTAAAATACGAATAAAATTGCAACAATATTTTTAGACTGCGATAGCTCAGATACTTCATTGAATTCTGTAGTTTTGCCTGTCGGAAACGTGATATTTTACGTCGCTTTCGGGTATTTGTCGCCGGATCGCCCAAATTGTACTGGTAGTTTATGCTGCCTCAGGGGAAATTCCACTCAAGCATGCAGCCAATCATGGCCAGACGTCATCTTGATTCTAGGTAATCCCAAACCGTTCGTGCGCAGTGGACAATACAGCAGTTCACTCCACCACAAGCTTCTGACCAAAAACGATCTTTTTCTGATGTAGTATCTTCTGAAAATGATTGTAGGATAAGCTGTTCAGCCATCCGTTTCACATCCTCAGAGTGTCATGTCAAATGGCATTCAGGATTGCGTACGTCCGTGTTTTAAAGGGATTTCT
This sequence comes from Clonorchis sinensis, assembly GCA_003604175.2. Lineage (NCBI taxonomy): Eukaryota > Metazoa > Platyhelminthes > Trematoda > Opisthorchiida > Opisthorchiidae > Clonorchis > Clonorchis sinensis. Next base: position 56,063,230 of record CM030370.1, read on the forward strand.
TCCGCAGCACCATGTAGTTCTGATACTACCTCGTGAGTCAACAATGCTGTTGCGCCTCCGTCACTTTCTCTCAAGATCTGGACGTCAAACGATTAGACAAGACCTCAGGTTCATTCGGGCCAGTGAGGTGGGCAATACATTCCCTAGCCACTGCTCTGGTCTATGCAACACAAATCGTACTGAACTGATAACTTACATAGTTGCTGTTGTTTGGCAATAACGGAACTCGCCGAATACACATAGTTTCATATTCTGAAAAATTTGGATAACTTGAAAAAATTGCAGATCGTATTTATGCAAGGTTTGAGGCCCGCAGAATATCTATCAAGAGTTATCTCTCTCAAAGGACTACTTGTCTCAATTAGTATTCATCCAGTTTTCTTCGTTTAGACTAAAGAGCACAAAAAGACCATTTTTCCGATAAAATTGACCAGAAGTCAGCAGTAGTGGTATTTAGATTGATTGTGCTGGTCTGGTGAGAATGAGTTTCTTCAAGAACTTGCTGCGGATGTGGGAGTTGAAACAACCCAGTAGTGCGTACGAAAACTTTGCAGTTTGACCAGAACGTCCAAATAGAAATCTAAGTACAGGTTAATAGTTCAATGCCTCAGAATTGTACTTTTCATAGAGGGGGTTGAGAGCACAGTCTGCTGCCGCACAGTCATCCTAGTATAAACTGCCCGACCAACAGTTTATACTACTTACGTCTGGTTTAGAATGAATGAAACTGTTTGGTGAATAGATAGCATTCACTCAGGACCTCTGATTGCCATATTTTATCTATTACTAACAAATTTTGCTCATATATATGATATGAGGCAACAACAACCAGAAATGCCGGCGCTTTCTGGACGCGACCTTGGCGACCGGCATGCGGCGGACACCGAAACATGATTGCCTGTTGCGCCCAAACTCTTGACCAATCAGAACTCGATTTGATGCTGGACAGTCAAACGGTCCAATCTATTGGCCAGTGGGTTGGGCTGTGGGCCGTAGCGGCGCCTAATTGCGTGTAGTGGATGTTTTGGTGCAGGATTTCGCCTGACACTGAGTCAGCAACGACGTCAAACAAATGAAAGTTTCGGTTTGGACGAGCTGTGTCCAGCCACTCTGTGGTCGTGTCTGTTCCCAGGCATGAAGGTGGTCTTTGGTTTGGTGATTTAATTTCGATCCGATAAATTCTTCAGTGTGTAAGCTGTCAGAATGTTATGCTGGACAGATGTTGGCTTATCTGCCCTTGTATTCGGAGCACATGTGAATCAGTGTCATCCGTATGCATCCAAGATCGTTCAAGCAATACAACTATGGTGCATCTTTATGGCGAATGCCTAGGCCCAGCTGGTCTCACGTCCTGGTTGGATCTACTGGCAGAAGTTTGTTATAACTGTCCAACGTAAGTGTTTCACTGGAAAGCACACACAGCAAGGAAATGCGAACCCGTCCATTGCCTAACGACTGTACGAAGATTTATATAGGTCAGACAGCTAGGGATTGCATATCGGAATCGGTGAGCATAAGTGAAGCATAAACAGACCACTCAGGAACGTAGATGAATATCAGAAGATACGCAAAATCTCAGCGGCGGCAGGGCATGCACTGGACACTGGGCACAGAATAGATCTGGAAAATATGGACATTTTGAGACGGAATCTAAGGTTCAAACCACAGCGATTAGTAGCCGAGGAGGTGGGAATCGCCAAACATCCCAGTGTGAACAGAACAGAAGGTGTGGAACTGGCAAACGTGTGCAGAGCGGTTTGAAATCAGTCGAGATGACACGAGGCGGTGTGCCAGTGCCCAGTGAAATGGTTTGGGTTAAAAGGTACGAAACCCAACCTCCCCCCAACCCCAGTCCAGCTGTCCTGCCACTTCTCAGCAACATTCATTGACCAACAAAATCAAAACCCAGAGGAATGTTCCATTGAGGTGTCCTGGACCGGAAGGGCAAGGCCTCAAATTCCTGATTCAGTTGGACGAAAAACTTCCCTAACAAATCCATCGTAAAATTTAGTCATTCCCACCAACGAGCAAACACAAATTTCAGACTGAAACGAAGCGCTGGTCAAGTCGGCTAGTCACAAATTTTCACAGATTGGTTCTCTGGCTACCACAGAACTCGATCAGCGTTGTAATGTATTCACTCGACCTGGCGAAGTTTTTGTGTCAAATCCGGAGTGTTGCCCACGAAAGTATCCACCGATCGTTTACCAACCACTAAAACGAAGACCAATTTAAAAGTTTACAGACAGAAACAATATAGGTTTTATCAGGAAGGTCAGATTCCTGAAAGCAACCACTGAATGCCAGCCTTGTACCAAGGCCAGACCGCTTGCGTCAGCATTGGACCAAGTTAGACAGTGTCCCTCCAATAACTAGCTTGAGACCGCTGTATTCTCGCACTCGCTTGTTCGGAACATAGCTGTTGTGTGAGTCTTTTTTTCGGCATTAGTCACTGGAGCGGGCCAGCAGTCAGAAACAGCAGATTGGCGAATCAGCAAACATAACAGGTTTTGACTCTTATACAGTGGGACCTGATATTCTCCTACGATTAGAACTGTTTTAAAACGAGCGAATGGCGCGCCCGTAAAGAAGACGACTAAATCGGATTCGCAAACCGGCAGCAATCAGATTTCAGTTTCTACCGCAGCGTTTTGGGGGGCAAGCCACCAGTACAAGAAGTGCAAGATGCCGAAGGTCAACGTTGATGCATCGATGTGACGTGTCGGTTTTTCAGTTTCACCTTTAAAATCTTCGTATTCCCACTTGTATGCGTTTGATGCTGAACAAGTAATTACCGATGGACGTAACATTTCGCACAAGTATTGGATCATGTGGTCCGCTAATTTCGTACTTTGTTATTAATGTTCTGTCAATAGCTTCCCTATTTTCTCCGGAAAAATGCAAATCGGATTTACTCGATTGCTTGGCCGTGGCCTAATGTTCCAGATTTATTCCCGCCTCCAAGCTGATTCTACTTTCCGGATTTTTTAGACGTTTTCGTAGCTCCAAACCGCTGTTATCCCGTCGTGTTTTGTGAGGCGGGCAGCGTGCACAAAAGAGAGTTATATTGGTAGTGCAAGGGGCATAAAAGTCCTACTAGAACTGCTTTTGTCCTCCTGAGCACAGTGCAACCAATTCTCCAAAGCAAAGTGCTGTTGTGTAGTCGCAATTGTATTTTTGGCGAGTATAAATCTTATTCATCATTAGACAATGGTTTACCTCTCTCCAGTGGCTCTGCATTTATTCAGAAATCGCGGGTGGTCAGTTGTGTTTCTAATTTGAAAATGCTAGCAGTAAAGTAGACCAATCCCTATTTCCAACACACTGATACCCCTGTTATTTCGTTGGAATGGAGACCTCTTTTCTGAAGAGTTGTATAAATGTCAAACAGTAATCTACGGGTGATAGACATATCAAAATTTACACTTGCTTTTTGTCAAATACTTTTGGATTTACCTTGGGTGATGGAAAGGGTTCCTCTGAAATACCTTCTGGCCTCTGGAAGTGCCCGTCATTTGAAGTCCGTATGGCCCATTTTCAGACATACTTCAAGCTGATCTGTCCAATCGACTTCCGTTGCCGCTTGGCTCAGCGTTTGAAATTATCGACCATCCAAGACCCTTTACAACTAAGCTAAACAACAAAAAGTAGGGGAGACGTGACATTTAATCCACGGTAGGCGTACACTTGGCTGTTTCAAATGTTTTACATTATGGACCGCCAATTTTTTGCCATCCATCTGAGTCCAAACATCGGCATCATTTCTCCAGCAGTCCGCATTTTGCGTATTTCCAACATGATTTGTCATAATGTGTTTTGCTCAGTAACAAAGTTAACCAATCACTTCTCTCGGTACAGTAGTACCCATCTTGTTCCTTTTAACTAGGGTCCTCCTGTCTAAACAGACTAGTTTGTCGCGGTTCTGCGGACTTTACCGGCAAAGCGGCAACTCGGTCCGCATAGCGGACCGAATTATCCTCATAGTTCCAGGCACACTGCTTCACAGCTTAGCAGTGAAAACAGTCCTTGACATTTCAACTGATTTCAGTGTAGTTCTATTGAGCCAGTGTATCCAAAGGTCCGGGTTTGTTCCATTGTTCACCTTAGGTGCGGGTTCCTGATACTACCCAATGAGCTAGGCAACTGCTGGTTCTGCAAAAGGTGGGTGGTCCCGGAACTAGCGTGCAACACATCATGAGATGCACCGTGGAAATTCTTCGACAGCCCACTGGTGTCGCAACTCGGTCCCGGGTTCCCTTTATGTTTCAACGCTCGAGACGCAATTCCGAGAGTATTAAGCAGGATTCTGCCCTGGGCAAGGGTGTTTTGATCATATCTTCACATTACGTTAGGTGTTTCAGCAGCGCCGCTTATACCGTCGCACAACAGTTGCAATTTTCCTCATCTTTAGAAGTGCTCTCGACTCTCGATAAATACAGTCGCTTGCGAAACCGGTCGTGGGCTGTCGAAGTTTTTTTGCGAGAGACTCACCTGGAACCCAGCTGAATCTCCCGTTTGTGATGTTTTCAGGCAACTGAATGTGCTGCACCAGGCCGCCTCATGTTCCAGTTGCTACGATATTCGAGATATCGCGATACCTGGGTTCCAGGTGAGTCTCTCGCAAAAACCAAATTGATATGCAAATGAGTGCATTTCTCGATGCACCGTGGAACATTAGCTCAACAGCGATTGGTCAAACAACATTTTAAAGCATTGTTGGTTCGATCGCTGTTTGAAAGCTTATTTGTGACGCTGGTGATCTATTTGAATAGCGAAGGTCATCTGATGATTATGTTGTGAGCAACAGGATGTTCTTGTCCCTTACAGATGTAATAGAACTCGTTCGGCTCAGCTGGAAAGGCATCATGGGATGGCACTCAACTAATTTGGAACTGCTAGGGCTAAGGGTACTGTCGAAAAAGGGAGGTACAAGGATTTCTACATACTCTTTTGTAGAGATCATGTACATCTCAGGTAAAACACAATCCTGAATTGCAATGATAAACGCTGTAAGAACTAGTACGGCACATAAAGCTCTTCCAAGCCTCATGCAAGTTCGCAATTTTGATCTGCTCTGTGGACGGCTTTATTGCGGACAAATCACGCCTGGTTATGCGCTGGCCTATAACTCCTTCTTCCAGACCGGCTACCAAGTGGGCTGTCTTCCAGGTAAGTATGAGGTAAACATTCTGATAAAGTAAGCGTGAAAAAATACCGACGTGTCCACGCTTTAGAGTAGTTTCACTTAGGTTAGAAGCACAGTCGTCAAATTCATCGGCCTACGCGATTTTGGGGTGAAAGTTTATCCTTCCCCGAATACAAATACAATCCTTCTCCGAATACAAAGATATGAGAAATAACCATATACTGGTTCATATGCATATGCTGGTTCACCGTAAAGCTAGGTTGTACTACTATCGTTTGTAACAGCCGAGAGCCGTTCCAAATAATGGAATTAGGGGAAAGAAGGAATATTTACGTTTCAGTTACTACCCATTGTATGAGTTACATTTCAGACTGAGCAAACAAAGCGACGAAGGTGAACAAACGTGATAGCCTCCCTAGAAATCTATATAGCGGGCTAATGATCCAGTCGTAAGCCGTTCACAAAAAAATTACCGACTCTATTTAAAGCGCTGTGCACTGCCAGATAGTAGAAACTCGTATCAAAACAAATTTTGTGACTGGCTTAGTGTATCGTATAAGCCACCAAGAAGGGCTTAAGGTCTAACTAGACTTACTCACGAGTGTTTGGCAGTTGCAGACGTAACGGTAGTCCAAAGTGCCACATTGCATCTCAGGTTTCAGAACTACGGAGAAGATGGCCTTAGTAGGCCATTTAGCACGCTTGCTGACGGAAAAATGTAATTTGTTAACATTCTGACGCCACGGTGGCTGTGTGTGCAGCCTTGTTAACCTTATATTCTATCATGAAGAGGTAGCTGGAGTCCGAATCAATGTAAAACGTCTTGTGTAAAGACCATTACTCCCATGAGTTGACACGTCTTTTTTATCAGAAATGACTTGTATGCAAAAGCTCAGAGAGTTTCAGAGCATGTCTGGTCAACTTTAGAAATTCCACCTGTCGACATGTCAGTCATACGTGAATTCTGATGGGTACTCCTGGGTCAACGCAGATTCGAAAAACCGCCATGAACGGAAGTTTGCATTAGTATAAAAGGAATGTGATTTTTCCTCACAATAATCGGATATAATTAACACTAATAATAATGGTAAAATAAAGTTGCAACTCGAATATACTTGGGGCGTGTTGATCGTAGTCAACCAGGTGTTTATATCTGCATAAAGACGCATAGAAATGGTAAATACACTCATTTGCAAACAAATTTGGTTTTTCGAGAGACTCACCTGGAACCCAGCTGAATCTCTCGTGTGTGATGTTTCCAGCAACTGAATGTGCTGCACCAGGCCGCCTCATGTTCCAGTTGCTACGATATTCGAGATATCGCGATACATGTATATTCGTAATGCACTACTCACAAAGTTGCTGAAAATTCTTCGCCAGCCCAAGACCGGTTTCGCCCTTCCTGGGGTCATCAGGTGGACGCAGCCCCCAAGTTTCCGTCAACCTTATGTTCTACTTGAACCCACATTGGACCGATTTCGAGAAATACACTGATTTGCAAATCAATTTGGTTTTTGCGAGAGGCTCACCTGGAACCCAGCTGAATCTCTCGTTTGTGATATGACTGCGCCTACCGATGAGCCTCAAGAAGGGCGAAACCGGTCGTGGGCTATCGCAGAATTTTCAGCAACCTTATGAGTAGTGCATTACGTTTATACATGCACAGAAATGGTTGTAGGACTAGTGAAGGCATTGCCGTATATATATAAAAAACTTAACATAAGAGCGTTGGCGACTGTTTTGATCTTGCACTTCCACAGCTACAAATAACTAAGGTGCAGAAGCTGTTAGAGATAACTGAACTGAGATTCTGTCCTATAAACGGAACCAGTTTATGCTGAAAAACCGAGAAACACTGTACAGCTGTTTCATCCTTGTTGTCAGCACCTTACGAAACTTTAGAGAGTTTCGACCCATGATCTCTCGGCTAGTATTTTGAACACCTGACCGCTGGGTTACAGATGGCTATTCAGTAGTGCAACTCGCTTTTGTGCAGACGTTCGACAATTCAATTCCCGAGATGCCTCTTCTTTTTGGCCAATCAAACTGATAGATCACGTTGTCCTGAGCGAGTACAGCCAGTGAGTTATTCTATGAAGTAACTGGCACGCATGTTACTTCTGAACTAAATTTTCAATTCGGCGATTTAACACCTCCCTCTGGATGCCACTTTCAAAAGGTACTTTATGATGCTTGTTGTACGTCATCACCTTTGGAAGCTAATGAGAGATATCCCATTCTTGGGGGAGCAGATGAAATTTAATCACAAGTTACTCCGTGTTTGCAACACTTCCCTTAAATTCTAGCAAAAAAACCGTTCCATTCTGTCAAAAATTGCCAAATGCCACACTTCAATTAATAGGGTTTCGACACTAGCGTGCCATCAAGTGATTTCACTTGGGACAATGACGATTCTGTGCTTCCCAAATGTTCTCACCCATGTGAAAGTACTTTCTGAACTGTTGAGAACATGTCAAAAGTGGTTAGTGTGTTCTAAAACTATCTACACAGCGAATCGGGACGTTTTAACCTTATCCTGAGAACTGTTTCTTCATTGCCGGAAAGAGAATAACAAGCACATGAATTGTGCCTTGCTCAACACCCTGCTCTCCCGCCCCTTACGCAGCTTAGGAGCTAACCTGTCGAAGTTTGTTCCCAAAAGCCTCGCTCTCTTCCCTGGATGCATTATCAATGGCGATTTGTTTATTCGTGTTTCATTGGCATAAATTTTCCTCTGACCAAGTTAGGAAAGCCATCACCAGCACTCATCAGCCCAACCTGTGGTACAGGATCCTGTCTCCAGGTATGGAGATAAGTAATGTTTTACCGTTTCCTTTGAATCCAAATTGATTGTTCTCTTTGGTGTCGCTAACTTGTAAGACAGCCAATACTTAGAAGTGAACTTACTTCTTAGTTAAGATTTCCTTGGCAACATGGAATGCAATAGCTATTTATCATTCCCAAGTTTTCACTCCCCCCCCTGCCCCAAATATACACTTGGATTCTCGTGTGGTTGCAGGAGTTTGATTTTTACGGCCATGTACAATTTGAAAAAATTCAACAGACAGAATGTACATTTCATTGTTTAATCCATTCTGGACTTCATCGATGTTGATGAGAGAGTTTCCCACAGATATAATTCGCAAAAACAAATCGGTTGGCAGCACTCACAGTTACTGGCTGGCGTTGATTGATGATGCGTTGGGAAATTTCCAGGCAGAAGCCTTTCGTCCATACTTTATTAGGCAACGGTCAAACTCACCCGCATTTGCAACTCATGTTGTTCGATTGATTGCACGATAGTTGCAGAATGCACGACATTTCATACCTCATTTCGCTGCAAGCACCGCACAGCCATACGTTGCACATATCCTTATCGGTTAGGCCATGCTGTCCGTTGAGCGGGGCTCAGTTACAGTGACTCGGTTGACGCAGCTGTACTGAGTGAATTGAACTCACCGAAACCGAGCGAAGTTTGTAAAGGGAACTCTTTTAATGGGTCATCTCTCAACCGGTGATGATCATCTGATCAAGAGGAAGCAACTGCAGTAAAGCAACTAGCTCTGTCTGCCTATCTGCGTTTGATTAGATACGAACAGCATTAGGCTATGTAAACGGAAACGAGCAATCCAGTAATCAACTATGCTAACAGGAGACTCAAATGAACATAAGCCAAAACTGCTGTTCACAACGCTCGAGAGATGCAGCCGATATAAACTCAGTTCTCTCAGTAACACTAAGTTAGTTTGTGAATGGATGTACAACCCTACTTACGTAAAAGTTCGTGTTATAGTAGAGGACGAATTTGATGTAGTCCCCACGGCTTATGCCTACCTGATGAGTCCCAAGGAGCTGAAACGGGTGCAGGGCTGTCGAAGAGTTTTCAGCAACCTTATACAAACGATTCGAAGTGTTGTATCATGACTGGCTGTATGCCCCCATGTCATCCAGATGGACTGGAATAGAGCTTTGAATACACCTCAAGGGGATGAGTCACTCCGAATAGTGTTCCATGAGTCGTCTAAGGAGCTGTCGGACTTCACGACCTATGTGATTGGCCCCACGTGGACATGATTTGGGAAACAGTCAGTGAAGATATCAGCAAGAGCAATTTGTTCCTATTTCGCAGACGGAGATGGATACATTTCGAAGTGTTGTCAGGCTGTGTCAGCATTGAACGAGACAGTGATTTGAACCTCCAGTTTTGTTTCCAAACAACGGTATTTGGTCAATTATGTCGGTTAAAGTTTTGCTTTTCAGCGGTGAACTTCACTACATACTCCCAAGTTGCATTTGTGGCTATGCGGTCAGGAGAATAAGCAGCTTTTTAGAGTTTATCAAACATGGACACCTCAAGTGACCATAATGTTCCACACTCAGTAGCACAGTCGTCCCCTCTATAGGGAACCCGCATAAAGATTGGACTTTCATAGGGACAGACTTTTGGTTTTAAAAATTATCCTCAGTAAAATTGTTGAGGCCTCGCGCCCCTACACAGCTCACTTCCAATCAAGCACTGCCAAACAGTGAAGCAAGAACCAGTTTTCTAGCAAAAATGAGCGCGTAAATATTTTACTGATTCTTCGTTATTATGCGGCCATCTATGCTGTTATATAGAGACACTTCACACATTTTGCTGTCTCCAGAGTTTGCAGCCAGTCTTGACAATGGGACAGCTCATGTTCTACTCTGTGACAAAAGTGCACAAGCCGTCAACCATCCTCCACATCATTGCTTCCGTGCGTCCTGAATGTAGTACGCCACGTGAAACTGTACAGAACCGACAGAGGCCGCACCGAAATTTAAATGATAAACTTAGCAGGACACTGAACTGACTAGGTGAGGATAAGTTATAGGCAGATAGCTGAGATATCAGGTAGACCGACTGCAACTGCATCAGTTGCTCATCAATATCTGCGCCGGTTCAGTTCATTAAACCTGACAGTCGCTGACTAGTGAATGGTGTTTCCGGAAATCTGTGAAAATGTCCCACACCGGACAATCATCGGTCCGGCAATTGTGAGATGAGTACAGATGACGAAACATCTCAAAACATCATGGAAACCGAGATAATTCTGTCGATCAATTCGTCCTTGTTCGTGTCAAATGAATTTGTGATTATCGCCTGTCGTTCTGATGCAACAATCGGGTAGAATAACGAAGATTCATCATCAGTGACGTTATCCTCTCAGGTAATGTGTTGTGTATGTTCAACCGTAAGAGGGGCGATTTGCTATGCTCAGTCCCAGTTACATTCACATAAAGGACAGTATACTTGCTACTCTGTTATTCAAAAATAGCGGAAGGGAGTCAATGAAAATGTGAGACACGGTTGTAAACAATTTGGCACGAACAAACGGTTGTCATCATACCCTAAATGGACTTCCGGTGTGGGACAGTGTGTGTGTGTGTGCTATTTCAACTCTGTAATTGTCAGTCCTGCAGAACCGGTGCTCAGTATTCGCACAATGGAATTGAATTTTCGAAATCCACGACGTGTTCCTGATGAACTAAAACAGGGAGGCAATTGAGTTCAGAATACCAGTCCAAACGTTTGAGCCCCACCCCGGGGTCCCAGTGGTACTTGGAAAGTATTCCACCAGAATTTTTTCCGCCAGAGGTATGATTGGACAACGAAATTTGGTGATCTGCGAGAATATGAACGTAGATTAGGATGGTTTTCGGTTCGAGCATATACGCAACAAAAATGCAAGATTTTGGCTTAAAGCGTTTTATTCCATTCGCACAGGTTTTGCAGCTAGGAGCATTTAGGGAGTAATGAGTTCCTACGGAACCCGATTTGTCCTCATTCCGGTTTTATCTGAATCATCCTCTGTTTCCATTGCTTGATGGGTAATAAGTACATCAGAAAGACCAATACCACTCAGAGAGGCCATGATAAGGAAACAGTTGACCGTGGATCATTTTCACCTAGTTAAGTCTCCTTTACCGAGTGACTGATCCTAAGCAATAAGGTGGAATAAAGGCATCGCACGATAAGCGTCGAATAATGCTTCGCTGCGTGGATCCGATTTCAGCCTAAGAATCACTAATATTTATGCGAAGCGAGCAGAACTGAAGGTTGATGATACAAATATCATAATAATATTGCAAATCGAGCCGATCTGAGTATCATTCAGTACTCGTTCATTTTTAGGGGACCAGTAGAATGGGTTAAAAAGGTCTGGGAAAATGAATATGTTAGTTGGCGGTTTAGATTCATTCGGGTTTTTGTGGGACGCTTCTCCCTCAAGGAGATTCTCCTGCTTGAAACCACGATGTTCTGTCGAGAAGAAAATCTGTGTGTGTCTGTGGGTGTGTGCGGCAAACAGCCTTCCATCCAACGATCTACAACATAGTGCAGATTACCACTGGTACGGTCTCAAGTTGGTAGAGCGGTGTTTTGTGGAATTAGTCACAATAACTGTCATAATTGTTACCTGTTTACTTTTCCAATTATAGATGGATTTTGTCGAACTTTGTGGTTACTAAAATAGAGGATCACGTCATTTATAGTCTTGTTTCGTGTCAAGATGGAACAAGACGGAACAACCCATTTAGACTTTGAACTGACCGAAGTGGGAAGTCTCCTGAGAAAAATACATGACCGCCCGGAGAAAACTGCAAAGAGGCATATGTACACTTCCGTTTCTGGGTCTAGTTAAATTCCAAATCCCATGAAGAGATTCTTTACATGCAGAACCACCGTATGGACTTGGGAATTCTTCCGTACGATGTACTCACTGCCCCTGCTAGAGCTCAATTAGCACCCGGACAGAGGTCAGTGGTGGCCCTCACACTGTGATTTACCATTAATACAAGCATATCCGGAAAAATCTGGTCTGCACTTATCTGGTTTCTACGCCCATTTTGAACTGATAAGTATAAACCGATTGACTGGACTAGAATTACTTCCCATTGTTTGGGCCTCAGAGTCCTCCGCAGTACTTTTCGGGGTTTCGGCAGAGAAGTGACATTTCTTAAAGGGCTTTAAGGATGACTTACGGTTCTATCAGTAAAAGATGAATTGGGCTACATTCGCCTAAAAACCCCGAAACAATATCAGAAAATGTTTCTTGCAGGTTGAATTCCCAAATATTCTGAGATTATTATTGGTCTATACGTCTCTCAGAGAAAGAATAACTTCACAAGACGAGTGAAACTTTCAAGGAGCCAATCAATCAGCACGTGACTACGTGATGGGGGCGAGATGGCTCAGTGGTTAGAGCGCGAATTTACTAACCGGAAGGTCCGTGGTGTGAACCCGACCGCTGACTCTCGACTTACCCTGCCTAGGCTTGGGCAAACTGGTAGTATCTTGCTTCTTTCTGGTGACATGGCAGTTAGGCACTGAAAGGGTGCTACAGCTGAGCGATTTTTTTACCTGATATGAATTCCATGATTAAAGGATGAATGTCGCTATACCCTGTCTAAGGGCAAGGTAATCACCCTGCAAATCAGTCGCTTGTGGCCGAAATGTGAAGTGTTCAGGCTACTAGCCGGGAGATTATAGGTTCTAAACTTCCTGGAATCTCGCGCTTTGCACGCTGCCGATAGTTTCCACTAAGGATCAAACCGCTGTACAGCTTTTCAGCATAGACGGGGTTCACTCACAGAACGAAATCTTCATTGAAACTACATCTTAGCCTCGTCATATATCTGCGGATTTTCTGTCCCATTAAATTTCGCAAAACGAGGTGCGTTGACACCTTTTGCACACCGCTGAATCGGGAATGTCGGATAGATAACACACTAATGCAAGCTAACGGAGCGAAACTTATAATGTAATCGAACTATGATGCAGTTAGGAGCGTCGCTGACCTCAGTTAGGTGCACTTGTTACAATTTCTGCTGAACGCAATGATCCTATCCTCAACACGGTTTGTAAGTAGTGTGTGCACATTCTGTGTGCAAATTCTCATCTTACTTTAAGAGACCGACAAAAGGTGTCCCTCTTGGATGTGGTCAGTCTCCGGAAGGACCTGAACGCTGAGGAAAGCTTCTAACTTTTTTAAATGATCTTGTCTGATTTTCAGATCCGCTCAAACTGTTGAGCGAATGTTTTGTATTTGCCTGAGAAAACCAAATTCTCACCAAATGATTGTACTTCGCTAATTCCGTGCAATTTGGTTTCAAGTAGAACATAAGATTGACGGAAACTCGGGGACTGCGCCTATTTGATGAGCCCCAAAAAGGGCGAAACCGGCCTTGGGCTATCGAAGCATTTTCAGCAACCTTATGAGTAGTGCATTACGAGATTCTCAGCACTTCAGTAGAATGGACCGTTTCGGCAACAGTCAGATACTTCAAAAAAACGATTTGCCTTGATCGTACAACTGAGAAACGTCAATCGCTTGTCTTGCTGTCGATAAGACTGGTACACCAACTCGGCTTTTTTTCGGATAATGACTGCTACCTTTAACTGGTAATGACGTCATTAATACGTCACTCACATAACTTTCGTGTAGGCTGTGTACGTACAGCGTCTAGCTAGACAGATGTGCTGTGTATGATATCCAACATGTGATTCACATAATGTTGCCCGAGTATGTTACAACCATTCCGTGTCGATACACAGTCAACTAAAGTGAGCGTATCCAAAAAGTTCGGTTCCGAAGGAATGGACAACTTCGAGGGTGGTCTGGGGACGATTCCGTTGGAACGGATCTGAACAGTGGCCATTTCCTTGCCCATGTGCGAACAGTCTGCGTAACAGTGTATAAGCAGTTACGATCGGTATCAGAGAAGCACCAGTCTCTGTGCCAATGCTACTGTCGTTACGTAGGCCGTCCTCACACAGAAGATGTATATAACTAATTAAAACAGTGAGAGCCAAGTTGGCCCGCCCGTCTTACTTGCTGTTTGTCGTTTGCAGGCTGTTATCAGCAGTTTTCATGATGGAAGACAGGTCCTCTTTCCATATCGTTTGAGGGGAACGCCTACAGTCAACAGATTAGAGCGTTTAGTGTAGCAAATACAGCGAACCTTGAAATTCAAAATAACCGGTGGAAAATTGCCCTGAATGCATTTAAACCGCGCGTTTTTAGATCCGATTGGTGCTGTGTGTACAATCAACAAAGGTGTATTCAACTCAAAAGCTGAATACGTGTCGATATTTCTTTCTATGTCATCCAATCAATGCTGTTTAGAAACAGCTGAGATGATGTCCCGGCATAGACTCCGCCCAAATGTCTTCCGATTAGCTATGTTATTATCCTGGAAAATGGGACAGCCAATGATCATAGAAACTTCCTGCGTAGAACCTGGGAATGAGTAACCTTTCCAAAATCGTCGCTCTTACGGGAGAAAAGAATCTTTGTTGCAGTTCAAAAGAGCATTAGCTGGTAAACTACCGCAGGCTTGGCAGTGCCGATGTGGAGGGTGGAGGTGTCTCACATTTTCCAGTCTGTCAATAATGATATTTACACGCACTACTTATGTGCATTCTTGATGATTTTTTGAAAGGCGCGTGACTGGTTCATCTTTTGGCCTTCTTTTTGAGATTCTTGATGATTTTTTGAAAGGCGCGTGATTGGTTCATTTTTTTGGCCTTCTTTTTGAAGTCTGGTTGCAGTTTACCGTTAGATGGCGTTTGATCATTCAATACCACACTTGCTTCAAAAATGAAAACACCAGTACACACTTTTACAAGGTCATACCACCTAAAAAGCTCATCAGTGATCCCTCATCAAGGTCGCCATCCACCATCGATAAAATGAGTCCTACCTAAAGAGTGTACGAGAATTAGTGTGGCTTGGAAAGTCAGAAATATCATTAAAGACGAGTAGTAATCCACAGATCATTATCCTTTGAAGCTATAAAATAACAGCTGACATTCAAACATTTCCTGGCCTCGAAAATCCCCCCCGCATCCTGTGTAATCAGTCCCCCCGTTGAATACGATTCTATGAGGAACCCTCCGTTTTTTTATGTTTGCATACGGAGAGAAACACCATGTGAGTATCGTTCGACTGTCGTTTGCCCAATCAGATTCGGGTGATGAAAAACACTTGGGGAAGATAGAGAGCAGACAGCTGTCATCAGGCCGGAAAATTGCGAATTTGTACACGAACCCATAATAGTTGTAAATATTCTATGGCACATACAGAATTTTACAGGTGAAACGAGCGAAGGGGTGGATAAGTTTATTCTGAAAAAAATATTAACTCGACACCTGACAATGTGACTGCGTCACGCCTAAGTGCGAGTTCCTCACACCGCTGATCAGCCACTCGTAGCCGAAGGGTTAAGCGTTCAAACCACTGAGCGAGAGCCCCATGGACTTTCGTGACATGTGCACTGGCTGTGATCCCAATATACATGACCGATCCGGAAATGTCCGGTAAGTGATACGGAAAACACTTCCTTTTTTGTGTAATTATTAGACAAAGCCAAGGGTAGCGTGATTATGCCTGGACTTTTATCCATGGTTTTAGGTCTCAGCGAAGCGGGTTTGGCTTCCCGTATTCTGCCCGACAAATCTCTCGTTAACCACGCACCAGGATACGATACTTCAAAAGAAATGGTTCAAATGGTTACAGTGCGAATCTACTGACCGGAACGACCGTGGTTCGAACCCGACCTCTGCCTCTCAAATTCCCTTGTCTAGGTTTGGGCAACCTGGCAAAATCCCAGCCATCGTGCTTCCTTCTGGTGGCATGGCAGCTAGGCACCGAGAGGGTGCTAGAGCTGAACGATGAGAATTTTTTTATTATTTATTAGAGTTGTATGCTCGTGCCGAGCATCATACGTTGGTCGTACGACGAGGCATTTGTCGGACAGAATGCGGGAACACAATCCCATATCCCTGAGTGGTAGCTGGAAGATGCCAGGCTCAAGTGCGATCGCATCACATTTGGCCGAAACCAATCATGTCATCGACAAAGATCAAGCCTTCACCATCATATACCGGGCACCTCTGAACCGATCACGATTGATACGATTCAGACTAGTATCGATTGCAGAGGCAATTGGAATCCGACTGCTGGATCCACAACTTTGCGTCCAGAAGAAACTTGTGCGACCTTTGAACTTGAACTGGCCTGCGAAAAATCCGGTCCCACAAGCCTGTCTGACATTGACGTCACTCACCTGATTCTTTGACCCATTGACCTACCCCTCATTCAACCCCCCTTCCTTTGATTCCTGTAAAGTGTATGTACTCCCGCTTTTCAACCTTTTTTTCACGTGATTTCTGGTAATATATAAATTTGTGATGTATTAGCCAAGAGGAACAATCACAGAAAACAAGCTTTGTTCGCTACCTTCATTGTTCTCATGACTTCCACGGGTATATTCAGTCGCTTGAGACAATCCAAAGACCCATGCGTGCTAAAGGAACTTCAGAAGTATCTGAGGTACAGCGCGAAACTTGCGGAAGCCAGGACAAAGCTGCGTATCCTCAATCAGTGTATAGAACAGAATCTGTTCCCAACGTTTTATTCACGAATACTACGCAGAAACCGAATCAACCCAACTGCCACTGCACTGAGCCGCCACGCATGCAATGAGTGTGACACGATACGAGATAATATTCGGGAACTAGAACGAAAACAAGCCCAATATGCAGCCTCATTAGAAACACTGACGACATCCGATCGCTTAGACTTCAACGCATACGTTCGACTCGTTATTGCCAAACGGACGGATGCCAGGGAGAAGAAACTTGTCAGCCAGCTTAATCCAGTGATACCATGCACCAAGTTTCCGACAAATCCAGAAAGGTACGTGCACAATTTTTCTTCGTTAGTGCTGGACACTACCCTTTTGGAGGCGTTGTCACTAGGTCCGAAATTTTGTTGTCCTAGTCGAAAAAACTGCCAGCTCGAGCTTGAAGTCCAATTTGAGAATCTATATGATCAGCTTTCCGTGCTAGTTCCTTCCTCTGAACTGAGTGTAGAACAGCTGAAATCGACGTTAGTCAATTCGTGTTACAAGTACCTCGGCTACAAACCCAGACCCAAACGACTTTTAACAGAGGAACATCTTGAGGCTCTGAAACGTTTACAGAAAAACGACCAAGTTTTACTGTCCAAGCCAGATAAAGGCTCAGGAATTGTCTTGATGAACAAATCCGACTACATTGATAAGATGAATACCATCCTCTCAGACAGATCCAAATTTAAGATAATGGAATCCGAGAAAGACAAGACGCATGTGATTGAAAAAGCAGTGTCCAAAATACTAAGACGCCTTAAACAATCCGGAAACATTGACACCAATACTTTCGAGCGTATCCGCCCCACTGGTACAACAATTCCTCGGCTTTATGGCCTCCCAAAAGTGCACAAACCCGGCCTACCTCTCAGGCCCATCCTCGATATTTCTAATTCTCCTTATCATGCCCTGGCTAAATGGCTTGTCGGTCTGTTAGAACCAATCAGGAGAGAAGTGTCGACACACAGCCTGAGAGACAGTTTTGAGTTCGTCGATCAGATTAAAGATCTGAAGGTTGATAAACACTCCATGTTCTCCCTGGACGTCGAGTCATTGTTTACCAACATACCACTCACTGAGACAATAGACTATGTATGCGACTTGATTTAGTGTAACAGTAAAGATATTGGCATTCCCACATCGGATCTGAAGGAACTCCTGCACCTTTGTACCTACAATGTTCAGTTTACTTTCAACAACCAGATTTATCGACAGAAAGACGGGGTCGCGATGGGTTCTCCTCTAGGTCCCATGCTGGCAGACTTTTTCATGGCCAAACTGGAGACCCAAAAATTAGACGCACTCATTGCTCGGTTAAAACTGTATCGTCGATATGTGGATGACATTTTTGTACTTGCCGACGAAACTATAAGCACAACAGACGTGCTAAGCAGTTTCAATTCAGTCCATACAAATATCAAGGTTACTATTGAGTCAGAGCAGAATGGACAGTTAAGTTTTCTTGATGTCAATGTTAAAAGGAAGACTGACGGGACCATAGAAAGCAAAATCCACAGGAAGCAAACGTGGAAAGGTCAGTATATTCACTTCGATAGCTTCGTTCCGTTGCAACAAAAGGGTAATCTAATTAGATGCCTGACTGAGAGAGCAATGAAGATATGCTCCCCCGACTGTTTAGAAGAGGAACTAAAGTTCTTGGGACGCACGTTCCTGCAGAACGGATATCCTGAAAGGTTCGTACTCAAGACTATGGAATCCGTTAAACCCAAACCTACTCAATGTTCGGTTAGAAAGAAGCCCGTCTACATGAGGCTTCCATTCAAAGGTAACTCGGTTGCTGAACTAATCACCAGAAGGCTTAAAAACTCTGTTGATACGACATATATGGCTGCTAGTCTATATTATTTATTACTCCACACGAACACACGAGCGAGCACACGTAAAAGGTGGGGTGTATATTTTGACAAATTGTTTTCCGGTTGAAACCCGATGGTTGTAAGTTAAAGTAAAACCCGATAGTTTTGATGGGTGAGACCAATCATGTTTCCTACCCTTATGATAATCAACCTAGCGGATGGATCTCTATAAATAGAAGGTCCAGCTAGGCTGTATCCTCTCCACAAGGTGTTTCATAGGTCTTAGTTTCACAGACTGCAAGGTCTTTACAATGAGTCTTTTTGAGCAGCCAGTCATGAAAAAATTCTTCCAGGATACGTTGGGCCATTGGTAGCTTGGATACGTTTACTGGTAGTTGATCCGGTGGTCGTTGATCTGTTCGACCAGCTTGATAAATAACTTGCAAACGTTTCGTCCCCAATTGTGGAGACATCACAAATGATTCCTCCTTAGCTGCATGCCGTCACATAGCTTCCAAAGAACATTTCATACCCTTTAATGCGATTGGCTAGTTGTTGCATACCTTTCTCATGATATTATTGGTCCGTTTCCAACCTGTATTGATGTATCTCCTCGACCGCGGATGGAATGCTTTCAAATTAATTACCATGTTCCGTGAAGAGATCAATGGCCATATGACCAACGATCACTCAGCAGCAGATAGATACATGTCTCTGGAAGTGTAGTTGCAAGATCTTACTCTTCGGTTGACACAAGAGCGAAATGAGTAGTGTTTCTCCAAGAAAATATACTGCGATTTCTCGAATAGCGTACCAATTGAAACGTGAGGCACCTCTTGTGCAGTACATTCTGTCTGTATATCATAAACGAAAGATACAACCAAAATCCAGGTGAGATTCACCTTGAAAACCGAAAGTGGTATGCAAAAGAGTATGTTTTTCGAGTCAAGTAAAACATGGCTGACGGAAATTTGGGGACTGTGGCTACCCGAAGAGCCCAAGAAATGTTAAACTTATCATGAACTGCCGAAGAGTTTTCAGTAAGAAAACATACTGCAATAACTTGTTACCATTACCGAAATCGGACTCTTTGGTTGTTCATTCTTCCTATTACTTTGTCAGATTACATCATAACGGAGGGTTTTCACCAGGATTCGTTTTACTCTCCCCCCAGACCAAATCAGTTTGCCAGTGAGTGCACTTTGCTAACAACGACAACAACAACAATAACCGTGTTTTAGTTGTTTCATCTTGTCTTACACAGCTGCGCTCTACCCAGCATGCCTCAAACATATACCCTTCTCCAGGCCTGGAATCATCACAAACGAGAGATTCAGCTGGGTTCCAGGTGAGTCTCCCGTGAAAACCAAGTTGATTTGCAAATGAGTGTATTTATCGAAATCAGTCCAATTTGGGTTCAAGTAGAACATAAGATTGACGGAAACTGGGGGACTGCGCCCAACTGATGAGCCCCAAGAAGGGCGAAACCGGTCGTGAGCTGTCGACGAATTTTCAGCAACCTTATGAGTAGTGCATTACGAAAGTAAAGTGTCGTTTGCATACCGATATCAATTTTTGCCACATGAAATTAACTTAAACTCTCTGAGTGGGGTACACCGTGGCGGTAGACCATAGCATGATGAACAGCCGCCTAAAGTCCATCTGATTGCCGATGCATTTTTGTTCCTCTCTTATTCAATAGCTGTTGCGCCAGTTAATGCAACAGTTAATGCAAGATGCGTCGAGCACCGGAATCAAGAAATCTCCTTATTTAAGCGGACCGTGGTTGTTTGCCATCATAACAAATGGAATCGGTTCAACGATTGGGCCCTAGTTAATTCGCTCCCCCGGTTCCACTTTCAGGTTAGCTGTACCTTCTGTAGGTTGTGTTCATATGTTTAGAGTATGAAATTTAGCAAGCGTAAACGGCCATCACAGTAGCGTTTTTTGTGTAACAAGGTGCACGGTACCGCCACACTGCACACAGTTTTACCCACCTCAAGAGAGTAGTTCATTTGCATACCAACACTTGAAATGAACAGATGAGGCGGACTGCCGTCTTAACATCGGAAAGTGTTTGAATGTGACCACAATTTCCCTTGGTAAAACATTTCCGTACAAAGTGCCCAAATGGCCCAGATCACCGGTACAGTCTTTATAAAAACAACACCATTAAGGAGGCATTAGTACTGTTTGCTAAACTGGAGTATTGCCTAGTATGAGCTTGGGTCTGAAACAAAGCCAGAGTAATACGAGGCTAGAAAAACTTCGCTTTCTAACTACTACAACATCTTGAACCAGGCTGAAAAATAAAACGGTGACCGAAAATCGAACGCACTGTCTACACTACGCGAAACATACTGACTTGTGCAAGTGCTTTTCTTCAAGCCAGATAAAGCACCAGTTGGTCTTCTGTCGTTCTTGCGTGGATCATTCATTCCTGACAGTCGAGCATTTGTTCTATTGTTTCCTAATAGTTTTTTTTTCCTGAGAAAGCCTTGCAAAGCACATACATACCATCTTCCATTTGTTGTGCTTTGCTCTGCTGATAGATGGGACAAGTAGTCCCATGGAGCAGTCATGACAGGAAAAATGCGACTAATGAGTTGCATTCAGTCATAAACCGTCGATCGACAGTCGAGTCTTAACTCGTTTTGAATGAGTAGAACTCAGTTTGTTTCATTCTGTCTAGCTAACCAAATCATGTGAGGCAAGAAACTCTAAGTTATATGATAATATTCGTTCAATCGTAAAACCCAGCTGCCATGCCACCCGAAGGAATCATGAGGGCTGAGATACTGTCATGTTGCCCGAGCCTGGACAGGAGCAGCCGAGTTGCGATTGGGCCTCCGTGTCAGCTTCGCTGGTGCTCTATGGACGCTCTGATAGATGCTGGCCTGTTTTGCTAACCCGCTAACCCTAGGTTGCAATAGCCCGCTGCTTGGAAAGGGTTTCCAAGGAGATCTTTATCAGCACTGTGGACCAGTTTTAAAGCCAAATTCAATCACTTTTGGATAAAGATGGCCAACTAGTCCCCCGTTGACTGTGGTTTAGACAGACGAGTTTCTTTTCAGTTCCAAAACCCACTCGATTCGGAGGAGTTTTGGAGATGTGATAGGCTCCGAGAGGTTAATATAAAAACATTACTAGATAATATTAACAGTATTAGATGACGGTCTCAAATAAGGTAGCCTAGTTTTTAGTTGTCTAGTTGGCATGTTCCTTTTGTTCACAATGAGTCTGTCCACAATAGCACTCCCGAAAATAGAAGCACCCTGAAGCCCTAATAAGGACGAATTCACGTTGATCAGCAACAGCAGTAGCAGAGTTGGAAACTGCTTGATGGTTGATGTCAAAACTTATGAATTTCTGGGGGAATATATCACAGCCTTAGTCCTAGGAAATACCGCATGACAATGCCAACAAAACTAAAAACACCCGACCTCGTTTTGCCTGAGGTTTTCAGGTGGTAGCTACAAGAGTTGATAAAACATTAAGCAAGTTACTTTGCACATTGGGCTTGGTTTCACAAAGTACATGGTAATTCTTCTTAGTTCAGTGGAAGGCGCCGTTGCGCAGCTCCATACGAGCCGAAAAATGAAGCATGGTGTGCCTGAACGGAAGTAGACCAACTAGCTCGGGCCACGAGACCCTGCAATCCTTGCAGTTACCTGGCTGTCCAAAGAAGAATGGCTCATCAAAGGGGTACATCACAGTGTAGTTCACCCCTGTCCCGATTTGTCTGGCCATCGCCCCGTTTAATTTACCCATGGTGCGGTGAGTCAGTTGACCTCACTGTGCTCTTGGTCTCGGGTGTCCAGTGCTGTGGCAATAGGCTGACGCTAGGTCCATCACCCCCGTCGTACGCAGCTCACACGATAGAGCTAACCTGCTCATGCCTAGGTGTTTGAGTCCTGTGAGGCTGATCTAAGGACGGATGAAAGTAGCGGGGCCTGTTTACACCATTCGGCTGGAAGCAAGCCCCCAAGTGGGACATTAACTGTCCAGCCGATGCAGAACAAGGTTAAAAAATGAGTCAACAGTCTGTTGTGGAGATGCATAGTCCATCAGCACAACTGCTGCATATCTTCCACACTCATGCGTTCGCGTTTTTTCTTATAAAAAACTACCGATACGCGCAACCCGAGTGCCACAGTTGGTGCGCCTTTCAAGAACGCGAAGTCGTAGATAACCCGGTACCACATGTTTTCAATGGGGGCGTTGAAACGCGATTCTCACCAGTCCATAAACGGGGTCAACTAACTGAAACGCCTGCTGAAACTCGACTCCGCGTAAATGTTTCAGTTTGCAGTCTAGACGACCCGCGCGAGCTGGGCAGTTCACATTTCTATCGCCGGAAGCCACGGTTCTGTCGATAGCCCAGTTCAAATCTGACCGAAAGTGATGACTCGGTGCTTCAGCTGTCAAGAATCATATTTGCAACCGATATATGTATTCTGTTGTGGTTCAACCGCCACGTAAAGTCTCACAAGTAGTTCATGCAACGTTATACCGGCACCTCAAAATTTTGAGTACATTAGCAATGTGCAATGCGATAAGCCAGAAATTTGTCTGATAATTCAACCTCACGTGGAACTGATCACATCCTTGGCATTTGATAAACATATAGAGGTTTGATGATTTTTCACGACTGTTTGTTTCTCATATTCGCTGCAAATTTCATCTCGGTTTATGAATCAATGCGTTGGTGTCACCATTCAGTTTTACTCACCCTTATCCCACTCCAAGTGGGTACATCGCCCATAGTGTGGATGCCATTTGTGAGAGAAAATCGATCGCCATAAGATGCACGAATATTCTCATGATTGTTCGGGATTTTACGAAATGGATCTTTCTCAGATAAGCCCCGCCACTAATGCAAAAAATGCATGTGCGAAAAGTTAAGCGCCGCCACATTTTGCCAACTCCAATTTAATGTACGCACACACAACCTTGACTTATTTTTGATGAAAACAATTCCTTATCCGCATCTAGGCTCATTTTGTGCAAAAATTTTCTCCGTTCGGATGTAAAACCTTAAGTGAACTTTCTGACGCTTTCAACTCTCGTTCATGACAAGGAGACGGTAATATGTTTATTGCAAAGCCACGGAGTGATCCATCAGCAACGTTTATGCAACAATGGCCACCAAGTGACACATTCAACTGTTTCTGACAGGTGGAGGTGTAATGACCGACAGTATCGGCAAGAAATCGATCTTCGAAAGGGAACTTGGCTGGAGCGGTCTAGGATGGAGTTTAGGACAGTAATTCTGGTCAAAAATTTGGCAAAAATCAAATTCTGCTCAGAGGAATTATCTACTAGCCACACGACCGCTGTTGCCTGAAAGAACTTTCTTCGCGAAGTTTGCGCCTGGCAGCTTTTGCAGACTCCAACAGTTATCGGCGGCCCAGGTCTACACGTCGAGATCGATGAAACGCTAATATCTCGCCGTAATAACCACTCAGGGCGAGTCCTTCCCAAGCAGTGGATTTTCGGAGGGATCTAGCCGGGAAACTAAATAGGTGTTCATGTATGCACTGCCAGATCGAACTGCGGCCACTTTGATGGACACAATCCAGGCCTGCATCGCTCCAGGCTCAGTCATCATCTCCGATATGTGGGCATCATACCAAGGAATTGAAACGATGATTGACATGAATTATACTCACGAAACGGTTAATCATACTGAAAACCTTGTGGATCCAACGACTGGAGCTCACACACAAACCATCGGATCTCTTTGCCACGTCTACAAGATGAAGAATAAACGCCAATGCGGCACACACCGATCTTTAGTGGACAGCTACTTGTGTGAGTTCGTTTAGAGGCAAAGGTACGAAAAACGGACCTTTTCATGCAAATTATTAACAACATGTCCCAATTTCACCCTCTTCAATAAAAACTAAAAGTACAAATTTCATATCCTCTTTTTCTAATCTTTTTTGGGTGGCGGGGTTTAATTTTTTGGCGGGGCTTATCTGGAAAAGATCCTACGAAATACCCTAATAACCCAAAACGTATGTCATTACACGTTCACAACAGTCGCCTTGTCTTCTCACTCTGCTTTCATTCCTACACAATAAAAACCCTCTACAATGTGCCCAGTCACAAACTTTTACCGTCAAATTTCGAACAGGGTACTTGTAGGACGGGTTTCATTCACATGTTACAAACAATCCAGGACAATATATTTATACAGCTTCATTCACCAAGATGTCACCAGAATACAACAAGAACTACAGCGGCCGCCTCACGGGAAACATTGTTAATAACCGCTACTGTCAGGAGTCAGTGTGATGGGGCCTTACTATACCATTTACTTTATAAACCTGTGGTTTAGATACACTTTTAAACACCATACACGAGGACTCGTAACAAATTTGGTGTTCTTGTGGAAAACACTGCGTGCATATTGTACCAAGTATCGAGGTACTGCCGTCGTTCGTATCTGGCACACTGTGGCAACTGTTGCTAACACAGTGAGACCCTCCAGGCTATGGAAAGAAACATATCCGTCTACTCTACATATAGAGTAATTTTAGAGAATCAAGTGGTGGAGGTGTTTGTAGAGAGCGGGTTGGAAATAGTTTCAATATTATAGAGTAATTTTAGAGAATCAAGTGGTGAAGGTGTTTGTAGAGAGGGGGTTGGAAATAGTTTCAATACCCCCACATATTGTGTATTCATACAGTACCGATAAATGACAGCAGTTTGACATAGTATCTTCTCGAGGTCTATTGTCCACCCAGCTAGCCTTCGTAACAGCCTGATTTTGAAAAAAAAAACTATACAAAAGCACGATATGTTCGCGGATCATAGCATCCAGTACCGTTCTCAGATCCCATAACAAGTACACTGTTAGTCACCTAACTGATACACTCTGCAATGATTTGGTTGTCAACGCTTGGTCCCGGATACCGTGTAGATGACACGATACTACTCAATTCGGACTTAGTAAATAAGTTTACCTGACGACTCCCAAAATGGGCCAAACCGGTACACTGTTAGTCACCTAACTGATACACTCTACAATGATTTGGTTGTCAACGATTGTCAACGACTCCCAAAATGGGATGTCACCGACGTTATAAGTAGTATCATTTCAGTGATTATGAGATTTGACTGGCCCAGACTGCGCTCTTTTCATAACACTAAGAATTAGTGGAGTTTTGCCAAGACTGAACCTGGCTCAGATCTCGTTAAATCCTTCCTTCGGAGTTACGATAACTTTATCTAAACATTGCTTCAGTGACTCGCAAATCGATCGACAAAAATCTGAGACTTGGAAAGCCACCTACCTTATCAATCGTGAAACATTCGGACCACAGTTCAGGCAAATGCCCCCGAAATGGTGTTTAGAATCTCACTCCGCATTGTGAACCGGAAATCACGGGTGTTTGATTCATACAAAAAAGATAGGCAGCAGAAAAATACCTCTCGAAAAATATACACGTAATTAAACTCTGATGGTAAGTGTACAAAAACCGTTCATCTCATCTGACCAAAGAGCAGACAAATGGAGATCGAAGTGGGCAGTTTCTGCAACAAACAGTTGATCCCGACGTTTGGTACAAATCACATTGAGAATGTGTCTGTACTGACACGATCCATTGGGACAGCAACGCACAGGGAATGGTAAACGTTAGCATTAGTGGAGTTAAAATACACAACCAGTCGTTCTTCGGCCAAAACCATTCCAAACTGGTCCGGTTTCTGCTCACTGGTTCCGTTGTTGCAAGCTACGTGTTCAACAAATGCATACTTCGAGGCCAAATCCCGACATGGCATACTACCAGATGGCCCGCTGGACTCTTTTACGTGTGAATAGCCTGGAATCACACACATTGTACCAGGGGCATAGGTCAACCGGTTAAAGAGCCACGTGTCTCGAGGCGCAGGATACCAGTGTCTGCCAAGCGGTCGAAAGTATAACGGGAAGACGACGTCATAAGGCCACATATAATGTCGTCCATAAGACATTGTAATTTCCATTGCATGTGTTCCGTTTACTCTAAAGTAGCTAATATCTAAGAAAGGCCAACCCCAGTTAGCCGCGGGTCGACTTTTTTCCACATCCAGTTCGTTTTCTGTATCATTAATAAGTGGTCCATAGAGTTTATCTCTTGAATATCCTTGATAAAAATTATATCGTGGAGCAAGTCTGGACAACAGTTCCCGAACTTTGCCCCTAATCAATACGTCCACGAGTACATCGATGTCCTCATCCCATGGAATGAAGTCATGATGCCGATAAGAACCTAATAATGTTCCACCGTATAACATGAATCGATCTCCCAGACCATTGGCAAACATTGTTTCGGAGAATACCTGGAGCAGTCGCTTGGACAAATTCCTCTGAGCGATGCTCATCACTGGTTCAAAAAGTGGAGGAAGTTTGGCCACTTCACCTTTGCTGTTTCGCCTTCCAGCAGGATAGGGTGCAAGTGGGTCTTTTGGCCAGTTCATCGTCGCCAAATCAGGTAGGGAGACAGACCTGTGCGGTTGCGACCCAAATGGCTGCACGCGGAATTCATTCGACTTCACGCTTACAAAGCCAGGTGTATTGCCATATTTTTCGCTAAACACAATATGGATGACATCATGGGACTGGAACTGCTCTATCAGAATAACAAATATGCCCAAGCAAGAGATTGAAACTAGAAATAGGAAAATTTTGTGTAGCCTGACTTGGTCTTTCGAATTCGCCGGACTGGTTTGATTCATCGTGAGGCGTACTCAAATGTCAATTACTATCGGTCTTCAAATTGCCGCGACCGCGAAGATATCATGACTCAAATCCAAACGGTTCTGAAAGTGAATGTAAATCATTAGCCAGCCATAGTTGATGAGTTAGAAGGAAAAAACCTCGGTACATCTACATCATCCAAACATTTTTGTCGTATTATTCAGCTATGATTCGGTGCCAAAAAGTTAGAAGGAAAAAACCTCGGTACATCTATATCATCCAAACATTTTTGTCGTATTATTCTCCTATGATTCGGTGCCAAACTACCAGTTATCCCCACAAAGTCTTATTGAGTAAGTGGAATCAGAACATGGTATTCCACATTATCGGGGTTTCTGACCACATGATAGTCAGTTAACTAGTACGAGGTAGATACAATGCGTCTGCATTAAAATGCATTAAAATCTGTCTATAAAAAAATTGCGACCGTGTGTGGACAGCAGTGAAAATTACCTGTTTGCTGTGAAGTTTTTAGATGCCACCAGGTTCTTGATAGGCCGAAAGTGATACCGGCCGATACCGGCAAAAGGGTTCCCCTGTTTTTTAACGTTTTCAACAAAACACAGAAACCGGATTTACATGCAACCCCGGACAAACAGTGAAATATTCCTTTAACCATTTTTATCAAGTTAGTTCCGGCCTGTAGACGCATGCACACATACAAGGCCAAGTGTCGGTTACAGAAACAAGCCCAGTGCAACTAGTCAACTTCGCCGGCCTTGGATAAAACAGGTTATTTAGGGGCCATTCGAAAACATCCTACAAATGAATCTGATTTGTGAGGGTTTCGTTCTGGGCAGGGGGAGGGATACCACGTTTTCATGATCAGGTCTGTGACAATCTGATTTGTTTACACGGTTGATTCGACCGCCATGTTTCTCTTGCATTTGTCTGGCAGCAAAAATTAAGTCGGTCTTTCTTGGACCGCTTAAAAATCCATAGCACTTTTCAGGAACGCTTTCCTCCAAAATTCCACCAACTAGCCGGTTGACCGGAATACAAGCCGTAATCTTGCATAGGATGCTGATACCGCGGTAGTTTACCGTGTGTTTTATGGGATATTTGAACTTAGTCGGTAAGTTTACCACCTCCGAAATTCTGAAACTTAGGTTTACAAGTGTGTTTTGAAGTGACAGTCCTTGAGCATTTGAACACTTCCCCAAGCAAACCGTCCAATCCTGCCGCTCCCCTATTTTGCAGTTGGCTCACTATAGGCAACTGACCCACGTAGGTCTTGAATGCGTACTGAGTAGATGAGCTCTATGACCCAAATCAATATCTCCTGGCTAGTTGAGTAGTAAGGAGAAATGTTTCCAAGCTGACTGAATTTCATCGAACTTGTTAGGTCTTTGACCAATTTGTTCGTCTTCTACAAGCTGAACATATCGGATTTTCCACCCGCACATTCCTTCATCCCGGCAAAGAATTCTCTGTGGCAACGGCGATTGGAGCTTTTCACTCAGTTCACTGGGTTTTTTTCCGCAGATATTTTAGAAGCTTGGTTCTCGCTGTACTGAATTGTTTTTGGGCCTCCGTGTTAAAAGGGCCTTGGAGTGTGCAGATGAATCATGACAGATATAAATCGGTTATATCCGGTCAAAAAATTGCACTTTCGTTTTGACTTTAGTTCCGCTGTGTTCAGGGTAATCGCTTGGATATGTGTTCGTTGGTAATGTGTTGGGATAGTGGTGTAACGGTGAATACTACTGATGAGGCATGTGAGTAGTACGTCTTCTCGTAAATCCGCCTCGCGCCTCTTGAAAAGTGAGATCTGTTACGGAATTGTAGCATTTGTCTACATTTGAGTAACAGTCAATGAATATCCAGAAAAGTTCAGGAAGACGCGTTCAAGGAGAAGGTGGACATTCAGTTTTGTAAACGAGATGCATATGAGAGTTTTGCTCCCCTGTTCAATAGTCTGTAACTGTTAAATTGGTGTTCTCAAATAGACAACTCCGCAGCGAAGGCCTTCTTCCTTTCCCTGGTAGCTCGGGTGCGTTAGTTGGTATTCGATCAGGTGGCTATTGATCTGCTCGCCGAGCTTGGCAATTGATTTGCAAACGTTTCGTCACCATACGAGGAGACATCTTCAGCGAGCTGTTGGGTGGGAGCGCACTGAAGGTGTCTCCTCGTATGGTGACGAAACATGTGCAAATCAATTGCCAAGCTCGGCGAATAGATCAACAGCCACTTGATCAGATACCAAATATGTGTTCGTGTTCTGGCCACGAATTGGCTTTCGGGTGTGTTTAGAACTTTCATCAGCCATCCTTTGCGTACCAGCTTTGCCGAAATCCAATAAAGTATCCCGTTTACTTGGGTTTCCTACAACCAACTCGAATGATTTCCATGCTGGTCCACGACGTGGCAGTACCGTAGCACGCACCAAAGATTGGGTGTCACTTTTAATCAGCGCATTAGAGAGATCTCTTTGCCGCACAATGACAGTCACTTGGGTGTCCGAACGCAGTTCTTGGATGAATTCACGTGGCAAGTGATTTGCATTCCAAGTTGAAACGTTTGTTTGCTACTGACAGCACGAATGCTGCGCACATTGTTAGTAGTCTGTCATCGTCGTCTTTCATAGACCTGTTCCAAATGGATCCAAACGGATTTTTTATCCTTATACGCCGAAACCAACGCGCAGAGAGAGAGAGAGAGTTGCTTTGAGGTGCATATCTGAACAGCACTGATAGTCTATCGTAGAAGATATTCTCCCTCACGTCCGAGTCTGGCACTGCGGACTTAAACACTGATAAGGCTGTCATCGACAGCCGGGATCGGATGACCATCCTTCTTAAGGTGCAGTCAGTATTCTATTATTCACGTGACTTGCAGCTTCTATCCCAACAGTATGTTCGCCTCAGGTTTCTTGAACTGTTCCACTCGAGTGAAAGGCAAAACCAGAGCTATCCGTGTCTCACTGAATGCGGTGTGGTAGTTTTGTAGCGTTTGTACTCTGTTGCAACAATAGCGGTTTAGACCTATCCCCCACATCCTTATAAAGACCACTGATCACGTTCGAGGTTCCAAATCGCAGATTTCTTCCTTCTCTTTCCGCGTCATATGCGGAAAGGCAGAGCCTCTTGACTGCTGAGCCTGAAAATATTTCGGGTGCCAAGTCAAAAGCCTTTAACTTCAGAGTCCAACTACAGGGCACTAAGCGGTCCATTTAGCCCGAGGGTGCGGGCAGTAAGACACAGAAAAGACTGCGCCTACCTGATGAGCCCCAAGAAGGGCGAAACCGGTCGTGGGCTGTCGAAGAATTTTCAGCAACCTTATGAGTAGTGCATCACGTATAAACAGCAGTTCCCCTTTCGGGCATGTGGAGCACCTTGACTGTTAAGCCTAAAACGAGGCTTATTTCCTTTTTTGACTTTTGACTTCAAGCTCAGACATACAAGACAGTGGAGAGCTGACCTATTCAGCGGGGGCGGGAAGCAGAACATACCACCGCGCACAGTACGCACTTTTAAGCAGCATTGCGGCCGTATCTCAGCACGCCGTCGGTACGGTCAACCCCTGAACAATCGGATGAACGAGTGGTTTTCAGGGAGGAACTTCTCCAACTCGTCTTTCCTCGGTGGGAGGAATCATTGTCGGTTTTACAACTATGAAGATTCCGGCCTCCTGGACAAAGTTCTCACTTTTTATCTCAGTGAACAGAAACACTACCCCCAGACCGCATTGTAATGTCATTTCCTGTGGTACGCGCATTCGCTGCTCCCCGTTAGCTATCTGGAAAGATGCATTTTAAGGAACTTAATTCTAACCCATGTGCCCCGTGGGACCATCACACAACACTTGAACCAGAAGTCTGATTGGACATAGTGTGGGAAACTGCAAAACGGACACTAGATTTGTACAACTCAGGCTTGTCCAGGCAACACAGTCCCAACGCCATGCATGTGAAATTAGTTTGGCGACAAAGTCACTTTCCCACGTTAAAGGTGTTCGCCTGGTTTTCGGTCAGCGTAGCTGTTCTACGCTCAGAATGACATGCACACGGACGAATCTGTTCTAGCAGCACCAGTTTAGTGGAGGAATCAGACGACAAATTTGGATTAGAGTTGAGTTCACCGGTAGCACAAATGTGGTTAACAGAAAGGGCAGATCGGTTTGTCAAGATGGGTCATGAAGGGAGCCTGAGAAGTTAAATGACAGGAAATCACCATATGGGGGTCAACTATCACAAAACCACTACCACTGGAGGAAATACACAAAGAAAGTTTGGATGCTTCGTAAGCTTTGTTGAGTTTGGCGCACAATAACAAAAAGTCTGGCAAACCAATTTACTCTACGGGCAAGGCTAAGCTCGTGATCACGTGACGGATAGAACAAGTTCAAAAAAAGAGTCTTGGTTCGATCAAATATCACGTGACGTGTGACGTGATCAGCCAACAGATCCCAGTGCCAGTGCAATAAGGATAAATACGTCTTATAGTATTACAAAATGATATTAGAGCCTGGAAACCGAAACCGTTTTGTTACCAAAAGGTCAAATGTTGGGATCGTGGATGTCGGCCGCTCGGATGACAGCAGTGAACCTATACCAAGCGAACGTGACACGCAGGTACGTCACGGACTATTAGGTCGGTCGCTTGTGTGAAATTGTGATGAAGTTTGGGGCAGAGTAAGGCAACGGCCGACAATCTAGCTGTGATTACAACAATGACACTTGCTTTTTCATGTGTACATGTACACCCCGCTGATGTTATACGATCTAGAAAAACTCACCTACAGTGAACACTGAATAGACCATCTAAAACAGTTGTTACATCAGGGTGGATGACAAAGAGGACGTTGTGGAGAGATTCCCTTGTACTACTGAATTCAATTTAGGGAGAACAGTACACACGAACACATCAGCACATGCAGAAGGTAAATTCTATGAGTTGAGCAGTACACCGAATCCTCCAAA
The DNA here is from genome assembly GCA_003604175.2 of Clonorchis sinensis. Taxonomy (NCBI): domain Eukaryota; kingdom Metazoa; phylum Platyhelminthes; class Trematoda; order Opisthorchiida; family Opisthorchiidae; genus Clonorchis; species Clonorchis sinensis. The sequence goes on from CM030370.1 coordinate 56,095,299, forward strand.
AGTGATAAACATTGCATGAGTAGAGAAGACGGAATCTGACCAACGGGTCGAAGTTTGGAGAACCTTGAAAAAAATCAGTCATCGGTCATCAGAAGGAGGAGTAGTCATTATCTGAATTCCACTTGACCTCACTTATCCCCCCAACTAAACTGTCGCAGCACTCACAAGCCCACGAAGACCAAGGAAAACTTACCACTCACAAGCCCAAGAAGACCAAGGAAAACCTACCAGTAGTACCCGAGGTGAATCATCAATTGAAGCACCCTGAAGTGGAAGATTAAGGAACAAGAGCCAATCGGAACTAAGTTGAAACTCCTCCAACACATCAATTCAAGGTTTTGGCAACCATACTAGCCGACAAGAACCGTTAATTGACACTCAACACTGATCTAGTGTGATTATCTGAAGAGAACCTACTGAGTGGTTCCCCGTCTGCCTTAAAACCTGGTCAACTTGGTGACCTGATGAAACTTTTGCGTCAAAAGCGAAAGGTTGCTCGAAGAAAAACTACCGATTGTTTACCAAGCCCTTCTGAAATCATAACAATTTAGTGGAGCAGATGGAATCGGTATCACACTCAGCGCGTGCGACAAATTGTTCAGACGATTTGGATGCAATAAGATGAACGGAGTCGGAAAGACTGAGAAAAAACGGCAGTCTTGATGATGTTTTGCGTGCTGTGTGCTTGGAACAAAAACAAATAGTGAGAAATTCAACTGGGATTCAGTTGAGTCTCTTGTCAAGATTAAACTGGGGTGCAACTCAATGTAAGACAGGATACCGGGCAGTTAACAATGGAAACCAAAACTGAGTGCAAAGCAAACGTTAGAATCGAAATGCAATCGGCTTTTACTTTCCATATGGCACAGCTAAATCGATCTAACCTTTTCAACGGAACTAGTCGCTTTTCTGATAAAAATCATCCGTGAAAATACCAAGTGGATTTAGAGGGATTGAAATTGCAACAAACGACTCAGCTGTTTGTTATCCCGGCACGTCTTGATCGTGGTTTAGAGTGAGACCTGAAGCCCTGGCTTGATATTAATGGTGTTGGTCCTAGAAATCGAATAAAACATCCTGACTTCATGCTACTCATAAGGTTGCTGAAAACTCTTCGACAGCCCACGACCGATTTCGCCCTTCTTGAGGCTCATCAGGTAGGCGCAGTCCCCGACTTTCCGTCTACCTTATGTTCCCTATTTGAACCCAAATTGCAGGAAATTAGCGAAATGCATTCATTTGCATTCCCTAACCCTAACCCGAATTGGACGGATTTTGACAAATACACTCATTTGCAAACAAATTTGGTTTTCACGGGAGACTCACCTGAAATCCAGTTGAATATCTCGTTCACGATGTTTTCAAGCGTATCATGTCGATACCTTTCCACTGGCCAAAATAGAAACACTTGGCTGATGGATAAATTTGTCGCAGTTCTAATCCGGAAGAAATATTCCGATCTAAATCTCCAAGTGTCGGAAACTTTTCACAAAAAGGGGACTCAAAAGGCAGATTGTGTGATAATTAGCTGTTAGCTGCTCGCCAGCACTCATCGATTATCTAACTAGTCTTCATAAACAAGAGATTCAGCTGGATTCCAGGTGATTCTTTTGAAAAACCAAATTTGTTTGTAAGTGAGTGTATTTCGCTAATTTTGTGCAATTCGGTCTCAAGTAGAGCATAAGGTTAACGGAAACTCGAGGATTGCACCTACCTTATGAGCCCCAAGAAGGGCGAAACCAGTCGTGGGCTTTCGAAGAATTTTTAGCAACCTTATGAGTAGTGTATTATGTCTATACATGCATCGCGATATCTCGGATATCATGCCAGCTCAAACATAAGGTGGCCTGATGCAGCGCATTCATTTGCTTAAGAGCATCATAAACGAAAGATTCAGCTTGGTTCTAGGTGAGTCGCCCGTCAGAACCAAATTGGTATGCAATTGAGTGCATTTCGCTAATCCTGACTTCTCATTTATGTCAAACTGATTGTCGGAATAAAAGTGTCACACCTAGTCCGATAATGATCCTTGAGGATATCTGGGACTTCAGACCGCACACAATATCGGTGGGTAATCTTCTTTGTGAGCGATACTCTATAAGGGGATGCTGTCTTTCAGTTAGAGCATCGTCAAATGAAAAGGACTCAGTAGTATTAGCGGGATCAACTTTATATCATTTTGTCTGATGGAGAAATTGAGAATGGAAGACTCACTATGACTACACTCTGTCAAATGACCCATTTTGTCATCCTCGCCGTTTCCAGTTTCCCATAAGCAGTCGCGATTAAGAGGTTTACCTACTGACGGATACCCTATTGTAAGTCACCTCACCTGGAGTGACATAGGTCTGAGAAAGAAAACGAATTATTCGCAGTTTTGGGTCAGTGATCGAGCAAAAACGAATTCTGACCGCGGTTTACGAAACATGGCTAGGGTGTCTAAGCAGAAACAAAAAGTCAATGTTTTACAAGGCTTCTGTCTCAGCGATCAATGGTTGAAATTACTGGCCGGTAGGTCCGTGGTTTCGAACCCAACCCCAGAATCTCCACTGTTCCTGTCTAGGCTTGCGCTACCTGGCAGTATCTCAACCCTCCTTCGGGTGGCATGGTCGCTGGGCGCTGAAAGCTGAACGATTCGATGCGGTTCTGAAATCTTATCCATTCTCCTGCTAATGTATCCTCATCCAAGATGTCCAGCACGAAAGTTGACTCGAGTCAACTCTAAGGCCTGAGGGATGTGCCGGTAAACAGGTAAAAGTCCGTTTCCGACTCACGTCAGTTTCAATAAAATGATCAAAGACAACGTAATTATCAATCCTTAAAGTGTGTTTTCCGGTAGTTTCAATACAAAACAATAAGTTCATTGTTAAACCTACAAGTTGCGGTTAGCATCGGATGGTGCACTCTAGCTAGTAATGTCGAATGCTGAGAAACTCCGTACCGCATGTTCTCTCAAGGGATGATCGCACACCAGGATGTAACTAACGGAAAACTGCATTCAACTCCCAAAAGGATGGCAAATAATCGGTGAAAGTCTTTCTTAGGAACAGTATTGTACATCAGGAAAACACACAAATGTGTGTAACCTTTTAACTCACAGCCAGTGCATTGGAAACTATACCGGATAATTTAACCCTCTTTCTCTCGCCCTCCCCCCAAGACGATACTTTTTGGGAAAAAGGGCTTTTGACCTCCTCTGGATGGTGACTGTTGTGACTAACTGCTATCCCAGCTTCGGTGCCATACTGTCGGAAAAAGACTTACCAAAAAGGAACACAACAACTAACGACAGCGAAGCCTCAGTGTTGAAAACCGATGTCATGCTGAGATGATGACGCAATAACTTTATTGCGAACAAGTGGGTGCAAAGGTTACAAGGGACCTCGTAGCATTTAAGGTGCATTTTCGACCTTGATCCAGGCTGTCCGATCTGCGAGCACACATGACAAAGTCCATCCACATGGCTGAGTGAATAACGCCGCTGGCGAGTGACCTCTGTTTTTCTGCCTGGATGTTTTTACATTGGAACACGAAGTAAACGCCCTTTAGATTCATGCATTACGAGAACTAATAAATCGTTTGGTCATTGTTCGGTTTTTTTAGGGTGGCATGACAGTTTTCCTTTGCGGTTATATTTCCGACCTATATCTTTAATTGTGGAGCTCCGACTAGATACGACTTATATGGTACGTTTTCTACTGACAACGTGGCTACACGACCGATAGTTTTCTAGTGTGAAATGCTTACAAACGTTTTTGTTGACCTGGCATCCAATCAGTGTCGGTGGTGGAAACATGGATTTCGAATCTGGATAGATGAGAGTCAAGCAGCTGGGGCATAACTCAGATGAATAAGACCAGCGCATGTATGTCTGTCAGCAACCCATATGTGCGCACCGAAGCGACACGTTTCTAACGGAAAGTTGAAGACAAAACTATCCCGGAAAATATGGCTCATATTCACAGTATACTGCAGTGCGCCAATTCTGATTGTCAAGTTTGCGATTCTTCAACTCCATTGCACTACCAGCGATCAGTTCGGAGAATCCAGGCACGCTGTACCTGGGATTAAAATGTAACCGGTTTTCATGAAATATGGTTGCTCCAGTCAAATTTTTTATTCGCTGTGTGATATATCACAAAAGGCTCCCACTTTGCCGATTTCAGGTACTCCTCTGGGTCAGGCGAGACTTGATGATGACTGATATAAGAAGTCGAGTCACTACCGCTTCAACTGTGCAATGTAACTTTCACGAAAATTCTGTACACAAACGTCGGGAACGCTGTGTTGTTGGGAACGCTTTACTTTTGATACGGCAAGTGGTTAGGTTCCCATGCTAGTCAGGCTTGAAGGCAGTCAAGCAACCAATCATTGAAATCTGGTTCAATTACCTTGGTAAATCGGAGCTGAATGCCTGTCAAGAGTTCCTCTCAGTTGGTGATTTCTGCCAAGCAGACGTGGCAAATGAACGTAAGCACCCATTAACATCGATCCATTCGGCGTGCTTTCATACCCCCTAGTTCATCTAGTTCACCAGTCAGCAGGGAATATGTGAGCAGGCCGTTTTCACACAGTCACCTTCGTTCTGCCTACCCTTTTGGAACAGCCTAACCTATACATACACACCGATATATTAAGTTCGAAAGGACGTTTTGAGTAGGTTGATTTCAATGCCAGATCTCAGGTAAACCACGTCGCAGGTTTCCTTCAAGAGACTCCTCAGGGCACTCAGAGTGTCCTGAAAGTGTATACTTCGTCTTGCTCAAACGCATCGACAACGTATCGAATTTCGCTTTGCTATAAGAAACCGGTGGAACAATTGAATATATCCAAGAACCCATGAGTGACGGCCAGCTCATGGAATTTTCTACTCTCCACTGGATATGGGTCCGAATTCTTGGAACCAAATCTTGCTTAAGCATGCGTAGACATCAGCCGTTCAGCTCGTGTTTTTTTTTGGCACCGAGTACTGTCTGAAATTTCGTACCGACACAAACTTCAATCGATAATTCTCACATAACGCTGACAACTTGGAAAATCACTGGGCCATTTTTATCCGATTGGACTAAAATCATTTGCCAATTATCTTTCAACGGTGTTACTGATTTTCGCCCTACAAAAACTTGTTTCCACACTTAGCTTAATCGCTGTTGGTAACACACACTGACCAACAAACAGAATTTCAGTTCGTTCAGATATGCGAAACAGATCTACTGAAATGAAGCTAAGCATAGATTTACGCACCCTTCTGGGGGATGACCGTTTCCGCACACAAACCGCCATTATGAAATAGATATATTTTCCATGAGACAACAAAGATGAGGTCCAGAGGAAGTAAAATAAAAAGGAAAGTAGGTCACAAGTTAAGAAACACAAGTACGTACTAGTTTTGGCGTATAAAAGCCTGTACTCGGGTCGAGTGCAACAAGTACGTATGGACTGTGATCAGACCGAGTGAACAGGGTGATGATCACCATCCGCCAATAGATCCTCCTTAGTGACACTGCCCGCTTCGCTCGTACTAAAACACTGTTCATGGTGAAGCCATTTACGCGGACATCCAATTACTCACAGCAAACATCTCGACTCCTTTTAGCCTACCCCCGGATCAAAGACAGCGACAATGTATTCTAGGATAGATTTGTGGTGCCGTGTGGTGAGGTTAGTGGGTAATGTTTAACCAAGAAGTGGACAACAAATACCCGCGACTGTTGCTGCACATACCTTGATACTGCCACTGAGTACTGAGAAATACTATACGATGTTCTGTGAAGATGTAATTTACCGTAACTGAGTATTCTGTCACTTGTTTTAGGGTTGCATCTGGCTGAGGCTTGATTCATAGTCTTCTGGTCCATTTGAAATCTGATTATGTTTTCGAAAATATGGTAATCCAGCACGTAGTTTCGGTGCGAGCGATTCTTCTAACTTGGATATTTTGTATGTGTGTACATTTCGGCCACCTTCTGGGACCTCACTAAAGCCTCCTTGACAAATCCAGATATCTGATTCCGGACAAGTGACCGATTTTCCCGTCCCGTCAAACTGGTAGTCTCTTCAACGTAGGACATTTTGCTTTCCGATAGCAAATAGCTATTTACCTTTTATTTTGTTGAAGAAACGATCGGTGCTGTGGTACCTAAATCTGTGATCACAAAGTCGGCCGGTAACCGCTCGCCGAAATTGGTTCTCAGGATATGCAAGCCGTTTCTGACCTGTATTAGATTGCTTGTTGTGTTGCACCAAACCAAACGACCGCTCACGGCACGAAATTTCCAAACCGCATTTCGATTTAAAACCTACGTGTTAAGATGAACGCGAATAGAATTAACCCCAACACGCATGATGTTGAGTGATGCGCATATACTGTGGTGATTCTCGAAAAGAGTACACGAATTATGTGGTCAGCTAGCATAGTCTGTCTGTACATGAAACGCAATCTGTAAGATGGTCTGAGAACTCTTGCGTGGATGCCAGATGCAAATCTATCATGCTATCGCTTTGGCACTATTGCGCTACTGCGTGGAACTAAAGGCACTTACTGATGTGTTATTCGGGCCATTCAGGCGTTTCAACCATACGCTGGCGAGATACTATTTTCTGATAGCTGAATTCTACGGTTTTCTGCTTGAAAAGGTCTACCCCAAGATCTCCGACCTAGTCAAGTGTACACCACAACAGGTGATGTGGCACCCAGCACAAAGGAGATTGTACGGCGAATGATGATGGACAGGAGCTTCTACAGTATTGCAGTGCCATTTTTACTCACTGATTTGAAGTCCCACAGAGCAGTGAGAAACGATTTCACATACAAGGCTTGAATGCCCGTGAAGCTCTCCAAGGTAAATTCTTGTTCATTGACGGTTTTCAACTGACAGACGACCCAGGCAATAACCGAGCCATTCCAAATAACTAAAAATCACAAAGTAGTCTGCCAAAAAATCGCAATAAATACAAAAAACGACATACACATGAAGCGTCCTCTCTCTCTCCTTGGTCCCTGCGTCCGCTGAGTACACAGCCCGTTTCAACAAAACTTAAATGGTACGGCTAGACAGTGGATCAAGACCATGGGGTACACCTTCGACGACGTTTTGGATCTTCCGTGAGAAATTTGAATTGTTTTCTAGCGTTCGTACTGATTGCTTTAAGCTTATGGTTTCAAAAATAGAGACAAATAATTAATTCAAAACAACTGATGTGTTGGATGGCACATTTCTCTCCTGGTACTGATAAATTCCTGGTAAAATACACAGTGCTTTCTCTAACGATGTCGATTGATGAGCAAAACAGCGTTATGCAAAACGTACCTCTGCAACGATAGATAACATTCGGAGGAAAGTGTGATCTTCGCAGTGCTCAAGAAGCAGAAATCGTCTATAGACGTTTGGAGTGCCAGAATAAGAAACGTAGTAAGTGAAAGACTGGGTTCGTTGTCGGACGATTAACATCACAATCAGCGAAATGCACTCATTTGCATACCAGTTTGGTTTTGCAGAAGACTCGGCTGGAACCCGGCTGAATGTCTTGTTTATGATGTTTCCAGGCAACCGAATATGCTGCACCAGGCCGCCTCATATTGCAATTGCTATGATATTCGAGATGTCGCGATACATGTATAGACGTAATACACTACTCATAAGGTCCGGGGGTTTTCAGCAACCTTATGCGAAGTGTATTACAGTTAAATATCACAATCACTTTTCTTAGGGTCAGATCAGGTTATCAGGTGGTATGCAAACAAACTTTGTGCTTATTCCATATTCAGCGGTCTGATTTCTCAGGCCAGTTTAAGCCGGTCAAACAACTTGCGTTCGATTGTCTACCGCATCACAAAGGCGCACGCACACACATGTCCAGTTATCAACAGGTTCGCACGCTAGTTCGGCTTTGCGATCCGTGAAAAACACGAACTGGTGTGTAATCGAATGCGTCGGGGTCGAACCTCGTGTATGTGTGTGTGTGTGCATTCTCAGATTGTACTGATAGTCTGCGATAGAAATGATGGGGGTGGTGTGGTAAGTGGAGCCACGATAACTACTAGTTTTTGTAGTAGAAAATATCAAATGTGAAAACATCTGAATACAAACTATCCAGTCCACAACAATAACAACTGTTGTCATCGTTTTTGCTCATAGTGGGCTGATTGGCCTATTCTGAGCAGCCTAAATGATGTTTTTTGGGAAACCTGCTGAGTCCGGATATTTTCATCGTGACCTGTTACAGTGCACTTGGAAGACCTAGTGTTCGCGATCTGATCACACATGATCGCGCACAATCGGGAAGCCCTGTTTTTCTCGACCAATGATGTCACCAGAGTTTTACACGTTAGTTCAATTTGCATCGTCCGAAGTGCTTGAATTTCCTTGTCAATGATTGGGTCGAACATGTTCTTACAAGTTAGCTATATGCTGAATTCGGATTCTGTGCTATCAGACTCGTTTGTGTTTGATCTGTTGACCTCTTCTGTTCGATGAATGCATCGCTTTTCGAGTATAATTTTTGTTGGTCGGTCACACCTGACACAAAATGACCACTATGACTACTCCTTCGGAGATGTTCTTTCCCACCATGCTTCCCGAAACAAGTTGTTTCGTTTTCCGATACAGTTCTTTGGGGAGGAATTTCCGTAAGTTTCCAAAAAAACGTCAATGCATCAAACATGTTTGCTCTCCGGCGGAATGACCTACAGGCTAACCACTCTGTAATTCTTACCACCTGAGCCGTGTCACCTTGACGAAGGTTGTGTCTTTGAGGTGATCACTTGTAACTCCAAACAGGGCTATTTCCAAATTCCGTTTGATCTAGAGCATTGTGTAGTCAGTATGCTTCAGTTTACTAGAGGGAAATACGCTGATAATAGCCCTGGAGACGACTGCACACGAGCAAATGCCCTTATACTGTTATACTAACGCGTACCAATGGCTGGAATGAGTTTTATTTTTGGGTCTTCCTCGAAGGTATATTCTTGCGCTGATTCGATGAATTTGAGTGGCTTTTAAATAACCCCTTTTCTATTTCTCTCCACCGGGAAATTCAGGGCAACGGTTTCCAGCATGATGTTTCATGTGCACAAATAATACTTATCCGTCCGGATAACCAAGCCGTTAGTTTCTTGGAGACATTTGTCTCAAGAAGGTCAAATAATTGTGAGTTATTTCTGTTGTTGGAAACACCCTGTCTTTGACGGCACACTGCTACTCAGTCAGAATAGCTCGACTTCATGTGCACTGAATTAAAACGTGTTAGTTTATATACCTAATGCACTACTCATAAGGTTGCTGGAAAGTCTTCGACAGCCCACGACCGGTTTCGCCCTTCTTGGGGTTCATCAGGTAGGCGCAGTCCCCGAGTTTCCATCAAATCAAATCTAACACTATTTCTGTTGCCGTATATCCAAGAATTAGGTGTTGTCGAGCCGAATCTCGCTCTATTGTCTTCTTAATATTATGGTGAGGCGAGATGGCTCAGTGGTTACAGCGCGAATTTACTGACCGGAAGGTTCGTGGTTTGGACCTGTACCTCTGCCTCTCAACTTCCCCTGTCTAGGCTTGGGCAATCCGGCAGTATCTCAGCCCTCGTGCTTCCTTCTGGTGGCATGGCAGATATGCACCGAAAGGGTGCTACAGCTGAACGACACATCTGTTATGAGCGCCCTTTCATGTCTGCGCGTCTCGCGTCTTACCCAATGCGATCACCCAGTTGCTCTTCAGCGGCACTTAATCTACTCTGCATTCATGTTACCAACAACCACAACGATATCTGAGTTTGTAACCCGTCGTAAATGAACGCCTAGGGCAACCTGGCAATATCCTAGCCCTCGTGCTTCCTTCGGATGGCATGCCAGTTAGGCACCGGAAGGGAAAAATATTATGGTACAACTCTTTAAAGTTGAGTTCAAACCTGAGCAGTCTACTCAACGGTCTAACCATTGAGTATCTCGGGAGCACGGTCAAAATCTGAGGAATTCCGCTTTAGGGATCGATATTTTGCGTTCAGCTGTCACACCTGAGACTGTACCCATTCGACCTAATTGATTTCGCGCTGCCTCTGTTCATATTCGTCAGACAAAGGGCATTTCTTATTTCCGACCGATCCGACCTTGGATAGCCTCGAAATGACTGCCAGAAACGTCCGATTCTGAAATCCAAATAGAGGAATTTAATGATTCTCTGGATGGAAGAAGCCCTCTTACCGGGCTTAGCTCCAATTTTCCGGACAGTAATTATTTTGAATCTGGATCCCCATGGACTGAGTGAAAAAGCCACAGGATTTCCGATCGACCATAGTACATCTGTTGCTTTTACTGGTGGTTCCCCAAACAGAGCATTGTTCTGCCTCTCCATCTCTGCCAACACCGGTATGTACGTCCTACTGTAGTTGATTCAGATGAACTACTGTCTTGATCTAACGACTAGCCAGTGAGTAACACCAGCGATTGCTACCGAACCCGCAGCATCCGTCAGCTGGTGCGGGGCAAAAAAGTCAAATTTATAGATTTTTTTAATCGCAGGAGAGTGTGATCCGAGTAGTCACCACAGATGTTTCAATTTTGATATTCACTCTGTAAAAATAGACGTTTTGACAAGATAAACTGCCGACTCCTCTGGGTTTACTGCTCACTCTGATCACATCTCTGCTTAAGAGTCTCCTGTTGCAAGGAACTCTGATTTTACTCAAGGCTGGCAACACGTTTTGGCTCATGTGACACTCCACTGTGACAGCCTAAAACATATTTTCGTTTCAAAGTAGTCTTGGTTAACAGCTTATCATGGAAGCTTATTTGACACCGCCGAACACCATGTCAGCGTTGCTATACCCTGCTAACGAAATACTAGGACAATCGAGGTCGTTTATTGATCAGATATCGAAATAATTTAGGATACTATAGAAAATGCAGGTCACACCATTAGTTATATACGTTTTTCACTGGCTAAAATATAAACACTTGGCTGATGAATAGATCTGTCGCAGTTCTAATCCGAGCGAAATCTCTAATTGTCAGAAACGGTTCACAAAAATGGAAAACCATAAACGCTCTGGATAACCTGCAGAATTTCGCGTGTTTGCCTTACGAAAGGCAGCTGAAAAATGTGACTTGAATTGCAGTGCAATAGAACATAACCCTCCAACAGCTTGCCGAATATTACAGTTGTCGAGCATTTTGTGCACGAGATATGTGCTTTGCTCTTCAAATGAGGCTCCGAATAAGGGATCAGTCTTCTAATGATCGGTAGGTCTTGTTAGTTACTGCTCCAGCCGACCGCACATTTAGTGTGCGAAATATAACTATCAAAGGAACATACTTTAGGAGTACTGTGAGATACAGACTCCAGTAGTGTATTACGTTTATACATGTATCGCGATATTTCGAATATCGTAACAAATGAAAGATGAGGCGGTCTGGGGCAGCACATTCAGTTGCTTAAAAACATCATAAACAAGAGAGGTTCAGCTGGGTTCAAGGTGAGTCTCTCGAAAAACCGAATTTGTTTGCAAATGAGTGTATTTCGCTAGTCTTCGGTCTCATTAGGGATTTGCTAATCATAATCGTATGTATGTATAATTATCTATTGATTGTGAATTTAAACAGAAGTCAGTAAAACCGTTGTGGGTGGATCCTGAGTAGCTCAGTCACGAGGAGTGCTTCTTTCATCTCAGAGGAACAACGATCTCAAGAGATGAATTAAACTTCCATCTGAGAAGTCGTACCTCGACGAACAAGTCAGTAAGTGGCCACCTGGTGTAGTTTTCGTTATCAAAGGGTGCGTGGCGCTTCTTCCTGTCTTTTTGGGAGTTAATCACAACGTTAATCAGCCTCTCCTGGCCAAAAGATCTGGTGCTCCATGAAGGAAACTACTCACAAGAGAGATTCAGTTGAGTCTCCTGTAAAAACTAAACTGATTTGCAAATGAGCGTATCTGTCGAGTTAAGTGTTCCACTTATTAGCTGGAAGGTCACGCGTCCGGAGCTTCTTGTGATTTCGTGAGACGCGCACTACTGATGGTTCACAACAAGGATGAAACAGCTATACAGTGCATCTCGGCCCTTCAGAATAAACTGGTTTCACTTACGGGATAAAATCCCAATCATCCCCATCAACATCCACCTGATGAAACCTAATGAGGTAAAAAAAAAAGTTTCTCGTGACAGTGAATTTTGGGATCTGATCAGACCTTGGCTATAAAGGAATCACAACTCGTTGATATGCATTGTCGAATAACTACCGTTTGAGTTTAACTGTAATTGAACCAGAGGATTTATTCTAGATCATCGAGTGAATTCTTTTTCGGGGAGACTAGTCAGGCCAATTCAGCGGCCAGATAAATAAAAGGTCACTGCCGGATTCATCCAGTGCAAGTGTAAATCGAAAATATTTTGGTCAAGGTAAACTAAACGATGCAAGCTGCGCAGGTAGACTGTCTTGTCAATATTTTTTTTCCAAAAATACTATGTTTTTCGGGTTTTTATCAATTCTCGTTTAGTAATGGCCGTTTCTTGGAAAAGATTGCTTGCGGTTGGTCATTCAGGTTGTCTGGTATTAAGACCACAAAAAGGGATCGGATACTCGACGGGACATGAGGATAGAGAGCACCAGGAAGATAATCAAAGTCAAGCGCCAACTGTTCCCTTGTTGGTCGTGTCATCGATAGATATTAGGCCGAATACTAACCAGTATGTTAAATTAGCTTCCGCGAACTGAATTCCGTTTCAAGTTCAAAGAAATATTGACTGTTACCATGGCAAGAATACATCCAATTTAAGAATGGTTGACTTAGTCCTGTGGGAAAACTATGACCTAGACCATTTCTTGTTCCTCATACATTTGGTTATCATCACAGTGCATAAAAGAACAAATTATTCGCGAACGACCACGTCTGGGCCGAGTGAACAGACTTCATTATTCCATGAGTACACTAGGGTCATTCGTTTTCGGAAAGATGACATACTACTTATAAGTTTACTAAACTAGCAACCGAAAAATCAAGCAAAGGAAAGTAGCTCCACGGGCATCGCATAGTAAGGATTTGTGTCGTATGGTCCAGTTTCAAGTAGCTGAGAAGTAACGTTATTCAAGAACGACTCAAAAGCCGTCCTTATATAAAACTGCCCGCTCCCAACCTAGTTGATAAAACGTCTACGAACACTTTTAGGACCAACAACATCATCCAACCAGCGAAATGCACAACAGTTACTGCAATGTTTTGTACTAAAGAGAGTAAACTGTGCCATAAATCCATTGAGCGTCTGCGTTGTGGAAAAAGTGAATGGAAGTTGCGAGAGTGCAGAAAATCGAAAGATATATTCCGATCCTAATATCGCTTCGTGCAACATACGTTCTTCTACTACGGTTAGTAGTTTCGAATGATAAATACCATGCATGGATGATATTACGAGATGTCGAATAAGAAGACTGCGAAAGAAGTGTCCCATAAAATCGCCAGTCTTTGTGGTCAGAGTGCAACCAATTGGTTAGCACGATCAGCTGAGAGACCTTGAGGTGATCCCATTTTTTCGAAACAAGCCGCATACATGACACTTTTTGAATCAGCAAGTACCACGTGGCTAGATGAGCCTGTTCTTTTTTTGTGTCCCAGCATGAGGGTCTGCCCTATGATAGCCACACACCTATTTCCGGCTCAAAACACATTGCATTTGTTAGGGAATACACTTTGTTTCATGGGGATATTCAGCAGTGCAAAAATGTCCTAAACTAGTCATCTGTAGGTATCTAAAGTACGCGAGAAAAAGCAAGCAAGGCTTAAGCGAAAAAATCCCGTCTAAGCCTCGGCTTTACTTGCGGAGAAGCAGTGACTTTTCAAATCAGTTGAAGCTTCATTCTTTCCCAGAAAGGCGCCTTTTATTGATATGTTCAACGCTTGCATGCACACAGAGCTCATTCCACTATTGCTTCACGGCAAATTGCTCGGTTGCTTGCCTAGTATCTGTTACTTCACTGCTGGTTTGTTGCTGGCTCTGACCTGAAGGACCTTCACCGTAACTTCCACTGACGAACAACTTTAACCTCAGTGCAAGCCTAGTCAGCAATGGATATCGAATACTGACAGTAACTTGCAAGATCTATCAGAAATCACCATTAAGAAGTTGCCGCCCAAACCGACCCCCTTCCCTGTTAAACCGGGTACCACCGTGTGAACAGAACAGAAGGCGTACAACTGGCAAGCGTGGGGAGAACGGTTTTGGAGCAGCCGAGCAGACACGTGTCGGTGTGCGGTTATCAGAAGGAGTAGCTTAGATGTGAATTGCACTTAATTCCACCCACCTTCCCTCCAACCTAACTAAATTGTCGCAGCACTCACAAGCCCACACAGACCAACGAAATCGAGCCTTGGTACCTAAGGGGAATCGTCAGTTGAAGCACCTTGAAGTGGAACACAAAGGGACCGAACCCGATGAAAACTAATTTGAAACTACACAACACATAAACCGCAAGATTCAGGCAACTGCACTAACCGACTAGATCCTTCACTTGACATTCAGCACTGATTTAGTTTGCTAATCTGAAGAGGTCTTACTGATAGGTTCTCTGTCGGCCTTAAAATCTGGCCAACTTGGTGACCCGCTCACTTGGCTTGATAAAGCTTTCATGTCAAAAGCGAAACGTTGCTCAGTTAAAAAACTACCGATTGTTTACCGAGCCCTTCTGAAACGAGTCCTAGTGAATTCTGTAGATATTATGTTGAAAAGCATATAGGAGCATCACCAACCCGTTGTACGCACTGCAAATTCCCTGAACTTGAGTAGCGCATCTATCTATTTTGTGATCTATACCTTGTATAACTCCTGTTCCACAGTACCCTTCTTGGCGTTCATCGTTTCGGCCTGGTGAATCCCTTTACAAATTTGTGACTGATTGGACGTAACATTCCTATATCCTCGTTTTAGTCTTGCTCAATTTGGACTCCCAGCCTCCACCTACGGAAAGATTCGAACTGAAAATCGTCGTAGGTCATCCTTTCTCGTACTACAAGAAAGGACACGTGTGCATGTATATATTTGGTCAAGACAAGTAGCCCTAATTAAACGAGAAGCATGTTGCTTTGAAAGTAAGGCAATCCCTCTGGTAAGGTACAGATCCCCAGAAGAGCTCACAGTAGTGTTCCTCGTCAGCCATTACTTATTTTACGGGCTTCTAAAAACCGTCTGCTTTTTTACGAAAGGCAGCCTGGTCACATCATCAACGGCTCACTAAAAAATCCTGTTGAAAAAGCTGATGGGAGATGATTACGCTGTCCTCAGTAGGCAAGTCCCGTCTACAGGGGCATTGTAATGTTTCATGCCGACACTTCATAGATTAGGTTATGAAACAATAGTGTGGTGGTGCAAAACAAACTACGCATTTGAACGGTGTAACAGAATTACAAGCTCTGACGTTAATCAGACAGTCTCAGTAAACCTACTAGCCTGACGCAATATAAATGGTAGTATACGCTCCATTGTCCAAGGTGACGATTTGCGGTGGCTACTCAAAAGAAGCAATCAATTCATCTTAAAGAAATACTGAGAGTTGAGGGACAGCCACGGACCAGAAAATTAGCAGACCTCCGTGCAACTTAGTGACACCACACCAAGGACAGCTTCTTAAACGCGCAATAAACCTCCGCCGACTTTTGCCTTCATAATTAGGACAGAACGTGTCACAGGTTTCCCTGTCAAACTCTTTCCGGTTTGTTTCTCACTGACTTAACGCGATTCAACCGCGACTGACCCATGTTCTCCGTTAGAGGAGATCATCCACACATCAACAAACTTCAACCAATCATCAAGACTGGTGTGGAATTGATAATGTACACATCGGTACTTCAGCAGGACGGTTTACTACTGTGTACTGTGAATGCTCACCACAAAAATAAGTGCTAATTCTTAACTTGTCGGACATACACTGGGAGTTGATTCGCTGATGGGAAGTGGCTTATAGTTTTTGAGCATCAGACTGAATTGGGATCCATATACTTACTAAAAAGGTCACATCAAACTCCTACTCTAAGATGGTGAGCTCACAAACATGCATTTATTCGTCATGGAGGGGTAAACTGTGCTCTACTGAAAAGTTAACTGACGTGGATAGGCGATAGAGGGTGTCCTTGTTTGAGCTTGACTGCTGTCCACAGGCTCACAGCAAACGGTGTTAGTGCCTCCAGATGCGAACTGTCCTTTAGGATGCGCACAGTCAACACTTCAGTTACTCATCATAATCAGCAGAACTTTTGGCAAGACGATCCTAGAGGGCAAATCGATGTCGCGACTATGATGCAGCTGATGTGAATTAGCTTGGATCAGAAAGCTGTATCATTTTGATGAATTCCTCAGACATTTCTGCAACCATTTCAGTCTACGGTCGTCAAGACGGTCGTTAAGGCTACCAAGGAAACGGAGCCACCCCGATGATTTCGACACACTTGTCAACCATTCTCCATTCTTCACCAAGTTAGCGTAAGCCAGCAACTGTGCTGGTCAAATTCTCTGACGCCTACTTTGCGGTGATTGCAATGAATATTCTGACAAAGAGCAGTACGACCACTAATCACATGTTGCGGTGTTGAAAATGGATATTACTCATAAGTTGTTGAAAAATGATGCCGGTGCACTTACTTCCAATCAGCGCCGTACGTCTAGCTTCGATTTCGGATTTACGAGCACCAGACGTCACATTAAATATAGGGGTGCCTACGTCGACACGACGCACTTATCTGTCGAACATTTGACCATTCGGATGAGTGCGAACATAGTGACACTCCTAATCTGCGACTGTGAGCCGGACCAAATGCTGTCTCGCTATTGGCCAGAATAAACACGCAAATCAATAAGGTTTTTATCACTAAGCTGCGCGGTACTTTTGTCCAAAGTGGCTGTTCCAAATGCCCGAGAAGTGGTTCGTTTCAGAACACGGCGAACAACACCCAGCGCTGATCCTTCTACCAAAACGAGGATTTTGTCGAAAACCTTAAGAAAACCCTCAGGAGAAAATTGGGGCATTTGTTAGCATCCCTCGGAAACCTCAAGATTGCCTAAAACCATCAACATTGTGTTGGGATTTGTTTAAATCGCGCATTTTGGTTCGAAATTCGCTTGTTCCTTGTCGTGACTCAGCGGGCTGATGTTATTTTTGGTTAATTTTTGTGTTCTATTTGCATCGACCTGGTCGTTTTCCTGTAAATAACTGGGACTTCGGGTTTTCATTGAAATTTTTTTCCAGAATGCCGAATATATTTGTTCTGTGGATATGTGCGAAACCGTTGTGGGCGAACCGATATTGGTGCGGTGAATTTTTGGGTCTTCCCCCTTTATGTTAGACACCAGAAGCATTCATGCCGTACGCGATCTCCAGTGTTTGAAAGTTCCCGCGCTGCGGGAACCAACCGGCTAATTCGTCTTGCGCATTAAGGCTTTGTGAACTATGCCCAAAGGACCTAAGAAGCTTTTGAATACGATAATCACTCCCGTAAAAGTTACCGCTAATATCAAAATGCCAGAGAAAAACATGAGTAACCGATCGTATTAATCAGACAGACTAAACATTCCTTGTTTGTTTAATATTGGTTATTGTGGTTTTCCTCGGTGTTTTCTAACGAGGAGAGCTATCGCGGAGACATGGGGAAACCTAAAGTGCTTCTCGACTGCATTCGGATTCGATTAGTTCGTCCAGTACACGAAATGTGAACAAGCCTGTGGTTCACATAACGGCCAAGAAACCAGTGTGTCCAAGCTTTTGTTCACGTTCGCATCACTGGGAACAGTTCTCCTCCAGTCCTCGTACGATTATTCCACACGACGGGGGGGCAGAACTGGACTTGAGTTTTGCTCCTGTTAGAGCTCATCAGGAGCGCATATCCAGTGGCCGTGCCGGGATTTGAACGCCGGACATCTGACATGCGAGGCGAGCGGGTTACCACTACTCCACGATGGACTTAGTTGGGTTATCAATCCCGAACAGGTAAACCTGCTCACACTCGAGCGATGTGATTGGTGTTTACCCGATGGTTTGAACGACGAACCAGTAGCTGTCCTAGTTGTGTCGATAGACTGGCCAGCCTGTAAAAACTTCTCAGTCTGGTAATACCACGGTCACTTTGGAACCTGCTGTACACTCCTTGATTAGTGGCTGTCATCCGTTTGTTTATGCGAACAACCACCGTTATCACTTGAGTAGAATGCTCTGCTAATGCTGTGGTCATATTAACACCCTATATGCACTTGGCAGTGATTGCCATTGGGTCACAGTTTGGTGACGCAAAATAATGGATGTGGTCATCTGACTAGGGCGGAAACAAGATATTTTTACGATAAATATCTGGGAGAAGAAAAATGTACGCGCACGAGTGCCCGTGTTTTCCTCCCTATATCTGTCATGAGCTACCTCGTAAACTTCAAACATCATAATTATGGCATTTGTGTGTGACCATAGGTGTAATCCAGTACCAAAGAATTTTCTTTCCATGCCGTAATCTCGGAGAAACCATTCCCTTTCCTCTCCGCCCACGTAGCTGATTCACACATAATTATACATGTTTTGCACTACCAAGTACATATGTCATCAACAGAAACCCGTTTCCTTTGCACCAGAAGCGATCGATTCACAGCATCGTGACACAACTTATTCCGCCTTTTCCGCAGTCGATAATTTTTTCAGCACTGTGGTTCTCATGCACATGGGCTCAACAACTGGTATTCACCAAAAGCACACTGGGGGACGTCACAGAATCCCAAAGTGCGAGCAGCTTGACCTTTACACCAAAGTTACATGTAATGTGTACAACATTGTTTGAGAGCTGAAAATACAGACTGGTGAAATTTTTCATCATAGGATCTCGACCCATAGCAACAGCAGCATTGGGCTCATTCTTCTCGAGAGTTCGTTCAGGCCACTCAATCGCGCATGTACGAGCTTCAGAATTATGTTTTTCGGACACCGGCATATATATAAATATATATATATATATATACATTGCGGCGACAGTTAACACATACATATACATTTGTATCCGACTTTCTCGGATTGTAAGACAGACAAACCGATTGTGCTGGAGCAGGCAAAGTGCTGGCTGAGCGGGGTGCGCGCGCGCACTGACGAGCGGTATCTATGGCTGGTCTTCTTGTACAGTCAGGACATCACCCTTGAAACTGTAAGAGCTTGCACTTAGCATAGTCAAACAACATTGCCGATTGCAGTCCCACATTAGTATAAACGCACTATCTTTCAGCAATAAACTTAGACATTTCATATAAAGCCTCCCCAGAAAAAAACAAATGT
This sequence comes from Clonorchis sinensis, assembly GCA_003604175.2. Taxonomy (NCBI): domain Eukaryota; kingdom Metazoa; phylum Platyhelminthes; class Trematoda; order Opisthorchiida; family Opisthorchiidae; genus Clonorchis; species Clonorchis sinensis. The sequence continues at coordinate 56,114,572 of CM030370.1, forward strand.
ATTCTGATAACTTCGAAGGATAACTAAGTCGTAAAAGGAAACAGCCAACCAGGACTTTAAGTTGACCAAAAAACGTACTCACTCGTTGACCTTTTTCACTGAATTATGCGATGGTTACTGTAATGTAATTTACTGAGTGAAGGAGTGTGTGAAGAACATATCTTCAGCATCTAAGTTTTTGAAGCCATATCAGATTCGGACCGTGGTAAAAATGGAAGGCACGAGGTTTCATTCTACGGAATGCAGCCAATTTTACGGCAAGGGAATGCACTTTTAGAGTGCCCCCATGACAAGCAAGCCCTGATTGCGGTTAGCACCAAACTTATGTGAAAAAATGAAGCCAAGCCGAACTTACCGAGGTAGGTCATAACACCTGGGCCTGTTTCTCGCCAACAGGAGGAATAGGCGTGGAGGCCTAGTTGAAACCTACTGGCAGCGATCATCAGCCTTTCATGCCTGTCTGTCTTCCACACCCAAACTTGCCTCAGAAGGTATAACCGAATAGTGGTTAACCGGGAAAATGCTATTTCCGCTGAAGTTCAACGCCAGCAGAATCTGGAAAGATTAGCGGCAGATTCGAGTTTGAATTAGCTACGATAAAGCGCGTCCAATCCCCGGATCAAAGTTTCATGTATCCTTACCTGAAATTGCACAGAAAACATATTCCGATTTGGTTCCACTGTACACAGGTCCAGGTGGAGGCTGTGGTACACACTTATGGCCATTTGTCAGCCTTGTATTTACACAAAGTCTAATAATGGAACAGTAGTCTAATCACCTCTCAGTTAGTCGGTTAGCCATTCAGCTCTAAACAGGGTACCAAGACGCGGTGATCAATGAAACTGCAGCGACGGGAAGCAAGGTGCCTTTGAATGTTGTTCATAGCTGAATAACTCACTGATTGACTGAGAGAAGGTCATTAGTCTACTGTCCCGGTATTAGGTTTTACTTAAATGTAGAGTTGAAAGATTACCAGAAATAAGGCGGCCTCTATGATGACCTCTGTACAGCGGACCTAAATCGAATGAGGGAGCTCTGCACTTGTTTTCTATGTAAGTTTAGATTAGGGCACATAGCTCTCGCGCCCACACAGTGGACTATCCCAACCCATTTACTGTTATGACGTTGTACTCTCTATTCATACAGACAAGTCCTATGGACAATCAACCGGTCTTATGCTAACTTCTGGGAGATTTCCGCGTTTATAAACATTCGGAATTCCAATTGGTCACTCCAAAACCGGTAACATCCACGTCAAGGTTGTCACAAATTCTATAGCCTCTGTATTGCATACCACGATAAAATATATCGGTTGAAGCTAATGCATTTGATATACCATAGATGGCATTCTATGAGGAAGTAATGGAATTCTTAATGGGGGGCGCTTTTTCTTCGAAGGAATCACCCACTAAAAAACGACTATCAGAGAATGTCCTGTTGTGCATTCTCCGGGGGAATGGCTTCCTTAACATGGCTGCCAAACATTCCAAATCACTAAACAAAATGTTTTTTTCCAAACAACTTTACTTTTATCTTTCATGTAGGGCGATGGTATAATATATGGTGCGTTAAGGAAGTTATCAGTCGAAAAATTTAACAACCACTAGTTGTAGGAACCGCCATAACATTGCTCATTATTGCTCTTTAACAGCCTTGAACGCCCGGTTCCATTTTCTTACCGTTTTTCACACATTCACTTTGGACGCGTTCGTCACACACACACAAACATCTTCCCCTGCACCAATTAAATCCACTGTGTTGTTTGTCTATCTCACTTACACTCCTCTCACTTAAGCAAATAAACTTTGCAGCCTAATTTGTCTTCCTTCTCCCTCACGCACTAAGTGGCCGCTGGAGAGGGCCCGGATCCAGCCATCCGTAATAGCAAATCGCAGTCTTACTGGAGCACACTGCTTGCAATTTTGCTGACAGGTCAATTTCCCCCCTCTTACGGTTCATCAGCAAATCGCAGTCTTACTGGAGCACACTGCTCGCAATTTTGCTGACAGCTCAATTCCCCCCTCTTACGGTTCATCAAGTAATCGCAGTCTCCGAGATTTCGTCAATCTTATTTTCTATTTGTACACCAAACGGTATACAACTCGCAGTCTCCGAGATTTCGTCAATCTTATCTTCTATTTGTACACCAAACGGTACACAAATGACAGGATACATTCATTTGCAAATTAAAACAGTGTCAAAGAGAGTCCCAACTGAGCCACAGCTGAATCTCTCGTTCATAATATTCTTCAAGTAGAAACGGCGCACAAAGGTCATCTGATTGCAGTCACAGCATTCCTCATCCCATTACTGTCGTTTACAGGTGGGACGCTATATTTCCACAACCAGGGCAGTGCAATCTACCTAAGCATGGTTGGTTCCAATAGGATCGTGCTGCACCATACCACGTTTGAAGTATACGCAAATATTTAGAGGAGATATTCCGGAATGAATTAGTAGTCTAGGACGATCGTTTAAATCGTCACCCTGAGGCAACGTAACGTTTTCTTCTGGGGTTATTTGGACCGATATCTGTAAGAATAGATGGAGCCCGAGAGAGTGGACATTGTGAAGGCATGTGTGACAGTCTTGTGCAAATAAAATGCTTGCAGTTCGCTCAGTGTTTGGAATGGTCACGTAATATATCATATTCAGAATGCTTTTTCGGGAATCCGACAAGATGTACCCGAATAGTGTCCGTATCACAGAATACAATTTGGGTTCAACCTGATTTGAAAGTGTTCATACGTGAAACACTGTTTTGGTGGATAGACAGACCAATTGCTTTTGTGCGGTTTCTATGTGGTCGCTCAGATTTGCTTTTGGACTCATTGGATGACTTTAGACCACATGTATACTAGTGGACTTAACGAAGAGTATTGATCCCGGATTCATTTCGAGCCATATGCTTGAAAGTGAACTGTTTTATGCATCTGCTTAGCGAATAGTTGTCATTGGCTGGATCAAGAGAGTTGAGGCTGTTGAATGTATATGCTAGTAGAGATACGGAGGTTTTGAACCACGAGACTGATTTAGAACCAGAAGAACTGTACCGTATCACGGTGACACATCCGGTACACCATATGAGTTGATCCTGTGTTGTCGGGTAAACGTTTGGTTTCCGGCGGAATGGCCCTTGTGCACATCTGCCTTTCGCATTCTCCGTAGACGGTGCGGTGCCAACTTAAGAAATAAATTCAGTCTTGCAATGCTGGGAGGGAGTAAGCAACCGAGTGGTTTGAGACGTGTGTATAATCGAACGGAATCGCTCAGGTTTCATAACCGCAGTACAGGAATGCAATGTTATTCCTCCTGTGTGCACCAAAATTTTAAGTTCCCAGGTAAAGTCATTCCTGATGCAACTTGTGACCATACCACTTGAACAGTACCCCGGTTCCCCATGATAATTTACTTTTAATTTTCGCTGGACAGTCAGCTTCTACAGCTTCCACCTCTCTAATGGGATGTCAGTTCGATAGAAACAGATGAATATCCCAGCACAGTTGGAGGTGTAAACAAAAGGCACTCAGCAAGTCTTGTCAAGCGGACATGAATCATGTTGTGACGCAACGGTATTCAAACCTCAGTAATCCATTGATCTATACTGGAGGATGCCTACATCGCATCCCCAGAGTCTTTTCTTCCAAGTCTCCCGGTCCTCTAAGATAGGGGTCGGAATAACTTGTTCCTAGAACTGGACTAGTATGGTAGTCTAACTCCTATAGCCACTGTCTTGCGATCACCTTCTGGGGGTAAATGCTTTGGTTATTCCAGCATACATATAACCGTGAATTGCTTGAACATGCCACATAGATCTTCACGTGACCCCAGTTGGGTGGAGATATTTGCTGCATACACCACGATGGATGGGCTAATGCTTAGCCGTCAGCGTATGACAACTTCCTGTATTGTTATCTCTTAATTCTCATGTTGTCCAAGTTAATAATTAACCGTCTCTGTACCTCGGCTCTGGGTCGGTCAGCAAGGCACCTTGATGGGCTACTTACTTCAGACCGCGATCCGCATCCACCGTTTAACGTCCGCTATCCAAACCTTCTTCCCTTCGTTACCCAGACGCTATCGATTGCAAAGTTTGGGTGCTTCCTCAACCGACGCAGCTGGTTACGCCGGCGTTGGTGTAGGCCTCGATTCATGAGCTGATAATTCCTCATTCGAGTTTTTGCCCTAAACAGCACAGTCAATGCTGTCCGTCAGTCCTGTTTCACGAGAATTATCGCTTGTCAACAGCCAACTGTAGCTCTAATCAAGCGGAAGCTGTCAGCTGAACAGCTATGGAGGCCCGCTGATCACCTAGCACTGCAGCCAGGATCATTCCTGGGATGTTTATCAGTCTCGGCTAAACAGGTCAATGCTCTTAGCTGACGTTGCTTCCCCTAAATTTCCCTGATAAACACAAGCTCCGCTATTAGCATCCGATAGACTATTTGAACTACTTGGGTTCAAGAAACAAACTAATTTGAACTTCTTGTGCAATACTTTACGAGCAAATTCATACGGGCTTTGATCTTGGACGATTTGGACGCAGTTTTTTATTATGTCCGTTTTTAATATTGCTTCTGATTAACCAGACAAGTAGTTCCCGGCGTTGAGAGCAGCCGTAGTTATCTCACCCTTCACAACGCCAGAAACTGTGCATCCTTGGTCAGAGGTAAAATTGCGAACCTAAAATACAATAGCCGTAGCGTCTGTATCGCCAAGTGGAATAGTTTCAACGGACGCTTACTTGATCTTCTATCTGGTTACCAATACTTTTTATAAAACTAGTTCAAATCCGGCCATTGCATATTTTGAAATGTCCTCAGGTTACTGGTCCGGATGGACGCCCACCAGCGTCACCCAAGGAGACGATGAATCTATGTGTATTTTATCGGTCGGGTTTTTTTATGACATTTTCGAGAACCAGGGAGTACCCAGTCACACATCTGTCATACCGCCGCAATGGCTTTCCCAGTACTGTGATGCGAGCCCGAGGTTAGTCGGTAAGATTTTGACCTAGTACAGGAGGCAGTGAACATATTTTCATATTAGGCAGACGCAAGAGCAACTCTATCCACAGCACCCACTAAATGTTCCTCTCTCCGAGGTGTGAAAGCTCTCCAACGTATAATCGAATATAGATGGATATTCACGCGGTTAATGAATATACCTCGCGCTCTATAGTCCAAAAATTCGTGTCAAGTTGGAGTTTGCCATGAATGGTTGAAGAGCCTGCTTAAAACAAGGGAACTACACGAGGGCTCCCTTCTGTCTCTTGTTTTATTCAATTTCTCACTGATACAGTCATTAAACGGACAGTCCAAGAGACTCAAGTTCCATGAATTGGAATGCCAATTGGGGAAGTGTGAGTGGACTTCAACTGTGTGGATGTTTCATAAATTGACGATCATCATCTCGATTCACCTACCTCACGTAGAACGAAGATAATGGTTCTTTTTTGTATGGATATTAAGTTCTTGATAGATAAGTCTTGCTACATGATTGTTCTGCCCCCATCTGCCCCTTTGTTGACGATGGTTTAATGGGTTTGTTCGATCCGGTGAACTTCTGAACTGAGATCGTCGAAACAAGGGGTCAAGCTGATAGATCGAGTCAAGAACTGGCTTGAAGACTATGCAACGGAATGGGTAAAGACACATCTAATCAAAGTTCTCGATGTCGGTGGGTCGTCGTACAAGTTTTGATACCTATGTATGCTAGGTGAGTTCAGTTGGCAAAACGGTCCATCACCATCATCACAGCACGTCCCGTCAGCCGGACTGACAAAGCGACTGACAACGCGAAATTCTATTTCTTGCCATCGAAAGCGAATGCTGGATACTCGTGCCTGAGAGGGTCCACTTCTACTGGATCGTTGCGAAACCAGCAGGTTTTGTGTGCGTTGCCTTTGTGAACCAAGCTAAAAGATGAAGCTTGTTTTGCGGAAAGCTAAAGTTGGAGACAATAACATGACAGAAGGGAATGAATCGTATTACGAAAAGTCTAAATACCTCTGCTGTTGTTCGTCCCCCAGGACTGGGTCTAGGTGACCCTCCATGTGCTCGGCTGGAGTCACTGAACGGTCCAGTGGCTAACCGATATCAGGGTCTATCCAGATTGTATGACTGAATGTTGGAGGTGTAGGCAACTCACAAGTTTTTTGAGCTCTATCCAGCCTCATTTTTTACTTTTTTTCATGATAAGCCTTTATTTTTTTTAAAAAAAACTGACATGGTTGTACGGCAGTGAGCACAAATGTTCTCATCTGGTGTTGCCGTCGTTGATGATGATGATGATGATGAAGATGATGATGATGATTTGCACCGATGAACACAATATTATTTGGTGATGACGGCTAATTGCGTGTTTATGAACACCAACAGTTTTTACTTACTTCGATTCACAGCCAGTAGTCTAGGAAATTGTCAGGAATGTCAAATTCCTGAAAATTATCCCAAAATACCCGAAACCTAGTGAGACCCTTTAATTCCCGTGAACGCCGATCAGACAGCCTTGGATTATGGTCAGACAGTACCCTTCAAAATATAGCGCGAAACAGCCTTGGATCAAAGTCAGACAGTGCGAGACAGCCTTGATTCAAGGTCAGACAGTGTCCCCCGAATACACAGCGCGAGGCCGTTATACGTTTGCCACTCAATCGCTTGTCCGCAATAAGGCTGTTGTGCTCCTAGTCGGCGAGTCTTTTTCCAGCACTAGGCACTGGAGCGGGAACAGCAGTCAGATATAACAGATACCATCAGTAAATAAGTGTTTCCTGTGCGTAGTTCTCATATGGGCTCTAGGACATTTACCTTTGGACCGGACAACGGTTAATAGTTTTACGAATAGTCACGATCAGTCGACCCCGACTGAGAAAATCCTCAGTGAACATGCGGAACACACGTAAATGAATCTGAACAACCGTTCTCATCAAACGTATATTAGGCTTGGTGCAAGCAAAGTTGAAATAAGGTATGTGAACCCACATAATGTTGGCATAAAGAGTGTAAAGTATTAAGTATTAGGAGTAAGAGAGGATTAAGAGAATCGAACACTGGTAAGTTTTTCTTTTACCCTGGACCTAAACTCTGTACTACTAATGCCTGAATCAATCTGGGCAGAGTATTACCGGAATTTCTTTGTATTGATCAAGAGAAGAAAAGCGGAAGGTTGTCACTGTTTACGAAAAGATACTAGTCGAGTTTCAGTACATTCTGGTAAAAATTGTAGTTGTCGCTCAGATTACGAAGTAATGTAATTAAGTAGTAAGTAAGTAAGTAAGAAAGAAAGTAAGTAAGAGTAAGAGCAAGAGAGCAGTAAGAGTAAAAGAGCAAGAGAGTAAGAGAGTAAGAGTAAGTAAGAGTAAATAAGTAATAGTAAGTAGTAAGAGTAAGTGAGAGTAAGAGAGTAAGAGAGTAAGAGTAAGTGGGAGAAAGAGAGTATTAAGAGTATATTAAACCCCGATTATGGATGGATGTTCATCGTTCTGACGCAGGTTCGACCGAATTAATCAAGAGAAGATGACTGGAATTCACAATTGGGATTCGGCAACAGCTTCAGGTCTTACAGTCCACAACATTGATTCAAACTTATTGGGGTGATAAAGGAAACTAATCACAAGTTTGATGGAAACTCTTCGACAGCCCACGAATGGTTTAGCCCTTCTTGGGGCTCATCAGGTAGGCGCATTCCGTTTAATCGACCAAGCAGTGATGCCAGTCGAGTGGTTTTAAAGTTCGATTTTTGAAATCAACTTTGACTGGTGTAGATGAGGATTTTCAGTGTAACTGACCGCATTTGGGATGTCATAAAACTTGTGCACTTGTTGTCCCGTTCGTTTGTATTCCGATCTTACTATGACCGACTAGTTGGTGAAAATTTGTCTGAGGTTTGGAGCGGCAATTATCCTTTTAGAAGAATTGCTCTGGTGCCGTCATGTGGACCTTGAAGGAAGAAACGAGGTCTTTGTCAGCTAAATTCACACTAAAATGGAGTTGTAAAGAAGTGTCGTGACATTTGGCATTTATGCCACATATGTGATGCGTGAAATGCGCTCTTACCGGATACAGTTAATCTCGAGTATTCAACTCAAATCGATAATTAGTGTATCTCAGAATTCCTGAAGGTCTTTTTCCAAAAAATAGCTATTCAGAATCCAAAATCACAGTTCACTCCGACATGATATATGAAGACGGCTGGGCCGACTGAACTCTAAAACAACTACCCTTTCAACTGACAGGCAGTGGCTTAAGACAAGAATGGTTAATTTTTTTCATTGGTGAAATCATGATGCGAACCATAAAAGATCGCTAAAACCGCGGTGTTCCGATCTCGCCAAGCGAAAGTCTTGTCGATCTGGAATTTGTAGATGACATCGGTCTTATCTTTGAAGGTTAGGAAGCTCAAGCAATCCTAGAAAAGACAACGATATACTGAATAACCAATGTCATTGGCGTCCATTCTGTCCGCTTATATCCAGAGTGTCTGACTGAGTTTGGAGTTGTAGGGCCCTCACGTATTTGTGACGGTAACCCTAAGTCCCTCTCCCTGTCCCGGTTTCCTTCTTCTTTCCAGTACAAGGCTTTATTCCGAATAAACTGACATGGAGTGAAGAATCAAGTTTCTCCTCTGATGTTGTGAGTGAAGACGGTGATGATGATGATGATGGTAATGATAATGACTCAGCACCAGACTCACGTTCTTATCTCACACTAAATTCGATTTTGCTAACATGTCGTGACTTCACAAAGGGTGTTGTCTGTGTCGGAAGTGGGCCGCAACGGAGATGTGGTGCGATAACTGAGAGATTTTCAAGTTTATTTCAAGAATTCTTGTGAAAGGAAGCACAACGAAATTCAACTGATGTAGAACAGTTCGGATCAGAACAGTTCTCGCTACAACAACTTCCATGTGGTAGTTAAATTTTTAGAGCCCCATCAGTTCTTTTTTCAACTTTTCTGCCGCCCAAAGTTCACTCAACCGTCAAGTAGTGGGGAGCCTGAGGACTGAGAGAGGACTCTGTTGGATTGGAGATTTTAGAATGTTCACTTTTGCATTCAGATCTGCAGCATCCACAACGATATCTGAGCATTTAGCTCGTCACGTCATGGCATTCAGGGTGTCATAAAACTTGTCTTTGATGGTTTGAGAGCTGCAGTCGGCTGGGGCGTAAGCAGACACAACAAACAGACATCAATCAAGACTTCCCCCTTGTGAGACAAATTTTCCTTTAGCTGTCATGGCGCCTCTGTTTTCTAGAGATGCACATTAAAGCTTGTAATCGAGAGTCGGGGAGAGTTGTAGCTCATTGCTAACGGTTAATTTTTTTTTATAAATGGCACACGTATGCCAAGGATCGTTGACTATATTCACCCGGTCCATGGGTTTCAAAACTAAATTTATTTTGTAAATTTGTACTCTTCCAGATCGTTACATGTTCTCATGCTTCTGGTGATTTGCAAAATGACGGCCTCGGTTTCACTTGCCCGTTTTTGTCCTACGGATGATGCGCTTTAGTAATTACGGTCCCCGCGGTCGTGTGTGCGCTGGGATAAAAGGTAAATGACTCGATTTAGCGGTACAGATTTTATTGAACCTTCAACAGACTTTGTCAGCTAACATTGCATTATCGTTTCCCTAACTAATGGTCCTCATCCCAGTTTATACCATGTTCATTCTGGCATCGTTATGATCTCACTAAGCGCCTCCCACATCAGTAGAAACGCTAATCTTTAGTGCATTGTTAGATTACCATCACAGCAAATCGATTGATGTCCAGAAATCTGAGTGAATAATCGAAATTGATCGATAAGCGGCTTGATGGCTTCCTGATAGACATTCGATGTGGGTGTAGCACAAATTGTAAAGCTCATGGCACTCATTCTCGTAGTGCACTCTCTCCGACTGGTGTAAGAGTGTCTTACTGACCGACAGTGCTCCTACTAAGCTGTGGGAAGGATGACAGGCAACCTTTTGAATGAACAGAAGGGCCAGAAGCCAAAGCCACTCTTGTGCATTTGAAGACCGTATGTGATTTTCCATGCTTTCACCTAAGAAGACTGTCAGACTACTTGGTGAGCCCTTTGAATGTCCTTCATACCTAGTTCACGATTCAAAGTCGTTTCCGTAGCAGAACGATTTTGTGTTGGTCACATAATGGGTTGACTGATGGAGTCCGGTATGTCCAGTAAATTTAACAGGGGCTTCTGCTATCGGATCAACAGCCGACAGTGTGTTCTGTATAAGGGCATACTTATAATTCTCCGGCTTATCGCCAAGGCTTTAGGTCAACAGTTTGGTATTCCTGTCCTGGTCTTTTCTACCAACATTTGCAGTTTGCATGCCAAGGATTTCACTGTCTTTTCTCCGACCTCATTTTTCACACCTCACCGCATACCATCATCCTGTTAGTGCTCTGGTTGTAACGTAATTCGGTTGATTATCAGAAGGTGACAAGCACTAACAAATGTCTGTTTTACCAGAAGGATGATGCATACAGTAGTTAGGTGCACCTTGATAAATACAGATAGATACAATGCGGGAAGGGGAATATAAGTCAAAAGGTGACTTATCGTTTGAGGACCAGTGTTTAGAGAGTTCCCGGGTGCGCTACACGGGTTCCTTGGTTGTCCACGGAGAGTTGTGGAGCTCGGATGATTTCCTGTCCTGTGCGCGCGAGTGTGTATAATTGGGTGGAGTTGTATGTCTATTTATTGTGTGCAGTGTGAAGAGAGGGATGTCCCTTCGTGTTTGATGCTTGCATGAACATGAGTACAACTTGACATGATGTGGTTGAAGTTCGTAAGCCTGGCATGTGACGCAGGTAGTAGCCGCGTAAACAAAAATGAATGGGAAGTTGTAGTGTACATGCTGTCGGCTCAGGTTGCAAGTGGGACAGGAATTGTCACGTGGTTTGAGTGTTTGTGACACGTGATCTAGTGAGTGACCGCTACAAGCCGAATTCCACTATTGTTTCTATTTACCAAAATTGGGTCTCTGGAGGACAGAGCCCCATTCTTGGTATACAAGTCCACGTGAAAATTGTTCGGAACAGTGCATGTTCCTCGGTTCGAGTGACTAGTAGCACTTTGGCCGCTTACCAGTCTATCTTCCATGGTTGCACACTCGGATCTTTTCCAGATAAGCCCCGCCAAAAAATTAACCCCCGCCACCCAAAAAAGATTAGAAAAAAGAGGGTATGAAATTTGTACTTTTAGTTTTTATTGGAGAGGGTGAAATTGGGACATTCATTAATAATTTGCATGAAAAGGTCCGTTTTTCGACACCTTTGCCTCCAAACGAACTCACACAAGTAGCTGTCCACTAAAGATCGGTGTTTGCCGCATTGGCGTTTATTCTGCATCTTTTAGACGTGCCAAAGAGATTCGATGGTTTGTGTGTGGGCTGCAGTCGTTGGATCCACAAAGTTTTCGGCATGGTTAACTGTTTCATGGGTATAATTCATGTTAAATGAGCCCAGATGCGGATAAGGAATTGTTTTCATCAAAAATAGGTCAAGGTTGTGCGCGTATATTAAACTGGAGCTGGCAAAAAGTGGCGGGGCTTAACTTTTTGCATTAGTGGCGGGGCTTATCTGGAAACGGTCCGCACATTCTTCTGGGCAAAAATGTCTGCACCCTCAGAGAGAATTCACGCACGTCTACATACTCTGCATCTTGCAGGACCAAGCTCGTTCAGAAACTACCGAATCAAAGGACTACAGCCGTAATTTTCCGAACCACTTTTATAAAAGCCACCAAGACGGAGGTTGGGTTTCTTCGTTGATCCGCTCCAAATTGCAGTGCAGTTTAGTGCACTGACTTCATGGAGCAGCGTATTCAATGGGACGAGATGGGCACAAGTCCGTGAAATACCTGTTAGGCATATGCCTTTAAAAGTGGTCGATAAGTAGCTGTGACTACATTTCAGCCCTGACGGTTTTTTGAGAGTCGGTGTCTTCCAATCAGAAGTGCTACAGTATGATTGTTTCCTTTGTTGTAAGAAGAAGTAGACAGGATCAGTGGTAGAAACAACGATGAGATTTTGAAACGATTGTATTGAACCGTTACCAACAGAAACCAAGCAGAACAACCTTATCCACAAAATGGCGTTAAGTCTATGCGACGACCTCATTAACGTCGCTCCTTCGGAACCCCATCGGATGCTGTACAGTTTGCCAGTATTGCCTATTGCTTTGGGGATTTCCCAGTGAAGGTTGCTGGTTACGAGGTGGCCTTGTTTTGTAAGGTAGCCACCCACCTTGTGACGGCTGCCAACTAAAAGGTGGACGTGAACCCTGGGGTGCCCATGAACCTTGGGATGGCCATGAACCGTGGTGTGGTCGTGTACCCTGGGGTGGCCATGAACCCTGGTGTGGTCGCGAACCTTGGGGTGATGGTGGTCTTTGGGGTGGAGGAGTTTCACTGGGTGGTACCGCCCCTTGATCGTTTTCACCAGGTTGTTCTGCTTCTTGGCCGCTTTCAGTTGGCAGTTCTACCCCCTGATCGCCTTCATCAGGTGGTTTGGGAGAATTCGTCTCTCCTACCGGTTTGCAATCAGCGCTGGATCCCTCTTCGTATGGTTTTGCTCCGACGAAGTTTCCACTGCACCAGATCGCATCGGAAAGGGTGGGGACAGAAAAAAGAGAGAAAAACCTGCTGTTAGTATCTGACGCGAAAGCTATTGTTTTGAATAGAATCCCTTCCACTGTTTCCCACAGCATCTCCGCATACTGAAGACGTCGGCTTCGAGTTGTCAAGTTATTTATGCAGTGGACACAGTAGGCATTTATAGTTATTGTTGAATTGGAATACGCCGTCTTTTTTTGTATGTATGTATGTTTCTGTGAGTCTAGGGAAAACGGATGTTTAAAAGAGATATAACGACAGTGTGCCATATTTGCCTGCTTGTGTCGGAAGTGAGGCATTTTCCAAGGGCTTTACAGCCCTTCCACTCTTATGGAACGAAATCTGCGCAACTCATAATTGCTCCCTCGTTTACCTAGGAAGATCACTTACTACTGAGCCAGCTTGCATAATCCTGATTTTTTTTTAATAAAACGACGCCCTGTATATGTTGCAGCAGTGGGTGAGCACGTGTAAGTTTTCAAAAGCTATGCCCAAATGCAAACTTATACCTGACTGTTTGCGTCGGGTTTGCCCTCACCATAAAATGCGCACTCAGTACCTGGCACAAAAAAAGTCTGCAACAGTAATCGGACTTTCTTTCAGCAGAGCAACATTTCCAATTTTAGCAGGCTTCCAATATAGCAAGGCAAACTAGGCGACCTATCAAGCTAACCATTGGACCTAAAAGTTAGCCACATTTTGGCTGAATTTGTATTCATTTGCTCACAGTTGAATAGTACCAAATGTCTGCGTCCGCGACTGCCAAGAAGACATTCTCACCCTATTTCAGAGAGATGTATTGTTGAATTCGTTCCTTGCGCACCAACACCCAACCGGAGACTCCAGTGGGGAAAGCTGACGGATGAATACCAAAGATAGATTTGCTACCCAGAGGTGGACTTGTAAGCTTTTATTTAGAAAAGAATTTAGAACTGATGCTTTTTCCATGACATTCTATATACCATGAAGTTGGGGCGAGATGGCTCAGTGGTTAGAGCGCGAATTTACTAACCGGAATGTCCGTGGTTCGAACCCCACCTCTGCCTCTCGATTTATCCTGTCTAGGCCTGGGCAACCTGGCAGTATTCCAGCCCTCGTGCAACCCTCAGGTGGCATGGTAGTTAGGTACCGAAAGGGTGTTACAGCTGAACGACTTTCTATTAAGTTGTTAACGCATACGTTATTCTTGTTCTCTGTTGGTTTACTTCTCTAACCTCATTTAAACTGTCCGATATTCCTGAGTTTCGCACTCTTCAATAGTGGTTGGTCTTTTCACCAAGGGCGGTTTATTCTATTATACCTTAGAGTTTCATTCAACCACTCATGTGGCTCATACTGTGCTTGACTGCACAGACAGTCGTTTCCGTCTTGCCGTTTCACCTGAAATGCATTAGAATTCCTTGTCAAATTAGGACCACTGGTTTTTCAGCTGGTATGGGCAGGAAGCCTGTTTTTGCATCTGGTGTGGTGGCACCGGAAAAATGGCAGAAACTGATCCTTGGAATTTTCGTCCTTTAAGCGAGGTCAGTCTGTGCTGAAAAGCCGAGAAGCACTGTACACCTGTTTTATCCTCATTTGAAATCGTCAGCAGTGCCCTGGAAGGTTTCCAAAACCCGGTGTTCGAGCCGTTGCTAGTGAGGACCTTGTCGGTCTGTTGTACACAGACTAGATCATCTTCATCTTTGAAGATGAAGACCAAGAACAAGCTCTGTTGAACAAAACTGACCACCGTCGTACCATCTTTCGCCATACACCTTGTACCTTCAAAGTGCAAAACCAAGCTTCAGAATGTGTAGTCTCTGAGCACACCTCTTGGAATCCAAGGAAGAGTACTGGAGGTTGCAGGGGATTTTCCAGACCACCGTAGTGGTATTAGCCCTGATAGAAATTTATCTGATGAAGTCAATGCAAGTATATATATATATATATGTATATATATTCTGTTCAGTTGCGAGTTAGCCACAATACTGAGCAGTCACCCGTGACCTACCAGTCAAGTGTTCAAACTACCAGCCCGGAGGTCGGTGGTTCGAAATTCCTGATAATTCCCAATATGGTTGAAGCAGCTGTGTGCTTCTCAGCATCGACCGATTTCCGTTACAGGAAAAAAATCTCCACTGAAGAAACTGATCTGCCTAGATAACTTCCGCTGTTCAGTCAAGGGTATTGAATACAAGTAGCAATTATAATGGTTTGCTATTTTACCCCTTGACCAGGAGCACTTTGTATCGATAATTTTGACAAGTTTTAATCTAGTAACTTAACTGGTAGTGAAATGGAGTGAGGTGTAACGCGTAAAAACGGAACCTTAAAGAATTTTCACTTACTGTCAGTTCCAAACGAAGAAAATGCTAGTTTTTAGGTAGTTGCGCGATTTTCAGAACTCGCATCCAAACCAGTCTGGTTTGAACAGCCCTCCTCCAGTTCTGGTGTATTCATTCTGGTGAGTGTAAGCGCACGCCAAACAGTTGAACCAGTAGACTCGAGTTTCACTCTTGCCAGAGCTCAGTAATGCATATCCTTGGTCGTGCTCGGAATTCAACCCCGAACATGTGACATGTGAACCTATTACGTTACGAAAGCTCCAATCAAGTCGCTTCAACATGAATATTTCCACCGGTTCAGCCGCGATAATTCAGACGAGTCTAGAGTGGGCTGGTTGAGCACTGATTACACGCTCTCCCTTCATATCTAGGACGTCTAGAGTTTAAATTCCGGTATAACCCAGTATATGCGCTTTTAGTGAACTCTGCTCAGGACGAAACTGGACTCCCTTACCTCCCTTCCTTGGTGCGGACTCATCAGAACAATGGGTACAGAGTGCGAGAAAGTGCTAAATCACAGTTACAACCATGCGAATGTATCCCGTCTGTGAAAAAGTGACTTATCGACGGTGAAACGAGCGCAGAACCCATTCTCCTTTGTACTAAAAGATCAGATCTGAGAAGTGTTCGGAGGAAGAACATTATGATAACATAGTCTAGTATATTTCAGCTAGCCACAGCTTCGTGGATTCTGACAAGTAATCATGACTCATAGTGATTCAACCATTAATAGAGGTGGAAAACTATTCAGGTTATAAGTCACACGTGCGCAATACACATCTGGAGAACATCAAAAACTGGGGCACTGATTCTTGCTGAAGAGTAGTTCGGAACACGACGGTCCGTCTAATGGAAAGCTGCATCCTCAGCTGATTCAAAAGATGTTCATTTCGTTCTATGTACGTGAATGAGACCCAGTTATGGAACAAACGAACATCTACCGTTCATTCTAAGAACATGACAACTATATACAGTATGCAGCGGTACACGCAGCTTTACTGTGATTCACACACACACACACACACACAGACATGGCGCCACGAAATTACCGAGCAAAGAAAACAATTCGGCCACCAACTGAACAACCTGAGCCACTAACAACGTTCTCTTCTATGTCAAACGTACATCACTCCACGCACACATGGGGCACAACCCCTTCTGATCTGTTCACCCAACTCAAACTAGGGTGGATCAACCATTAACTAATGGTTCCACTGATTTTTTCGCTTTTCAAGTAGAATTATCCCATCTAAAATGACCTAGTTGAGCTAGCCCTTGTCTAGGGATAGCTCGTAAACTTCAGAACAGACTTTCTTGCGAACCGAACATTTGCCTTGTTCACACACAGACGTTGTCAATAGGATCATCAATAGGATCATCATCACCGGTAGTTGACGCATAGGGGGTAGGGATGACATGTCTGTCCGACTTCTACCCTAAAAGTACAAAGTGAGTGTATGGAGATGTCCTGGAGCTGAGAAAACGTTAGTCTGATAAGTACACTGAAGTGGGGAGATGATGGGTGGCGCGCTCTGCTTTACAACAAATAAGGATACCTATCGCAAAATTTGGCCGCGTTTGTTTGGAGACGGTTTTTAAGGGGGGAAGGGTGTTTGTCTATCAGCATCAATGGAAAGGGAGAAAAAATGGAAATCGGTCCCCACGGGTTGGTGATGGAAGGCAGTATAGGAACAGATAAGATAAGATCGCAACTACATGGCTCAGGGCGAAATAACACTGGCCCTTTTATTGACGTCGGGTGTGTGTGTGTGTGTGACTTATCTCCACAAGAACACTACTCAATTTCCTAGGTGAATATGATTGACCGTAAGCATATAAATATTTGTGCGCAACGTACGCGGGGCCGTAATTGCAGACGATTGAAAGCCCGTAAGGGAACGAACCCGTGTCCCGACAGTCTCGCACACCACATCCGATATGAGTGGTTGATGCCCAGACAACCTGTCGAAGAAGAAATATACAGTAAATATGTTGGTTAGAACAGGATATTAACGTTTTGGATTCGGAAACATTTAAAACTGTTTGCATCTAACCTCATAGATACACCCGAACCTGGGTGGAACTTTTTTTTAATTCAGCGTCAACGCAATTTACGTTAATTTTTTACTATGGAATAAATACGACTGATGGTCGACTTGTTCTCTGAGGTTTGTAATTTGGTTTCAAACGACACCTCACCAAGCGGAATGACGAAGCTCTGACGCTTGACAGACAGAACCACCAACGCACAGCCCCGCTCTGCCTCATAACAACACCGATGAATTCACCTCGATTGGTGGCGGAACTTCCGTAACCAATTGCCAGAGAACAAATCGACTACCAAATAAGCCCGAATGTTCAAGGTCGCGGACCATGCAGCACCATGCATCCTGTGAGGTACGGTTCGTTCCGATACAGAGCAATATTCTTTTTTTTAAAAAAAGTGAAGGTATGTGCAAATGGGCGTATTTTTCGGGAATTCGACTAGAAGGCCGGTCGTACTCCTCCACTGGAGACAGCGTGTACCAGAACAATGCGCTGTCTCTCTCCCACCAGCAGCAGTCGCTAGTCGGTGCGAATGTATGGCTGAAATTCGGCCAGTGCACAACATTCCTCTTGTCCACCTATTTCAATCAGCCGTCACAGTCAGTGAATTAGGACTTGGAAAGTGTTGATTAACATTTTGGTTCATCAATGAGGTCATAAAAAGAGACCTCTATCGGAGAAGTTTTGTGTTTTGGTTGGCCAATTACATATAAGCCTAAGTGAGGCTTAGACTTTTCTACGATTTTTGAGAGTTGCGGCACAAACTGCGCATATCACCTTAGGGCGTTAAGTCGATTTAGCTGAGCTTACTCCAGTGGCAGTTCTGTGCAAATTTTACCCGGAAATGATCCCGGAAACCTTCAACAAATTTGAAGGTAGACGGCTGAGGAATTGATCTGTCACCATCATAATACGGTCCTAAACGAAGCTTTCAGAGTTCTTTGACTGCCATCTCACAGGACTTTTCGAACCGTTAACCGACATCATTGTATCAGCTGGAATGGTCAAGTAACACCCGCCAACATCAGTGTGGAGCAGTCGCGGCCGTCCACCATTAAGTGGTAATACAGGATATGGAAATTCTAAGCTATTTCCCGCTACTTAAAAGCCCGGTTTCGTCTCCGAAATGCACCAAACACCACCGTTTACATATATATACGTAATGCACTACTCAGCAGCACATTCAATTGCCTGGAAACATCAAAAACGAGAGTTTCAGCCGGGTTCCAGGTGGGTCTCTCGCAAAACCAAATTGATTTGCAAACGAGTGTATTTATGGAAACCACTGTTTTCGCTTCTCTAGTCTCGGGGGGAACTTCAGTGAATAGGTCTTAGTGTGAAACCTCAAGGAAAATCCGACAACCAAAAAAGTTCTTGGTCATATTAGCTTGGTCGTATTGGCTAGACAGCAAAATGCACAACGACAGAATAGTTCTCCTCCTAGTCTGTATATTTATACACCTGCCAATTTTTTACTAGGTGAAAAAGCCGAAGGCTCGTAATAGTCTGTCAACTGCATGACCCCCAAGCCACCCAAAATATGGAGGGTATACAATGGCTTATCTCTACAATGCTGTTTTAAGCCTTACTCACTTGTGTATAGTGACCGCACATTCCTTGTCTGCAATTTCCCGTGCTGAAGTCATAATTCACGTGTTCTTCAAACCACATCCTGACAGCACTGGCATTGACAAAACAAAATAATAAGGATTTTTTAAAAATATATATCACATATGTGATAGTATCCATCTGAGTGTTATTGCGCTGTATTTGCGAATCAAGTAATTCTTGTGTTTTTTCAACTGAGACTCAAGCTAGAGCAGGCCAAGCGTATGGCAGGAAATACCGGTGCGCATGTAGATAAACGGAAAGCAATGAAGGAAACAACAAAATGAACAGTCTACTTTACAAGTATTGCCATGAGAGTGTCACTGGCCAGTTTCTTCATGTTTTTACCCTCACCCAAATATTCGTCATGTTGGACTTTGTGTTTCTTCCGGTGTTGAGTTGGTTTGCTTAGGTTTCATTATGTTCCATTACCTCAAACTATTGGATTGTTAGCGGACGGATTGCTTTTTTAAAAAAAGCTTTACGTTTTTATGGGAAAATATGACCATGGATAGACTGAAAGATGAATTGCAACTTGAGAATTCCCGGTAGGGTGTCATTCATCGGAAACAGAGATCATTAGGTGAATGGGTGAATGGGGAGATAGCCAAGTAGATCGGTAGCTAGCTAGCTAGCTACCGATCTACTTGGCTATCTCCCCATTCACCCATTCACCTAATGATCTCTGTTTCCGATGAATGACACCCTACCGGGAATTCTCAAGTTGCAATTCATCTTTCAGTCTATCCATGGTCATATTTTCCCATAAAAACGTAAAGCTTTTTTTAAAAAAGCAATCCGTCCGCTAACAATCCAATAGTTTGAGGTAATGGAACATAATGAAACCTAAGCAAACCAACTCAACACCGGAAGAAACACAAAGTCCAACATGACGAATATTTGGGTGAGGGTAAAAACATGAAGAAACTGGCCAGTGACACTCTCATGGCAATACTTGTAAAGTAGACTGTTCATTTTGTTGTTTCCTTCATTGCTTTCCGTTTATCTACATGCGCACCGGTATTTCCTGCCATACGCTTGGCCTGCTCTAGCTTGAGTCTCAGTTGAAAAAACACAAGAATTACTTGATTCGCAAATACAGCGCAATAACAATGTCACCTGGACTGAGGATGCACCCAAGATGTCCAAATTAGTTGAAGAATCAACCATTATCAGGAGTAACTGGTATCGGATATCTTACTCACTTCTCACACTTTCCACCTCAAAAACTACTCTGTCAATAAACCAGAACCTTCAATCCTGAAGTTGACGGGGAAAGATTTTGCCCTGTAAAATGATGGTCCGAGGTGGTTTGCCATCCGTCCATTGTGTAGTACCGGTATTACTGGTTGTGCGAATCTTTCGGTCAATGTGAATGGTAAAGACCACTCAAGTTCAGTGGCATACATTGCAACTAACTTTGTACTAACAAAGTCACTTTGGTTGCAGCAGTTGTCACGTAAGACTGTCGGAGAAAATGCCCATCAAACGGAGCCGCACGATTTGCATCCGAAAGCAATAACATCACCCCATGTTCCGCTGCCCAACTGCAGATTTATCAAACTACGACGAGTAAACTTGCAAATTCACACTTTTCAACACCCTTAAGTAGCGCGGAAAGAACAAAAATCGTGCGAGGTGTCAGTCAGCGATACAATGTTTTTATGAACCACTCCGTTAATATGCATTCGTTGCAGAAAGGGTGAGCATTATGTGGATAGATAGACGTGAATCATTGTTATTCGCGAATACATTGCAGATCGGCTTCATCAAACGAGAAACTGAATTGGCCGTAACGCTAACTTGAGTCGACTTTCCGGCCAACTTAAAATGCCGTCAATTTGGTCTCCATCACCAGTTTCGAAAGAGTGCAGAAGATCGGCAATGTTGTGGAATATAGGTAGCTCGGGTGCGCTGATTATTGTTGGTCTGCTCGCCGAGCTTAACAGTTGGATTGCAAACATTTCATCACCAATCGAAGTGACATCGTCAGTCACTCAACCCCGCACTGACGATGTCACCTCGATTGGTGATGAAATGTTTGCAATCCAACTGCCAAGCTCGGCGAACAGACCAACAATCAGTTCGGAAGATTTTGTGGGTTCGCACAATCAGTTACGGTAATTCTTTCCTACAGATACTGTTCTATGTTTGAGCAGTGGAATCTCATATTTGGCTTGCCCGGCATTTAACTATTGAACACGAACACTACATTTTTGATGAAACTTCAAAAATCAAAGGGTTTTTCCCTACAGTGGATAGAAAACCCTTACAGCTGAGGTTTGATGACCATGCTGGAAATGTTCCATGAGATTTTTACGGGATGTGATGACGATAGCCTGTTTTTTTTTACAGTCAAAGCGTTAAAACGAACTCTTAGGTCACAGACCAGTGCAACTGGAAACCGACCTTTTGAGAATGCACTACTGTCAAAACGCAGCAAACAATCTGCCTTTCGTTTGCATTGTATGTGTTGTATTCAATGTTTTCCGAATCCCCCTCTCTTTTCTACATCACCAAAAACCATATGGTAAAGTTACCAAAAGACTACAAAAATGAAAACGCGTGGATTGTGACAAAGCTTTTACGCACCCGTTACCAGCCCTCGACTAACTGACCAGGACGGACACGGACAGGAAGTCGTGTCAATATGTTGAAATCTACTCTCTCCAGCCCACTTGTGCACAGGTATCCGTAGACAGTACTGTCGCTTCTGATTTAAAGGTATTCTACAGTGTAAACTCACGTCTCAATATCTTGGACTCCAGCCCAGTTTTGTCCGACGTAGTCAAAGTCAGGTACCTTGCGCTCCTCGGCTTTGTCATGACCAACTCGACACTGGTCTGCTAGTTGTTGGGCTTTCTCTGCCAACCCAGCATGCCAACTCTTTAAGAAAAAGACGCAGTAGTGCGTGGTTTCCGGATAGAAAGAAACTCACCAGGTGTGGCATCGATTTGGCTGGTGGTTGCCCGGACACAGAACAAGTGAGAATTTTGTCCCGAGCCTCATTGTGCAGTCTGACCATTTCAGACTGCCAGTCGCCCGACAGAGCAATGGATGGTGCGCTGAGTAGACCATACGAGAGTAGGAACCAAAGGAAACGGGTCGTTGTCTTTGACCGAATCATTTGATAGGATGCGATGAAACTCTCCCACAAAAGACCTTTGTAGTTTGTCTTTTATGTGCTCGGAAATTTAATCCTGAGCCCTATTTGCAAAAGGCCACCACAACAATGGGACAGAGAAGAATGACAGTATGGTGACAGTGTGGTATATTGTGAGGTCGACCTACATAAAACCGTAAGTACAATGATAATCGGATTAACCATGCCTTATTTGCCTGACAAAATGACAAAATCGATATTGCCGGTGCAACATTTGAACTCTTGAGTGTAAAACAGGCGTTTCCCAGTCAAGCATGGGGTGGGTGGGGACCCAACAATGCCAAGATTTAGTTACAAGTAACCAGGCGGAACATTCCACATGGTTGAACTTTCCTGAACTTGATAACTATGGTATTTCAATATGGCAAGAAACACTTGTGACGCCCATCAACCAACAGATGGCTCGTCAAGTAGACAACGCCCCATGTTGGAAAACTTACTGTCTCTTGAATGGGAGAGTGCATAATGGGAATATTTTGGTCTGCAAAACTCAAGATTTTTTCTAAGTGGTAAATTTCAAGTAGCATCTATCCGAAAGTTTTTTTTTGGGGGAGGGAGTTTACACACAAGCAAGCAATAATTTTGGTCTTAAGCTGGGAGCAGTTTGTGTGCAACATTGTGGACTTGCATTTGGACCACCATATTTGTTTTCCCTGTAGGAAACCTGGTCTCTGTTGTTGATATGTCTAACAATTGTTCCCTTAACGAAGACTTGAAGCATAGGTTGTAGAATTATCGTCCCTGTTACTCTCATTTGAACCTTGCTGTATGCTGGCATGGCCCACCTGAACAATTCAAACCAAACGGGAAGCACTGAACTCGGGTTTCCTTGTTGTGAGAGCATGTCAACTAAGTATATGATAGGTCTTGCCGAGGTTTAAACTCCATTCTTCTTTGGATGCACATTGTTCAGATGTGAGCATACTCTCTACTCAAAAACGATTATTCTGGTTCATGACGTGTGTACTGGTGCAACGGTGGATACTACTGATGAGGCATGTGAGTAGTACGTCTTCTCGTAAATCCGCTTTGCGTCTCTTGAAAAGTGAGAACTGTCACGGAATCGGTGGAGTCTCTTTGTAACATTTGTCTGCATTTGAGTTACAGTCAATGAATATCCAGAAAAGTTCAGGAAGACGCGTTCAAGGAGAAGGTGGATATTCAGTTTTGTAAACGAGATGCATATGAGAGTTTTGCTCCCCTGTTTAATAGTCTGTAACTGTTAAGTTGGTGTTATCAAATAAACAACTCCGCAGCGAAGGCCTTCTTCCTTTCACTGGTATAACAGTCGTGAAATTCCGGTTGCGCATGCCAGGTTACTAAACCTCAAGTCCTAGAACACCTGTGATACGATAAAAACCGCCTTCTCTTATTTGGTACACTGACGAGCGAATTCGAGAATATAACCGCTCACAGAATAATGATGCAGATAAAACCTCCACAACTGCTCCAAACACTGCTCACAAGGTTGCTGACATCTCTTCGACAACACACGACCGGTTTCTCCCTTCTTGAGGTCTTATCAGGTAGGCGCAGTCCTCGAGGTTCCGTCAACCTTATGTTCTACCTGAACCCAAATTGGACTGATTTCGACAAGTGTACTCATCTGCAAATAAATTTGGTTTTCACGGGGGACTCAGCTGAATCCATCGTTTATGATATTCTTCAACTGAATATGCTGCACAAAGGCTGCCTCATGTTTCAATTGGTACGATATTCGTAGTACGAAATCGCAGTATATTTTCATAAAGGAAACTTCTCACAGGGTTGCTGAAAACTCTTCGAAAGCCCACGACCGGTTTCTCCCTTCTTGGGGCTCATCAGGTAATCGCAGTCCCCGAGTTTCCGTAAACCTTATGGTCTACTTGGACCCAAATTGCATGAAATTAACGAAATGCGATCATCTGCATACCGATTTGGTTTTGGCGAGAGAATCACGTAGAACGCAGCTGAATCTCTTGATTGTGATGTTTTTTCCAGGTAAGTCTCCCGTCAAAAGCAAACTGGTATGCAAATGAGTGTAGTTCGCTGCTCAAATGTTCTTCTTTCGCTCGTTACTGGCGTCACAACAAGAATAACAGATATCGGAAACGGAACTCCAGTTCAAGCAAAAGTGATGTGACTCGCTGTGGTTGAGGCATTACAAGGCACACGTACACAGAGTTCATTTCCCTCTTCTGGTCAGTCTTCCGGTCACGTACATTCATGCTCACAACACTTTCGCTTGACACAACCATGAATTCCACCTATAACTAAACGCATTTTTCAGTTAACCAATCATGTGGTTAAGTAATCAGTTAGTTAGTTAGTCAGTTAAGTAATCAGCTAGGCAAGTGCTACCAAACCGGCTGCATTGAAGTTCCACGGAAATAGCGGGACGTTTTACTGACTCCTCAAGAAAGCCCCAATCCATGTTACACCGTTACGAGTGCCATGGCGGCGGTACACTTGTGACGAAGTGCTTTCATGCTTTTTAATGACACACAGTAACGGGCACATCAGTTTTTGTGGCTTCTGTGTGAAAACATGCGCTGTTGTTTTCTCTGGGGAGAAGCCACTTCTAAAGAAAGTCCATTCTGAGCATCCTCTGCGATAGTTATGCGGGATCCTCTGACTCCGTGGAAGCCAACATCACCTTTCTAGAGAGTCCGGGATTTTGTCCCAGGAGTGTGATTGCTAATCAGAAAATCAGGGAGGGGGACTATGTCTGGAAGTCCGTGGGACAATTCTAGATGACGCAAGTTGTGAGATGACTGCACTTGGTTAACTCAGCTCTCTGACGGTCCCCACGGCACAACTAGAAACCTATTGTGTCACCACTTGTCAAACGTCGGAGTTGACTTGATAACGCAATAGACAATATTGAGTTGCTAATTCTTTGGTATGATTCATCAGAAATGCTTATCATAGCACGTTTGGTTAGGTTTTCTATCTTGATTTTTGTTACACTTTAATTGGTCATTCTGTGGCCATTGTTTCAGCGGAGTTGGTTCAAACTAGTGGTGTAGAGGCTGACTGGGGATCTACCTGGATCTACGACGGAAGTAAGAACTATATTGAGGTACGTGAGGATCCTCGTGTATCCGATTTGGAAAACGAGCGATAAACAGGCGAAATCTACCAATAATGTGAAGATAGTCTAACTGACTCATCCAGTAACAGAGATATTCGTGTGAAGCAACAACACAAACTTCCGGTGAATGGAACAAGAATGCCACTGCTAGTCAAAGGGGGAACGTCTCCTGCTGCAAAGCTGTGTATTAGCAAACACGAACTAAGCGGTTACAAGCCATCAAACAGAATATACATATCTCATTTGCACAGAGATTTTTAAAAGTGATTGTTCTCAAGCGTCTTCTTGAAATTTACTGGAATTTCTTTGGATTTTGAACATTATTGAACACCAAAAAGCAGTTGCATAATTTCCGTGGTAAACGTCACCTTCCATCAGATGCGAGGGCGGAGCTTCGACACCAGACCATAGGCTACTCACATGCTTTATCAGTAATATACACCGTTACACCAGTTGGACTCTATTGATACAAGGTCATGAAATTAATCGCAGACACTGGACAGTTTGTTGAAAAAATGTATTGTCACCTCAGACAGTTGTGCTGAAGTCTTTAAAAGCCCGGCACATTGATGCTGTGTAAAAGATTTTACCCCAGTGGTGACCCAAATGATCATTCCCCGCAATAACTGCCCTTCACAGAGGTTGCTGCAAAACGTTGTTTGTCTCATAGCTGTGTTCGGTACCAGACTTTGCGTCATCTGGTTTGCCAAATAGAAAGGTCACTTCCAAAGACTAAAAAGAGGTAGTCTCGTCCTACAAGTGGTTAAGGAGTGGAATACTAATCAATGAAATCTGACAGATATTCCTTCTTAATGTCGGTCTCTCCAGCTGAGAGCAACTGTGTTCTCTGCTCACTTCTCCATACTTGTTGTAAGTATTTAACATGTAGCCATTATTATTCGCAGCCAGATGAAGTGGAATCATTCAGACATCAGAATTGGAAAATTTCAGTTAAGCGCTTCAGCACAATCTACCGCTAAGACAATTCTACAACAGATTACAGTGACCACTGCTCAACGTGTGAAGCAGTTGGGGAGCAACCTGAACATGCATACTCTAAAATGGAATTAGTTGTAGCAGCTTTCGACACCATCATCGCTTAGGCACTGATTTAGAGAGATCATTTTTGTCGGCAGCTGACCCAACCGAATTTTCTTAAGGTAAGTAGTTCGGATAATCCTAGGCAACTTCGGACCAATATCCAGTCAGTTGCAGAGGGTGTGGCCACCTTCGCACCTTTGCAAAGGACTGCACTATTAACCTCCCTAGCTCAGCAAACAATCAGCGACCATCTGCATAACCTGAGCTACTAAAATTCTCCTCAATAAAACACCTATTGGCTTTCGGTGGTACTCACGAGTAGTGAGTATTTTGCCAAGGGCAAATGAGCAGAGTCTGTCGGCAGGAGGTACTTCATGACTGAAGTCGGAATGCATCAAAGGTCGTCGTATCCCAGCGAGTACTTGAGGGCGTTTCATTCATCAGTGCTTCCAACTACACCAATGAAACTTTGTGTATTGACTGACGCACGAGGCATTGAGCAAGCTCCGATGTGTTTCAAAAACGCGCTACAAAAATTGCGCGGCATAATTAGTGGCATACACATCGCCTCAAGGTTTCGCTGCAAAGACATTCAGTGAAGTCTGGTTTATTCAATATAATCTCTATGGTATGATTGCCAAAGTTCGTGTGTTTTCGAAAGGTTGCCTACCTGATAGGTCTCAAACGGGGTGCTTGGCTTTCCGGGAGTTTCAACCACTGGCTTCACGCTGATTCTGTTAACTAGTTACTTCTATTGGAATGCAAGAAGTCTCAAAGAATGGCCATGCATTGTGACGGGGGATTTATTTCCGACTGTGAAAAAATTACTGTGCTCAGTGGGCCAAATAATATGCAGGCGTTAAATTAGTCCATTTTCTTCCCGAAACTTTGGTCGCTCGAATTCAGTCTGAATGTAGATTGCAATTGCATCCTCATCTCTTTATACTCAGCGACAACGAAATGAGCTTTGTTGAGCACAAGATAATCGCGAATCTTTTAGCCAGCATCAGCCACAACAGCGTCTTTATCAAAATGACAGCAATGTACTTCCAATACACACTGCTTCTTAACCGCCATACAACCACAAAGGGGCGGTCTTGATAATGACTGAAAAGTAAAGGAGTAAAGGACTTACTGCGAAGAAGCTTATGCCGTCGAGAAGGATGACCTAAGATAAGGTGCCTGCACCTTCTGACGGCGATAAAATAAACACACTGAGCGACACGTCCACTTAAGGATTCATCAGCTGAATAGACCCAGTGCCCTTTGCGAACCTCGCCCGACGTAAGCCCGACGCATAACGACAGGCGAAATTTAGCCAGGCAGTCCGCCTAGGGAATGACAGCATACGCACCATCAAGATCGGCAGCGTGTTCTGCAGGATTTTTAACCGCTTACCAGCAGTATCACATGAGCCCCACCCAGGAAGGCGCGAAGATTCCACAGTACTCAGTTTGACTGTGACCGCTTTCATCCCACGTTGCATGTCATGATCTGTCACCCGATAACCTTGCGCCAACATTCATCTGGAACAGAAGACAAAACTTTCTTCTGTAGACAATGTTTTTTTCGGTTGACTCGTTGGTTGCATACTGTATGCCACAACCACCAGAAACTTATCTGCTAATCTAGAGATTCAGAATCGTTACCAAGTACCCGCTTACGTACTCGTTTCGACCAGCTTATTCTTGCTATCTTACGTAGACACCGACGATCAAACACTTGACGACGCCTAAAGTCCCCGGATCGGAGGGGCCAGGTCCTAGGAACATTAACTAACCGCTCTTACAGTTGCCTTGTACACAGGGCCTTTTGGCTTCAGCGAAGCTCAGTTCTGACACCTCAAATGACGGAAGTTTGCAGACGCAGTTCGGGTCCTGATTATCTGCGTTTTAACTCCATCTGTTACCGCGCAAACACAGCTTATGCAACTGTCAAGATGCATGAATCGATCAACCAACTCAATTTGTTCAGTCCGGATTTCCAGAGAAGCACAGGCGGATGGGCAACCTTGAAGTTTTAAAATGTATGCCCACTCCGATATTCTGCTGAAAGTAGTTAAAGCAAGCAAATAATCATCAAACAACAAAACATTGTTGTCCCCCCAATCAAAGTCCATCAACCTATCTTCACACGTGATTTTGATGCCTAGTTTCACGGTCTCTTAGACTGTGCACTCCATGATGATGTCAACGATAAACCTGAAAATGTAAGGGAGAAACAACACTACTGGTTGTCAGGATTCCAAAAATTGTCCATTTTACACTCCAAACCTACCGGAAGTAGAGGGCTAAAGTGCAGGAAGAATGTTCGCTAATCCCAGGGACATCCTCTCTGGCCATGAATAATTGACAGGACTAATCTATCAACAGAGTCGAGGGTTTATTACGTAATGCACTACTCATAAGGTTGCTGAAAATCCCTCGACAGCCCACGACCGGTTTCGCAAGTGACTGTATTTATCGAGAGTCGAGAGCACTTCTAAAGATGAGGAAAATTGCAACTGTTGTTCAACGGTATAAGCGGCGCTGCTGAAACACCTAACGTAATGTGAAGATATGATCAAAACACCCTTGCCCAGGGCAGAATCCTGCTTAATACTCTCGGAATTGCGTCTCGAGCGTCGAAACATAAAGGGAGCTAGGGGCCGAGTTGCGACATGAGTGAGACCTATACCCTTGTGAATGGGATAGTTTGTACAGGTATCCTTTTTGAGTACGGATGCGATCATCAACCAGCCCGAATTCTCTGGAGCACTTGCTTATTCCAAAATAATTACGAACAACCTGGTCAAGGCGGAACTCAAGGATTCTCCCACATCTCTGAAGAACGATGGGGGAGCATGTCTGGTCTAGCAGACTAGTGGTTCTTCAAGACAATACGGCATCTTAATACTTTATCCACTTAGGGGGGACCTGAATTCACAGACTACGGCTTAAAATCAGCGGGAATAATGAACGATACAAGTGCAGCGACAGACAGCCAACTAAAATACTGGTAAAACTATTCTGTTCAGCGACCTAGACGCTGGTATTTGTTATAGATCAGATTCCAATGTTATTTTTTATCATCCCACTTAGGAGAGGCCCTTGATATTATATTTTTGGTGCGAACTGGAACAGCTTCTGTCCAGTCCCTTCTGCACTGACCTTTCCCGGTTCTTGGACTCTCTGATCCCATAACCCTCTCTGACCACACCGTCTGCGTTTGAGTCATCGTCCACTCAAGTTGTACCCCAAACCAGAAGGGAGAGAGCACCTCACGTCAAGAAGTGATATTAGCCTTCTAGTTTTGAGGTTCAACGACTTATCTGTACGCGCCCGAAAAAATCACAAGCAAAGTTCGCGATGTCAGGAGGAGCCTCTGCTTATATCATACTAGTTATGGTCAATGCCTTCCGAGAAGGACAATTCTATTGCACTACACAGTAGGCTCTGGTAATATTTCCCAACTTGTGGCTTACAAAGTATTCCTATCGCTGATGGGGTGGTCTGTTTTCTTGGCGCATTGTGAAAATTTATTGCATCATGTAGGGTATTCCAAAACGACCGGCAATCACGGACTCAACCACGACGTCGGTAGTTGATGGCGTTACAGTGAGCGTAACACCAAAACTGCTCATCAGGAATGAGAACAACGGCAATTACTTTTTTAAACCAAGCAGTGCTTAAAACATTTGGTGACCAGTACAAAGTTGAAAAAGACGTTCACCATTACCCACTGCGTTTTGCGTTCAAAATGAACATACCACCGCGGCGTCCAACCGGTGAATCGAATTCTCCCGCTACTGCCACTATATCCAAGCCCTTCGTGGTGGTCAGTTCCCCCCAGAATTTGCCTTTTACTAAATCAGAACTGTAGTTCTTTGGTGCATGAATGGACAGGGCAAACGAAGAGTGTTCAGTATTTTGATTGGTAGGAGCTCCAATCGAATTAGGAAGTTGAACAGCACAGGGTTGACTGTTTACAGGTACCTGTTGGAGCAATGAGGCCTAAGCTTGTGAAATGAGACCCGCCGCAGCCGCTTCAGAATCAATCAAAGTTTGTGGGCTGTAGCGTATAGATGGGAAAGCTACCGTAAGTTGAGCAACTGGACTTGAACACTGTTTTTGAGTTTCAGAGACGAAGCAGACGCCAATCGACAGAGCTGGTGGAGCGCGTGCAGGATCAACTTGCTTACCGATCTGCCTAAGAGTTTACGCGTTAGAGGCTGCAATAAGAACAGGAGAATAAAGCCTGAATGGCGGGCTCGGAGCGATAGATATGAGCGGTAGCGTGCAGTGTGTCATTTCCATAGGTGCCTGACTAATGTACTTACAACTGCTATCTACACAAGAGTAACTGGCAAGTGGGATAGGTCTGAAGTTAAGGGATGACAATGAAGAAGGGTTGGACGCATCAGCAGCCGCATGATTTCACCTCTCGATCCTGCCACATGCAACAAGTGAGGTGACCCGGATTATGCCAGCACGCGATGGCTGACTTAGCATGAAGGTACTTTTATTTGCAAGGTTCATGGTTGTATGTGGGTTGAGATACTGACATGGTGCGCAAAACTAAACAGGAAGGCAAGCAAGATCCTCAACCAAAACCTTTTGTTCAAAAGCTTGACTGTAAAGCAGCGGCGGCTGACTTGAAACTACTCAACTAGTCCAAATTTGAGGAGGAAAATGCCACAGTTGTTCCAACCCCGAACACGGAAAGCCATGAAAATGTGTTTCTCAGACCTCTATCTATTGACCAACCTGGTAGGTGAGACCAAGGTGATCCTACAGTTCCGCTTAATGGGTTACTGAGGCACTCACATCGTCGAACCACGAAACGGTCTAGTCCCTTCGCGACGGCTTCACAGCATGGTGAAAATTACGTTGCAAAGTAAGCTGATGTTGCCGGTCACCGTTCCCGCCAGCTCATTCTGTGTTGATGATTTTCGCAACTGCAAAACAGTTCCGATTGACTAAAAATGGCCACTATGGTTTACTCTTAGTTCGGAATGCATCCCTTTGCTTCCATTTCTGGATATTCTGTAAATCTGTACGCCAATTTTCATAAAGAATACCACGTGCAAGCCAACACGTGCACTGAAGTACAGTAATTTTTGCTTTAACAGTAAAATAGGTGTCTGCACGATGTGAGATGAAAGTTTGTCACGAGTGCGTGGTCTTTTTTAAAAACAGACCGTCATCTCAATGCCACAGCTCAATTCCGAATGAAACTCAATGTGGCTCACTACTTAGAGTCTGACGACAGTACGAAGAGATGTGAACAAGTAGCTCGTGACGAGTGAACCTTCCATTTGAGAAGTCATCACTCGGGCAGCCAGCCAACACGTAAGCAAATGATGTGACTGGAGGATCAGTTGCGCCGCAATTTCCTTAAGTGCAAGGTAATCACAGCTGTTGAGTAGTCGCTTGTGGGCATCAACAACCAGTCGGATTCAAAACATCCTGGAGATTCCCGAGATCGCTTTGCTGCTGATCCTCAGCACGGACACACAGTGTTTCTCGAGTTTTTGGCATAAACTGACAGCCTACAAGACAGAATGCCGAATAAATTCATGGATGTCATCAAAATGACAAGAAAATGCGGTGAACTTTGATAGCCACCGATATGTCTGCTGAGCTGGACAATTTGGTTACAAACATTTCAACACCAGCCGAGGTGTATTGTGCACCGACGGTAGCTAATTGAACCTCTGCATCCAGGCGTCGAAGCTCAGTTAACAAACCGGGGCCCGGATCCAGAGTTCCTATTTATTCAGTGCTTGCTGGTAACACCAGCGTCCCGTAGGGGGTGGTTTTTAAATTTCCAACTGTAATATCTCTTTTTATAGTTAAGCCACCGTCCTGTTCGATTCCTGAGTTTACCCTACAAATTTATGTCTCCCTCTCTCAAATACAAATCGGTCCTGTGATTTGGTTGCTATGGCATCACCAAGCTTATTTATTCCTCTGGAGTCGCGCCATTTACAGCTTCAAAATACGCCAGATTTGTTAAGTTCTGGATCATAAAATGCAGCAACAAAAACATGCGACTGCACCATGAACGCATGGTGGTTGACAGAAGACTTCAGCACAAGCCAGCAGTTTGCGCCGGCCTTCAACCCACCGACCTGGTCAGAAGCAAGCTAAAAATGAAAAGATAAGTAATGTCAAAGGGAAACTTGAACTACTGCCAGCTGAATCTCTCGCTCATGGTATACTTCAATTGAATTTGCCGCACACTTGACTGTTCATGTTTCACATGGAACAGTATTCAAGATAACGAAATACTTTACTTGAATAGACGTAATGCGCTGCTCATAAGGTTGCTGAAAATTCTTCGACAGCCCACGACCGGTTTCGCCCTTCTTGGGGCTCAGCAAGTAGGCGCAGTCCCCGAGAAACCGTCAAACTTATGTTCTACTTGAACCCAAATTGGACGGATTTCGATAAATACACTTATTTGCAAGTCAATCTGGCAGCTGCTACGATATTCGAGATATCGCGATACATTAAGTTGCCTGGAAACATCACAAATGAGATGTTCAGCTGGGTCCCAGATGATTCTCTCGCAACACCAAATTGACTTGCAAATGAGTGTATTTATCGAAGATCTATTTCTCATGTGAAAATTTTCTTCTTTAGAAGAGTTAATTGTAGTATTGGAAACCGATGGACTAGTTTGCTGAGGCTGAAAAACGATAATCTATGCTTCACAGCAGCTTAAGGATCTTCACATTTTGAATACTAACACTGACTTTTCGGGAATATTTCCCTCCACGACCTCGTATCGCATTCGCAAATACTGTGACATTAGGTTCTTTGGATTTGGCAACGCAACTGAGAAAACTAAACTTAGATGTAGCTCCCTCGACGCGGCCAGTTATTCAAACCAACCGATTCGTGTAAAAACTACCGGAAAAATAGGATCAGTACTACAACAATGCTGTAGCAGTTTGTCGGTGTATGGTGTCGGTCCTCCAGGGTGACCCCAGCGCATTCACTCGCTTCCCAGTCGGAGCCAACCTTAAACGATCACTTTTGATAAACATTTTAAATGCACGTTTAGAGCCTGCATTTTTAATTTTCACTTTCTCGCATTCAATTTATTTCTTCCGTAATATCAATCTATGAGTATTTTTTCTGGAAGCGTGAGCTTTGTCGAGTGTCGCTCACAATTCGTGTAAATGCGGTCGGTTTCCGGCGGTTGTTGCAGTTGGCTGTTAGAAACCGATTACAAACCGACATTTGATCGGCAACTTAGGATTCTTTTGAAGTTCGAGGTTTGACGACTGCAATGCAGCGTTTCTAACAGTATAGATGTATGTCTAGACGGGACAAATTGCTCATAAATGGTTTATCAGCAACTAGTTTAGGCCGGCGAAATCGGCCTATATTTGGAGACTTCCTCATTTGATGAACTGGAACAAATATCTTCAAAAACTATCCATCTTCTAAAAACTAGTCGAAACCCTGGACCCACTTCATCTATTTGAACGAAATAACGAGGGGCTATATGGTGCAAGATGTTGCCACTTCGAATTACTTTCGTCAGTTCCAAGTATTACAGTCATAGGGAAATGGCATGGAAGCAGTTCACCAGAATGATTGTAAAACATTGTGTCTCATTGAAGGAGTAGGTCAAGGCCAGTTCTGGAGCAGACGTCAGACTTTCACATTTCCTGCTGGTATGCTCTAATCAGAATCTCTTCACAGAAGGTTAACTACCTCGGGCTTTGCTCACGTGGCATTAAAGTGGAGTCTTAAGAATGATCAACTGTCAGAGGTACGTTAAGCACTCAATGGCCTCCGACTGAGTTTAGCTACTTGTGTTGTTCAACTCACAGGCAGTGAGAATCAAAAGATATCTGAGAAATGTTCAGAGATCCTCCAATAAACATTTCGGTCTATTCTACTAATGTGGGTGTTATCTCAACTAAAAATGGTCTGGTAAACGACCTGCGGCGTAAGAAGATCAGCGTAGTTCTTGACCTAGTCTGAAAAATAATCCTTTGAGCTGTGAAAACCAGAAGTAATTGTGGAGCACGGCATTCTGGTATCGATGCTGGCGTAAGAAGTCAGCCATAAATTGCAGGCACATCATTAGCTCTTTCATCAGGGCATATATGCCTGCATGATGCGTGAATTGAGGAAGAGAGGTAGCTTCGGAGAGAAGCAAATTTTCTTAAATATATCTTGCCAACTGAGTCACTGTGATGAACAGTCTCTACAGTCACGTTATTCCGCCACATGTACGCGTACTTCATCAAACCTCACTTCTTCGTTTAATTGACCCCATGGGGAATATCACATCGATGGAGGGACTTCAAACCTACGCAAATCTATGCAAATTTCACATGTTGACCCTCACTAACAAACGAAATCACTTAGGTGGCACCTAACACCGAATGAGCTCGATATAGCTGATTGGCTCTGCTTCCACTCTAACCGAAATGCTTTGCTGTGTTACTAGAGGAACGGTAATTGGGCCTCCCGTAAGTAGCTTTGTCTGCCGAGAAACTTTCAAGGAACTGGCTAAGCAGGCAGAACCTCGACCCGTCCCGCTCGTGTGTGATGTCCTCCTCTGCTTTCGTCCATTCCCATTGAATATGCTAATAAGTCGCACAACAGTCCGCCTATAGTTCGCTGAACCGTTCAGATCGTTAGCGGAACCCATCGGGTTGAGGGCGACTTCGCAACTATTTATCTCGCGCATCACCTCTCGCAAAGCTTCAGCTTCATGAACAGTTGGGTTTTCTTCATCAGTACGCGGTTGATTGGTCTTCCATCTATTCCGATGAAGCCTTCTAAGCACCTGTTAAAATATCCACATCAGTTAAGGTCCCGATACGGAACTTTGAGTGACGCGTAAGTTCGACAATCCCGAATATCAAAAGGAAGAATTGGTTTCGTAATTCTACGATATTATTTACATAAGGGTAAACAAACGTGTACAAGAAACCTCAATTGTTCACGTTCGCAGCGTCAACAAGTTCACAGGTCCATCACTGACCGGCACAGCGCAGTGTCAACGTCCGCCCACCAAACAACGGAGGGCGGAATGATGGCTCAGCGTGGGTTGCGGTCGTCCCTTCCAACGATAGACTCGTGATACTCATTGGACGTGAGATCACACAGAACGCATGAGAAAACAAGTCAAGGCAGGCTCAGCAAATGGGACATGAACGCGCATGGGTAAGTAAGTCAGCTGTGCACATACACACACAGACACACATGCCAATACACAAGTGTCGGACGAGACGGCCTCTGCGGCAAGGTGAGTGACGGGTACAAATAAGCAAAACAACTGGAGATCAAAAGTACATAGGCGGAGTAAGCAAATGAATGGGGCAATTATCATGAGGTTAAGTTGGATTCAACACCCCCCCCAACCATAATTCCTCCATGAATTACTACGCCACAGGAAAAGAGTAGAGGGGAACACTTATCACAGAATACAGAATACAATGTCTTGCGTAAGTAAATGCGAGAGGGTGGTATGATTACCGTGAGCTGAGTTCTGTGTATATAGTCACTTGGCAAACACCAATAGGTAAGTCGACAAAACACTACCTTATAGGTGGGTATGCTGGACAAAGCTCAAAGTTGGCATGATATAGTCCGTCAGAGACCGTCGAACTAAGTCACGTCGTCTAACGCACACACAAACTGAAAAGCCGTTGAGCCAGGTTTCGAAACGCCTTTTCCAGGCTAAAACTTCACGAACCTGAGGCACTGTGTGAAACTGTCTGGAAATAGGCAACACTAGCATGCATCACTTCCGATGACGGATATACGGGCTCGCCATTAGTGAGTGGCGGTGAGCTGTACAGTCATGTATGTTGGTGAAGGGGCCGCTACAAGCGCACCCCAAAAACACAATGCGAATGAGCGCCGTTGTCTTCTGATGAATGTTTGCTGTCCACTGTTATTGGAGCGCACCCCAAAGAACCGCACACTGACCGATGATTGTCCTCTTGTGAGGCAACTTCTTCATCGTGAGTTACCGGAGCGCACCCCGTGCAACGGTAGTCTGGCCGGTTGTCGTCCTCTTCCGAGGTAGTGGGAACAGCTAACTTGTCATCCATCCAAGGCCTGAGAGACACAAGAAACTTTCGTTTATCCTCACGTTTCTGTCTAGTAAATTGCCGTTTCCAATGCAAGTCCCAATCCTCCTCGTCCATTTCAGTAAAGCTCTCCCGTAATTCGGCCAGGACAGCCGAAGTCTTCGGACCATAGTGGTGGGAAAAGCCAGGAGCCAGGAAGGAATCATGCCGGAACGGGTTCATGGTAAGACTGTAACTGTGACTCGGTGTCAAATAGATCGGGTTGTCAATTCAATCAGTACTCAGTTCTGTTCGTGAGATTGGATTGGATATTTTCGTCCAAATTACAGCACGCACCGATGTAAGCCAAAACGAGAAATCAGTGTGACTTACCGTGTCCTCACGCTGGTTGGTACCCGGCGAATAAAAAGGGTTTCTCGGAAACTACGGTGTTTCCGATATTGCCTAATGAGCTTTCCTCCGGCTTCTTCGCACGGAGTGATTTGTTTGAGTTAGCAATGTTTCAAGGTCAACAAACGCCTCCAACTGAAAACAGTGCCGCTCAGTATTCGCACAATGGAATTGATTTCTCGAAAGCTACGACATGTTCAGGGTTGTCACTTCATAGTATAGAATGTCTATGTATAATGTATATGTTCGTGCATTATTGTAAATGCTCTATATGGGTTATTTGTCCAAGTGAGCGAACCTTCAAGGTCAGTAAACCGACTGTGAATATGCTGCCCAATGGAATAAGAAATCGCGAATTGCACATAAAGGTGACTCAATTACAATGCATGAAACTTTCAGTTAGTTTTACAGCTGAAATAATTCTCTGAACACTCTAGAACGTACATGGTTCTTGTGGATGCAAAATATGCGGTGGTGCCATTTTCGTAAGCAATTTTTGCTCGATGATTGCTGTTACAAGTTAAAATTGCGTAGGCTGCGTTCATTTTTGTCTAAAAATCGCGCAAGTTTGTTGTTAAACAGCAGAGTCTTCCGTTCTTGCCTGCGAGTTATGCTAGAAGACCATGACGTCGATCAATAAGCCACATGGAACTAATGTGCGGCTTGTGGTCCACGATACCTAATCAACTAGCCACATGGAACCTACGTCGACCATAGCGGACAGTTAAACGAATCTAGCTTGCCGGAGCGCGCCCGTCCATTTCTACCGGGGAAGAGGTCCACAATAGACGACATAAAAAGTTGTTGTATTGGTCCTGCCAGGAGGCGCATAAACTCCTTCGTGAGGAGCTTTCATTTGACCATTAACGTCCTGGAACGAGAGCGAGATATAAGTTGAGTTATCAAAATATCATCATGAGGCAGGCGGCTGAAGAGCTGGTGAGAATACTTACCCTAAAAGGGAGGCACTTCAGTGGCTGTGATCTCGTAGAGGCTTGTTTACACAACACCACCTTCAGTGGTTAGTTCGCATGCCTACCTACTGTATCCATCAAGAAATACGAGACTTACATGAAAAGCACGGGGCCTCATCAGCAGACGAACTGTCTGGAGTCGATGGGTCACGTGAACTCATCTTCGCCTCTTTCATATAACTGGCGTTCTACAGCGTTAGTCGTAGTAGTCAGAATTTCACTCGCGGCTGTCTAGTATTTCCCTCTTTGAACCCGAAAGCACGGACACAGACTTCTGGGACACACTGTACTGGGATTCTGTGCTTCGGTACAGGTCAACATCATAAGACGTCCTCTTTGCGGACCGGGTAGCAAGCACACCTTTGCGTTTTTTGGACTGGCCGGGAGCTAAGAAGCAAAAGTAAATTATTCTTCTGTGGACTCACATTTAGGGCAAGTCTGAAGAGCATGAGCATCACCGCACAGCGGGCAAGGTTGACCATCACAACAGTCGGTGTGGTATGATACGCGATCCGTTGCAAACCAGCGGTCACTGGTGATCGTTGACCGGTCACAGAGCACACAAAAGCCCAAGTCCCTACACCGACTTCTGGGTTGAGGTGCAGTATCCTCGACCACAGACGGCAGACCATCAGTTGCAGACTTTGAACCTTGATGAAGCAGGATATACCCCTGAACAATCAATTGCTTAAAGCTGGCCGTGGTCTTTCGGGGTTCCAGCCCCCGAAGCTTATCCACCACTCTGCTCAGTTTTTTACAAGGGGTGTCAAAAGCTGTCGGCGGTGACTTCAAAACAAGTGTAAGGGGTACACCTTTTTCCGGTAGATTGTAATCCGACAGCCATTGTCGGTGGATTGGGAAGCAAGCTAAGAAAAAATGTATGAAGAACAGTTCCCACTGCTTGGAACCGACTGATCTCTAAATACAGAAAACGAATGCACGCACGGGAGCCACATCGCAAGGTAGAACGGTGTGTGCGTTCTCCAGCACAGGCGGCAACCGTCTGGGAGCATTTGAGTGTTTGAACCACACACTGTAAGTTAGTTAACGTAACTTGATCTCACCTTGTTTGCTCCAACACTGTCATGGGGCAGTCTTGGTGGTCACGGCCTCAAGTGTCTCAAAACGAGAGAGCATGCATACGTAGTCATTCGACAGACCACGTTCAGAATAGAGCCGCCGCCCTCAGGGACTTGCCGCCTATCACAATGGTGCAAAGTATGCAGCTCAAATCCTCGCGTGAACCACTCGGCGTGCTGGGACACCTTTTGTCTGGCGTGTTCAGTGTGTCGGCGTGGTGCGCTTGGTCTTTAAGGCGGCCGTCTGCATTCCCCAGACGATTGTTGGTCACATTGCCAAAGTGAACCATTCCGGAGTGTGCGTGTATGGCACATTTTCGGGTGATGTACAACCAGCGGGCCGTAAGGTAAGAAACAAACCGTGGGTCCGGTCGGCGCAGCAGCTGCAGATCTTGCTGGAGTCTGTGTGTTTGTACTACAAGAAAAAAAGCCTACTGTATGGCGTTGTCCAGGCGAGCCATGCGGTGAACTATGTGTCGGCTGTTCGCAAAGTGTGTCTATGACCAAAAGTACATAGTGCTTTCTGACAGCTTTTCTCATATGAAAGTAGCAAAACCTTACATCGCAGCCGAACACGACTCTTGTCGCCCGTATTTGCGCCGCTAAATTGTCCATACCGAAAGACCTGACCGGACAATACTCTCCCATCGTTTTTGAACAAGTCAAACATTCTACGCGTAGGAGCAAACTGTTCACTCTCCACGAACGCATACATAACCGGACGCCCGATACCCATGCCGTCCGTTATCAAAAAGGTACGCAGCTTGTATCTACAGGCCGAATATTAGGTGCTTTAAAAGAACTTACCCAAAACGGTTTGTCGCGTGCGTTCCTTCTACATTTACGACATCTGGAAGGCGTCAGAACAACGCTATCTGCTGTCATCGGACAAAACATATGTGGCTATGAGGACCTTCCTCTGACTGCCACAGAAGCACGCGCCCCGTCTCCCAAAGTTTTGCTGGCACCGAAGGCATATCATCTTCCACAATAAAAACCACCTATGCGACACCTACTCAACAGAGCCGGTCGACACTTCCGGCGGGAGTTGTATATATCCTGGATGGTGAGGATCTTGCCAAATTCATCGGCCACAAACTGCCGCACCTCACACGATGGCGTTTCGCATTTCAGAAAGAGCCTGCAGGTGCCTAACTCGTCTTCGGTTAGCTGTCGATTAACCAGAAGCCGATCGTACAAACACTGACAACCTATGGTTGTGTTCAAGAAAATAAGAGGTGACTGCCAGGTGGTTCCTTTGCCTCCGTACACAAAACCGCATTGGACAGCCGGTGCTTCACGTACGGTTTTTTATTAGCGAACACGCTCAGCTTACTAGCTTCTTCGGACTCCGCGACTTTCCATTGTTCTTGGAGGTCGCCTGCTGCGTTTGTAGTACACCCATTCGTAACGCAAAACAGCGTTGGTGTTTCCATTACTGGATGAACGCACAAATACCACACAGTTCTCCTTCAGTTACCGAGTTGAAGCATTCTTACATGCCGTGAAGGACGAAAGGTATAAAGCCCCAAATTTCTCAACAAACTCATGTGCGGCCACTTCTAAAGCCATAGCACAACAAGCTCAAAGTCGAATGTGCACCGAAAATTTCGAAAGGAAATCGAATGAAACAAATCGCAAAAAACGACCGCAGCTGAGAATGGCCTTTAGTCTGAGCACCTATGAAAAGAAATGCAAGATTTTTGACGTAGAAGGTCCTATTTCGCTCGCAAGGATTTCGCAGAAAAATGCATTGTGCATCCAAGGCGCGGCCAATATCCGCCATTCACTAGAAGTAAACCGAAATTATTTCAAGCACAACTATGGGATTTTTGAAGTTGCGAATTCTACGAAGAGTTTGCGTACTCAGTCTGCACATCTCGGCGATATGTTGCTCATGACTTTTTTGTTTAATTTAGTAAAATTTCAAGGTCATCGACTGCTGCCGATTTGCATTTCATAACCGATTTACGAGGTGAAGCATGAAATCAGACTTTAGCATATTGTAGCATTCCATGGCATTCCTTAGCATCGAGATAACGTTCACAGGGTACCCGTTGCAACTTCCGACTAGAAAAATAGTGAATTAACATTTGTATACGTAAAATTCCTAAAAAATAACAAATAGATGAATTTGTTTAGCGAACTTTGGCACAACACAGTATTTGGCATGCTTGTCTCCCGTGCAGTTTTGATGCTAGCATGTACCTTTGTGGATGATTTCCATTTTTCGACATGCATGACAGGTTCATTTCTGAGTTACTTGCATGTGAATGAACAACACAACAATATTTTTCCCATTATAAGTAATCACGCGCTTTAGTCAGAATTCGTCATCAAATCCA
The DNA here is from genome assembly GCA_003604175.2 of Clonorchis sinensis. Lineage (NCBI taxonomy): Eukaryota > Metazoa > Platyhelminthes > Trematoda > Opisthorchiida > Opisthorchiidae > Clonorchis > Clonorchis sinensis. Next base: position 56,155,286 of record CM030370.1, read on the forward strand.
ATAACATCGACGAATAGCGAGGCCAACCACTGGCGGTCATCATGATAACAGCACGCGCTGTCACTTAAATTGGCTACTCATCATAACTGCCAGACTCATGTCTACCTGCGACGCTGATTATGAGACCTCAGCTACGCACAGTAGATTAACCCAACAGGCGACGACCGTCCGCCATGATCATAACAGTACGCGATGTCACCAAAGCCTGTAAATTACAACAACACCGTTGGCGAATTGTGTTTTTATTCATTGGATACGGCAGTAAAAACGTACTGGGTAGTCGCTTCAGTTTTCGTATTCCGCAGACCGCTTTAACCAGGATGAATGAAATAAACGAATTAGTTATCATGGAGACCGTTGGCAACAACGCTGGAACATCATAATTTATCGAAGTCTGCCATGGCAAATTACCAAGTGCTTTGAAATTCCCATTGTCAAAATGAACAATCGATGTCCATTCAGTGGGTTCTTTCGAAGTAAGTGATTCAGTATTAGTCACAGCAAAGTTGAGGTTAAAAAAGGTATATATAGGACTTTCGTCTTTGCCTTACCTTGTGGACAAGATTTGCACCCATAACACCATATGAAATGTCGGGATGATTGAGCTATTGGTTCGAGCGTGGCTCTAGAGAAAGCCTGTGAGGCAGTAACTTTGTAAGAAACCAAACAAAATCCTCGTCATCCTGGGACACAAAAGCAAGGTCAGAAAACATATGCTTGTAATTAGGCCTCAACCAGTCTCCATCTGCTCCGAAATTGGGCAAAATCGTTTTATTGTGGCGCCTAGTGGGCCATGCTTGGATCTATCTAGGTTAATCTAGATGTCTAGCGAGATGTCTAGATGTCATAGCAAGTTTTCTTGGATGATCAGTCGATGGAAGGAGAGCTGCGTTTGTGCCACGGACTGGGAACTAAAGAAAATGGTTTTATTGCTACGTGCACACTCCCCTGGTGGGCGTCCCTAAAAATCTTCCCTGCGCAGTTGGTATGGGTAGTCATCACAGCAATAGCCGCGATATATTAATCGGTCTCGTGGACACTGATGATCAGCAAAGTCAGCAAGCCGGCCATAGAAACCACAGGAGACATCGTTCGTCAGTGCAGAACGCCGCCTAGATAGAAAATATTTGCCTTCCAGCATCGAAGGTTGATTGTCCAATGCAGCGGACGAATGCCGACGTAACATCAGCGGTGTTTGTACAATCAGACGCTTCAAGCAGCTTGTAGACTTAAGTGGCTCAAGCGACTTCATTTTGCCGACCCATCACTCAAGCTACTTGTGTAAACCTTTCAGAGGGAACGGCTTTTGCCTGGAAGCTAGGAATAGGAGTATATTTGCTTCTGGTAGATTGTATTCGGCTAACCACAGCTGATGAAGGAGACATTGACCTAGGTGACGCGTGGTTGCTTACTTCCCTTACCGCAGGGGAACAAGTGGCCTCTAAAGACCGAGAACAGGTGTACACAGGGTAGCAAATATATTGGTAAAAGTTGGACGTGCAGGTACCCGTCGAGGTGTTAGCTGTTTGAGAACATTTCAGAGTTTTTACCAAAAACTAACTGTTGCTAACAACGGGTCTCTTACTTTGAAGCGATCTGTCTGATGGTACGTCAGATTTAGCGTGCACGTACCAATGCGCCTAGGAACTTGACTGGCAGCATAAATCACCATCCGGGAAACCATATAAAGAACGTAGTTTTCGCTCCCGAGAATTTCTTGACGGTCACAGTGATAAGTGGTGTGCACCTCGTACTCGCGCATGACTTAGTTGCCGTGCTGAAAGATTTTTTGGATGGCATGTTCTGGGCCATCGGCGTGATACGAGCGCCTGTTTGCGTTCTCTAGGCGGCCACTGGACACATTCACAAAATGTATCAACCTGTGCATGAACCGCTCACTTTCGAGTGATCTATAACCAGTGAGCACTCAAATAGGAGACAAAGTTGGGGTCGGCTCCATGCAGGACCTGTAAATCGCGGTGGAACCCAAGTAATTATTGTCCGGTATACGGTTACTTACTCGGCCGCGTTATCAATGCAGGCCACTCGGTGTAATATGTGCCGGCTGCGGTGTCAAATATTCTGCAACCATTACAACCACGTAATCAACGCTTTCGGATGGCTTGCCGTGCGTGAAAAAAACAGCATTAAATCGCATCCAAACATTGCTTTGGCAGCCCGTATCCGTGACGTCATCTTATCCACCACGAAAGTTTTGATGGATTACTGCCGAACCATCATGTCCTTGAACAAGCTTAACAGCTTCCGCAAAGGCGCGAAACGCTCGCTTTTGACGAAAGCATGCATGACAAGTTGCCCAATGCCCATGCCATCCGTCACAAGGAACGTGTGCAGCTGGTGCCTATACATTGTTCGTCCGATGGTAAAAAGTAACCTACTCAAGGCGGTTCGTGCTGTACGCAGCATAAGCGTTTACGAAATCCGGAAGAAACGAAATAATAATGTTTATTCCCAAATTGTGGATGACATACCGTCTGGCATGATCATACGTTTACAGTCAGAATGAAGCATGAATGGGGCATTAGCGGGTAGTGCGGATTGCGCGAAAAGAGGACAATATCATAAACAGTGGGAGATATCCGGTGAAATAATAATAGGTTTCTCTCCCAACTTGTAGGGAACAATGGGCATGAGGTCCGACTAGTTCAAAGACAGCCGGCTGACATGAACTAAAACTGAAAACCACTGCTGGCCACGAGTGACCTTGGGCGGAATAGGAATCCAAAATAACGTAACCATCCACCAACTTACAAATGGGTGTCGGCACTTGATGCGATAGTTGTAGACATCCTCAATAGTCAGCACCGTCCCAAATTGATCCGCGAAGTACTAACGAACCCCAGATGATGGAGTTCTATACTTCGAAAGCGAATTGCACCCCTTTAATTAATCACTTGATAGGCGCCGGTCAATGCGGAGCTTATCGAAAAAACTTGCCAACTGCTTGGTTTTGCTCCAGGTGGTAGGAAGTAACCATCAAATAGTCATTGCATCGGCGAACCTAGGATCTGGCTGGGCACCCGATACACCGTGGGCCATCGATCATAGGCTTTGAGGAATTTCGCGGCCTTGGCTTGGTCTAAGGCGATGCTTACAGCAATGACAGCTGACCTTTCAATACAAAAGTCGAGATTTGCAGCTGTTCTGAATTCACATGCACGAAAATCACAAACTTATCGATCTATATTGATTCAAGGCATTTTTAGATGCACTGAAGGAGAAACACGTGGAAAAACTAAATTTTCTACAAATTTACCCGCCGCCTTTACAGCCAAATCACGCCTAAAATCTTTCCACATTATCATTTCCTGAATTCTTTCCTGTCTCACTTGGCAGTCACATTCATGCCTATCACCCCTGTTGGTATTTCAGTCAGGCACCTACAAAATTTGCACGCTAAACGGCGCTACTGACGCCTCTCATTATGCGTCCACTATTTGGGCCCTGTTCCCTTTTTCTTGCAACCTCAAAGTATAAGCTCTTGGGCGGATCAGTCAATCAGTTGCACTTTTATTTTCTGAGACCACCTTGTCAGCCGACATCTGCCGCGCCAATGGACCGTGGATTCAAGTTCTAAGTGCAGTTGCTGCGCGTATAGCACCCACCCACTTTAAACGAGACAGACTACGAAAGTTGGAGGATTCCACAGCCAGGCGAACAGTTTCTCTGAGGTTGATATGGCCCTATGCTTTCCGAACGCGTCTTCATTCTCTGATTGGATAACCGTAAACGGTCGATTCAGTGTTGTTTTACCATCTAGATTGACAAAAGTTCGTGCTGGCTGAACGATCCTTGTTTGTCACGTCCATTTACGCATTAACGAACTAAGGCTCTGATTCACCGAACGACACCAACCGAGAAGTGGCCACTCTTATTCACACGAAAGGGCTTGGATATAGTCCTAGTAGTAGAAGATTTCTAAACGCAGTTAAGACACCTTCGTTAACAGGAAGCACGACTTGACGATATGCTTAATATGAACGCAAAAAGCTGCGATAATAACGAGCGTCGTTTGCACCTTTAAACCGACGATTTTGCGTTCCTAAGCCGTTGTGCCACTTTAGGCTCCGCTCCCACCGAGCAGCCTATTAATCAAATAGACCACATTGCCGGCAGCTAACAATAATAATACGGTTCAGACCCACTGATTGTTTCCAGCAATCAGTTGACTTGTGTTGATTTATGCGTGAACCCACGAAGTTTGAATCATTCAAATGGATTTTTATCAACAAATGCGGCGTTGTGGACGCAACAAAAAACAATAAAATTGTACAAACCTGAAGTCATGGGATTAATCCAGGTTCCGTTTCACCGGTTAAGGAACCGCTTATTCCAAATGAAATCTTGTAAGAATAGGTAGGTGGGAAACATTGCGTCAGTACGAAGTTCAGACTCACTAAAAGTACAATGGTCGCAAGATTGAGAAAACCTGTGCGGATGACTTAAACTTGACTTGCGGTGACAAGATTAAAGAGGGTTTAAGGTTCAGCTCAAAAAGAGAAACGCGGTATAGGGGAAAACAGAAACAATAAAAGAGGAAATCACGCTGTACTCAATAAGAACAAAAGGGAAGAATAAGTAGGATCATGATTGTTGATTGTGTTTGGAATACACGGGGATTATATGGCCCACGTCCTTATTTGGCATATGCTTTATAAGTTTCCTTAGCACATCCAAAGACAGGTACCCCAACCAGCAGTAGAGAAGTTTGGTGGGCCAGGAGTGCGGAAAACACATCGCTATGCGACTCATTACAAACGATCTTCTCGGTGGACCTCAACTAGGCCGAGGTAACTTTGGCAACTCGTGACGCCGCAAATTTCCCTTGTGGTGTCTCGGACTGCGCAACTGGAAGTTACTGGATCCCACAACACTCTGACATACTGATGTAAAGCGCCCCGTCCAGACCAGTGACAAGACCGCTGGGTAGAATGGATTCGGCAGCGGTTTAGTTAACCTCCACTTCTTTGTTCACTACTTTCATCCGACCCACTCACTATGAGCAGGTTTTCGCGCTGGCAGACCGTATCTCCACGTTCAGTCAAGTGCTTCAACAGCGCCATATATGCCACTGACGAACAACCGAGATTTCCTCTCCTTATAGAGGACCCTTCCGCCTTATTCTTAGGTTGATTATTCCAAATATTCTTAGCCAGATGAGAATGTCCTTGGAGTTTTTGAACATTCCCAGAGCTTCGATCGGATTAGGCAGCACAATGAGAGGCCCAGAAGCCTTTTTACTACAAGTCGAGTTTCTCAGTCCCCTCCCTTTCTCTTCGTCACCGACAGCATCTTGGAGTGCTCAGCCTGAATTTATATATGAAAATCTTGTCTAAGACCATCTGCGGCAGTTTCACTACTTTTTATTTTGGCCTCCAGGGCTTATTGTGGGACTCGTTTAAATTAGTCAGCTACCAAGGAAAGAAGGAAACAAGAGGCTTCTCTATATACTTCAGTAATACAGTATAGACGCAAAAACTGACACCATAAAGCTTCTACGCTTTTCCAGACATTTTTATGTTCGGTCTAATATGTGAACTGAAATCCGTTGTTTAACTCAACGAGAATGCTGTGAACAGGTCTTGGATAACAACAGCAGATATTTAAATCAGAATTTGATCAATATTCGTTATTTAATGTAGATACATTCCTGCATAAAAGAGATGCCACAAGAAGAAGAAGAGGTTCGTTCGGTTGTACTGTTTAAATCATGTTCTTCGTAGCCACAGGAATATTTTGAACGATTATGGCCACTGAAGCGCTACGACGAAATCATTAAAGTGCGTTCATTTTAACAAGGAATTAAGTCATATATAAACCTTGTTTATTTAGAGACTTCCAACACCCACATTTAGCTGTAGCTCAACGAAAACGCTGCCGGTTCTTCCACCGGTAGTGAAACCAGAGGCGCCATCGTCATTATACGCCGTAGGTGTTCCCAAAAACTTATCAGTAATGAAAGCACATTGTTTATTAGATGGTGACAAGGAATGCTACCCATCCGCCTTTGATGAATCCATTTTCTCTTACTCAAGCGTCGCCCTTCAAAGAACAAAAACACTGGCGTCCTCCAAGTCAGTCAATTGGAAACAACTTTTCTCCTGCTGCTGCTGATATATCGCTGAATAAACTAGCTCACGTGAGCGATATATCGCGCAACGTAGGCTCCCGTGGTGTTTGCCGCGAAGAACAAGAGAAGGGGTGAGTAATCCTTACAATTTTACTCACTGCCATAAACAATAGCAACATACGTGTTGTCCGCTTCTCAATGAGTTTGACAGCTAACGGTGTATGACTTGCTAAAGGATGACTCAACGATTCAGGTTTACGGTCACTTTTTCAAAGTGATTTGATGGTGGCTATATTCCTCCAGGGGTGCCATGCTCCCACAAACTAGTGGCATAAACAAGGTTGCCAACACCGTCACAAAATCGCGACGAGTGAATGCGCGCTATCCGGACCTGCAACTTTTTACATTTTCGACCGCTTTACAGGAAACCTTATCTCATTTTTCAACAAAAGACCGTCCTAAGGGTTACACACGATGCAAAGTTGCAGCCCTGGAACATAAATTAAAGTTTTCGGCCGGGGTAGTGGTTTTTCAAGGTAGCCATCGAAAGGTCATCCCAATGACAAGGTTGACGACTGATGTAAATGAAAGCTCCCTGTGGTTATTTGTCCACATGCAGTGTTTGATTGGCTTCAACGTCTCAATATCTGATCTTCATTAGGGATTTATATTTTTTGGTAACGTTGCTTATAAGTACTGCTTATAAGTACCGCTATTTCCACTAGATCAGTCAGCAAGCGACGCTTTTTTCCTCTCAATAGGCCACAGTCATTTAAACAGTCAAGCTGCTCACACGTCCCATATACTCTATCACTGAGAACTGCATGCAAAAAAATTTATGACTAGTCAATGGCATTAGCGGCCTCTGTGATCCGCGAAAAATCTGCTTGACACATGGAGTGTCGCTGTACATTTTTACATAGACTTCTAGTGCACGAAGGATGGCGTGCATTCTCAAATGCTTGAGGATTTGAAGTCCAAACTAGGTGACTCGCTTATGCATGTTTTGATGAAAGAAAATCAAGACAGGTCTCGCCGACCCTATGAGAGGGTTCTTGGTTGTGTTGCACCATTCGTGAAACTGCAAGCACATTTAACGGGTTTTCAGCTGGACAATGATTGCACTTTGGGGTCAGCGCTTTAACTGGCTTTTTGTACCTTAAAAATTGCAACAATAAAATATCGGGATACTTCCCCGTCTCCTCGTAATGCGCTACCCAGGAAGATTTCCTGTCTTATATATTCTGGTGAAAATTGTTATGATCGAAGTGACGCCATTCTAGAAGCTACCATGACAAGTCGATAATTCAAACGGACCTTCAGTTAATCGAAAGGATGTTACCATACAACAACTCAGACTCAACCTGCCATTCTCTTTGCCAGCGTGGGGGTAGGATTGAAATAGTGTGTATCCATGCATGAGGGCTTCGGAATCTTAGATGTACTTCAACGGCCTCGTCACGAAAAGAATGAAATTAAGATAAATTTTGGGAATACGGGTGATGAATTTATCCCTCACTTTGATCAGGATTTTGACCTTTTCATATACTATACTCAGCATTCTAACTTACATCCTACCAGGCTAACTCTTAGTACATTGCTTTGATGTGCAATCAGTGCCAAAGAATTTCAAAAGTGATAACAGTACGTCATCCTCTTGATTTTGCGGTGAAGGATCTAGAAGTTCGTTCTACCATACTTGTTTTGGCAAAAGGAATCGTGATAAAATTCAGTAATTTTCTTACAAGCTCCTGAGAATAAATTTCAAAAACAGTATAGTTTGCCCCTCCTTCTTGATTACAGACCCGGTTTGCTCAGTTTGTTGTTACCTTTGACTTTTTAGAATGCCAATTGGCGTACAGTTAGCCAAACGTGTTTTAAAGTTGAACAACGTCTGAAAAAGTGGCGGTTCTAGTGTGTTTCTAAAAATCTTTTGGCAGCATTTGCATCGTATGAAAATCAAACGCAGTAAAAATCAACCGGCTGCTTCAAAACTTCTCAAGAGAAGAAAAAACGTATTAAAGTTGACAGGACACTTTTTCCAGCCTAAAAAACAGCGAGGGATGTTTGTGTACTCTTCAAAACTGCTCACTGAAAATAGTTATAATATTTAAACATTTGGATTTTGATCTCTGATTTTTTCTGACAGCTTCGAGGTGCTATAAGAAACTGACCAATCGAACAAGAGTCATGTAAAACATACCATCCTAAAACGGCTCAGTGTATACACTTTCTAGTAAGGTTGCTAACTCAAGTCTCATGGCAAATACATAGTAAAAGAACCATAGTCAAGTACATGACAAGTGGAAAAGCATTTTAATCACAAGACTCTTACGATCTAGGCGGTGAGATCCAGAGCAACCTACAAAGTCACAATAGTTCAACGGCGGTGTATACATGAGGTGCAACCAAATCTTTATACCGGAATATTGGCTCTGCGCTTACTGCTTAACTCAGTATTTACACAGACAGTCATCAGAACTGATAAATTAACATGTTTTCTGTGTGCCGAAGATGGGGAACGAAATCCAAAACACACAAGTATCAGTAGAATAGCAGAGCTAACTTACAAATTTTTTATCTTGCTGTAGATGTATACGAAAGCGTAGTGTAACTGATATTCTTCTTCAAAACAGTACAATATCTAGAGCCAAAACTGCTGTTCTTAGCGCTTTATGCGGACCACAGTATATTTTATAAACTAGGACTGATGGTCTACTGAAAATGCATCGGCAATCACGGTAGGTGTCCTTGGCGTAGAATAAAATTCAGCAACATATAGCGAAATCACTTTAAAGTTTAAGCCGATAGCATGAATTCACAAACAAGCTTATGGTAAATGTGGCTTCAAAAGCGAGAACGGTATTGGTAAAGGGATGCATGTCTACTGTTTACTTTCCCAAAATCAAGAACTGGGTTAAGTGGCTTGTATCAGTGATTTTAGAGACGGATATATGGACCTGCAGTGTAGAGAAATCACAGTTCACCAGACAGATACTCGAAGAAAAATGCAAAAAATGCACATTAACTTCATTAAAAGCATCTAATGATTTGAACTGGCACAGATATTCGATGAAGTTACCTGGACAGGGACTTAAAGAACAAAAGACGTTTTGCGTGATAAGACATTATGCAGCTCTACAGCACAATGCGCATTGGTCTTCGTACAGATATCATGAAACATCACAAAAATATGGGTGAAAAATGCAGAAACCACCTCGCGTTTATAAGAGCGCTTGTTACCGGTCTGAAAGAGTTAGGTCCAAATGGCACCGCTATTGTGCACAGGTGATCAGAGCAATGAGGTGCATACAGAGCAATATCGACTTCATACTCAGTGTTCGTCAGCTAAAGTCCCGGAGTCATTTTCGCCACCGAGGCAGACAGATGAATTTTAAGCAGCTTACGAATAACAAATCTGACGAGAGAAGGAGAGAAAGCAGCATTGTCTTCCACTAGTGGATTTGGTGAACTCAGGCAAAAGCTTCCTGTATTCTCTTATCCGTCCACAGGAGTTCATATACAGTGCTCGTATAAGAGAGATAAATTTAGAAAGGAGACACTTGACCACAAGATACCATCAAAAGCAGCTATAAGGTCCAGAGAAACTACCAGCATGAGACGTTTGAAAGGGTATCGTAGTTCAAAAGCTTGTCTCAAGATAAAGAAACGGTTGATGCTCTCTCGAGACCAGTAACTCAATAGTCTGACCCACTTGTATGCAGGCGGTCGATCTGGTCTAAGAATGCAAGAAGTGTGGTATTACTCTCTCACTTTTAGTGTGGTTATACCGGGCAGACACTTTGTGAGTGGAACCGGGCTCTTTGGTTTTAAAAAGAATCCAACCGCATCAAGTAATGCGCCGGCGGTCACGGTCAACCGTACGGCGCTCAAAGTGTGCTGTTTCCAAGGTCGACCTTTTTTACTCCGTCCTTTTACGGAGAAAGGCTTCCATACATATGGGGATGCTGGTTTCCTTAGGGAGACGCCTTACTTCCTTTGCCTCCCTGTTACACAGGACATTATGATTTTATCTTCAGACCGCTTCGTAATAGGACTTCTCACTCGTCCTTTTTTAGCCGGGCTGCTACTTCTTGTGGACCTTCCGGGTATGATTGAACATTTGGGAACTGGGGCAGTCAGTCAGTATAGCCCACAGGATCATTGCAGCACCACGACGACAAGCTGACAGCTTCATGTCGGGGTTTTAAAGGGACTTAATGGAACACTCAACTGAACCCCAGCTCAATCTCGCGCTTACAATAACGTTATTTGACTGAGTGTGCTGCACGAAGGTCACCCTATGTTTTATTGGATACATCCTATAAGGTATCGCGGTACACCTTCTCGAAGGAATATGCCGTTTATTAGGCTTTCGGCGGACTTATGAATAGTATGTTCCGCCGAAACCTATTTCTCTGAACCACCAAAACGGATTGATAAAATAGCTGTCGAACATTACAAGCTGTATAAATCGTCAGTTAAATCATCCAATGGAAGAAGTGTTACAACCAATTATCTTAGCTTGTGTCGACAAGAGGGGTTAAACAGTTATCCTGAAGTAGACTTCTGTAGTTGAATCATCCGGCGACAGCTAATAATTCTGTTTTCTGACAATTTTATCTCTGGTCCAAGACAAAGTTGGAGCCTTGATACTCGCCGGGACTCGAGCTATCGTCATAATACTTCAACGCGTGACCTGTTGGTGATTTCGGACGTCGGATTCTTTAAGTACATATCCTACTTTATAGAGCTCTGTTTTCATAAGGCTACTGTATTAAAATTACTCAGGCAGGGCAGTTTTGCTGACTGGTTTATTCTTCTTTTTCAGACAACTGGTCGTTTCACTACTTGCTGACACTAGGCTAGTGCTTGTTCCTAATCAACTCAGTTCAACCATAAAGCCAGCGAAGAATTTCGAATTTACAAATCCGCGTGGCTAAACAAAAAATGTATCAGTACAGCTTTCATACTATAGAATTCAGGCGGAGCTGCTTTAGTCTGGGTCCGTTTAGCATCTGTCGTTGCGTTGCACAACGAGAAGCAGCGGGGTAACCTAAACTCCAGCGATCGACAGAAAGGACCTACATTGTCCTCCTTCATGGGCCGTTATCTAAAACCTGCACTTTGTCGCAGTACCATTGCAACAGGCCTTCATTGATATGGTATTGTACAGTACATGACCAACTACTAATTGCAAGATACCTGCAGGCCTCAGTTGACCAGCTGCTTATCCATGTGACTAAGATTCGAACCCGACCTCTGCCTCTCGACTTCCCCTGTCTAGGCTTGGGCAACCTGGCAGTATCCCAGCCCCATGCTTCCCTCGGGTGGCATGGCAGCTAGGCACCGGAAGGGTGTTACAGATGAACGATTTTTTTCATTTGACTAAGCAGCCCATATCCTCATTGTGGCTAATAGTGCTTGAACCCAGATTTGATCGTTAATGTTCCCCTGAATGAGGTATGCAGATTTTTCAAATCAGCAACCTGTATTATTACTCATAGGTAGACTTAATATGTTCTCTCAAAAAATGCGCATTGATTGACTGCGTCCTCATTAAAATGGGTCTTAAATTTTATTAACTCAATCTATGATGATGTAGAGGTGTTTATTTTGACCACAACTCTTTACGCGCCACCATTCATCTTTAGACCTATTAGTTCTTCTGCCATTTCTCAGAACATCTGCTGCGATTAATAAATTTTCCACATTTTTTTATTCATACTACACAATATGTTTGTCAGCATTACTGTACTAGTTGACAGTTTTTTCTCCACAGAGTCACCCAAAGAACCTAATTTACTGTGCGATTTTCTTACAAATGAACTAGGGCACACTTCAGTCTTCAGTTAGGCTTACAGTGACATCTACCCATGCGACCTATTTATGAGTCAGCTCACCTTTTGTGTTTTCTTTTTGGAACAAGGGGTCCAAGTCGGCCGATGTCTCCCGAACAACAACTTCTGGAGATGAAAGCCCTTGAGGCAGACAGGGCTGCAGCTCGAGGCCTACCTTCCGAGAGAGATCTTGAGGTACGTATGGGTCGTCAATTATCATTAGTATTGAAGAATCATGATAGTCAAATAAGGTTGTAAATTTTATTGTTGTTTCTGTCTGCAGCCACATTTCAATGATTATGGCTCAACTTTAGAAATACTGATATACTATTAGAAGTCTCCTATAGACTCGTCTTGTTTTTTTAGCCAGTGGCCCAAAGAAGCTCTAAATGAAATAAAACCGCAAGCGATAGCATTCCGCTACAAAAAAGTAGTCGTTTCATGTTGAAATTCCTCCTTACGACAAACATTCGCGACGTTACCGTCTACGCTCCTAAATAGGAAAAAATATTTTAAACAACTGGTCGCTAAGCTATTGCTAATCCTAGTGTAGAAGGCTTATCTGAGTGAGATACTCAGGGTCAGCGTTGAAGGCCGTGGAATATCACTTGGGACCATGAATTCCAGCGATGTTTGGCACCAAACTTGCTAGCACCTCCATCGCTATTCTGATGCGCCTAGTACAGTGCCCCCGGAAAGGAATCAGCGTCATTAGCTTTGAAGGTCCAATTTAGTATAGTTAGGTTAACGGAGGAAGATGTTTGCTGGCGAAATTAATAAGGTAGCAAGTTGGACCAAGAGGTATCTTGTGTTTTCAATTATTTTAGTGTCCATATCCATGACGATTTTCTGTGAGTATCTGATCTGGGACAAGCATGCTATCACAATTTGCAGCAAGTGTAAAATTTAGAGAGTGCATGCATCCACAGTAGACGTAAGTAGATAGAAAATTAGACAGAATTACCAAAACCAAGACTAGCTATATCAGTAAACTAGCTTAAAAAGCAAATTCGCGTCCCTGGGAATGTTCTTCTTATATTGGTCGGACTATTTTCAGGGAACAGTCGTAAATTATTTCATTCCGTGTGGTCATGAGATCCAACTGAATAGTGTGTGAAACACCTCCAGTGATGTCATTCATGGTTGTCCGGAGTCCACTATCTGCCACAAACTCGGCTGTCCTGAGTTTCACTTGGTAAGATCCAGCAAGAACCATGCTGGTAACGAGATTTGGCACTGGTCATGACGCCTTACAGCGCACGGTACCTCATCGTACGTAACTAGCAAAAGTAGCCTATGAGGGATTGACTAGATGAACCCGTATTTTTGTACATACCAAAAGGTACGCTTTCCCTTCTTCCACTCATGAAATGCTTCACAAAAACACACAAACACCAGTCAAAACGGTGCTAACCAAGCTGACTGTTCAGTTGACTGGCGGTGGAGTTGATCAGTACGGCGTTACGGAACAACCGTCGATGCATCCATTCGCACGAATAGGGGCAAATTTTACTTCAGGTTCAAGTCAGGTGTTGGACTCCTGAAGTCGGTATGCCAATCAAGTAAATGTATTCACTTTTCGAGTCAAATCTAACCGTCTCGCATGAGTTTGTTCCGACAAATGTGCGAAAGTTAAATTCAGTCAGCCCATGACAGCAGGCTCTCCATACATGTAAACTGATGCTCCAAAGCTCAGTAAATGATGATGCAACATGACCTTGTGAAAAGTTCACCAAACAACCAAAACAGCATCCGCAGACGAAATAATCCTTTACTCCGCACAAAACTGAATTAATGGGGTCGATTTATTGTAGAAACAACTCTGTAGACAAATCGTAGCTAGGCCTCAAAATAGATATTCCTTTTTGGAAGTAAAGCTAATTTATGTCGAAAAAGCAATAAGCACTGTACAGCTAATTCGCTCTTCTGATGGTCATCAGCCTCTCACAGATCACCAAGGCGGTTCGGACCCGTGACCTCCCTGCTAGCAGGCTATCAGTTGAACACCTAACCCTCCGGCCATTAGCTGCTGATTAATAGTGTAAGTAACTCGCAATTAGACAGGAATCTACATCACGCGGCAACTTGTTGCCCGAATGTTCGACTTTCGACTTTTCAGCTGTAAGGTCCAGTCTTCATATTCTTCCTTATGAGCTACTTATAAGTAGTTCCGAAACTCGTTCCAGTTTCATAAGATGCACATCATCGATAATTCTTATAAGGATTAAACGTCTGCACAGCGCTTCTCGGCTTTTCACCATAGATTGCCTTGAGTTACGGGGCCAACTCTCGATTGAAGATTCCAAAATCTCCTTTCCAACAAACAGACTAGCGTCTGCACAGCCCCAAGATAAGCCAGGACAACGTACCAGGATTCATCACGCATTCAAGAAGGATCGCAGGGACCCAGTCATGAAGTTGTGGAACTTATTTTTATGTTAATAACAAAGCAGACTTGTTCGGTCCTGACAGAACAATCCATCACGATCTTCGTCCTGATTTGGACACACTAAGTCAACGTGGCGGATTTCCATCCACCGATGTCTAGGTTCAAGTTCACACCCCTAAGCCTGATAAACCCGAACCCATTGGTGCGCGTGAGGCGTGAGCTCAGGTGATTTCTGCTTGGCGTATCATACGGATCGAAACTCAGGTGGGATCTGGCTACTCATGAGTAGGCAGAATTCGTCCTAGCCTTTCGTCATTCTCAAGACAACTCTGGCAGCGACCAAGCCATGGGTCTGGAGTTCTACGAGTGATATCTATGTTCGTACCTGTAAAAGCAGTTCACAACGCGTTTCGACCTTACTGATGCCCGCTAGGTGAATTATGTATCCCAGTACCATCACATATCCACCACTACATCTTTTACAACTAAACTATTCATCAATTTGCTAGCCACGTTGTATAAACAGTGTCCAATGTTTTGAGGACATTTTAGCAGCCACCTGTGTACTTATTTCACGATACTGTTCACTGAAGGCTTTACTAATGGGTACTTTCATGCAGAAGAAGACGTGTCCCGCAGTGTGCTTCAGTCGACCGGTCCAACCCGATTGAGCGGTGCCTTCTCATCCTGCTGCCCAGTTGCACTGTTCTTTCATATCAATTCAAAAAGACATGCGGATGCGGTGTGAAGTAAGAATAATCTGTGGACATTATCGAGCATCAAAGTCAGGCTCCATAGCTCCCCAAGTACCCATACGAAAAGGGCCATGATAGTGAGAATCCCTGGGTGGCTCCACTGTTGGTCTTTCCCTAATGGGCCTGGGGCTATCGCACTGAACTTGACTGCGCAACCAGCTGCCATAGTACTTAACTTACCCGTATAACAGGTGAACTGAAAGTGTGTAGCACCAACCGATGTGACGGAGACAGCGGTTGAAAGCCTGTGTGACAGGCTAACAGTTGGTGAGTATCAAAGAAATCTATGCATAAAGACGCTGTGTATCAGAATTTGTCAAAGGGGACGGAAATATGATGAAAACATAAGAGTCAACAAGTTACTGATCAAGCAGGACGACCCAGAAGAGGAAGACTTAAACGACGCAACATTCAAGCTACCAAATATTAGATTTGCTCTAATTCAAGTTTTTCGACTCAACTCAACAGCTGGTCAAATCAAGGTCTTTGCGTGTGAGCTCACTTCGCTTTGTTGCCCGGACAATAATAGAAGAAGCCGACACCCTGTGATTCAAATGGTCCGATTTTGATTTAATCACTTGTTACCATGTAGAAAAGTACAACTAAGTTGTTCAATGAGAAAGCACTGGATTAAGACAGGGTTATATCTGTCGATGATGATGATGATGATGATGATGATGATGATGATGAGGGATAGTGTAGATTCAA
This sequence comes from Clonorchis sinensis, assembly GCA_003604175.2. Taxonomy (NCBI): domain Eukaryota; kingdom Metazoa; phylum Platyhelminthes; class Trematoda; order Opisthorchiida; family Opisthorchiidae; genus Clonorchis; species Clonorchis sinensis. The sequence goes on from CM030370.1 coordinate 56,171,069, forward strand.
AGATGTGAAACAGTATTTTTTGGGGAACGGTGGACTGGTATTCGTAAAAAATGTCCTACCCAACTCGACTTTGGAAGACTTACTCCCTGGTCTTGAGCCGTAGGAATCTTAGGGATACTTGTCTGTTTTGTGGCTACATCATTGCACTGAATGTCTGGAAATAAGTATTCCACTGATGCTAGATGTCTTTGTCATGCCTCATCCCTCCAGCGTTACACGTACTATATCAACAAAGGTATCCCGGATGATATGTTAGCCCCTCCACCGGAGCAGTTATGGAAAAAACTGGACGAGTATACGCCAAGGAAGCTCGTTTCTGCGTGGCCAAATCTTGCTTCAGAATTGCGCAACGAAATACGTACTGATTACAATTATTCATTACGGAAATCCATTGGTGAGTAGGCAAAATTACTTGAGAATTGCACGGCAGTTGTGTGAGAGCCATTCACTGCTGCTTTCCTATAAGTGAGTCCCTAACTAGCTAGTGTTATAGAGGAAGAACACAAGTGAATTCCACCCTGCTACACTGATGACTGGTCAAGCCTGACGCCCCTTTTATTCTTGTCACTGAGGAAATTTTATAGTGACGAAACGTGTCTCATACTGTTATCGAGATGCGGGTTCCGGCCAGTCAGCTCTTCTCCAAAACGGATAGCACAATTCACACCAGTGTGATTGTGCACAAAAGGTTTAAAGGCCTTCACAGTCGGGGATTTGTCTTCAGGATGCCAGCTACCACACGAACATGAGTATGAGGCTGACATTTTACAAGGATGTGTCTGATTCCCCTGAGCAATTTATTCAGTCGAGTATGCAAGGCTGGACAGATAAGACCCACAAAATCAATCCACGCATGTAGTATGGCGAAGTTTGCCGACAGTTCACTGACGGTTCAGCTTTGCTTCCCACCTTTGAATCCAGAAAGACAGAGTGTGGGCCTTATGAATGCCCCGTGCGAAATAATGCCTTAGAAATTTTCCGTTCTAAATACATCCAATCAAGACTCAACTGTTGTACGTAAATATAAGTTTTTACACGGTTTCGAGTTAATACCCTGTCTTCCTTGTTACAGTGGATTACATCTTATTGGACCCGGAAGAAAGGAAACGTTTGTTTATTCAGTGGTTACCCATTCCTTATCCAAGTTATGTCGTTCGCTCCCCGGTACCATGGCATACCAAGAAGCGTCAGGCTTCCCATTTCTGCCAGCGCAGTCTTTTCCTACCTTCGGAGCTCACACTGGAAATCCAGAATATATGGCAAGATGAGTGAGTGGGACGGATGCTGATTCCCTCATTTAAGTGTGATCAAACATTTAACTTAGGATTTTTTCTATACATGAACCCAATTCAGCCGCACAAGTGGGCGGGGTTACTATAAGCAGGAATTGTGCTAACCAGCGGTTAGAGATTCTGATTTCCGTTAATCGAGTCTTAATATCCGAGAGTTTTTGCAGCTCTCACTTCAATGAATTCCAGGAGACAGTTTTTCTCCACGGTCAAGAAATACCCCTATCCTTAGATGCAACAGAAATTTATGGAAGGTATTACTACAAAGGAGACCGATAGCATGTTCACTGAATAATATTCATGCGGTGCACCTACGGTGAGCTTCACGAAGTCATCAAAATGGATGTTTTGTCCACGGTCAAGCATCATCCAGACCATAACTCATCTCCGTCGAGTACTCTACGTTAGTAGTAACAGTTGAGTGATATTGAGGCGGCTGGGTCAGTCTAAACTCAAACGCACCACGGCGAAACAGAAATAACATGCGTGATGATAACAGGAGAACATATGGTATATTTGAAACGAGAATTTGACACAGCTTCCAAGTGGAGAAAACCACACGCTAACAAACATTCCTGATCTAGTCGCTGCATATCCTAAATGTGTCTACTTGGGCTTAACGTTTTGTCACTGCTGCTCTACCAAGTAAAAACTCCAATTGGGCTCTACTGTGCGCCTTCACCACCAAACCTGGTGTATTAGGTGGGTGGTTCTATGTCCTTTCCGCACCGTCCCTCCGTCCGAACTTTTTTTGAAAGCGATTCAAAATAGTACAAATGATACTAAAACCACTCACAAGCAGTTGTGGAAAATAACGACCTACGGTCAATAATTCTTTCGTGGTTTACAATGTAATCCGATGGGCTGAGCAACTCCCAGTAAGAACATAGTAGTTTTGTCCATTTTCAAGAATCAGCTATTGAGGAACCTGTTTCTTCATAGCTGATTTCATGAAATGCGTGTTATTTTCACCTCTCAATGCACCTTCAACTTCAACCGCAACCGACAAGAAAACCCAACTGGAAAGGGTACATCGAACCGATGAAAGCACGTACAGATGACCACGTCCGTTACTTCAAAGTATGGGGTGAGAATCAGAGGCCCAGTTTCTGATTTTTCAGCTATTGAGGAACCTGTTTCTTCATAGTTGATTTCAGGAAATGCGTGTTATTTTTACCTCTCAATGTGCCTTCAACTTCAACCGCAACCGACAAGAAAACCCAATTGGAAAGGGTACATCGAACCGATGAAAGCACGTACAGATGACCACGTCCGTTACTTCAAAGTATGGGGTGAGAATCAGAGGCCCAGTTTCTGATTTTTTCATCCGAAATCCAAGGTATCCAAAAAAATCGGATAACCAATGAATGAAGTTTGTCAAGAAGATAAAATCAGTGCGGTTCATAGCTGTCTGTAGTGGTGACACAATCAAATAGTCGCACCCCGGGGCTTTGGCAACAGGCATAACGTTTCCGATCACTATCCTGACTTCAGATGAAGTGAGAGAACCCACACAGAAGCGTATCTGCTCCGTCTGGATCAACGGATGTACACATTTAGACAAAAATCAAATGAGATTTGGCTTTTTCCATGTAGGTGTCATAAACAGGAAACCAACTATCAGAGAAACGTACAGTGGGGTGAGCTAATGACGAACTAAGTAAGGCATGCATATATTCACAAAACGTAACGAGGATGGCCTAAGAATTACCAATAAAAAGTATGCGGAATGCCAGCGGACGGAAATAATATGCGCAAGTGCTTTGATGGACCGTTTGACACTGTGCTGGGATACGTTTTTGTCGTAAGCAGGCTATACACCCTCTCTTGCGTTTCAGACCTGACCTGAGTATGTAAAACTATGTGGTAATTTCTTCCCACCGGTTGTTCGTTTGTCAGATCTTTACTCATTGTTTGGTGGGTATGATTTCACCTTGACGACTATGTTTAATGTGGCGACAGGGACTCTATTCTGTCCTGCTCAATTCTTTAAAGTTCCCCTGGGACGCTGGAATTACCGACTGGTTGAGGGCCGCCATGTAAGGTTGTAAGAAAGTGGATGGTCTTTCCGCGCAACATATAGGGAATAAAAACATCGTCTATTCCCCGGAGGTTTTGTCTGTTCTACTTGAACCCAAAATGAACTGATTTCGATAAATACACTCATTTGCAAATCAATTTGGTTTTGCTAGAGACTCACCAGGAACCCAGCTGAATCTCTCGTTTGTGATGTATCCAGGCCACTGAATGTGCTGCACCAGGCTGCCTCATGTTTCAGTTGCTACCCAATTTGGGTTCCAGTAGAACATAAGATCGACGGAAACTCTGGGACTGCGCCTAGTTGATGAGCCTCAAGAAGAGCGGAACCGGTCGTGGGCTGTCGAAGAATTTTCAGCAACCTTATGAGTAGTGTACTACGTATATACATGTATCGCGATATCTCGAATATCGTAGCAACTAGAACATGAGTCGGCCTGGTGCAGCACGTTCAATTGCCTGGAAACATCACAAACGAGGGATTCAGCTGGGTTCCAGGTGAGTCTCTCGCAAAAAGCAAATTGATTTGCAAATGAGTGTATTTAAGGAAGATTAATAAGTTGAGAGAATCACTCTAACAACATTTGGAACGCAATACAGCTAGATCTGAGCTTCCGTTGAATTCCGTTGAATGCTTGTTCCCAACCTGGTTTTGGAGAAAAAAGGCAAAATGCACCCAAATCAAGGGGAAGCACGTGAAGATTGAACTGACTTTGGCCTGCTCAGTGCACTACCCACTGAGTATTATGTATGAGGATTCAAGAAACTTTCATTAACTTTGAAAAGCGAGACTAGCATGCAAGGATAATTCATTGGTTTATTAGAATTTTCTGTGGTATATCCAACAGGTGCACTTGCTTACGTGTGCATCAGTTGCTGAAATTTTGGAAAGAAATTTGAAACATGTTCTATCTTTCGCAGAAAGCGCAGGTCACTTAGCTGTACATCTCTACGAGTCCGTTTGTGCGGACTTGTGCTTAGGAAGGAGGCCCTCCAGTTTAAGAGGTGCTCATACACCACGTTTGTCCCAAGAAACGAAATCTGTCAGGACTGAGGCAAAGTCTGGTTTACCTGTAGTGCAACACAAAACGGGATAAGAGCATTCTAAACGTACACTCTTGGTAAGGATCACCATCGAGTGATGTCTTTTTAGTTCAGTGTATGGTGTATTTCCTAGTTTTAATCGTCTACCTTATGATCAATTAGGTTTGCTCAACTCCGATTCGTTGAGGTTGACAAAATCAGAGAACTAGATGAGCCTCTCGAACCCGAGGCGTTCGAAGGAATCATCGCCTCACACTGCAGGAAAACGAGGGACATACTACGCTCAAAGTGAGTGAATGAAATACATTCGATCCTCCTATTCAGCTGTACTTCTCACGCCTGTTTATAATAGTACCCCGATAGACTCTGTTGTAATACGCTTGCTTGGCCTACGTCTCCTTTTGTTTTCAGCTGGATTCCGAAATGTGCGCGAGCTTTCATTGATCACCGGAACACTTGGGCTCACCTACTGCCAGCCAAGTCCACTGACAGTATGGAACCTGTTAGGTCCTTTTTCGCATGCATGGCAGCCTTGATGTCAAAACAGCTACGCTCTATTGTGGACCAGTCACTGAAGGATTTGCTGGAGATGTTGCAAGAACATCAGGCAAGTGGTCGAATGTGGATACTGGTCTTGGCCCATTTACCAATATTTTATTAGATCTATGTAAAGATTCTAGGCACTTCGTTAGATTTTTCTCTGTGAAATCCGGCCCAGTAAAATCACAAGTGAGTAGACCTAACCAAACCTAGGGTTACTTCTGGATGACTTTCCGCTCTCATCTTACTCACACACACCACTTGCGCAAAGATTATTCTCTTCTGACCTCACAAAGACTGTTGAATGTTTGTGATCTGAATACAGTCTCCACAAAATGGTGAGTTCTCAGCCGCAACCGAACAGTTTCGTCATTTTAAAGTCGACAGAAATTCCAAAAATACAGGTGATTCCTTTGATTTGCCTAGATATATTATATTATATTATATTATATTATATTATATTATATTATATTATATTATATTATATTATATTATATTATATTATATTATATTATATTATATTATATTATATTATATTATATTATATTATATTATATTATATTATATTATATTATATTATATTATATTATATTATATTATATTATATTATATTATATTATATTATATTATATTATATTATATTATATTATATTATATTATATTATATTATATTATATTATATTATATTATATTATATTATATTATATTATATTATATTATATTATATTATATTATATTATATTATATTATATTATATTATATTATATTATATTATATTATATTATATTATATTATATTATATTATATTATATTATATTATATTATATTATATTATATTATATTATATTATATTATATTATATTATATTATATTATATTATATTATATTATATTATATTATATTATATTATATTATATTATATTATATTATATTATATTATATTATATTATATTATATTATATTATATTATATTATATTATATTATATTATTACTATATTATTATATTGTATATATCATATTTTCTCCTTTGGAATTTACTGCGCACACAAAGGAGTGAAAAATTAGGATGTAAAACTCTGTGCGCTGCATTTCACCATGATATCTAGAAACAGAATTTGGAAACTATGGATCATCGTCTGTTGATATGTTTGCGCTAGATCCAAGCCCTGAAAGCACTCATCGTGTCCACATCTGGTAAATTTTTGACGATGTTGCTGTGAGAGTGAACAGGCAGTTTTCTGACTATTCATATACACGTACATCCACAAGAGATTGCAGGTGAACATGCACAACCATAAGCACTGTGTAGCACTAATCAATCGTAGAGAGTAAGTTTGATAAACAGGGATTTTTGTGTGGTGTTCGTGGGTGCATTACTGATGCCCGATATTGACTTGGTCTTTAGGATGGGAATTCGTTTGAGGAGCCCTATGATGAACTGAAATTTCTTCGGCGGCCTCTACTACTTATACGTCTCAGAGTATCAGAACCAAAGATTGTATTCTCACCGAGCTTTCGTGAGACCCGGGACTGTCTACTTCGCTGTTTTCAAGCTATCACGGATGCTGCCGAAGAACTTCCACGGGTAAGTTTTTGATCTGCAATTTCATACATGGATGAATATCGTTTTTTCGATGAGCGGCATGATGTGTACAGTAAACACCTTTCAAATAACTAAGAAATAACCGCAATTTTTTTGCAAATAAATTTGGCGTTAGTGGGAGAGTCAACTAAATCTCAGCCGGATTTCGAACAGTCTTTTACCAACCTTGTAAGTAGTATAGTATGCCAAGGAAACTATAAATTTAATTAATTTAACATGGTTTTTATACAGAGGTTTACTTATCTGTAACCATTTGTGTTTTACTCAAGACACCGACCGCTTCCTCTTAGTACCCACAGTAGGCCGGTCAGAAAAGCAACCGGACCACAAAGTCAAAACTGACCCGTTTTCTCCACTCGACCGAAGAAATACGCGGATCATTTGGCTCAAAAATAAAGGGGCACAACCACACTCACTCCCAAAACTCACAGTTTTTTTTCTGACACAGATTTTTTCTTCTGACGGGTCTTTCTTTATGTTTGTTTTACTGTAAGAATACTAATAATAATATTAATCTACTGTTTGAATCTTTGGTCTCTTCCGCAGGTCGAAGTGGAGATTTTCCCTGCATTAGCCAATGATCGTCACTTCCTACGATCCGTTTCGTTTCGTGAACAGCTCGTTATAGAATACACAGACAAAGCTATGACCGTGTTTCGTGCCAACTCAATTGGGCCAAAAGACTACTTGGACATTTATAAGCCGTATGGGAACTTGTTGAATAACAAGGCAGAACTGGAGTTACGCAATTTTCTCAAAGAACGTCACACGTTGTTGGCGGTGAAGAAGGTAAGTCTTAGCTTAATTCCTGGATACGTCTTATGCGCTTCCACCATTCAACAGACACACTTTGACCTTTGGAGGGCTTTCAGACTCTGGGGTTTCCAAATGAATACTTGTTGACAGTTCGTGGGGTTGCCGGGTGATAAGTACACACCTGTACTTAGCATTGGTTTGCTGCTAATTAAATGAGTTGTAGCTGCCACAGTATCATCGGCGGACGAAACTGTGGCAGCTACAATCACTGTACGACAAGTACACGGTTTCTTACAGCTGCTGCTGCTGCTGCTGCTGCTGCTGCTGCTGCTGCTGCTGCTGCTGCTGCTGCTGCTGCTGCTGCTGCTGCTGCTGCTGCTGCTGCTGCTGCTGCTGCTGCTGCTGCTGCTGCTGCTGCTGCTGCTGCTGCTGCTGCTGCTGCTGCTGCTGCTGCTGCTGCTGCTGCTGCTGCTGCTGCTGCTGCTGCTGCTGCTGCTGCTGCTGCTGCTGCTGCTGCTGAAATGAGTTGTACGCATTCCACACACATATATCATCCCGTATTTATTTTCGCAGTGATCTTGGTCGCTAAGATTGCACTACACCGCCGAAAACTCAAAATGGCACCAGTAAAACTTTGCAATAAATTGGTCGCAAACTGCCACATTTCAGGCATCTTATTCTTATCTGTTCCCTAGCGCAAAGGCAAAGCTTGGTTGAATGAGCCGGATTTAGTGGCGCAAGTCAATAACAGCTTACTGACTGTGCAACAGGTGACTCACGGTGACTCGCGTTCAGTGTTTGATTTCAGCCGTTCCTTTTTTTGTTGATTCGTGCATTATTGTGATTTCCACCACGGTGTTTTACTGTTCCGCAATGAAGCGGAATTCGCTAAGTGACGTTCGCAATGTTTCACAGGTTTGAGGTAGGCAGACGTCCCACGTTAAAGTTGTGTTTATAATTGGCTTTTCTTATGCGTCGACAGAAAATCGAAGCTTTCCAGGACTTGCGGGCTGAGATTACGATGCTCCGACTCACCGTTCCATTGAGTCTATTCTGCGTGGACTGCAAGAGTGTGAACGAGGAGCTAGCCAATCGGGCGTGGAAATTGAGGGACATTTTGGTTTCATTCGAGCTCGATGAGAACCGAGACGTCAATCGCAGGTATATCAGACTTGCTTGAAATTATGTTTTGTCGTTGGCACAGAGAACTTATAGTAGTATAGACAATATCGACGCTGTTAGCTAACTGCACTAATCGAATGCTTCGATCGGTCATTAACTCAGGCTATTCCCGAGGATTCTGATTCCGTATTGTTACGTGTGGTTGTTCGCCTGCATGCGGATTTTGATCGGTGATCCACGACAGACAGATAGATACTTGAGTCTCGGGCTTACCGCTACCGACTGCTCCTTTCGTTTGCCACTCACTTTCATTTCTACTCCAGTTTCGACTGAGCGTTTTTGAGGTGGGGGGTAGGACAATCCGTCCGGTCTGGAACTGAAAGTGTGTTATCAGGACCGAAGTTTAAGGTAATGCCCATATGGTCACGAGTCATGTGAGCAGGGTTGTGACCAAATTCGGTCTACGTAGCACGTGACGCTTTGCTTATCTGTCCACTGGTGGACTGTCAAAGCCACAATTCACGCCATTTTGAACTGTAACGCATCAGATGACACAATACATCATTAAATTGTATGGGACCATCTACTTGACAGTTTCATGTAGTTCAGATTGCTCAGTTGCTGGTAAGGTTGCTCAATGGGTGTGGCAATCTTGTTGCAAAGGTTTCGTCATTAATAGAGATTAAAATATCAGTGCGTTGTTGTGAAGCGGAGCTGAGTTGTGCGTTGCTGGCTATGTTGAGTACTGGTGTGCGCGAGTTTATATACATGCTTCTGAAGGAGTGATTGACACTAGTTACCCAATTAGTAGGATAGTCACTCTAATTTCGATTGCCCGAAGTCCAGGTGACCCTTGAACTTCACCTCTCTGATTCGCACCTTGTGACCTTCGCTGAACTGGTCCCGTGGCGTAGGTGCCTGCAGAACAGTTGTCTAGCTCAGTGAACAACCTCTGCACCATCTGTTTGATAGGTAAACGGGCAGTGATTTCAACAGATGCCTAGAACTTTCAGAGAATCCAACCATCCGAATTCTAAAAAACAATGGGGATATGTGTCAAATGATCACCTTGTCTTCCACAAGCACACTCGCTGATTCAAGTCCAGAAGACGACCGCCTTCTGGAAATCATCATATGCCACCGGAACTACCCTATTTCATCAATTCGTCACTTAAAGATGACATGTGACCTAAAGGACAGACGTGAGTTCAAGTAAGAAATGGACTGATTACTTCTAATGGGGCTTGAGATGCTAGGCGACATACGCCTAGCATTACTAGAAACTAGCTGAAGCACCATTCTCAAAAATCACATGACAAACTGATTGGCTCTTGAAACGTGAATATATACCCATGTGTTCCTATCTTCTTGGCCTGAATGGTTCCCATTTGGAAGAAACCGGTAAGTCAGATGTGAAGTTTTCCCGATAGCAGAAATTTAAGTGTCAAAAACCGATGGCATAACATTAGCATTCCGTGCTATTTTTTATGTCTGTCACACTTAGAGCCCTCTGATCATTTTCCCGGGAAGTAGTCTATTCTGGGATGGAACACAGCTGACTCCAGTCCGAGAGATATAATGACCAGCTTCAAACACATTACACCGATCCGCGGTCACATGACTGCTCTGTAATTTCGACATTCGCTGAATAGTCGTAGAGGGCTGAGTTTCATTGGACCACAAACATTCTGCTCTAACAAATTATCTGTTCATTTGAATTCAGCATCTGCCGACGATATGATGAGATCATGAACCGCCTGAGCGAAACGCCACCTGACACAGAGAGTCTAGTTCAGCTTCAGGCCTACATGCGCGAAGTAAACAACACGATGGTGTTCAAACTGAAGGAGGAAGTGGCGGATGCAGCGGAACGACTTAATTTTCTCTTGGATTACGCTTTCCTATCACGTAGGTTTTCCCGAACTTTCGTGTTTTCCTTGTACAACCGTCAGTGAGTCATTTCGGTGATGATTCAGCTCAGTTGCTTGTACTCGCCGAAACACTGGCAGATCTGTACAAGAAACGAAAAAGGCACTTGGGTGGTAGTTATTCTGAACCAAGTTATGTCTAGTAAATGTGACGCATTTTTCCCTTCAACTTTCAAAACTCGGTATTCTGAGGTCTTTAGGATTTGAGTTGTCAACCCCTACCAAAGCAGCCTCGATTGCATGCAATGATAAGAAGGATCAACGACATCATCTTCATCATCATCACCATCATCATCATCATCATCATCATCATCATCGTGATCGTCATCATCGTCACCATCATCATCACAGTGTCCGCTCCAGGGAGTCTAATTTGTTGATTTGAGTGATTCATAGCCCTGGACATTTCTACGAGGGGTATTAACTTCCCAGGTGTGCGGTCACACATAACCGCAGTGGTCCTAGTAGGAACGACTTTGTTCCGCTTGTTCTAGTCTCAGAATTATTTCTGATTTCCCGGTAAAAAGAAAAGTCTGCTTGTCATCATCGATCTGATTTGCTTTCTGCATATACGACGGATGTCCCTTTGGGTCATTTCGCCAAACGGCCTTTACTCACATTTGGACAAGCCCTGTTGATCCAAAGACAGAAGTAGGAAGATCGTAGGAAATCGTAAAATAAATAGACATCCTTGGAGACTCTATTTAGAAATTTATCCTGTCTGGAAAAAATTCGGAGGTAATTCTTGACAGAAATAGATATCGTCTAGATCCATAGATATGGAATATTTTGACCAATGTTCAAGCGTCTTTCCCTACTCTTTTAGAGGATGATATCAAACTGAACTCCACCCTATTCTACTGGCCCGAACACATCCTCAGCGTACTGGATGTGACCACCACTCGCGTAAACATGCTTCGGGAGAATGCAGAGGAAGATTTGAAACACCGCACAGCCGCTTTGGAACAACGCATTCTGAACTGCTGGGATAGAATTACAGCCATGCGCAAACGAGAGGGTATTACGCAAGAGGAAATGGTTAAATCAGTCCAACTGTTGGACGAATTTTTGGTTGAACTGGAGACGTTAATATCGGACGCAGAACAAGTGAATAAGTGAGCGAGGACAGATAAGCTGTGACTTTGTCCGTAGGATTCTCTCTGCAACCAGTGCCACGCAACTAATCAAACTAACTCATCATGTCGGTAAAATGGAATTTTTGTTACGGACTCAATGCTTTATTCTGTAAGACCTTTTTGCCTTTTAAATCAAAAAGCAATCGAGTAGAAAACTCTGGACAAGGTGACTCTGGTTTAAACATCTTTCTCCTCAATAAATCTTGACTAATCACTCAATAATATCACTAACGGTTCGTCATTTGAAGCAAGATACTGACTGCTGACTTTACCGATTTCAGGGAGGAAGCCCTCGTACAATGGGATCCAACTCAGTTTCCTCAGCTTGTTGAGCTCCGACGACAAATGGATCCGTTCGACCGTCTATGGCGTACGGCCCTCGATTTCGATACGTGCAACAAGAACTGGCTCCAGGCGCCTTATCACACCTTGAGTGCGTATGAAATTGAGGCGCACGTGTCGGAAATGTATAAAACGATGCACAAGCTAACAAAGGTCCTCGCTGATCTTCCCGGACCATCCAAAGTGGCGCAAAAAATGAAGGTAAGCTCTGCTGCATTATACCAGGTGCCCTAACCATCCAATGCCGTCCCTAGCCAGAGGTCACCGTTTCTAGCCCTCTCCTGATAAATCTTTACGAGAGTCCTTCCAATTGAATACGATCTTTCACTGCTACTTGGTACTAGGTAGTTGTCGATCAGGTTAGATAGTGCGACTATGTCTGAGTAGTATAAATATTTTTACAAAATTTCTCCGAACCGCATGGAATGGGTGTTGAATTTAACAGTTTTTGTATTTGCCTTCGGCTTTGGGAGGTTCCTTTATCAGCAGGGGTAAGCGGACTGACAGCGTATACGAGTGATCAGCTTGTTTAACCTGATGAACACCTAGTTAACACACGTCTGGTTGGTAGCCACATAATCCCCAGTGCAATAAGGTAATTCGCACTAAAAGAATACAGACTACGAAGCGAACGAGCATACCTGGTTTCAAATAAAATACCGTGCCTTTTCAGAGAGGTTTGGTAAACAATCGGTGGATTTGTTGCTGGGCAACGTTTCGTCACCACAGCGACTGGTGGCCCAGGCGGTGGAAATCGCCAAGCATCTCAGCGTGAATAGAATAGAGGGCGTAGAACTGGCAAGCGTGTGGAGAGCGGTTTTAGATCAGCCGAGATGACATGAAGTGGGGTGCAGTTATCAGCAAAATGGTCTGAGTCTAAAAGTACAAAATCCAAGCAGAGTAAGATCAAATTAACCACCCCCAACCCCAAACCAATTGTCCCGGTACCCCTCGACGAATACAGGCGAACAAAATGTGTGAATGACCCCAAGTGGAATAGTCCGTTGAGGTGTCCTAGACAGAAAAACCAAGGCCGCAAAAATCCAGGTTCAACATGAAGACCACTCCCCCCTAACCAATCTATCGTAGATGTTAGTCATCCCCACTAACCAACAACCAGGAACATCAGGCTGATACCCAGCACTGATCAAGTCGGCTAGGCATAAGAAATCTCACGGACTGGTTCCCTGACTGCACTAAAACCCAATCAACCGGCTTAGTTACTCAACTGGCCTGACGAAACCTTTGTGTCAAAAGCGAAACGTTGCCCAGTAATAAATCCACCGATTGTTTACCAAACCTCTCTGAAACGATGATTACCCAATCGGTCCCAAACATTTTCCAATTGATTGAAACACCGTATCTCTTTCGTAACTACCAGTCGTAGAAGCTATGACCAATCCAGTTTCTCGTTCCAAACAGTGATAAATTACTCGTTTGTCGCACTTCTGGGTCAAGAAATGTATTCACAAGGGATTATTCTCTTTTGTCCTTTTTATGATACCATCTATTCTGAACACCACTCATTTCAACATTTTCCCGTAGAGTACTAAGCATACTCATTTTACATTTGTGAAGGACAAGCTCACAAATGTTCGCAAACTGCGAAATTTCAGTCTTTCTGAACCAAACAAATGAGACAGAAATCCGTAAACACAAGCACTGACAAGTGGGCACCAAACTAATGGAACGCGTTCAATGGCAAGGCTTTACAACTCCCATCCGTTTGGGAGTCACTTTAGTCACATTTCCACCGATAGCTACGCTGAGGGGAATTGTACTTTTCAATGGCAACTTCAGGTCAGTTTGCGCTGAAAAACCGGAGACGGTACGGTTGTTTCATCCTTGCTGGGGAGCATCATCAGTGCTCATCGCACGAATTCATAGGTAGATTGATTTGGCGTTTGGCAGTTGAGAACTGTACCAGTGAGCCACTGGTAACTGATCAGCTTTAGCAGAATACAACACCTCATTCTTCAATAACTCAGTTGGTGTAAAGTGGTCCGGCTGGTTACTGGAATGACGATAAGTCTAAGCGGATGAAAATTATGCCTGGATATCAAGCACTGGATTATAACAGATCATTCGGTCATTTTTGTTGTCAAACGGCTCACGCACTTCGCTGGAGTTTATTCAAATCCCCCATTAACAATCTGAGAATGCCTCCCCACCCTCCGCGTGTAGAGATGAAAAATACTGTGCATCCATCTTTTAAAACATTAGGACAAAAACAGAGGATGATGCCTTCGATACCGTATTAATTATGACAGGAAAAGTCCCCTCAGAATGGTTTCACCTAGTTGCCTATCGTCACCGAAAACAGAACGGGAAAAAACATTCCCGATCAGTCTATGCATTCTCAAAATGTCATTGTTTTTTCTACCTAATTTGATTGTAAATCTATCTGTGCATTTCACCTTCAGACCAAAATTATTAAATTCCAACAATTCCTTCCCGTCATCCACGTTGTCTGCAATCCGGGCATACAACCACGACATTGGGATCAAATGAGTGATATTGTGGGTTTTGACATTAAACCACAATCTGATACACAGCTTATCGTGTTCCTGGAATACGGATTGAAAGAATTTTTGGAGCAACTAGAAGAAGTGGGTGCAGCTGCGGCCAAAGAACACCAGCTGGAAACCACAATGGCGAAAATGAAGGAGGAATGGCGGCTCATGCGATTTGAGCTTCTTCCCTACAGAGATACGGTGAGTCCTAAAGGGTTTCGTTCATTGTCCGGATTCGTAACTGGTGGTATGAAAGAAACTTGATTACATTGTGTTGAGAAAACAGACGGATTGACGTACCAGTCATTTGGACAGTTCAGTGACGTAGATGTTTACTTTTGCATGATGGTACTTCCACCCTCGAAAGATGCCTGTGAACCAGGTCGGTCTTGTTATCGAGTGCAAGTAATCGGGTAATCAGGACTTTTACCTGTTTGGCTTTGTTAGCCAAATTGTTTCGAATAACCGGTCGTTTATTCACGGGAAGAAGTGGAGGCAATGCGTCAGTTCGATGGACAATTATCTGAATTCAGGAGAGTCTTGTTCTCATATTGCATCCACCTGTTTGGTGATGATGAGTTCTTAGGATTTGATGTCTCCAAAATCCACTTCACATATGCCTATTCGCAAGGCCTGGGCTCGAGAAAGCTCGTTTGTTAAGGCGCGAACCTGGTGATTGGAAGATTCGTGGTTCAAACCAAATCTGCGTCTCGATTGCTACCGCCTGGGTTTGGGCAACCTAGCAGTATCTGAGCTCTCATGCTTCCCTCGGACTTCACGGCAGTTGGACACCAGAGGGGTGTTACAACAGAGAGACAATTACGATCACTGACGTGACCCATGTTGGTCACTATTACACTGACCACGTAAGACCCAAACTCCTGATGTGACAATTGGCTGGTTACAATTTGCCGCGCTTCTGAGGTGAGACTGGTTTTCTGAATTCTTAAGCGCAGTTCTAGATAAAGTTACAGCATGGTAGTGACTTTCAAATCTGTAGTTAGCCTAACTGGAAAAGGCCGTGTTATTTGACACAGGTATTCAATCAGGTGCAAAATAAACTTCTTTCAAAGTTACCCTAAATTTCTTCCGAGTCATCCTACACGACCTGACCGTTAGCCAATTCAGAAAAGAAGTTGATCTGCTTAAACCTGTTATGTGGTCAGATGATAAAATCTTGAAAATTTGTACGGCTTCCTACTGTCCTCCGTTGTGACAACCACATCCTGGGAATAGCAAACGTTTTGGGTGTTGAGAGCAGTGTCGGACGCAGCAAAATCCCGTTAATTAGCCGCCTTTTAATAGTGTGGCAAATCAACGTTGCTTACACGACAAAACCTGTCTTCTCCCTTACAGGGTATTTCAATCTTGTCGGCCATCGATGACATTCAAGTTCTACTGGATGATCATATAATCAAAGCGCAGACAATGAGGAATTCCCCGTATATCAAACCATTCGAGAAAGAGATGGTTGCCTGGGAGACCAAACTCATATTGATGAATGATATTTTGGATGTCTGGCTCAAGGTAAGACTTATCAAGATGCCTCTCGGAACAGTTTAGCTTCTCTGTACAGTATTAAAAAAAATAGATTTAGGGCTTTCTGAGATGTACTGCGTGTTCCTGAGAGAAGTTGAGCCGATATTTAGCCGGGTACCTTACTCTTCCCCGCAAACGGGAGATTGTTACTTACCTGTCCAGCTGGATAAGACAAACTTTTTAACTGTAACCTTTGAGGCGAACGAAAGTGCATTCAACATATACTTTATGTGACCGGTTCAGCCCACTTTGGTGAACTGTTTCTCTAGTAATCGCCCGATCTAACCAATAGACAAAATGCAGACACCGATTTTACCATAGTCTGAATAAGTATTCCTGATGCACTGGGCAGCTGGACGAACTGAGCTGCGATGTCTAGCTCTACTACTGAAGTTAGCTGATGGACCTCATGCGCTCGAATGAAAAAACTTTCCTCAAATCCTCCATTCCCGTAGTTTTTCTTTGTTTGCTTAAGCCCCTGACACCTTCTAACCCCCCGACTTGATGGTTTTCCATGAATGGAAGCTCGACGGAGCTTCAGTTTCTGTCAACAGCAAGACTGTCCAGAAGGAACTTCGTCGTCCGTTCAGCGGTCATCATAACTGCTTCGAATTGTGCAGCGTTCGCTGACAATTTTTTCCAGGTCCCCTCGCAACCTTGTTTCAGTTATTCCATGCGTTTGTAGATGTTTACGTTTTCATATCCGGAACTGATGAGTATTCCACCACGGCACTAGTAAAACATTGTTGAAGTTGCCGCTAGTCCGTCAGGTATACAGCAACGCGTCTGTCATGAAATGCGTGCTAACTGTGGGTTTGCAGTGAAGTTTACCTCACTTGGGATATGAGGTCATCGGAGGCAAGCAAGAATCAAGTGAGAAATCGCAAGGACTGGCCATCCGAATTGATAGGCAAAAATTCAGTTCTCTTCAGCAGCACATATCAACCACGATAATACGAATTCGGTGGATATCGGAGTAGTCTCGACACAAAAACTGTTCTTGATGATGGATTGCAAGAGCCACGGTAGAATGCAGTTTGGTGGAAAATGCCGTGTGACACTGAGTTACAGAGGGTCAGTGAGGTAACCAGCCAGGAACGGAATAAGAAATAAGTGCGTGAATCAACACGTTTGAAGGCATCCCTGATTTGACCTCATCGGGAGATTCACGTGGGAAGGTGGACAAGTCACTCGGTATAAGTGAGCGGAACCGCCAGCACGCAGAACAGAACATAATTCAAAGGCGACTTGTAGGTCGAGAGATGGGGACAAGGTTCGTCCGTAGAATCGATATCATGCCGTGTTTTTAAGGAGACGAGATTATTCCTGGCAGACCAGGAACTACGAAAGAGTAGCAGTACAAAATAACATGGAACGTCCAAGAACACACTCATTTACATATGAAACTGAGGGAAATTAGATTGGCTTGGTTTCCGAATAAGGTAAGAGAGCTTCCTCAGCCTTGGGAAGACTGTTCCATGATTTGGGACAGTTAGTGGAAACTTCTACACATATACAAGGTTTTTCGTTCATATTCACACCACTCTCATTTGAACGGTCGTCCTCCTGTTCTGGCGTAATTATTCCGGTGAGTCCACACCAAAGGGAAGCACTGGACCCGAGTTTCGCTCTGAAACGGTAGGGTTCTTGAATCATCCCTGTGGTGCCTCCTGACTGTATGCAACTGTAATGTATGGAACATTTGTTGCTTTTATATCCCAGCATGCTAAATCTAACTGAGGCGAAACTTAAATGTTGTCACCGAGTTTTATTGCAGTTCAAACGTGAGGCTCGCATTTTCTGTGCTCATATGTCATTATCCATCTTTTTTTCATTTGATGTCGATTTGTGCTTTATCGTGATTCTCCCCAAAGTAAAAATCTCTTTTCTTGTTGAAAAGGTACAAGCCACCTGGTTATACCTAGAACCCATCTTCTCCTCCGAAGATATACTTGCACAAATGCCCGAAGAAGGTCGAAAGTTTGGTGTGGTAGACGTAATCTGGCGAGAGATCATGACTGAGGCCGCTGTCAACCCTAGTTGCTTAGTGGCTACAGATCAACGTGATATGCTACGGCGTCTGACAGACGCATATATCTTGTTGGAAGAGATCCAGAAGGGTTTGAATGACTATCTGGAGAAGAAACGGCTTTACTTCCCTCGGTGAGTCATCAGAGACTTTTGATAGGTATGGTTAAAGCGAAAATAGGAGTGGTGAAACAATGCAACTGATTCGTAAAATACTGGTTGGCTATAGTTCTCAGTAGACTGAGTTAAGCTGATGTACTTGTTCCACCAAATTTGTCCTGCACGCGGGACATCAAGAGATTCAAACCCGAGCGCTAAAGCAATGAATAGAACGACGAGTCATCCGCATGCGAACATCACCTGTCAAAAACATGGATAAATCAACCAATTAACGTTTTGTGACTGCCCGATGGCCAACCGATTGTCCAAATATATTTGACGTTTGATAACGCACTATCAAATGGACGAACCATTGGAAAATTTGGGGGTTGAAACCGAAAAAAAGAGAGAAAATTGAAGAAGGCACGGCTGTTTGCAATGCACTACTCTCTCGCAAAACCAAATTGATTTGCAAATGAGTGTATTTATCGAAGGCACAGCTGTCTTAAAACTGAGTGAAGAGGGTGTCTTAGTACACTACTCATAAGGTTGCTGAAAATTCTTCGACAGCCCACGACCGGTTTCGCCCTTCTTGGGGCTCATCAGGTAGGCGCAGTCCCCGAGTTTCCGTCAACCTTATGTTCTACTTGAACCCAAATTGGACTGTTTTCGAGAAATACACTCATTTGCAAATCAATTTGGTTTTTGCGAGAGACTCACCTGGCAACACGAGCAATTGAAACATGAGGCGGCCTGGCGCAGAACATTCAGTAGCCTGGATACATCACAAACGGGAGATTCAGCTGGGTTCCAGGTGAGTCTCTCGCAAGAACCAAATTGATTTGCAAATGAGTGTATTTATCGAAAGGGTGTCTTGCTCTTTATGACGGGCAGTGTGTTGCATCGATCTACATCGGTACCAGTTATGATTGCTATTTGCTATGTACTTCTAGAGTTGTCGGTGATCTCTAGGCTGACATCGAGACTGGTTTAGCTCAAGTCAAGTGGAAGAAAACTTTATTCACCCCAATTTTCGGCAAACCGAGAGTTATTCAATCACAAAGGTTTTTATCAATTCGATGCAATATTCGCTTTATTCTTTCCCCGATACAGCTTCTTCTTCCTTTCCAATGACGAGCTATTGGAAATCCTATCCGAAACGAAAGATCCGCAACGTGTACAACCTCATTTGAAGAAGTGTTTCGAAGGTAAGTTGGCTATGTGTAGGACCGGTTCGAGAGAAAAAAACCAATTCTATTCCAGGTATCAACCGTCTTTCCTTCACGGAACAGCAGGAAATTATTGGAATGATATCCGCCGAGGGTGAAACCGTGCCGTTTGTTACCAAAATTTACCCTGCTAAAGCCAAGGTAAAATTCGCTTCCACACAATTCTGTGATTGATTGTTAATAAAATAGCTGGATCGTCATTTTATCACTGTCCTTCCATCCGACAACTTGCCTAAAATGCCATTCAAGGTCACTGAGGCGTCTCGCCAACCAATCTCATCACTCAAGCGTCAACATGTTTGGTTGCTCAGACGTGAAAGTTCATACGCTTCTAACATGAACTGCTCGAGTGGTGGTAAAACGCTGGCTTTGTATATCAGATGTGCGGAGTTCAAACCCCAACACGGTCACTGAAATGCACTGCTGATTGGCCCCAGTAAGAGGGAAACCCGAGTCCTTTTCTTTCCCCCTTTGGTGTGGACTGACTAGAATGATTATGCCGAGACCGGAGGATGACTGCTTGGACGAGAGTGATGTAAGCGTGAATTCCATTCAGATATGTAACAAAGATCGCACCGTGGAATGTTAACGAATGGACGAGATGAATGGGAAGGCCTAGAGCGTTGGTGCATCCCATAGATTGTGTATTGTCTTGCTTTGGGGCTTTACCCACATGGACAATGACTCATTTGTAGCCGATAGTAGCACTGGAGACTATCAATGCTACAACAAGAGTAAATGGAACCAAGGGAACGTTTCTGTACAGGTACCAGTCACGTAATTCACGGGCTGTTACTAATGAGTAGCTAGACGTACGAGCATTCACTGAGGCCAAACCAAGCAGCTTTTCCTTACCACAGTGTCCTTTCCCTGTGGATCACTTTTCACCACAACTCTCATCTCAGAGATTCTGGAGAAAATGAATTAGCGGCTTCTCGAAACACCTAGCACAGTATAAAAAAGAGACCGTGGCAACAGACCAACAGTTGCACCCCTATGAATCAGTCGTTTTATTTCGGTCTAAACTTACTTCATTCATGACAACGCCATTCCCAGACTTCACATTCTGCATGGACACAAAATGCCCAATAGAGTCTTCCCTTCTTTGCAGCCAATTTCTCTAGACGTAGAGAGTTGCTTGTGATATAAGTGACTGTTCTTAGATTGACTTAAAAAGCAATCGCAATGGGTTTTGTATGAGAATCAACTCTCACTGCGATAAATACACTCACTTGCATATCAATTTGGCTTTCACGGGGTGCTCACCTGAATCCCAGCTGAATCTCTCGTTTATGATGCTGCACTGGGTTGCCTCATATTTCAGTTGGTACGATATTCGAGATACCACAATACATCCTAGAAGTAACACACTACTGAAAACCATTCGATAGCCCATGACCAGTTTCACCCTTCTTGGGGCTTATCATGTAGGCGCAGTACCCGAGTTTCCCTAATCATCATGTTCTACTGGGAAGCAAATTGGACTGAGTTGGAGGAACACACTCATTTACATAACAAATCGGCTTTCACTGGAGACTCGCCTGAATCCTATCTGGATCTCTCTTATTTCAATCCGAAACAACCATGCACGCTTCAAGACGAAACCCGACTGCCTATTTTCGGCGTCTACAGGTTATCCAATCAGGGTTGTCTAAAATGCTGCTGTGTGATCTGCTGAACCACCAGGAATGCTGTACCCTCAGTTATCAATCATAAGACATGATAACGAATCTCATGGTAAGTGGAAAGTCTGTGTGGACTAGATAGGATCGGCTATTAGAAACTGCCTGCCAGCGCCCTGGTCACGTGTCCACACAATATCGACTCTGTTTTCAATGTCACATTACGGCGATTGGCGACTGGTTGGACGTCAGTCAACATCACTGCTGTCATCAACCACCGTGTGAAAAGCCCAGCTACCACACGGAGGTGTGGGTGTGAGCATTCCTGCATCCAGTAGCCTGAAAGGTCCCTGGTTGTCCGGTCACTTTGTAGGTACAAATGGTTATCATAGCAACACTATGAATAGGGAGTTTATATTGTCACTCTTCTAGCTGCTACTTGAGTCAGGACTGATGCTCGATCGGCTAATCAATCCTCCATATGACAGCCAGCCGAGTTTTTGTCCAGACCAGTCGTTCTATCTTTTGACCAGCAGACTGGCATCCTGGCAAGAAAATTCTCAACCTGCAAAGATAGGATTCGATGAAGTTCACTCTGTACGAAGTTGCAGATGGTGATTTGATGCCCGGCAACTTCGGTGTTGAGTACTGTTATGTTCAGACGATGATGATGAATAAAAAAAGAGTAAGAAAACGAAGAATCCTGTCACCACAAACCTCGAAGACAACCAAGTACACTTAGTCCTTGAGAAGGAAATAACGGCCAAGTGTGTGAAAACAAGTTACACTTGGAATGATATGGATTATGAGGAAAATCGAAATTGTCCGACACCTGGAACAGTGCAGCTCTTGTTAATGCACACAAGCAATAGGGTTTACTAGGTGCCTCAAATGGGACTACCAAGGTTACTTCCAAGAGATTAAACAAATCTAACTCCCCTCTGCTGGTACTTGTGTGAATAATTTGATGTTCGTACACTTCAACTTTACAAGCTTTTATTGTACCTTGCTCAAGGACGTGGCGCGCATTCACTCAGGTAGTACTAAAAGCGTGGTAGAGCTTTAGCGTTCACTCAACTTGAAGGTAGACGGGGAAAATCGCAGACTTCAACATCTCCCTGATAGTATGCCGTTCATCAAGGACACCAAATTTTTCGTGTCCCAAGAGCTTTTCTTCTGAAGGAGGATTACTTTACTTTCAGTTTAAGCTACTGATGGTCATAGTGATTACTTGAATGTGACTGAACTGAGGAGCGCAGCTGACCACAGTTTTGCCTTTGATTTATCAACCTAATCCTGCTCTGTGCGTCAACCTTCGTCCGATAAACTTTCTTGCGAGCACGTTTACGGTTTCTGATTTCCGCACATTCCAGCGCCTAGTGGCAACCACTGGAATGAGATACTCATACGGGTCCTGCATCCACAGGGCCTAACTAGTGGCAACCACTGGAATGAGATACTCATGCGGGTCCTGCATCCACAGGGCCTAATTGGGATATCAGATAAAACGTCTGTGTACTCCGATTAGACTTTGCACTCACCAATTTAGGTGAACAGATAAAACGTCTGTGTACTCCGATTAGATTTTGCACTTACCAGTTTAGGTGAGACACAGAATACTTGTGAAACTGGGCTTTTGGCTAGTGAAACCGAAGAGAATCTTACGCGTATCCTTGCAGAGCTAGAGGAAGGTGGTTTTCCAGTACATCTGTCACGAGGTTGTTAGTTGGCAGAACTGTATAGCTGAGAAATCCACCGGCCTGCAGGTGGGTAGTCAGAAGCATCTTCGGTGGCATTTTGAAGCAAATCACTGCAGTTCGGATTAGATAACAATAACTGACTACTCCTATCTGCCCACCCAAGACCGAGTAAGTTCAACAGCAACACGAGTTTTCCTTGACCACATCCTTTTCTCCTGTCCTTGCCATCTGGAAGCTGAACGTTATTGTCTGACACTTGCTCATAGCAGACCCCGTTAACAGCAGTACACCTGGTTCAATACCCCCTCAACTCCGTCCAAACCCAACTGTTTTTTTCCTTCTTAGGGTATGGTCGAGAAATGGCTTCTCCAGGTCGAAGATGTCATGTTGAGCAGCCTGAGAAAAGTTATTTCCGACAGTATCTACGGTTATTCAGCAACAGCACGGGAGAAATGGGTGCTTGACTGGCCCGGGCAGGTAAATTTCCTATTTTCATTCGTCAAACCCTACCTACATTGTATTGACTGTGGAGTCCTTTAAAATTAATGAAAGTTGTGGATGATTTCTGTAATCTATCCATTGGATCGCTTTGGTGACGGTGCTTTGTACTAGTCATGATCATAGTAGGCAATTTATTCGTAAGATAAATACCATTCAGCCCGTCTGCACTCACCCATGCTTCACGAGCTTGAGTGTAGTATGGCAGCACGTGCCAAAAGCAACCAATAGGCTCAACGTTAGCATCTGCTCTCACGTCCAACGACCGATGTCGCAAACCATCCGAGCAATCCTATGCCTGGAACTGTTCACTACCAAGTAAGTGTCTGTTTTTGACCTGCAAATTGACTTTCACTCAGCTACGTACATCGGCCGTTCATGTAAAGAATGCGTAAGAGCACACACAGTTCGACACTTTGGTGTGTTGATAATCTGACAAACTATGCACTACTACAACCGTAGGAGTTACAGCAAAACATAGCCTCCCTGTTGTCTATCTTTGTTATTTCAGGTAGTCATTTGTGTATCGTGCATTTACTGGACAGAGGAAGTCCAAGAGGCAATGGGCAACGCTGCGTTGGCCAACTATAAGGAAAAGTGTGACAAACAAATTGACGACATTGTTCGACTGGTGCGAGGCCCGTTGTCCAGTGGAGAACGAATCACTTTGGGTGCTCTGATTGTGGTCGATGTACATGGCAAGTGATAGCTACCTGAAAGTCTAGTAGTCTTTCCCCGCCAAAACAACTATCCAAGATCCTTCGACTTGTTGCCTTATTCTTTCTTATTGTTTGAAATCGTGCGAATCCCCACTCTGCTTCGGGAATCCTAGATGTAGCCACTTGATGTGGATTCCGCGATTGAAGGATGAGGGTGCCATACATTCTGCCCAAGTGTGAGCTAAGCACACTGTTGATCAGCCCCTCGGAGCAGGAAGTGTTCAAACTAAAATGGAAATTCCTGGAGTTTCGTAAGGTTCGCACTGCAGATGAACCAAATAAGGATAAAACAGCTGCACAAAGCTTCTTGGCTTTCCAGCATAGGTTGACTTCACTTACAGGACGGAGTCTATTTTAAAAAGAGGTTGCTTAACAGTAGCACAGAAGCGGAGAGTAATCACCCTCCTCGAATTCAAATGGCTCGCTCCTTCCCACCTAGTGAACGGAATAAGCTATAAAATCGTCAGCTAGCCGTTTTGTCACTTCTCCATACTATGCTCTACTCACAGATATCAGACCCAAACAGAGGTAAATTTCAGTGCCTAACACTACTTGTTCCGTAATAGTATATTTATCCCCTCTGTAAAAACTGCTTGTTTGTAGTGCTTAATCACGTTCCAACTTATACACGTGACCTTCGTAATTTCTGTCACCGCTCTAAGGTCTTCTTCAAGCCACACTGATGTTGCCTTTGACAAGCACAATGGAACAGGGTTCTTCCAAAGGACTCAGTGAGGGCAGTGACTAGTCCATACCACTTAGAAAGCTGCACCTTACGTTAGCTAATAAGTGTGATATTGGGAGGCAATCCCTTGTACCAGGAGTAAATATGCAATCTAAATTTTATCGTTCGCAATGAACGCACCCGAGCTAGCCATATTTCAGCAAAGTGTGCAAACCATCAGGTCGAAGATGGAGCCCAGTACAGGGGTCTCAAAGTGAGCTCAAATTTGGCCGTTCCAACGAAAGTCTAGAATGAGCTACCTGAGAATAAGATACAACGAACTATGCAGGAGTATTTGGCTTGTCACTTCGAACTGCGCTTGATGATAAGTCTGGGAATTCAGGGTTTCACTAGGTCACTGTTTGAGCTAAAGCCACAAAATGTGAAGTTCCATTTCATCGGATGAACAAATAGTTTATTCATCCCAATTATCCTCTGCTACCCCTCCACCATTTTGCGTAACGCCTCTTTGCCCGGTCTCTATTACTCCATTCGAGTGATCTCGAAGCTTTGGTGACCTGCAGAGCTTTGACAAGTAGCTCCTGCGTACAAAGACCTCTTAATTCCGTCATAACACTGGTAGCA
The DNA here is from genome assembly GCA_003604175.2 of Clonorchis sinensis. NCBI lineage: Eukaryota > Metazoa > Platyhelminthes > Trematoda > Opisthorchiida > Opisthorchiidae > Clonorchis > Clonorchis sinensis. Next base: position 56,196,123 of record CM030370.1, read on the forward strand.
ATATCAGTATTCTCAAGCTCGTCGGCAAAAGGCTCGTCCAAAAGGCGATTTAGTGCTGTTGCACTTGAAGGCAGTTAATATCCGGTTCTGCCTTTTTGCATGAGAAAACGACATAACAGTTTCAAACGGATTGTCAGGCATTGTATGAACTCGTCGGTTGATCGTCTGTTCATCCCCATTTATGGCATACTCTGCGTTTAGTGGGCTTGATGGAAAACAGTGGAAAGATTCAGTAGTTGGATAGCATGTGGAAAAACCCACTGAAATATGGTGCCACGATTCAGCCGCCCATTTGAATACTCCTTAAAACCTGTCATTACTGTCTTTTCCATCACAAAAACATGTCTACTCCAATAACGATCGTTGTTATCAACTTTCCAACATGGCGAGTTAGTTTTTCCACCTGCATCAATCCATCATTTTGATGGTTTGTTCAACCGAGGCGAATATTCAAGCTGGGTAAAACCCGACCGAAATATTCTGAGCTCATTTAACGAAGACCGCCCACCTAATGATTTCTAGGGAAACACGCTTCGCGAACGTCGCCAGATATCACCTTTCTAAGAACAGTCTACCTGGGGAAAAATGGGTCTTCCTACTGGAATACTGGGTTCTTGTGTCTACTACAACTCGTTTCCGAGGTCCTAAACATGATATTCGTCACCTGCCATAATGTGCATATGTACTCCCCATCAGTGTGATTATATCGGCGGTTTCTTGCTGGGGAGAAATATGCTGGTAGTATCATCGATGTTGTTTCAAAGCAGAGTAAAGAACGTAAACTTATTTTAAGTCCACCTACGCAAATTAATTTTAACCGCCAAAAATAAAGCAGTTTGGCGTGTTTACAGAACCATACAAACACCAGACTGTTGTGTTCTGTTATCATGTCTGGCCAGTACCTTCCATAACTTTGGATCAAGGAGCATTGTAGTAATGTGAGGTCATCAGAAGGGAGGTTCAGAAAGGGACCACCAAATGGGGAATTCGCATCTGTTAGTCCACTGCCGCACACCCGCACAAGCACTCAGCTCAGCCGATTATATCGTTGGTCGTTAAACGAAAGCCACTCCTCTGGTGGCTGGGTTATCCAAATTCAATAACAACAGCCCGCGGTGGTAAGGTGTGATAGGTAGAACGATTAGAAGATACTTAACCTGTGCCTCACATGAAGCGTGTTCCGAGAGACATGCGAACGCTGGCACTGCCCTAGGTACAGAGGAATTGCGAACACCATGTAGCAAAGCCAGGGACAGAAGCGAAAATAGATAGATAGATAGATAGATAGATAGATAGATAGATAGATAGATAGATAGATAGATAGATAGATAGATAGATAGATAGATAGATAGATAGATAGATAGATAGATAGATAGATAGATAGATAGATAGATAGATAGATAGATAGATAGATAGATAGATAGATAGATAGATAGATAGATAGATAGATAGATAGATAGATAGATAGATAGATAGATAGATAGATAGATAGATAGATAGATAGATAGATAGATAGATAGATAGATAGATAGATAGATAGATAGATAGATAGATAGATAGATAGATAGATAGATAGATAGGTAGCTGGATAGATAGATAGATAGATCGATAGATAGATAGATAGATCGATAGATAGATAGATAGATTTATTGCCAAGCGGGGACTTACGTATCGTGTATCACGAAATTCTGCTAAAAAGCCTGTTTCTATCAACTGGGTTTTAATAACCACGTTTTGTTTTTATGCTTTATACTGAGAGTAAGTTGAGTATTAGCACAGACTAATTGCTAGCCATGTATCAATCCCCCGTAGCCCGTGATGTGGTCGCTCAGATGGTTGATCACAAGATCAACTCGACTCAAGCTTTCGAGTGGCTCAGTCAACTGCGTTATTACTTCGACTCAGAGGATGCTACGAAAGTCACGGTGTGCCAGATCACCACGGAGTTGGATTATGGGTAAGATGTTACTCATTTTCGGCTGAAAAATTGAGTTTTATTTCCAAAAATCGTTTGAAAACCCTGTATTTGCGGTACAGATCTTGGGCTTAAGATTGTTGTATCCGTCAGCCTTGCAGTGCAAACAAATCTGAATCAGTAATCAAAAATCCTACCCTACTGTACAATCAGACAATCGAGGTGTTGAACATACCTTATTCCACATGCCAAAGACTTTAACTGATAGTGGTTCTGCATTCCGACTAACTCCTTCCACTTTTGATTGAACGATTCTGGCAATCTACTAAGATCGCAGTCTTTTCTTGCCAGTTTGGTGTTATTCCTACGTGAATGCTAAAGTTTCCACTTGGTAATATCTTTTATGTTGCTCCCTATGAATGAAATCGGAATCAACCTTACCTGAATGGTCTAGTGGACCCTGAAATCACCTGATCGAAACGAACTTCAGGTCTCGCAGTCGCAACGGTCCGGGATGTCTTTCACTGTGGGATAAATCAATACTTATTAGACTCTGGATTCCGAATAGTATACAGTTTTTTTTCACAAATATCCATGTACTTTTGACAACTTAATCGATGGAACAAGTGTCTTACCAAGATGAAGCTGAGATGCAGTTTCAAGACGCTCACGAGGAGCAACAATCTCAGGGTCAGCCAACGAAAGCCTACAACGTTATCCATTGAACTACAAGGACTCGCAAACGGCAAGCCTATAGTGTATAATTCTTTGATGGGCATGCACTTTACGGAGGTCGGGAGCGCCACCTTTCAAAATTACATTATACTGTTACGGACCGTGCAGAACAGTAAATTACTTGTCATCTGCACTCAATTACTTGCTTGATTACGACACTAAGCTTCCGTTAGAGACAAATTATTCACCGTTACGAGGTGTGCCAGTCAAAACAGCCTCTTTGAATACTCAAACCTTAAGTCACAGAAATTTACGCGTAAAAGTTTGAATTTTAGGCATTTACCATACCTCACCACGTCACTCATATTAGATTGAGATTTTTCAAAGCCACCCTAGAAGAACCTGCCAGCTTAACTCGTAAAGAACGGTTTCATTTCCTTACCGCCGAAACACAACTAGTAATCGTGGTTATTTCGATTATATCTGAATGGTTTTTCCCCGTCTTTTAAACCCTTTGACGAACCCAAGTTACGAATATTTGGGAAACACGCCACGCCTGGTTATAACACCACTAACAGACCGTTGCTACCGCACTCTGATGGGTGCGATCAAACTGAACCTGGGCGGTGCACCGGAGGGTCCTGCAGGTACGGGAAAAACGGAAACCTCAAAGGTAGGTTAAAGTACGAGTGGAAACTAGGGAGCACTGTCGTTTTAGAGACTGATGTTTTGGTATTTTCGTTATTTCCAGTTGTTTCGTTAATAATCCTAAAGTTACGGACAGGGAATCGTTAGTCGAGCTGTCGAAGAGTTTCCAGGATCCTTGTGACTAGTTTCCTAGATGAAATGATTAGTCATCTTTCTGTGCAGTGAAAAAACAATGGAGCTCCCACAATAAGTAGCTCAGAGGAAGAACAAAACAAGTGAAACTTCCATCTGAGATGTTATTGGGTGAGCCAGCCAACAGGTGATGCAGTTCTCGTGACTCAATGATGAGTGGCGCTACATCCTGCCCAAGTGCGAGTTAACCACAATGCTGATCAGTCGCTCTTGTTTAGTCACTGACCGGAGGGTCGCCGGTTCGAAATCATCTGAGTTTCATGAGACACTGATGAAGCCCAATACGGATTAAACAGACGCACAGTGCTTCTCGACTTTTCAGCTTCATTTACATGATGAAATCTCGACTGAAATCTCACAGTTTGTTTAATGATTGACATATCTGCATGTCAGAGTAATCCATATTCATAGCGTAAGGTTCCTTTTTTCCTTCCTGAGTAAAGGGAATCCCTGAACCTTTACTTCGAACTCAGTTAAAATAATGGAGGATTTTGGAAAATCTCATTTTTCGCTTGAGTTACACATCGATTTATGCAACCTTCGTACAGCAGGGTTGTTCTGTGCGACAAGTGTAAAGCTTGTAAGGAACAACAGAGTTGATCCAATGTTTGGAGTAGTGCATATCACTGAAGCTTTACGCTATTCTGGGCATCGCAAACAGTTCAACCTTTCCTTTCTTCCAGGACTTAGCCAAAGCTGTTGCTAAACAATGTGTTGTGTTCAACTGCTCAGATGGTCTTGACTACCGTGCCATGAGCAAATTTTTCAAAGGACTCGCACAGTCTGGTGCTTGGGCCTGTTTTGATGAATTCAATCGCATTGATTTGGAAGTCTTGTCGGTGGTGGCCCAACAGATCTTCTGCATCCAGTCAGCCATTAGTGCCGGACTGAAACGTTTTGTGTTCGAAGGCACGGAACTCAGTTTGAATCCGACGTGCACCATGTTCATCACGATGAATCCAGGATATGCAGGACGACAAGAACTGCCCGATAATTTGAAGGTAAGATCAGGGTTACAGAAACCAACTGGAGCGCTGACATTCTTGATGCAACTGTGGAGCTGAAAATGCAGAAGCATACCACGTTATTCAGAATAGAGATATTATATGGGGTATTATTCGATATTATATGGGAGTAATGAAGTAGTGAACCACACTGTCATCCGGACGAACTTTACTGATCATAAACATGAACTCTGCATGAAATGTGACGGCAAAAGTTACTATAAGCTTGACAGTGGTTCATGTCTGGTTTGTACTTTACATGTTGCTTACTTCGTCTAATTTTTGCTGGGTGCGCCTGCAGACTTCTTCTCGGTTATCAAGCACATGAGTTCATTATGTTTGATGCAATTGGTAAAGTGAGACTTGACATGCTTTTAGCCACAGGCATGCAGCGTTCATTGGGTGTGAAGACTGATCAGAGAATTGACTGGAAACGGTACATTTGGGAGGCCTTCGATAGTTCACATGGACTGATAGGTCAGCACCTTGCTGGTGGATTGTAAACGGACGGATTCAGTTTGAAGGCATTTCTAAGCTTTTTCAGAAATTCAGACAGATAATAGGACCGACATTCTTTGATCCTCGTCTTATAGAACGAGTTGAATCCTGGCGATTTCCAATGGACCAAATGGGGTCCCGAAGTAAGTAGTACGGGACAGTTGCTCAAAATCTTGCATATGAGGTTTTTACTAGTTGTGAATTAATAGTTCTAACCTACATCTACACTTACATCTTTTGATTAGAGTTTATAGGTATCCCAGCTCATCGGAAACCATTGGAAATTACTTGTTGCCGTTTGCAGTTCAACCTTCTTTCATGAGTTTTACACAATCCGGTGTCAAGGTAATCTTACGCTGAAGTTAACCGACATGATACAACGTTACAGTAAATGGATGGCAATCCACTATGTAGACAAATTGTTGATTGGTCTATTTTGGGTGTCCAAGGTGTGTACAAAAATCATCCGACGCGCAGCTTGCATTTATCCAGTAGAAAGTATGGGGACTGGACTGAACTCATCCCGTGGATCGCCCAGTTAGAAGCATATCCTCCTGTTTCAAAACTGCGTAGGCAGTTTAGGCAGACTAGATGGGCACTTCGAAATCACTGTGTCTGTCGTTGAAGACCGTGTAGAGCTCTTTGGAAGCTCTTCAAATTAACTGACTTGATAAGCATGTTTAGCTTGTCTGTCCTCATTCCTGTCGGTGAAATATCCATCTTCAACTTGTCCGAAACCTTGTTTTTTTCTATCTTTGTTGACAGAGGTGTATACAGGCGTTCTCAACTGCAAACGAACTGGAAACAGTAAGCACTGTTAGCCGTGAGCTGTTGGCTGTCTACGGCCAACGCCACTGCTTTCAACAGTGGATCTAATTGAGCAAAAGTCCTGTTACCAGGCTTCCTGCATGGATAGCCGAAGATGGTTGACGATTAGAAGAGAGCCGAAATCAAATAAGCAAGTAAACTTTGGCTTAATTAACCAGTGTTTCTCCATGGACAAGTCGCACCAAGAAATCATAAAGCTACGCTTGAAAATAACATATCTGTTGCCATACCTCCTGCAATACAAGAAATGGACCTGGTGGCTATGCAGTATTGTGCGCACTACTTATATTTTACCAAAACTTTCGGCGTTTATGTGGTAGTAAAATACCAGTGCCAACACTGCGGGACCCTGCAACTAAACTCCTCTTCTTCCTCTCAAACGCGGTAAACACGAGTTGGCCTAAGCTCAACATTTTAAGATGTAGCAACACCCACATTTTTGATGTTTTTTTTCCGAATTCTAATGCAGCTATGCTCAATTTCAAACTAATGGACTTCAATCCTCTGAATTCTCTTCAGGTACTGTTCCGTTCCGTTGCTATGATGGTTCCAGATTACGCGCTGATTGGCGAAATTTCCCTGTATTCCATGGGATTCATTGATGCAAGATCGTAAGTGTTTTCGGTTGCGTTCGTTCTATTCAGCAACCAATAAAATCGCTCCCCTGGATTCTTTTTGGGAGGCTGAAAGTTGTTGTGTTCGGTCACTCGGATGAAAATGCATAGATAATCATCTCAGTTTGATGCTACCTAACATTTCGAAAGCCTGACGGTATATCGAAATATTGGTAGCTCGGTTGTATTAATTTGTTGTAGCTACGGTGACTGTTGATCTGTTCGCCCGGTTTTGAGATTTGTTTGCAGACGTTTCGCCACCAGCAGTGCGTGTTTGTTTACGTGATTCCTCCTTATTTGCTTGAGTTTATAAAACAATAGTTGATATCTCTTGATGTGACTGGTTGATTGAGGAATAGTTTTATTGCAATTTCATTGGTCCTCATCCACCAAGTCACATCAAGAGATACCAACTGCTCTTTCATAAACTATATAAAGATTAGCAGGCAAAGGTGAAGAACCCACCCAACCGCACACAGGTAAAACAACCATGACTGGTGAGAAAACGTCTACAAGCACATTTCCAGGATCAACGGACAGATCGACAGTTACTTAATCTAAAATCACTCTGAATACCTGGTGTCTTCCATCAATTCCACTTACTGTTTTTTCTCTCACATGACCAGCATTAGCCACAAGTACCCTTTGGCCTAGCGAATCTGCCACTTCAACGGAGTCTAGATTTCAGATAATTTGTGATGCACGTTTCTCCAGTCTTAATTTTTTTGCCCACAAATCATCTTGTGTTAGGATGATCTTAGTTGACAAATTATTACCTTTGACTTGTACATTTTATCTTTCTTCCCCAGCCTTGCAAGTAAAATCGTGGCCACTTACAGACTGTGCTCAGAGCAGCTGTCATCTCAACATCATTATGATTACGGCATGCGAGCTGTCAAGTCCGTCCTGACGGCAGCCGGCAATTTGCGACAAAAGTATCTGGAGGAAGATGAAGCTGTACTTTTGCTGAAAGCCATAAATGACGTCAATTTGCCAAAATTCCTCTCACAGGACATTCCATTGTTTGAGGGTATCATTTCTGACCTGTTCCCCGGTGTTGAGCTACCAACAGGTGATTACGATACATTTCTGGCTGTGATGACTCAACGGTTGGAGCGACGTCAACTACAACCCGTACCCTGGTACACGGATAAAATTCTACAAATCTATGAAATGATCTTAGTGCGTCACGGTCTGATGATTGTCGGGGATCCTTTGAGTGGGAAGACACAAGCCTACAAGACGTTGGCCGACACGCTGACACAACTTGCGGAGACGGGATTGATGGAAAGTGAACATCCAGTGAAATACGGAATCATCAATCCAAAAGCCATCACGATGGGGCAGCTGTACGGTCAGTTTGATCAGGTTTCTCACGAGTGGTCGGACGGAATTCTCGCAGTAATGTTTCGAGAGTTTGCCATCGCACAGGATTCGAAACGGCGTTGGATCCTATTCGATGGACCTGTTGATGCCGTTTGGATTGAAAATATGAACACGGTGTTAGACGATAACAAAAAGTTATGTCTGATGTCCGGTGAGATCATTCAAATGTCCTCACAAATGAATCTGATCTTTGAACCTGCCGATTTAGAACAGGCAAGCCCAGCGACCGTTTCACGATGTGGGATGATCTACATGGAACCTGCTCAACTAGGATGGCGACCAATGGTGAGATCGTATATTCAGTATAAAGTACCCGAATGCATGGGTGAGGAACTGATAGAACTGATCGATGACCTTTTCGAGTGGTTGGTTGATCCATGCCTGGCTTTCGTTCGCTCCAACTGTCGTCAGTTGTTCCCCGTTCCCGATTTACATGCGGTCAAACAGCTGATCGTTTTGTTCGACTGCCTTCTGGATGAGATTCGGCAATGGGCCATTGATGAACAGGGTAGGCGTCCGTACTTTTCACCCTCAGTTCTCTTGCTTTATTCGATGCTTCTGTAGTTATGAGAAAATTTTCTAATATTCATGAGCGAGAACAGCTGACATGTGGCCTGAAATTTATCCGTTTCGGACTATTCAGTCCACCTTTCTTGACGTAACTAGTCAGGCTTCAGCTAGCCTTCACGAGGACCGTTTTGCTTAAATTATCCCTTCTTGCTTTTCGGAAATGTTTGGTAACAATCGGTAGATTTATTGTTCCCAAAAGTTTCCGAAAACGATGACTACTCAATCGGTCCCAAGCGTTTTTCAATTGGTTGAGGATATCCCTTCTTCCCTTTGACTCACGTACATCTGCAGATCTTGGTGGTCAACACCTTCCTTACCGCAACTCACTTTGTTGTTGATAAGGTGCACACCAGGACATAAGAGTGGTAGAGTAGAGCACTTTCACCTTTTGCCTACAGCAAATCGTCTTTTGCGGAAGATGCAAGTACAGGCGTTCGATAAAGGAAATAATCTTTTGAGTTAGCGTCAACAAAGAACACCAAACCGATTTTCACACGCGTCCAGTGTAGTGGGAACTTTACTGAGTGTATTGTCAAAAGGTGACCCATTCAATCAACTCGGGCCTGGTGATAAATAAGCTACCAAACTTGCGTTAACAAACAAATCAAAAGATTAACTAAATACACTCATTTGCATACCAATTTGGTTTTGACATGACACCAACCCGCAAACCAGCTGAATCTCTCGTTTAATGAGGGATTCAACTGGGTTCCTGGTGGGTCTCACGTAAAAACCAAATTGGTATGCAAATGAGTGTATTTAGTTAATCTTTTGATTTGTTTGTTAACGCAAGTTTGGTAGCTTATTTATCACCAGGCCCGAGTTGATTGAATGGGTCACCTTTTGACAATACACTCAGTAAAGTTCCCACTACACTGGACGCGTGTGAAAATCGGTTTGGTGTTCTTTGTTGACGCTAACGGACGTCTAGTTCCCTTAGCCATTTGCAAAATCAATCCGCTAGTGTTGTGCCCTCTGGGATTCTACAAATCCCGCGAAGACCCACAACCAACCAGAAGACGCCCAGTTGGTTTCAGCCGCCCATGCTGCCACCGGACTGGGAGGCTCTGGCAGGCGGGCCAATCGATCAACACAATAAGGACGGTTGCTGAGTCGGCGTCCGAGGTGTCGGGCCAACCAATCAAATCGCTCAAGCATAGACGTGTCCAGACGCGAAAACCAGATGCGTCCAGTGGCGCTGGCGGAGTAGTGGTAACATTTTGCCTCGCATGCCAGATGTACGAAGTTTAAACCCCGGTACCACCAAGGGTATGTATGCACTGCTCGTGAGCTCTAGTAAGACAGGAACTCACGTCCAGTGATTCCCCCTTTAATGTTGACTCGCCCGAATGACTGCGGCAGAACAGGAGGATGGCTGTTCAAACGAGAGTGATGTGATTGTGAGTTCTAGGAATCTCGCAACAACCTACTACTAAAGCTAAGCATGATTACGGATCTGATGACTACAAACCTAACTCACGCATCGTTACCGTATCTCCTGTTTTAGCTGCCCAGGCAGCTGAAGCGCCGCCTAACCCACAGCAAACAATGTCTGCACAAACAGTCTACTTACAAATACAAGCTCTGTTCCTGTTCTCCATTGTGTGGAGTATTGGCAGCGCATTGCCAACTGAGTCTCGTGTACGGTTTGACGCGTTCTTCCGTGACCTTGTGTCCGGTGTGAATTCGGAACATCCTAAACCGAAGACTATCAAACTAACAAAGGGTAACTCGGTGCCTGAACGACTGACCGTATACGACTTCTGGTTCGATAAACGATCCGCAGGCTCATGGCAGGAGTGGAGCCAATTTATTCTACCATCATCGGAACCGATACCCAAGGCCGAGGGGATAGATGGAGCTGAAAATGTTGGCTCTCCGGCTTCTCCCACCCCACAGAACGAATCCGACTCCAGTGAGATGATTGTGACAACGATAGAAACAGCACGAATGAACTTCTTCCTCAATCTGTACACCATCAAACGGATCCCACTGCTGTTAGTGGGACCTACTGGTAAGTATATTTTCCTCTGTTTTGATTCCTGTCACTTTGTAATAGAAGCACTGACTCTTTCTCTTCATTGTCCATCTGGCAGTAAGGGATTTCTGTTCAACAAAGTACTTGATCACATAAGAAATTGCCCTTCTTTGAGTCTGGAACAAGAGAAAACCTCGTAAGTTCAGTTTGCAAGAGGAGCATGAAAAATCAATTTCCTGCTTCCCAGACCCCCTATTTATACACGCTACCGATCAAGTTTGGGTTCTCAAAACAGTTTCAACATTTCCTCAAGTAGGAAAACCGATCCTCTTAAGCGAACGGATAGAGAGCCCCATCCTAAATGTCTGCATTTAGGGGACATTCAACTGGCAAACAATGCCTCATTGTGTGGCTTCAACCAGGTAGAAGTCCGAATTCTGTTGCACTGCCTAAGTAGCATAGAAATGTTCGCTAACCGCCCACCTGATTGTAATATAGAAAGCGCTGGTAAAAGGCCATCCAGTGGATTCACTGGCTCATACCACGCTGAGGAGCATTGAGCAGAGAACACTCTAGAAGTTACATCGCAAAGAAGCTTGCCGAGTGATTTCGAACTGCTTCCCGTATGGGAATAACTGAAGAGCTTCTGTTGAACTTTTGAACCGAATTTTGATGTTGAGGAGGCCAAATCTCAGTTGAAGCTGCGAGCCGGATCATGTGGTAAGTTTTGGTCACCCCCCCCCAGAAGTGACTAACCTTTTTATTCTACAAGCAACCAGGCTCCCACATGGTCTCAAGCGTGGTCCATTAGATGTTTTTTCGCTATTGTAACATAAACAATGACACCTTTCCGAGTCAACTATCCGATTTACATTTCAAGGGACAAAGGAGATGAAACAGCCACAGTGCCTACATTCCAGGAGTTATGTTATCCAACAAACGTTTCAGTCATCTTCGACTGAGTTTACCTCCTGGTACAAACCTAGTACAGCTAACACTGATTGAACGTACATATCAGTTGTTGCTCCAAAGCAAACTGCAGGAATTACTTTTGTACTCGTTTTTTGAAGACACCACTGGAATTCCAATCAATATCGAACTTTGTCTTGACATTTGAAATTACTACTGACTGACGACAAAACCAGTAGTATCTTCGAATAATAATAATAATAATAACCTTTCAGCTTAGCTTAGCTACCGTGCCTCCTCCTCTAAGTGAGCACGATGGCTGAGATACTGTTATCTTGCCCAAACAAGAGCGGTCGAGATGCTGAGGTTGGATTCGAACCACGAACCTTCCGGTCAGTAGGTTCGCGCCGTGGCCACTTAGCCATCTCGAGTGCGTGTTTGTGTGGCTCAGCTGATCTTGATCCTCTGAGAAGGAGTCATTTGAATTTTCATCATGGACCTCTGATTGACATGCATTCAAAATGAGAATCAGCCTAACTGGATGGCACACCGTTAGCCAGACAGCTCTGCCGTCGGATATCAAACAAAACGCGAGTATATGAGCACAGGTACACAGGAGGTAGGATGTGTCGGAGAAATTCGCTAGTGAGATTCAGTCAAGCTATTGATGATTAACGGACGGTCTGGCACAAGGGGCTGGGCTATCCATAACTTGTGAGAGATGATAGGCACCGTCTGATGCGTTTTCTTTTGCTTTACTTTGTTTGACGAATGTTGGTGCGATTTTCATCAGTCCAAGGTTACCTGTGAAATGACACTAAATCATCGCGTTTCTTGTTATTTCCCCCCCCCCTAACCAAATCCATTTTCCGGCCTTGTTTTTGTTAACTTCCGCATACCACACTAGGCGAAAAAACGCCAGATAATGGTTATCAAGCGAATAGGAAATATTGTTAAGTAGCTGGTAACCATATTTATGCATTATCCTACTGACTTGTCACGGGGTCAAAGTGGATGTGTTTGATAGGCCATCACAAAAGTGAATTCGGAGGAACACAAAGAGTTTAAGCAATGTGAGTGGTTGGTTTGCATAAGGGCCACTCTCGGTGATCGAAAAGCCAGACCGCTGTCAGCATCATTTCTCCCATAGTCTCTTCCATGATTTATGGCGCGCTTCGACCAGTTAAGCACTTATGCAGCGAGTCAGAGTGACTCTATAGAAACACTTCACATTATCCATTTGTTTGGCCTACATATCATATTCGAACGCAGATACGATGCGGTGGAACTGCTGAGACGAGCAGCAACAAAATACATTGGACAATGTTGAATAATAATAATAATAATAATAATTCTACCACTATGTTAATTAAGTAGGCTACGAACTGGGTGAGTGCCAACCCGATTCCTGGAAATTCTGGATGCTCATACCAATGTATCTGGACGACCATCTTGTGTTGATAGATGCCGTGAACGCTGAAAACTTGCCTGTTATCACCACAACTTGTTTCTTTTACTATTAGGAGATAGCTGGTTTTCTTTTATACATGTTGCTGTTTGTGGCCACAAATGCTTTAAGGGGTGACACACTCTCCAACCAGTAACAGCGTTGCCAAGTGGACAGCAACGATCTGGGGTATTCGGAATCAAACTAGGTTTGCCGTTTGTTATTCAACAGGTACCGGAAAAACTGCGATTGCAAACGGCTATCTTGTGGGTTTGCCCAAAGAGAAATACATTCCAAATACGCTCAGTTTCTCGGCACGCACCAGCGCCAATCAAACCCAAGACATAATCATGTCCCGGCTAGATCGACGGCGTAAAGGTGTTTATGGTCCACCGCCTGGAAAAGAGTGCATCGTGTTTGTAGACGATCTGAACATGCCAATGAAGGAGAAATACGGAGCTCAACCGCCTATTGAATTGCTACGCATGTGGATGGATCACGGGCATTGGTACGATCGTAAAGACAATACCAAACAAATTTTAGCAGATGTGGTGAGTCACAAATGATCATTCACTCATCATAGGTTACGGTCTGTCAGCTGATTTTGGAGACCCGGAAGATACTGGAACACGAAGTGCTGTGCTCTAACGCACACTAGTTGACCTCAGCATGTTTTGAAATCCCTGGCTAGAAAAAGATGTTTGACCAGTCTGTCGCAAGGCCTTTTCACGTTTTGTCACCTTTTTCACTCGGGGTACTATTGCACACAACGAGAAGAGAAGATTCTTATAGGAAAGTTGGTAATTTTGCCAGTATTTTTTGTAAATCCCTTGCAGTCTACCATGCATCCCTAGAAGAAGTATAACTTTGTTTTTGTGGCAATTTTCTCAAAACAACAAACATATTGCTACTATGTCCTGAAGGGAACAGTTGTTCACTCAGCTGCACTTTACGTCTGTAACTTGCTGCCCCATGTTCCAGACCAAGTAAAAACTGATTGTGAGTTTGAGTAGTTTACTACAATCGCAAGAGTTAATAGATGCGGTCCAAGTACACAAGGTGAGCGAAAAGGTGAAATGGATTTGCTATGGGAGAGTGTACTTATTTCATGGGTTCTGAACAGAAATCTTTAGACTACTGCTAGATAGTTGGCAGACTCGATATCTTTTAAGTGTGCAAAGAGAATAATGGCATTTTCTATGTTATCATCTCCAGACGAAATTTTTTCAGGCAGTCTGCGAGATCCAAACCACACCTAATCGTACCTCCAAATGGTATCATTTTCCGCGAATTTTTTGACCCCCAAGTCACATCGGAATGCGGATTAATGGATGGAATTTCAACTGTGGTATATAGTTCGATGAAATAATCTCGACGTATTCCCCTTCTTCAGCCCAACCATAGAAACAGAAGCAAAGAAGACTGTGGGAGGAAATGCCAGACTAGTCGAGTCCACATCGAGATGTTCGGCCCACCGGGAATCATCAGTTAACACATTTTTTCGGGGTTTGTATAAAAACACTCCGCAATTCGTAAAAAAGAGCTCTGGAAGCCGTCATTTTGCACAACACAACCAAGCGGAATTATAGGAGAACGGACCTCATGCCGGATGCCCAGTAAATGCCCTGTGATAAAATGGTTTCCAAACAGAAGCCATGTATCATCACTTGTGTTCAGTTGGCTTCATCCAAATGTTTTTGTCATTGTCTTTTTCTCGTTTACGCATGACTGAGGATAAGTACATCAGTCAGTTTTTGCCCAGGTTCGCGGCTAGTTTTGCGTAATAAAACAAAACTTTAGGGATTGGAGGACAACATGTTGCAAGAAACCTTTCCGTCTATATTCTTCGACCCAGGAAAACAACACTCTACATGACTTCACGATAGCCCGCAGAAACATGTTTCTTGCGCTAAAGTCGATGTTTCATGTGACGATGAAAAATTAGCAAAAAGACTGTGTCACGTCAGTTACTAAAATCCAGATTGCTTTTTGAAATGTCAACTTTATATCACAAGTCTACGCGATCGGACAGAGACCTGTTAAATAGAATATCCCTTGCTTGATGTATGGATTTATTTGCAGTGGCGAAATTTCACTGGATTCACCCAGTGTGGGAAAAAATGTGACGCAATAAGCCTTAAACTGCTGAAGGCATGCAAAGGGTATCGAAACAAGACCAGCGTCAATCCAATTTCATTGTCGTCGTCGTCTTCCTCTGAATTTCTCAAAGAGCCACCAATTGTGGACAGAGAGGAAATTTGCACACTTAGTTCATCAGTGAATCAGCTGACTTTCACCAATGTCAGAAGTCTCCTTACACTGCCGACTGAAACATGCCCGTTCTCTGACGCGACTTTGGAAACACTAGAAGTACGATCACTCGCTTATCCCACCACTGCCTAGATCAAACCCCATGTGGAATTCACAACGCCTGCGCATTGTATTGATGCTCTTTACGTTTAGATTAACCAACATGGTGGCCGGCCAAAAGTGGGGATTTAACCTAGTCAGTGATACACGTGCCCACTGGGTAGAATCCACTGCAGTCAAACTGGCGACCGAAGAAACTGAATTACCTAGATGATTCGGTCCACAAGATGAACCACTCTCAATGAGACATTTTAAGTCAGAGGACTTGCATGTGAGCAATTCACCACTACTCCGACGACTTAAGCCAGTGCATGTATTCGTCTTCTGCCAACACGACTGGTTTTGGATGATGATGATGTGGTGGTGGTACCACCTATTTAGCCCTCCTTGATTCAAGCACTCGCAGCTTATCAGCCTCACGTGGCCGAACAGTTAAGCCACCAACCGGGAAGTCGCGGACTCGAAACTCTCTGCAGTTTCGTCAGATGCGCATTGCTGATGACTCTCAATAAACATGAAACAGCTGTACATTGCCTCTTAGCTTTTCAGCGTAGATTGGCTTCACTCAGTGGAATAAATCTCCACTGAAAACTACCAGCTTCTACTGTCATGCAATAGAGTGTTCGAATTTCGAACGAAGTGCAGCCAATCAACCGTTGGTTGAATCCTCTGCAAGTGATTTTACAGACTGTTAAATGGTAGAGACAAAACTAATTGTTGGCGCACATCGCATCTTCATCATTAAGAATGCAGCATCAGTATGCTCACCTAGCCAATAGGGATACATCTTCATGAGGCCGCCCACCATGGTTCGCTGTCTCCACTGGAAGTGAAAGACTAGCTAAGCAAATCAGTGTTCGTAATAATCTTAGGGACACAATTTAAAATCGCCTAAATAGAGCATTGTGGAGTGCAGCCGTTTTAACGCCAAAAATCCTAGGTTGTTTCCGGAGGCATGAAACAGCGGCTAAATCGTTGTTGTTGTTGTTTTTTTTCTGGCAAATCTGTGCATTTGAGTTTTCATGGCTTCGCATCAGATCTAGTTTTGAATATAAACTGCAAATTTTATCTCAGTAGGTTGTACGGTTTGCACCTTACGCGATGCAGCCCGTTGTTATTTCTTGTGAGTTACAACAAGGAATTCTCTGGTCGGGAACTGCTGCGATGCGAAAGGTGAGCTCGGCAATATACTAATGGAAAACCGTCAATGTGCCCAAGGATATTCGAAATTGGCTTTGATTTTGCTACCTGTTCCAAACTATATACTCCCGTTGAACAGCTGTTTAGATTAAGCGGATTTTCCACGTATATTTATGTATCGAATTCGGGCCAGTTTATCTGGACCATCAACTCGGCGTCGAAACGTTCATGTTTCTGGCAACGGCGCGGCAGGCTTGACGGCACGCTGGGGCCTGTCCTCCAAGAACCCACTGCAAGAGGATGACCAGCTAACGTTAAACTGTAAATTTTATCTCAGTAGGTTGTACAGTTTGCACTTACGCGATGCAGCCCGTTGTTATTTCTTGTGAGTTACAACAAGGTCCTGAATTACAGGCTGTGGAAGCCTCCAAACTAACGCAACGGTACGAATGGAAAGACCATGGATCAAAGCGCAGTGGAAGGGGTTAATGGTTCACCCTGCCAGCGGTTGCTTGTAGCCTATTGGCTGCAGACGGGCCTTCGTTTCACGCTCGTCCTCCCTGCAGTTGAAAGACTGTGGAAGCGAGTGTATCAGTCATCGAACGCTGTGGCTTGTTTGCCTGACCCCGTGACCAAATGCGATGCTTTCGTAGGCCTCTGATGTTGGGTGCGACGGCTGCGCTTCTTTGGTTTGGGTGCGTCTGCTGACTGTGAGATGTCCGGCGTTCCGGCGCCTCAAACTTGGGCTGATCGGAGCTTGCGCTGACTCACGACTTGCAGGTTCGGCAGTGGAGAGCACGATACCATGTTACCGTGGCAACAACGTGCCGAAGCCACAGAAGACAACCTCAGTGAGCCCAGACCACAGTCTTAGCAACTATCGGGGTAGATTTCCCCATACATGGCTCCTAAGATGAGCAACCACTGTGTTATGTCAATCCAAGCCGAAATTTACATCATTTTGCTGTCAACACTGTAACAGTCTCTATGTTCACATTTTTCTGGACTGTCACAGTAACTCCAGTACATTCATTGTACCAACAGATATACGTGATTTTGTCGCTTAGTTTTATTGGGACGGACAAGTGAGCTGTTTTGAGGCACCGTCGTACAGTTGGTTTATTGCCTCGTTTTTGTAGCCGTAACTAGGTCTGCGTTGGAGACCTCAAAACGACTTCAGTGTTTTCATCTATACTAATGTCAGCAACCTTCAGAGCCGGCCGATTTGTGTTCAGCTTGTTAGCTTATCAAGTCGTAGTAAACCTTCTCAAGTCAGAGTGGAACATGATCGAACCAGGGTCGCTCTCTTTCTCGACAGTGTTTGTCAGTAAAACTCTAAAACATGTGGTAGAGTGTAACCCCCCCAGAAAATGCGTAATTGGTGTTCTTCTTCGACTTTTCAAATGGTACGTACAAAAAACCTCATTTATGTTCAAGTGACTGTGTTTAAGCCAAGATTTTATTCGGTAGTTTGAGGAGCTTGATGAGGATGCACAAACAATCCGTTTGATTCGCTCACGAGGCTTTGAAACATGCTTAGTTTGCTCGACCATCTTGCTGAGTTCCAGAGTCATGCTCCGTCTGGTCAAATTGGTCACACTGACATCTTTTCTCCGCTAGTTCTGGTGTTAACTAGTTTCTTAGAAGAGGTTTAAAATCTCCTTTGCCGTCTATTTTGTGTTTCGACTTTCAGTAACTAGGCTGTGCCCTTCCGGGTTTCCTCTTTTCAAAGGTGCTGTCTTTCTCGCAATCACGAGTATCGCAAAACATCCAGATCCTACGACCTAGTGACCAAAATCACCGGCAGTTCTTGATTTAATGAGGAGTGTTAGTATGACAGACTTAGATGTAGCAACATGCCCCATCTCCCCGAACGCATCTGACAGTCCAGCCCCTTCAGTCGTATCCGAAGCAAGTCTGAGACACCTATGAGTTAATGTAACACTACATTGTGGGGCCAATTGATACGTTCTTGCTCCTCTGGTGCCGCTAGCCAGTGTAGTCCATTTTCAAAGTATTTCTACGTTAACTGTTACCCCATAATAACGGTGTAACACAACGAACCGCTAAACAAATCCATGAACACGCAACTACGAATTCCCATCATTGAAATGGCACACCGTAGAGAAGTAAGGAACCCTGTCGGCTTAACTAGAAACAGATACACACTGCGAATGGTTGTGATGAAGATTATCCCCAAATTCGGGCAACAGAATTATCTTGGAGATGCTTCAATCTATTTAGCAGAAAAGTACCAGCCGTTAAACATACGAGGTGGACGTTTATTGAGCAGAACTAGGCCTGTTGCATTGGACCCGGAAAGCCTCTTGACTGTTCCTTTTCAATTAAAACTTTGCGTATAATCTAAATAAGGTATTTTTATGTTATTGGCTTTTTGGATAATAGCTTTACAGATAAGGAAACTGCACTTATTCGCCTTACATAGAGAATCGGGGTAATACGCATACACAGTGGACAAAAGTAGCTTTGGACAAAACTCCCACCAAAGACACTCCCGAGTGAGAACCCCCTACTGGGGGTCCATTGCGTCGAAGTCCATTACCAAAGACGGTACACGACTTGGTGTACAATTTGCTACTACAGGGGGCTGTCAATCATAACAAGGTTGGCAACCGGGTCACGCAAGCGTCCGCAGTGGGGAATACTGCGGGGCAAGGGTTGGATTGGTCGCTCCTGAGACGGATTTCTTTTCGACATTAGTGTGCACCATCCATTTTTGGCAGATTTGAGAAAATGATTATTTCTCTAATAACATTCCATGCTACTCGACTGAATTTGTTTTCCAGTATTTATATACAAATATATGATGCAGATCGTAGTGAGTTCCTCTAACTACTACATCGAGATTTTGAGTTGTTTCAGGGAAGGCCAGCGCGGCGGTGTCTATCGCAATTTGAAACTGGACACTGCACTTATACATGTATGCCAACCCATTTACGGATTTGATTGTGAGATCAACAGTAAACTTATAAGCCAACAGTTCATTGGATTGAGAACTGACATGTGGCCCCTTAGCTTTTAAAGACGATTGAGTTTGTGGTCTTTGTTGGGGAGGGGTTACAATATCTTCTTAGGGGAGGACACCACAGACTATCTAGGAAGCTGTTAGTGGAAATTCTTGTAGAAATCTATGCAAGAATTTTCGCTGCAGCTGCCTGTCTACATTTGCTCTTCTTCGGAAGGTGGAAGGTCTACCTTGAGTGGGATACTGTTTCTGCAAACCACCACAGCAGTAAGGGCCATGTCTGGTTCAGCAATTTAACCAAATTTCGGCTGACCAGTCAGTGTTGGTTATAGCCGTTTGTAGATCAAGTCCACATCTTCGTCTTTTGTGGTCATTGAGCGCTGCTTACTCTCAGTGGTACAGCCAATCTGTATCAATAGATACCAAAAGGTTGGAAATATGTTAACTTATCTTATCTTATCTTAACTTAACTTATCTCTTGAGAACCAAAACGAAACGAAAAGCAGATCTCGTAAGCATGCTCTCAGTCAAGTTACTTCATCTTTCGTCTACTTTTGTCCGGTTTGTTGCCTTGTAGCAAACAAATTCTCCACAGGGGTTTTAACTTCATCGAACCTTGTAAATGTGTTTTCTACGCCAATCTGTGCATCCTTTCTGTCATTCGAATTGAAACGTCCATCTCTCCACCGGTCACCATCCTTCATTGGAAGCTGAATGTCGGAAAGTGGAGTTGTATTTCCCCCCTCCAACTGCTAGTCTCGTTCTTATTTTCAGCGTATGCTAGCTGCAATGGGTCCTCCCGGTGGTGGTCGCAACGATATAACCTCACGACTGACACGCCACATGAATGTTTTAGGCGTGAACGAGTTTGATGACAACACAATGTTACGCATCTTCTCAAACATTGTGGACGTTCACTTCAGCAAAGGATTCGAACCACAGTTTCAGCGGCTGGGCAAAGTAAGTCGGTCTAATATTTTTTTACATGACCAGTAGGATTCAAACTTTTCACTTCGTGAAACTGCACTGCCACGTTTAACCGTTGGATTTTCTATAACAGATTATGGTGCATGCTACGCTGCAAGTGTACAAACAAACAATGCAGAGCTTCCTCCCAACACCAGCCAAGTCACACTATGTTTTCAATCTCCGAGACTTTGCCCGGGTTATCCGTGGTGTCCAACTGGTGCCACACACGCACTTGACCGAACAGGAAAAGCTTATGCGGTTGTGGGTTCATGAAGTAAGTCGCTGGATGAATTTAGCCTCATTTATCCTCATATTCTTCAATAGGCTGTGTATTCACTCAGTCCTAACCGCCTTTTCAACACCTCTATCCATGGTGATGAAAGTACATACGCAAAACCGTAGGCTGAGGAACTTCTTTTAAATGGAAGCTGAAACAAGAGGTTCTGCGCATTGAACAAGCTTACAAGCAGTTACTAATGCAGTCCAACAACGTTGAAAGACAACCACAATCTACAAAGTAAAACATAGCTGAAAAGGCCCGACAAGGTTTCAACGATTTCCCTTTTTTGCGTAAGTCGAAAGCCGTTCCAGAGGATCTCGATATTCTGGCGTTGTCCGGCCCGGTCTAAAACTGTACAAATTGCTTGTGTGTAGAAGCCTCGACTACATGCTCACGCACTTAATGCATCAACCTCAGGGAGGGTTAACTCGTGTTAAACACGTCTGGACAGAATCCTACTCCGCCGCCGAGATCAATCGTGGAACTCCATAAGGACGATCTCTCGTGTACCATAACCAAAAATGAATGTCATCGCGATCAAAGTTGACCGCATCTGTGAACAGCGAATCCTCAAAGTTTGCAAACCAGTTGAAGTGGCAAATAATGAAAGGAGAGTGAGAAGGCCAAGTCGCATTACTTTGGAATATTCAGCGCGCTGTTCGAATTCTCCTGCCTTTTTTGCGAGAAATCAACAGCGGGTTTCAATCACAAATATCTTTCTTCACTCGACGTACGCAAAATTTTCAATCGGTGCTTTACAGACATGCAAGTTGGCAGAAAGTTATAAAGAAGTATTTTGGGGGAAATCTCAGGAGGGGAAAACCGATAATGTGGGTAGAATATTGGTCAAATATAGACTTCACCCTCCGCAAACAGCGAAAGTTATCTGACTTAATACTACTCATGAGGTTATGCTTAATTCTGGTCGCTAGCCGGTTCATCATACACCCGTCCAATCGATGGGATGTCCGATTATTCTGAGCAACCCATTTACGGACCATATATATATATATATATATATATGGAGAGAGAGATAGCAGAGTATGGGCCATAGAATCGGCTGTCCCAATGTATGGCGCTTCTGTTACGACAAGCTTGAGGATGCAAAAAAGTTATCACATCTTACCACTTCTCAGAAAGATCACTATACAGAAAGCTGACCTGCAAGACACATGCGGTATTGTCTTGGTCAGTAATTCTCTTTTGACAGTGGGAATTTACAGAAACTTCTTACAACATGCCAGGCGTACAAAACAGTGAAATCCAGGTCTCACTGCATTACGGACTCGCGTCATTCATTGTCCAGACTCTCCTCCGATTCGGATTTGCTCTCTTTAACACAAACATGGCTCTCAGTTACCGAAAAGTCGAATAAAAATTCTGATTCGTGGTTCTTCCAGCCGGTATAACGCCTTCGGCATGCTTTTTCTCCAGGCAAAAGATGTCGTACATGCAGGCTGGCTCGTCTTTTTGATGGGCCAAGTTGATGTAGACGCGGTTAATTTTTTCCTCATGGATATCTTCACGGGGGTCCACCGTCCGCAAGCCCATGTTATTATCAACTTTTAACTTGCATGAACTTCATATCAGAGACGGAAGCTATTGGCTGATACAACAAGTACAATACTACACCGTTTTACGGGTTGCGCGGGATATGTTGCCTTGTCCCTAAAACTGTGACTCATGCCATGTTCAGGAAACCACATCCAAACATTGGTGTGAAACGTCTTGTGACTTGGGAGCCACTGTATTTGACAGATAACATTCCGATCCCTGTCGCACCTGTTATTCACACTTTCCGTTCGTGAAAGATTTTAGACCCTAGGAGGAAAGTCCCATTATCCAGAGTCTTCTAAACCAGTGGTCTGTAGAACGCAGGACGCCACGCCCCTCTCAGATGCCACAGGATCATTCAATTAGCAAGGGAGGAAAGTGGTGTGCCACAGTGTAACACAAGGCAGCATGACGATTTATCTTACCAATGTTTAGTAACATGAAATGCACTGCAAACGGTGGCGGGTTGTGATTTTGTCATCATATATGTTGAACACTGCTGCTTTACTAGCGTAGTTCGAACAACAACGACTATCTCTAATACACGAAACATTTTTGTTCTGGAGCGAAACACAAAGCTATGAGATGTTCAACGTTTCTGTCCCTGTAGTCATGCACAACCATGCAATAACTATCCGATCGTTTGCACCACCGTCAAAATGAGTAGCAGTAGGAAGCGTACTTTTATCTTGCTGCTGTAGCGGGAGGCTCAGCTGGGTTCCAGGTGAGTCTCCTGTCAAAGCCACGTTGGTATGCAAATGAGTTTATCAATCGAAATCTGTGCAATTTGGGTTCAAGTAGAACATAAGCTTGACGGAAACTCAGGAGCTGCGCCTACCTGATGAGCCCCAAAAAGGACGAAACCGGTCGTCGGCTGTCGAAAGTTTTTAAGCAACCTCATGAGTAGTGTATTGCGTTCGTAACTGCTGTAGACTGTTCCGTGTTGTAGAAACAAACTTCACTCTCCCGTACATATGAAGAGGCTGGACATGGATGTGCCTATTCGACAACAATGCGCTTTCGCATTGGGCTACAAAACTGTCAAACATGACTTTGGGATTTTCTCAACGCTAGAACATCGCGATCGTCCTCCTCAAACGGAGGGACAATACCGAATACACTCGGTTTGTCAAATGCACCAGGACCAATAAGGGCTGCAGATCACTCGCTCATAATAAGTCGGTCATACACTGGAACCTATGTCCTTTGAGTTTTTCACTCCAGTGTTCTGTTCTGACTCCTTCTGTTCCCGTCATTTATGCTCCTTGTTGTGTGGGTCGCTAAAAATAAATGTCACCCGTAGTCACTATATTGTCTAGCATTTGATTTCTTACGAACAATCCAAATTAAGCGCCTTATGAAGTTTCGTTTGCGGCAACCGTCTCCATCTAGTGCCAGCAGTACTCAGCAGCGTATTCAAATGAAAAAAACTGAAACTGTTCAGCTGTAACACCCTTTCGTTTTCTAGCTGCCATGCCACCCGAAGGAACCACGGGGGCTGGGATACAGGTTGTCCAAGCCTAGACAGGGGAAGAGGTCGGGTTCGAACCACGGACCTTTCGGTCAGTAAATTCGCGCTCTAATCACTTGAGTCATCTCGCCCCGCGTATTCAAATACCAATTCGGCACTCATGATTTTGAATCAGAATTTCGTTGTTGCTTTCAGCATTTTCATTCAGGGTTTATTGTAGAAACCGCTTTCGGTATGTTGGAAAAATGTATCGAGAAACAAGCGGATTGGGATATGATAAGCCTAGGTCTGCCTTTAGCTCCTATCCATTTGGAGCAGAACATCTAGTATAATACCCGCTTCAACCATTGCATACCGAATGAGTTGGAAAGTGTTCGATTTAGTCATGAGAATGAAAAGAAAGTCGTTCCGGTCCTTGATTACACTTTATCATCGTCTGTGAAGTTAAACAATCTCCTCAAAACACGATTTGGTTATTGCCATCATTAGAGAAGGAGAAGCATTAGGTAAACCTAGGTGGATAAAATCTGTGGAGTGTTATATGTCAATGAATGTTGAAGACTTTCTTTTCCCAGGCTTTTTCCATCATGATACGTACTATCCTCCTCTACCCATACTAGGTTTATCGCGTCTTTTATGATCGACTTATCTTCCCTGAAGACGAGACAAAGTTTTTTGAAATCGTTCGTCAAACATGCTCGGATTGCTTCCGCACCAATATGGACAAAGTATTGGGTCACTTGAGCCTCAGTGGTCGTGTGTCTGTGGAAGATGTTCGTGGCCTGCTGTTCGGCAATTACATGCAAGACGACAATATCTACGATGAGGTGACCGACGCAAAACAACTGACAGCCCGGATGGAAGGTTATCTGGAAGACTATAACTCTTTGTCCAAAACCCCGATGAATTTGGTCATGTTTAAATTTGCCATTGAGCATATCAGTCGCGTGAGTCGCGTCCTGCAACAAGAAAGTGGACATGCTTTGCTTGTTGGTAAGTGATGTGTCACCACACCTGGCTGTTCATTTTATTGATTAAATGGTAGTGTTCCATGTTCGACCTTGGTGGTCCCTTGTGCCTATCTGCCTATCGGGTTTTCGCTGTGTTGGAATTCATTATAACAGAGTTTGCATCTTCGGGTATGATGTACTACTCCGTCAAATATTGGAATTGCGTATACCGGCACTACGAAATCATTTCTCATTTCCTGAATTCTGGTTTGGATAACGCACTACAGTTCAACCAAAGAGCGATAACGGTAACATCAACACAAACGAAACTTGTGTGAGATTTCAGTTTTGAAAGTTCGAAATCTGGCTCACTTCCAATAGGCCGTAGGTTGCCTTCACCAGGTGAGTGCAGTCCGTCACAGAAGTGCAGGGCCAACTATTTCCTACACTACCCAGTACGTATTATCAGAGAATTTGTGAATTTATTGCCCTAAGCAGAGAGCCAAAATCTAAGCAGTATGATGTCGTACGGACTGCGAGTGATGCGCATATTACGGTGTCATGAACGTTTCGCGTTAGGCCACGACTGAACTATCGAACCAAGCGCTTGTCTAAGTAACACGTGACGATTTCCTGTAAATGGCCACATATTCGACCCGCGATACATGTGCGTACATTAGAAGATATTGCAGCAAAAACAATGATCTGATGATCCTCAGATAGTGCATGGATGGCGATCGCTAAACCTGCCAATTTGAAATTGTAGCTACGGTTGGGTTGACTTGAAGACAGCAATGGTGACGACGTGATGACCAGTCCAAGTGCTCGTGTTAAGCTGGATATGGTGGTCAAACTACGGTACATCTGTTCGAATAAATCTAGTGGTCTTGGTTAGGGAAAGGCAAAACAGAAAATGCTGCTAGCCTGGAGGATTTGGTGGCTTCAGCTTACAATGTTGACTTCATCACACAATGCGTTTGCTATGTCCACACCCAGAGGCCATCACACAACAGGTTGAAGAGGCCACTAGTCCAAAAAGTGATGCGTAGAACGTCATAGTTCCACAGGGTGCTGCTCAGGCGCGAACAAATTCATCGTATCTGGTAGTCGGTAGATGTTATGATGCACCATCAGAGTAAATCTATCTGATCGGTTACTTGTTTTTTTTCTCGTTTAATACAATATACCCCCTAAAACCTTGATGGAATTTATAATGCCTTCTACACACAACATACACTTTCATTGATTTTAGGTGTTGGAGGCAGTGGCCGACAAAGTTCAACTAGGCTGGCTACCCACATCAATGACTATGATTTATTTGTTATTGAAATTACAAGGAATTACGGGGTGAATGAATGGCGTGAGGACTTGAAACGCCTCATGATTAAGACCGGATGTGACGGCCGGTCAACTGTCTTCTTGATTAGTGACAGCCAGTTGAAAGAGGAATCGTTCATGGAGGATATTTCGATGCTTCTCAATTGCGGTGACGTTCCAAACCTGTTTCCGCCAGATGAAAAAGCTGAAGTAATCGACAAGGTCCAGGTTCACGCACGAAACGAGGTTAGTCACGAAGTGGGCATCCACATAGAACATCTGTCCTGTCATTCACATTTGCTTGGTATCGCAACTGGTCTGTGTTTTTGAGTTTCTTTACACGCTGCCCACAAATAGCACTCAGGTAGGCTGAGCTGTCCTGACAAACCCAGTACAGAAGGGCACCAATTTCTCTTCAAACGGACATCCTAGGTTAAGGCATTAACCTAAAAACGTACTTGTAACTGGCAGACAAGCAGAATAATGGCCGGAGTTGAGACGATGAAGTCTTTTGAACGCCTGAAGAACATGACTGTGAATCTGCCTTGGCTGACAGGACAAGGTGAGATTGCAGTTAGGGCAAGTTCGGAAAAAATGCACGATGGATGAGCAGAGAGTCATCACCTGTGTGGAGTACAGTCATCCGGGTTCGTCAGTGCACCTGGTAGCTTGAGATCTGGAGGGATTCTTTATGTCTGTACCACCATGATGATACCAGCAAAGTATTTATCATTGCAAACAGATAGATTGGGTTCGTACCACAATAGTTATGGAGGAATAATCGAAAACGTTAGTGTGACAGTGCAGCGTAGCGTATATCAAAGTACAGTGACTGCGACTAACGAGTTCCCTAAGTCCTGGAAGATAGGAGGGGAGGAGGAAGAATATTCACAAAGTGAATGTAACAGATTTTATCTGATATATCTGACAGCTGTCTCCGCTCCGGTTCCTGGTGCTGGAAAAAGACTCATCGACAAGGAACACAATAGCTTAATTGCTAACAAGTGAGTGCGTGCAAGTACAACGGCCTCGAGCTATATTTTTAGAGCACTGTTTGACTTTGATCCATGGTTGTCTGATGCTATATTCTTAAGGGCATTGTCCGACTTCGATCCAAGGCTGTCTGGTTGGCATTTAGCGGAGTTTGAGGGTCTCAGTAGGTTTCGGGTATTATGGAATATTCTTCAAGAATCTGACCTACCTGACAGTATCGAATCACTGTACACAAGTTTGGCGACAGGTAATAATCTGATGGTATATCTGTGGAATTTTTGTCAACTGATACTATAGAAACTGCGTAGGATTCGATGCCAACTCGCCGGTGGTGGATGGTGAATGGGCTGAGACTTTTCGTGTTACCAAACATTGAGGTGTCCGGTCCTTGACTAACTATATGGAGCAGTCGATTAAGACTTTCGTGCTTCACTGCCAGGTCCTCGAGCACTTTTCCGGTTACGTCTACAATGCATGTACGTTTAATCTTGCGTAATAAGATGTGACAACTCATTGTAACCAGCGCTATGTATGGTTATGAAAGTCCACATTCTGAAAGCAAATGATCCCACAGCTTTCCCGGCATTTTAGCCAGTCAACTTCACATCAGCGTGTCCGGACAAGGTACAAGTTTCATTTTCACACCCACATCGAGTTATTCACAGAAATGATTGCTCTCTGTTGAATAGTTTGCTTCTTTACAAATTGTCTTCGATCGTCGAAGTATATATTGCACGAACTACACATAAAACAGTGTAATCGCTGCAGCACATCATGACTTGTCTTGTGTGATACAAAGTCGGCAACCGTACAAGATCATCACCACTTTTCACCGCATATGAAACACTCTCGTCTGCAAAACTGTACGATTGTTTTAATCATTTCAAGGGTCGGAAAGTGGAAGCCACACCACTGGCTATGTACAATTACTTCACCGAGCGAGTCCGAAGGCATCTGCATATAGTGTTAGCGATGAGCCCTATCGGTGACTCATTCAGATCACGGCTTCGTATGTTCCCTTCACTGATCAACTGTTGTACCATCGACTGGTTCCACGTAAGTTCTCTCGTATGTTATTACAATGCTGTGAGGACAGGTTTATTTCTAGTACATATTAGTGACCGAGTTACGCATGACTATATCTGGGCAAACTTGTTTTATGCGGTGAGCTGTGTTGCATGTTATTAGCAAACAAAAATCTCTCGGGTTTGCGAGTTTTTTGTCCGATCCTAGGGCGTTGATTGGCCAGGTCATTGGCGTAGACCAGTTTACCAAAAACGTAAGCGAGCTGCAACCTATCACCTATCGGCGTGAGGGCTAATGGAATAATGGAGTGAATAGGGGGTCAAGAGTGTGGGAACGCACGTCACTTCAACTCTAGGCGTGTGTGAACCAATGTATCGTTGACGCACGCATTTTTATCCTCACTGATTACTGAAAACGGTTAAAAGGACAAAATCAAGTGAGAATGGATCATCCTTCGGAAAACCGACAACAAGTGCAACAATGAGTAAGAAGGCTGATATCAATGGCGGACTACGAATCGATGTTTTCCAGCAGGTTCCTACAAGAAATCAGACCAAATGAGTGAGGAAAGACTAGCAATGAGATGGGAAGGTGAAGAGAAAGTTCTCTTGATTTTACCGATGTTCAACTCAACTGGGACTCAGTTATTCATGGCTTATCTGCGGTTGGACATCTTCCAGTTCGTACAAAACTTGACGATATCCTCAAAATTTGCGACCGAGCCAATCACTTGCGAATCTAGAAAGTTGGATGATCAAAAGTACCCTTGCGTTCGAATCTAAAGAGACCCCAGAATAGAAATACAGCATTTGCAGACAGATTCACCTCAGAGAACATATCTCCGTCGTTCTCCGTTACATTCCACAGGTTCTTCTATCGCTTACTTACAACCTAATCCATCGAAATGCAGTGAAGACTGGAACCTACTATAAGCAGCTTGTGGCCGCTCGTTGTCGGACGATCAAGTGTCCAAACTACGAGCTGGAAAGTCACGGGTTGGAGATAATCTACTGGAGTTTCATGAGATGTGCACTGCTGACCATTCCCGATACGAAAGAACCAGCAGTAGGGTGCTTCTTGGTTTTTTTTAGCATACACTGGCTTCACTTACAAGACGAAGTCTCAATTGAAATTTGCCAAATCTCCTCACACCAAAACACCATATTTTTATTAGTATTAATAGTACTGTTATGTCTGCTGATTCGCCAATCTGCTGTAGCTGACTGCTGACCCGCTCCAGTGCCTAATGCCGGAAAAAAA